>OW240922.1:67446666-67460299 GCA_933207985.1 Pelobates cultripes | reverse complement strand
AACCTCCTCGTCTGAGTCCTCTTCTGCTGCTGCGTCTTGCTCCACATCAACGGCACCCCCCCAGCTCCCCAGGTACTATTCCACATCCCGGATACGGCGGTGTCACGCCGTCTTGGGTTTGACTTGCTTGAAAGCAGAGAGTCACACCGGACAAGCACTCCTGTCCGCCCTGAACTCACAGGTGGAAAAGTGGCTGACTCCGCAGCGACTGGATATCGGCAAAGTGGTTTGTGACAACGGAACAAATTTGTTAGCGGCATTGAAGTTGGGCAAGTTGTCACATGTGCCGTGCATGGCACATGTGTGTAATCTGATCGTACAGCGCTTTGTGCATAAGTACATAGGCTTACAGGACGTCCTGAAGCAGGCCAGGAAGGTGTGTGGCCATTTCAGGCGTTCCTACATGGCCATGGCTCACTTTGCCGATATCCAGCAGCGAAACAACATGCCAGTGAGGCGCTTGATTTGCGACAGCCCGACACATTGGAATTCAACACTCCTAATGTTCGACCGCCTGCTCCAACAAGAAAAAGCCGTTAATGAATATTTGTATGACCGGGGTGCTGGGACAGCTTCTGGGGAGCTGGGAATTTTTTTGCCACGTTACTGGACGCTCATGCGCAATGCCTGTAGGCTTATGCGTCCTTTTGAGGAGGTGACAAATTTAATCAGTCGCACCGAAGGCACCATCAGCGACATCATACCATTTGTTTTCTTCCTGGAGCGTGCCCTGCGAAGAGTGCTGGATCAGGCCGTAGATGAGCGGGAAGAGGAAGAGGAAGAGTTGTGGTCACCATCACCTCCAGAAACAGCCTTATCAGCATCGCTTGCTGGACCTGCGGCAACGCTGGAAGAGGATTGTGAGGAAGAGGAGTCAGAGGAGGAATGTGGCTTGAGGAGGAGGAAGAGGAGGAGCAAGACCAACCACAACAGGCATCCCAGGGTGCTCGTTGTCACCTATCTGGTACCTGTGGTGTTGTACGTGGCTGGGGGAAGAAAATACCTTCATTGACATCAGTGAGGAGGAGGAACGGGAAATGAGTAGCTCGGCATCCAACCTTGTGCAAATGGGGTCTTTCATGCTGTCGTGCCTGTTGAGGGACCCTCGTATAAAAAGGCTGAAGGAGAACGACCTGTACTGGGTGTCCACGCTACTAGACCCCGGTATAAGCAGAAAGTGGCGGAAATGTTACCGAATTACAACAAGTATGAAAGGATGCAGCATTTGCAAAATAAATTGAAAAGTATGCTTTACACAGCGTATAAGGGTTGTTGTGGAAATAAGGTCTGCACATATTTCCTAGTTGGAGAAAATGTCTATTTACTCATTACACGATATATCACATATAAAGCTAAGCACACATATTTTAATCAAGATGGCTGCTACAAGCTTCTAACCCCTCCTTCACCCCCCCTTAACCAGGGCCGGATTAAGAGCCCAGTGGGCCTGGTGCTGACAATTATGATGGGCCTAATTACAGAATCTTATCAACCAAAAACACTAAAACAATCATACCTCCCAAGCGTCATGTATCTGATGGAGATGGTGCTGGAGGGAAACTCATAGGATGCAGCTATAAGAAAACACATACTCTATGCTAATCTCTCTCTAATTTATGCTTTCATCTTTCAAGTAAATACATACCCCCTAACAGCAGTGTCCAGTAAAGCAGGAAGGCAATGGGCGGGGTAAAAGGGTGTGCCACTGGTGCGAATCACGAGACAAGACCTGCCAAAAGGGGTGAACATGCCCAAAAGGGGGCATGTTTGTCCAAAGAATTGGAAGGTCAGCCTGGCATGAATGCATGTCAGGCTGCCTCCCAATCCTGCAGACTGTCCAACTAAGGGCATACTATACAGGCAGCACCTTGAGCTTGACATAAATGCGTCTAATGATGATGCGCTCACTCCATTCTTTCTAAGGACTGTCCCCTAGCACTCGCTGGTCCACTTGTCTCCTTACCTTCTTACTAGCAGGCAGAAGTTCCTGGTGTATAGTCTGAGACAGAGAAAAAGTGTATGTAATGAGTGTAGAAGAAAGGGGACATGCCACAGTGTTAGAGAGACCAACGTCTGCATTACCTAAACTAGCCAGTGCACACAAGTTTTGTTCCCATACATCCCTCTTAAGTTTCCAAACTTAAAGGGACACTATAGTCACCAGAACAACTACAGCTTATTGTATTTGTTCTGGTAAGTAGAATCATTCCATTCAGGCTTTTTGCAGTAAACACTGTCTTTTCAGAGAAAATAACTCCACTGGCCGCTCCTTAGATGGTTGCTAGAGGTGCTTCCTGGGGCAGTACTGCCTAGTGTGCAGCTGCCATTCAGTGTCTCCACCCTCTGCATGCAGACACTGAACTTTCCTCATAGAGATGCATTGATTCAATTTATCTTTATGAGGAGATGCTGATTGGCCAGGGCTATGTTGGACTTGTGCTGGCTCTGCCCCTGATCTGCCTAGTTGACAGTCTCAGCCAATCCTATGGGGAAGTATTGTAATTTGATCAGACCACCACTTCTGAGCCAGCAGCTACAGAATTGAATACAAGTAATATTTTACTATATTTAGGGAGGCAAGGGTGGTGGTTTTAACATAATAGGGTCAGGCAAGGGTGGTGGTTTTAACATAATAGGGTCAGAAAAACATGTTTGTGTTCCTGACCCTATAGTGCTCCTTTAAGCAAGAGTATGTGAAGAGTAGTTAAGGTTGCCACCTTTCTTGGAAAAAAATACCAGCCTTAATCATTTGTATAATTAATTAGTTATGCGTGACATCACATGATGTAAATCACAAGGAGTGACATCAGAGAAAATTCTGTAAAATCACCAACAAACTACTCACAGTTTGATTCTGCTGTATAGATGGATTGCTCCCAGTGTCTCCCTGTCTTCCAGTGTCTCAGTCTCACAGTGTCTGTGTCCCCATTTCTCCCAGTGTCCCAATGTCTCAGTGTGTCCCCATGTCATTAGGATGCTGGGGACACTGAGAGACCCGGGGACACTGGGAGACATGGGGACACTGGGAGAAATGGGGACACTGAGACACTAGGGACACAGACACTGGGAGACATGGGGACACTGAAACATTTGGGGACACTAAGACACTAGGGACACAGACATGGGAACACAGACACTGGGAGACTAGGGGACACTGGCTGGGAGAAAGACACTTGGGGACACTGGGAGACATGGGGACAATTGTGGACATAGACATGTGGACACTGGGACATATAGGGACACTGGGAGACATGGGGACACCAGGCACACTGAGACACTAGGAACACAGATACTGGGAGACATGGAGACACTGAAACATTTGGGGACACTAAGACACTAGGGACACAGACACTGGGTGACTAGGGGACACTGGGTGACTAGGGGACACTGGGAGACTAGGGGACACTTGGGGAGACATGGGGACAGTTGTGGACATAGACATGAGGACACTGGGACACATGGGGACACTAGGCACACTGAGAGGCATGGGACACAGACACTGGGAGACTTGGGGACACTGAGACACTAGGGACACTGGCTGGGGGACATAGTGTCTCCGTGTCCCAATATCTCCCAATGTCCCTATGTCTCACAGCGTCCCCATGTGTCTCAGCATCCCCATGTGTCCCCTAGTGTCTGTGTCCCCATGTTTTCCAGTGTCCCCTAGTGTCTGTGTCCCCATGTTTTCCAGTGTCCCCAAGTGTCTCAGTGTCCCCTAGTGACAGTGTCCCCATGTGTCCCCTAGTGTCTGTGTCCCCATATGTCCCCAAGTGTCTGTGTCCCCTAGTGTCTCAGTGTCCTCATGTTTTCCAGTGTCCCCAAGTGTCTCAGTGTTCCCAGGTCTCCCAGTGTCTGTGTCCTAGTGTCTCAGTGTCCCCTAGTGTATGTGTCATCATGTGTCCCCTAGTGTCTGTGTCCCCTAGTGTCTCAGTGTCCCCATATGCCCCCTAGTATCTGTGTCCCCATATGTCCCCTAGTGTCTCAGTGTCCCCATGTGTCCCTGCTGCCTTCCCCGCCATCCCTCACTTACCTGAGCTGTAGAGCTGCTGTCTGGACTCTCTGTGCTGTGTAGCTGCTCCCCCACGGATCAGTGAGTAGAGATAGGCAGGGAGGGATATGCTGTTACTTCCTATCCCTGCCTCTCTCCACACACAGTGACCCCTACTGGCCGGTGCTGGTATTGCAGAGTAATTTCCAATTATTATGAGAAAATTACCTGCATTTGTATTGCCAGTATTACTGCAATACCGGCACAGCCAGGCAGCCTCAAATACCGTCTGTGCCATTAAAATACCAGTCAGGTGGCAAACCTAAGAGTAGTGTGTAAAAAAAAAAAAAGTAAATTTTTTTTTTTTTTTTTTAAATGGGCCTATTCCATGGGCCTGGGCCTGGAGCTGCAGCTCCATCAGCCCCTATGTTAATCCGGCCCTGCCCTTAACATCGACTAACTACCTCGTGCAGCAAGATGGCGCCGGGAAACCGTGGGAGACCCTCATGGCCCCGGTGACATCACCTACAGTAGGCAGAGCATTAGAGCAACCACTTAACACCTAACCAATTATTGATGTATTATTCCATGTTATCTCTGACAATGCCTATGATGTAATTTTGCTTTAAAAGGGACTTGCCGTCCCCTCTGAATAAACATTCCTCAAGTTATTCAACAACCTGGAACCTGTGTCTGGTGTGAATCACTTCAGGGAGCGTGCACGCATTGTTTCATTGATTTGGCCAGGGGCAGATACACAAAGAAATAATCAATACATTGATTGATTTTTCCATTTCAATTGACGCCCAACGTGGGGCCACCGGAGGGCCGGTTCGGAGGGCCGGAACCAACGGACCGGAGCGGACCTCCGGAAAGTGGGACAAGCGGAGCCTGATCACCTCCATAATACAGCCGTTGCCTGTGTTATTCTCCTGTTTTGTGTCGGTCTGTCTCCGAGTCCACTTCCGGCTTCCAGAAGGCTACTAGAGACAGGTAACTAACTCATCCGGTGTGCCTTTTTAAAGTGAACCTGTCGATTGTCTATCTGCCTCCTGTATTCATAATATGTGTGTGTGTGCTCCTTCTTCATATTTTATGTTAGCTTGACTGCCTAGCGGGCAGGGTACGCATTACAGCCGGTGGGGCTGGGATTTTATGTTAGCTTGACTGCCTAGCGGGCAGGGTACGCATTACAGCCGGTGGGGCTGGGATTTTATGTTAGCTTGACTGCCTAGCGGGCAGGGTACGCATTACAGCCGGTGGGGCTGGGATTTTATGTTAGCTTGACTGCCTAGCGGGCAGGGTACGCATTACAGCCGGTGGGGCTGGGACTCTATGTTAGCTTGACTGCCTAACAGGCAGGGTATGCATTACAGCCGGTGGGGCTGGGATTTTGTCTGATTATTGCAAGATTTCATTGGTACTTGTGTTATAACGGGACTGGGGATTGTTACATTGTGGATATTTGGTACCAGTGGTGTTAACATGTACATGGCCATTTTACTTTCTATCATCCTGTGGTTTTTGTTTAATTGTTGTTACAGTGTGGGTACCCTCGGTGTGTGTGTGTGTATTGTGTGGTTAGTTCTGGATTCCGGAGTTTACGCTCATTTATATGTTTGTGATTTTTGCAAATGTCTTCTTAGCGCAGCCACGTTCATCTTCTCCTTTGTTCTTTATCTTTCCTGTGCCTGTTGCACAGAGCTGTGTTAGTCACCCACGCTCATTCGCTCCCGTCCGTGACCACCATCCCGGGTGGGCGGATCCCTGTGACTGGTCTACGTTTGGGGAAGACGCACGGGGCTCAAGTTCTCGTGGCAGTCGAGCACTGTAGACATTCTTTTTCTTTCTCCTCAGTACCTCCTCTATTTATCTGTCTTTACTACATGACACGCCTTGACTATACAAGATGGGGCAGGAACACGCTAGACCTGCTAAGGGCTTGTTGGCTTGTGACATTGTAAAAGAAAGGGCAGGGGAGGATGCAATGTTGAAACTTAAAAAGATTGCTAAGGTGTGTGGTTTCCAAATGTTGCCCAGTGGAAGGTTACAGCCTGAGTTTTGGAGAAAGTTACTCATAGACAAGGAAGGTTTGTTGTTGGATAACAGACTCACAAAGGTTGCAGAGGCTTGGTATCGGGTAGCTAGAGGTTTGAAACGAGAGGGATGGGTCGAGGAAGAGTTGGAGTTTGGGGGGCAGATTGTATATCTTTACCATAGGAGTGCTAACAATGATGATGTTGTTTCTATTGTCCCACGACCACCGCCCTATGATGGCGCCCAGAGCGCAACAGTAAACTCCCGCCCTGCTTCCCCCGTCACAGTGCAGACCCCACCCCCCGGGGGTGTTCCTTCAGCTCCCACCCCACTTTGCCCCGTACTTGGTGCAGATGGTGCTTACTATTTCCCGATGCCACTCCACTCGTTTCCACCCACTCCCATGCATCAACCCTCCTGTGACCCCGTCTCCTCCTCCGTCATGTCTGTTGAAGCCCCCTCGCCTCCCTCGCCACCTTTCCCTGTGCCCGTACCCACTCCGACTCCTCGTCAGGATCCCGTCCCAACTATTCCCGTTTTACCCATCGAAGCTCCCTCCTCTCCTTCCTCACCCTCTCTCTCCACATCGAGCACCCCATCCCTAGCGACACCCGCTCCCTCACTCTCCTTATCTGGTCCCCCGGCCCTTGCCCGCTCCACTGATCCCGTTTCTCCGGACCCCTGCCTCCCCCCGGACCCTCCTTCTCCCGTACCCCCGGACCCAGACCTCTCCCTCCTCGCTAGCCTTTCGAAGGCGCTTGTCCAGTCCGTTAATCCTAGTCCCCTCGCCCCTGCTCCCTTATGCTCAGACGCCCCTCTCACCCCCCAGGACCCTCCCGCTAACCACGCAGCGTTACCTCCTCCCGAAGTCCCGGCCCCCTCTACCTCGTTGTCCCCTCCTCCCTCGGCCGATTTGCCGTCCCTAATCTCTGCCCTCACCGCCCTGACCCAACCTCCCCTTACCACCCCTTCTCCAGTGTTACCTCCTCCCGAAGTCCCGGCCCCCTCTACCTCGTTGCCCCCTCCTCCCCTGTCTGGTTTGCTGTCCCAACCCTCCACCCACATTATTACGACACAGTCCCCTGCCCCCATCCTCCCGACCCCTCCCCCGGCGACCTCCGACCCATCCATGGCCAATGACCTGTCTAGCTCGATCTCCGCCCTCTTCTCTGCTGTTACCTCCCTGGTTAATTCCGCGATCCCTGTGCCGCCTCCCTCTGATTTGCCTCCTCCTCCTCCTCCACCCCCCGAACCTCCGACCCCTCCCTCGTCTCCCGCTAACATCCCCGAGCCTTCCGATCCAATCTCTGCCCTTGCTCACGTCTTAAATACTCACCTCTCACGCCCAACCCAACCGGCCCCCATGACAGCTCCTTCCACGGCATTGGTCCCTCATGTCCCGTCTGCCAGTCCTAGTTACCCAATCATGGTGGTTGGGTCCGAGGTGTCAGTGACATCGGACCAGCCCTACGTGATGGGTGCCTCCCCACAGGCCTCAGGTTTCCACCCAGCTACCTCCCCTATCACCGGCCTCCCTATCGTCCCCACCACAGCTACCCCTGAGACTACTCTACACCGCGGCCCGGTGATACCCGAGGAGGTCGTTGTGGTGGACCAGGGCTCACCCCGCCTGGGGGGAAACAGACTCCCCCAACGGCGCTCAATCCCCCAGGGGTACACCCAGATTAACCATGGTGCGGATGGTGCACCACCTATGTATGTTACCTTTAATGCGTCCCAAGCTGCTACCCTTGTGACTTCACTCCCTGATCCTGAGAAGCACCCCATGCCCTTCTTCCGCAGGATGGCTCAGATCCGCAAAACATACTCCGCTGCTTGGCGGGATCTTATTAGTCTATGTGAAATAAAGGCTGGTGATGCATACTGGCCAATCATGGAACGGAGCTTTAGCGATGCTCCACTTACTTCTGATACTGATTTTCATTCTGGTGAAGTTTTCTGTGAACAGCTTCGAGCCTGGGCGCAGGATAAACTAGCTGATCAGGCTACTTGCATAAATGACATTATTCAGGATAAACTTGAGACAGTTGAAAAGTATCACTCTAGGTTGACTCAGACTTTCTCAGACTTAGGGTTCAGCACCTATAACAAAGCACATACTCAGATGCTATCTGCAGCTTTTGTGGCAGGCCTTAGGGAACACATTCGTAAGGGGTTAATCTTAGCTCGCCCTGAGTATAGAATTATTCCACTGGACACTCTCTTGTTGGTAGCCAAAGGCTTGGAAACTGTTTTACAACCCGCACCACGAAGAACTAATCCTTTAATGTACACTACCTCCACTCCTATCACAGGTTCTAACCAAGCTCCTCAGTTGCCCCTTCAACAGTACAACCAGCCACCCCAGACACTGCCTGCACCACTTCCTTTTCCCAGGGACCGGACAATCACAACAATCCGAACCTGTTTTAATTGTAATCAACCAGGCCACTTTAGAAGAGATTGCCCACAACCTAGAGTGTTCCATCAGCAGACTTCCCGGTACCCAAGTCCCCATGTCACCGGCTATAACTTCCCTTCCACTGGTTACCTCCCTGCCCTGCCACATCCACAGTTGCCTCAACTTCCTCCTCCTCCTCCCCCTCCTCCTCCTGAGTACACCCAAGCCTGGCTCCCTACCTCAGAAGCTCGTGCATACTCTTCGCCTTCTGCTGAGGGGTATGACAACGATGATTTCCAAGACAGTCAGCCACAGCCCCGCCATGCCATCCGTCCATCCCGCCCCCCCATGCATTCTGCTAACCCCCCTTCCACTTCCCGCCGGTACCAGGGACCAGACCAGGCCCATTTGGATTTATTACAATAGGTAACTGGCAAGCCTGTGTCAGCAACCCCTGCCATGGCAGTGTCTGCGGGGGATGGGGGAGGGCCTTTAGCTACTGTAGTTCTCCCCGTGGAGGGTCACCCAACCACCTTTCTAGTTGACACAGGTGCAGCCCGTAGTGTCCTTAGGGAACAAGACCTGCCCGACCCTTCCTTTTTATCTGACACCGATGTCTCCTGTGTTGGGGTGGATGGTACACCACGCAGTAACCCCCTTACTAAGCTCCTACACGTAGGATCACACATCCTCTCCAGGTTTGTTGTTTCCTCTACCTGTCCCATTAACCTCCTAGGTGCCGATGTTCTCTCTCGGCTTCAGGCTTCTATCACTTTCACTGCTGATGGCCAAGTCGAGTTGACAACCCCCTTATCACAAAAGGATACCTCTGTACTCTGTTCCCTCCCCATCCTGTTGAACCTAACTGACAACACAGGGAATGCACGGGTCACACACACCCCCAGTGCTCTGGATCGTATCCCCCAAGAACTTTGGTCTACCGGCCCGGATGATATTGGAAGCTTACATGTACCCTCAGTCTTGGTCCAGCTCTTGCCTGGAGCACTACCTCCTCGTAGACCACAGTATCCTCTGAAACCGGCACAAGCTGATGCCATCACCAAACAAGTTGAAAGTCTACTTGCCAAAGGTGCCCTCATCAAATGTACATCCCCATGCAACACACCACTTTTCCCTGTCAAAAAGCGAACTGTTAAGGGTCAGCCTGACCAGTACCGCATGGTGCAGGACCTCTGTGCTGTCAATGAAGTAACCATAAAAGACACTGCTATTGTTCCGAACCCCCATACCCTTTTGTCTCAAGTCCCACCAACTTCAACAATATTCACTGTAGTGGATCTAGCTAATGCCTTTTTCAGTGTCCCCCTTGACCCCTCCTGCCGCTTTCTCTTCGCTTTCACGCATGAAGGTCAACAATATACCTGGACTGTTATGCCTCAGGGAGCTCAGAATTCTCCCACACAGTTTGCCCATGCCATGTCTCTGGTTCTGGATCCCTGGCAGAAATCTCATCTGGATGTTGTTTTACTTCAATATGTTGATGATCTCCTTCTCTGTGCTCCTGATTTGCTCACTGCAGAGCGTGACTCAGAAGATCTCCTGTGTTTCCTCGCTGCAGCCGGTTGCAAAGCTTCAAAATCAAAGCTACAATGGTGCCGGCCCTCTGTGGTCTTCTTGGGACATTGTCTCTCCCATGGCACCAAACATCTAACCTCTCAATGTGTGCAGGCCATTCTGCAACTCCCTCTACCTGCTACACATCAAACTCTTCATGCTTTTTTGGGTCTTATCACATACTGCAGGTCCTGGATCCCCGAAGCATCAAAGCTCATGCAACCACTCTATGATGCCCTCCGGAGTGAGCCCTTTCTCCTCACTGAAGAAACTATCATCTGTTTCCACAATCTGAAAAGAGCTATTGCTTCTGCACCTGCTTTGGGCCTCCCCAACTACCAACTTCCTTTCAATTTGTTTGTCTCTGAAAAGTCAGGACATGCTTCCGGAGTCCTTACTCAGAAACATGGGTCAAGACAACGTCCTATTGGCTATTTTTCCTGCATGCTTGACCCTGTTGCGAGAGGTAGCCCCTCTTGCCTCAGAGCGGTGTTTGCCGCCAGCGCCCTCCTGGACAAGACCAATGATTTTGTTCTTGGCCATCACCTCCCAGTGTTGGCCCCTCATGACATTACTGCCATCCTACAACAAACCCAACCTAAGCACCTTTCCTCCCAACGTCACCTTCGCCTACAAACCTCCTTACTCCTACCTGACAATGTAAAACTCCAGAGATGCCTTTCCCTGAACCCAGCCACTCTTCTGCCACTTCCCAAGGGGGGAATTGTGCATCATTGGTACAGCTTGGATATCAACCCAGAGGTTCAAGCAGATTTACAGTTGCCTGCACTTACATCTCCACATGATGAACAACCAGAGGCCCTACTCCACTGCACCTTGTGGTTTAGGGACGTACCAAGCCCTGATATGGACTATGAGGAAGAACTATTTCAGCTCAAAGAAATTCAAATTACTCTGACTGACTTATTCTGGGACTCTGCAGGTACTATGCTTATCTTGGTTCGCCTTCCAGAGAATGTAACACACCTCTATCACCATTGGGAAACAGCTATTCCACACATATCTCTCACCAGATCCCTCAACACCTCATGGAAAGACCTAGGCCCGATGGCCAGAACCTGGAACCAAATGACTCAAGAACAACTTACTTCTACGGGGATCAATAAAAAGACCATTAACTACTGCACAACAGGGTACCCCAGGTACCACACAGAGGCCTGTGAGGACCCACTCACCACAGACTGCGACCTCATTGATATCCCCCATGACTGTTTTGAACAAATGAAAATGGAAACTACACACCTACCAACTGTTTATGAAGCTGCATTACTCAATCCGGATCAAACACTATTTGTGGATGGCTCAAGGTTTGCTGATGAACAGGGACAATACCACACTGGATATGCAGTCACCACAGGATGCCAAGTATTACAAGCAGCTGCCTTACAATCAACCAAGTCTGCCCAAGAAGCCGAGTTAACAGCCCTAACTGTGGCCTGCAAATTGTCAGAAGGTCTACGTGTTAATATTTACACGGACTCAAGATATGCCCTGGGAGTGGCACACGACTTTGGCTTAATCTGGAAGACCAGAGGATTTCTTACAGCTACAGGTACCCCAGTGAAACATGGGGCAGCCATTGCAGAACTGATGGATGCATTGGAACTTCCAGCAGAAGTGGCAGTATTGAAAGTAAAAGCCCACGGAAGATTAGACACAGAAGAAGCACGTGGCAACCACTTAGCTGATCAGGCAGCTAAAGAGGCAGCACGGCAAGGATGGGAAGTGGACAGAAGAGTGGCCACAGATACACTACCCATCTACACTATGCAGACATTGCCTACTGATCTCAGGCTCCTGAAGGAACAACAAGCTGCTGCTACTCCTCAGGAGAAACAAAGTTGGAAGAATAAAGGAGCTGTACTCCGTGATGATATTTACACCATCAATCTCAAGTTTTGCTTACCCAGAAGTATGTACTCAGCGGTGGTCCAATGGGCCCATGGGCCAGCCCACCTGTCAAAGCTCCTGATGAACTCACTGATTGACAAGTATTTTGAAGCACCGGGCATCACTACTTTAACACAGAATTACTGTAAATCTTGTACTATATGTGCTAAATGCAATCCTGGAAAAGTCATAAAGACTGCACCTAATCACTTAGCCAAGCCACAATACCCCTTTCAGAGGATTCAGATTGATCACATTCAGATGCCAAAGAGCGGACGTCATGAATATGCATTGGTTATAGTGGACATGTTTTCAGGATGGCCAGAGGCCTTCCCAGTGACTAACCTCACCACGAGGACTACAGCCAAGTACCTTCTGACAGAAATTGTTTGCCGCTATGGAGTTCCAGAAGTAATTGAAAGTGACCAGGGAACCTCCTTTACTGCCTCGCTAACACGGGAAGTCTGGTTAGCACTGGGGGTGACCCTTGCATTCCACACACCATATCACCCACAGAGTAGTGGCAAGGTAGAGCGCATGAATGGCACTCTGAAAGCCAGAATGCTTAAGATGTCACAAGAAACTAACATGCCCTGGCCTGAGAGTCTCCCATTAGCACTGTTTAGTGTCAGATACACTCCTAGGGGAAAATACAGCCTGTCACCTTATGAGATTTTGTTTGGTACAGCACCCAGGTTAGGTTGCTACTTTCCCCAACAGCTTCAGATTCAGTCAGACGCTATGGTAGACTATGTGACTGCTCTCTCACATGCCTTGACCAAGATACATGCCCAAGTGTTTGCTTCTATTCCAGATCCTGAGTCGAATAAAGGTACACACAAGCTACTTCCGGGTGACTGGGTTATGGTCAAGAAGTTTCTCAGGAAACACACCCTAGAACCAAGATTTGATGGTCCTTACCAAGTGCTCCTGATTACAGCAACGTCGGTTAAACTAGCTGGAAAGAGTTCTTGGATACACGCTTCACATTGCAAAAAAGTGCCTGTTCCAGAAGAAGCTGATCCTGCTGAAATATGAATTTATTATGTGTCTTGTGTTTTCTTATGCTGCTACACTTAGTCTGGGCCCAACAAGTTGATCATGTTTACACTTTCTGGTATAATTCTTCTAATACTGATGTAGCTACATACACCTTTGACTACTGTGACATAGTTACTTGTACATTTCCACAAACACAATATGCAGCCATATACAAGGATATACCTAACAAAAAGGATCCATACATTTGTGTGACTGGAGGAATTTGGGGACACCATTGTAGTTCATGGAAAGCTGCCGGGTGGAACACAGGTAGGCCATGGGGCTACAGACCTCAAGTTGCACTGGACAGACTTGACAAAGACGGGAAACCCCTACTCTCTAGAATGACCCTGAGTAAACCCATAGGGTCAACTCCCATTAAACTTACTCTGAATATAGAACACCCTAGTCCAAGGGATGAAGGGGAATATGTGATGGGAATGTACTGGAAGGGAGGCGGCTCACATAATGCATTGGGGACATTTTACCTACAAGATATGCTTAACTCCTCAGACTGGGTAGGGACTACACATATGGTCATCAACCCATTGAAACCACACATTAAGACCCTACATGACATGGTAGCTATAGTTAACCCCACCTTTGAGGATACTATGGCAGTAGAAACTGGGTTTTCAGACACTAATTTGTGGCTAGAGTGGATGAGGTACAATGCTAAC
>OW240922.1:67431159-67446566 GCA_933207985.1 Pelobates cultripes | reverse complement strand
CCATATCATACCTGCCTAACAACTATGGACTTACGTTATTCTGGTATTTCTTCTATTTTGTATACTATTTCTCCCTAAACAAAAAAATTCAAAATATAGGTATGTACCAGTCTTAAAATATATCCAGTCTTAATGGTCAAAGAACAAGGAATTAACAAGTTTACTTACTGCTGAATAAGTATAACTCTCACTGTCTTCTAGTTTGATTGTATTATTTGTGGTATTATGGTTAGATTATCATTATTATAGTTATTATTGGTTGATAGGATAAAAACAAGCTCTAAAAATCGTGTATTTAACATATACACTAAAAACTATTGCTTGAAAATTAGAGAAATGTCAACATATCTTTCCTGGTAAAATATGTCAGAAATATATATTTGTTATTATTTTCACACAGAAACACACATTTAAGGTGTATTATTATATATTATTATTAATTATATATGAGTGTGCCACCTAGAGGGCACTATGGGGAGAGATCAGGATTTTTCCTTCTTTCGCGAGCTCCTCTTATATTAGTTTTTTCTTGTTTCTGTTTATTTCCTGTTTATATTTTGGAATTATTAAATTAATTGAATACCATTCTTTAGTGGTTTGTTTTTCATTTTTCTGAAGTGGCAACTTCAAGGATCTTGTTTAGATACTTATGTTTTCTAAATTTAATGTAAAACATCCAGGTGGGTTGTTGACTGTACAATAACCTTTGGAAGCTGTATCTATCGTGCAAGCACTATTTGGACAATGTGACCCTCAGCAATATATAATAATTCAAACTTGTTGTTTAAAGTATAGCTTAAAACCTGCTGAATCGTATTAGAAAATATTATAGGAACTCATCGACATTTATGCATGCTTTTTTTTTACTATGCTAGTTCAAAGTATTGAAGTTTAAAGGGAAACTATAGTGCCAGGAAAACAAACTTGTTTTCCTGGCACTGTAGCTTCCCCCTTTGTCTATCAGGGGGAAGTTTATGAAAACTGCAATAATTACTTGCTCAGAGTTAAGGGTGATGGGAGTTGGCACCCAGACCACTTCAATGAGCTGAAGTGGTCTGGGTGCCTACGTGTTTTTGTTTTCTTTCAGTTTTAATTTCTTTAAGCCCTTGTTTGTTCTCCTCTGTCGATAAAGTCTGCGGTTTGCTTTTGGAATTCTTTTGATGGATTTAGGGAAAACTGAAATGTAATTTTGCTTAAAGGGACACTATAGTCAGAAGAAAAACAGCTTTATATAGTTGTCCTTGAGTCTACAGTCTGTCCGTGCATCCTTTTTAATGTAAACGCTGCTTTTTCAGACTGCCACTTGAGGTGCTTCCTGGGTCAGTGCTGAAATTCAGTGAAGGAGAGGAGAAAAGAGCCAAGCTAAGAAGCCATCTATCTTCCTATAGATCACATTCCAGAACTTTTCAATGGTTTTCAGGTCTGGAGATTGGGCTGGCTATGACAGGGTCTTGATCTGGTGGACCTCCATCCACACCTTGATTGACCTGGTTGTGTGGCATGGAGTATTGTCCTACTGAAAAAAAGTTTGTACGTGGCTCGATTCATGTGTCTTTCACAAAGATTAATTTGCTCAATTATGGCCTTGCTGATGTATTCCCAAGTCATCATCAATCCTTCACCAAATTTCACAGTTGGCACGAGACACTGTAGCTTGTAGGCCTCTCCATGTCTCCGCCTAACCATTAGGGAGCCTGTTTACAACTATGCTCACTGTACACTTCACCCCAGCTGCCATTTGCCATTCTTTTTAAAGCTTACTTTATGACATCCTATGATTGTGGAGTGACATTCGAATGATTTGGTGGTCCTCCCTGTTAGTGGAGAGTTATTTTTGCCCTCTGCCAGTCTGTAGCTATGTTGTCCCCAATGTCTCCTGCTTGACTTTGTTCTTACGAAACAACGCTGGATGGAAGCAACCTGACGCTCACGGTATCCATCTGCGAGAAAAGCCAGAATTTAACCCTTCTCTTTCCCACTCAATACCGTAAGGGGAAAAAGTATTTGATCCCCAGCTGATTTTGAATGTTTGCCCACTGACAATGAAATGATCAGTCTATAATTTTAATGGTAGGTGTATTTTAACAGTGAAAAAAATAATAAATCCAGAAAAACGCATGTCAAAAAAGTTATAAATTGATTTTCATGTCAATGAGTGAAATAAGTATTTGACCCCTTTGACTTAGTACTTGGTGGCAAAACCCTTGTTGGCAATCACAGAGGTCAGACATTTCTTGTAATTGCAAATACAAAGAAACTAGTCCTGCGCTCAAACTCCCATTATTCCTGGGCGGCAGCAATGACTATAGTACACATCAGCCAAAATACATATAGTAAAAACCAAAGAAAAAAGTTACCTGCGCTCGTTCCACATCCCTATGTATTTTTAAACAAATTGCCATGAGAGGGTATGCCCACCTGCCAGGTCTTAGTTGGGTCTTAACTCTAACCATTCGCCTTGCTTCCTTGAGCTTCTGGCAAAAATATCTCTAATGAGACAGAAAGGGGTATATTTTATATACATCCCTACATGCGTATTAACCCTAATAGAGAACACATGGGATGGGCAGCAGCATTGCAACCTAGCTGTGTGATACAAAAGTGAATACAAATACAAAGAAACTAGTCCTGCGCTCCAACTCCCATTACTCCTGGATGGCAGCAATGACCTTAGTACACATCAGCCAAAATACATATAGTAAAAACCAAAGAAAAAAAGTTCCCTGCGCTCTTTCCACATCCCTATGTATTTTTAAACAAATGGCGGTTTTTAGTTACCTCCAATGGCCATGAGATGGTATGCCCACCTGCCACGTTAAGGCAGACCTTTTAGGTTGGTCCTAAATCTAACTATTCGCCTTGCTTGTAATTGGCCACCAGGTTTTCACACATTTCAGCAGAGATTTTATCCCACTCCTCTTTGCAGATCCTCTCCAAGTCATTAAGGTTTCGAGGCAGACGTTTGGCAACTCGAACCTTCAGTTCCCTCCACAGATTTTCTTTGGGGTTAAGGCCTGGAGACTGGCTAGGCCACTCCAGGACCCTAATGTGCTTCTACTTGAGCCACTCCGTTGTTACCTTGGCTGTGTGCTTTGGATCATTGTCATGCTGGAATACCTATCCACGACCCATTTTCAATGCCCTGGCTGAGGGAAGGAGGTTCTAACCTAAGACGGTACATGGTCCCGTCCATCGTCCCTTTGATGTGGTGCAATTTTCCTGTCCCCTTAGCAGAAAAACACCCCCAAAGCATAATGCTTCCACCTCCATGTTTGACGGTGGGGATGGTGTTCTTGGGACCATAGGCAGCATTCCTACTCCACCAAACACGGCAAGTTGAGTTGATGCCAAAGAGCTTGATTTTGGTCTCATCTGACCACAATCATCCAGTTCTCCCCTGAATCATTCAGATGTTCATTGGCAAACTTCAGACGGGCTTGTACATGTGCTTTCTTTAGTGACTATGGCCCCAGCTGCCTTTAGATCATTAACAATATACTCCTGTGTAGTTCTTGGCTGATTCCTCACTGTTCTCATGATCATTGAAACTCCACGAGATGAGATCTTGCATGGAGCACCAGACCGAGGGAGACTGACAGTTATGTTGTGTTTCTTTCATTTGCGAATAATCGCACCAACTGTTGTCACCTTCTCACCAAGCTGCTTGGTGATGGTCTTGTAGACCATTCTGGCATGTGTAGGTCTACAATCTTGTTCCTGACATTCTTGAACAGCTCTTTGATCTTGGCGATGGTTGAGAGTTTGGAATATGATTAATTGCTTTTGTGGACAGCAGTCTTTTATACAGGTAATAAACTGAGATTAGGAGCACTCCCTTTAAGAGAGTGCTCCTAATCTCAGTTTGTTACCTGTATAAAAGACACCCGGGAGCCAGAAATCTTGCTGATTGATAGGGGATCAAAATAGTTATTTCACTCATTGACATGCAAATTAATTTATTATTATTAAATTGGGTAATAGTAACATCCCCTGGATGTTGGGCAAAAGTAACATCCCCAGGACGTACTTGGAAACCAGAGCAATCTGAATGTACCTTTCCTGGTTAAATACTTTGCTATTATTATTATAACTTTTTTGACATGCATTTTTCTGGATTTTTAAAAAAATTCTGTCTCTCACTGTTAAAATACACCATTAAAATTATAGACTGATAATTTCTTTGTCAGTGGACACATGTTCAAAATCAGCAGGGGATCAAATACTTTTTCCGTCACTGTAGTTATTTTTTTAATTCCAATTACTTTTGAGGTACTACAAGCATTGCTTTCACCATCCACCTGGTCCAATTGCAAGAAGATAGTGCTGATCTAATGATATCTGGGCTTCTTACGAGCAGGGAAGCAATACCTGCTGGTAAAATACCACATGACGGAATTAAAGGGTCCTTAAAGGAAAGACATCCATGATGAACTAATTTTGTCGTGTATGAGATGCAAAGCAACGAGAGTGGATTATATCCACATATGGTGGTCATGCCTTAAAATACGCAAGACATGGCAGAAAATCTTCAAGTGTATAGAAAGATGGACATCAATTAAATTAACATTCTCTCCTGCAACAGCTCTACTCCATGTTGACTGGCAAAGATGGACAAAGTTAAAAGAAATTTGATAATTCATATCTTACTTGCAACTAAGATAAATATAGCAAAATACCTGAAAAATATCAATCCACCTAATACCGAAGAAATAAAGAAACAAATTATAGATCAATGCCAAGTGGCACAGAGTATAAATAAACATTTCTTAAATAAAAACGATCTAGGTTGGATTAATTGGGTCAAAAAGATCAAACAGGAATATAATCAAGGTGGAGGGGTATAAAGAAGTAGAAAAACTAAAAATGAAAATGAAAAGATAAGGGAAAGAGAAAGGGAAGGGAAATGAAGGAAGAACAGAGAAAAGGAAAAGAAAAGGGGAATAGAAAAAGGAGTGATTTAATAGAAAAAGAGAACAGATAAAATTAGCCTATAGAGAGTATTATGATGTCTATGTCTTATGTTATGTCTTTGTAAAAGAATTAAGAATATGTTATATGTATGGGTCAACTATATTATCATGAATTATTAATACATTACAGGTGTCTTAACACAATATTGTATTATATGCTTGTGATGAACTGAACCTCGCCACAGGTTTTGGAGGGGCCTGCTGGCTAGCCTCTTGCTTCAGGACTATGGCCCCTGCAATAGACCTTGGCTAATATATTTAAAAAGGCTCTGTTTGTGCAATTGGGATTATGTGGTTCGGGTACCGAACAGCCGCACGAACCAGAGACCACCAGGGAGCTTGTTAAACCCTATTAACACTTAGCAGTGATTCTAACCGCAGTGTTCTAATTGTTTGTCAGGGTGGCCGCTGTTCACATAGAAACATAGAAACATAGAATGTGACGGCAGATAAGAACCATTCGGCCCATCTAGTCTGCCCAATTTTTGAAATACTTTCATTAGTCCCTAGCCTTATCTTATAGTTAGGATAGCCTTATGCCTATCCCACGCATCCTTAACTCCTTTACTGTGTTAACCTCTACCACTTCAGCTGGAAGGCTATTCCATGCATCCACTACCCTCTCAGTAAAGTAATACTTCCTGATATTACTTTTAAACCTTTGTCCCTCTAATTTAAGACTATGTCCTCTTGTTGTGGTAGTTTTCTTCTTTTAAATATAGTCTCCTCCTTTACTGTGTTGATTCCCTTTATGTATTTAAATGTTTCTATCATATCCCCCCGTCTCGTCTTTCCTCCAAGCTATACATGAACGATCACAAGGTGGCTGCCATCTTGTTCGCATGATTGGTCGTCGAGTTCCTAGAACTAAAATTGGACACGGAAACTCCCAAACACTGCTAGACTTCCATCATCGCCTGCGTTTGGTTATACACAACTTAGAAAGGCACTGTTCGGTGGAATCACTCGTCTGGATGAGGGGAACAAGCGCAAGGGTAAGACTATTGACTATGTTCGTTAGTTTGTTCAGTTTTTAAACTACCATACTAGACTGACCGCAAGCCCTGATTCTCTGGAGCTGTTTTGGGCAGGAGCCTTGTGTGCGGTAGGTCAAATTATGACTTCCATGGAAGTACCGAACCCCTGAACTGATCTGGGTGATTTTTGGATATGTTAGACCCCCGGATCGGGGCTATCAGGAGATATGATTTTTGTGGGGTTTCCATGTGTTTTGGGGGCACTTCTGGGGGGGGGGGAGGTTGTTAAAATTTATGTTTTCTGTGCCTGGAGATAATTGAGTTTAGTACAGTTCCTGACTCAATTATCTCACAGGCTCAGGGGAGGGATTATCATGTTTTGTGTGGGAGTGTCCTGGACCTGAGAGCTAATGTAATTACAGTGAGTACTTTGCCATAGTCCCCTCTCAGGTCCAGTGGGGAATGCCCCTGGACTATGTCACGGTAAACCTCTTGCATGGGGACTTGCATATAAAGTGGCCAGTTGGCCTGAATAAATTCAATTCTTTTGTACCCTTCATCTAGTCTAGGCTGATGTTTGGGTATACGTCTAATTGCTTGGAGAATTTACTTGGATACTGCATTTTTTTAGCAGTTCGGGATGAAACGAAAACAAACAGGTATCTGAAATACTAGCGTTCTTAACAATGCTAATAGTGATTTAATAGTTAGTAACATTTTGTATTCTTTGTAATGTATGTTGATTGCATCATTTTGAAAAAACAAATAAAGAATTTATTAACTAAAAAAAAAATGTAACAATGTTTTTATGTGTTGTTTTTTAGAGATTAAAAGTATATCCTGCAAAGTAAACAAAACATTACCTGTGTCATGATACCTGTGGGTGCTTCTCCTTCCTCATGTCACCACGCAGTATAATGCTACTCCTTGAGTCTTTCTGGCATAATTTCTGATACTGGGCCCTATCTTTCGAAGTACGTTTATGTTGCTATGTGCCTATGTGATTTGATAGACGCGTGGCTTAGTTAATCATTTATGTGACATTGTACCTGTACTCTTTGATGTCCCAAGGCACCATATTAATTTAAGCCACCACGATAGACCGATAATACGCTGCTGTCATTTCTGGTTTTTGCCAAAGTTCGGTGTGCTATCGTCATTTACCATACTGACAATCTGCTTCTGACTACTATATGTATGCAATCATCATTTCACCTTGATTCTAAAACTTTGAATGCAAATAATTAATACAATCACCATACCCCTAAACAATTGCTTTGGAGGGAACAAGGTACTTCAATCAAGAATAAGCATGGTTAGAACACTCCCTTGAAAAACAGTGAGATAAACGCTCCTTCCCACGAACGTTTGTCACAAACTCCTGGAGGAGTGTGGAAGCTGACCTCCATGTATGACATGTGGGGTTATTATATGTTTTTATGATGTTTTGGGGTACTTTTATGTTTTTATATTTTTGTGTTTGGCTCTCTGTTCCTGGGAGATAATTAGCTTACGGGTCCTTAACTCAATTATCTCCCAAGCACAGAGATTCCTGGGGGGGGCTTGTATTGTATTGTTTGGAGACCCCCTGCTGAGTTTGGCTCATTAAAATCAGTTGTACTCCCAGAACTATGTGTCTTCTAGTTACTAGGAGGGGAAAGGGCTATTCACTGCTCAGCACCTTGTTCCATCTCGTGGAGAATTCAGCAGGGAAGGTCCTTGTAAGGACACGACTGTGTGTCGTCCAGGCCCTGGGAGGAAATAGAGCTATTCCCCTATCCTGTTCCAGGATGGAGAGGCTCTGGGAGGACCGCAGTCAAGCCATGGAGACTGGGGCAGGAGCGCTGAAGTTTTCCCTGATTCCAGCTAGGAAGTGATCCTTGGTGGAGGTACCCAGCCGGGGTACAGAGAGCTCCACTACAAACAGATGGGTGGTTAATTCATTATTCAAAAGTGCAGAAATGGGATTTGGGAAAGAGGATATAAATTGCAACGCTTAGAGATGCTCAGATGAAAGTATCCCTCCTATTTAATCTTACATACCGGTTAGCACATGGAGACAATCTGCATTATCCACTCGCCATATTCTTACAGAACAGTCATGTGATGAGCTGGCAAACAGGGAACCGTTTGGAGAAAAGCAGCATGATTTGACTGGCCCTGCAGTGACAAGTGTAAGGAAACACGAGACAAACCAAAACAGCTATAATTATTAGTGATACATTTTGGATACAAAAAAACCTCCAATAACATATTTGTTGCCAAAAGGAAAAAATGCAAGAACGTTTACTTATATTTTTGTGGGTAATAAATTAATTTTGTCTATAATATTTTAAACTATGTTAAAATAGCGCACTACAGAGGTAAGTTAAATATGTTTAATATCACTGTAACATCCTAGCAACAAGTGTAAACAGTGCAGCATCATTGCAACACCCAACACAATCGTTACAGTGTTGAAAACTGATAGGGTTAGTTATTAAAGGACCACTCTAGGCACCCAGACCACTTCAGCTTAATGAAGTGGTCTGGGTGCCAGGTCCAGCTAGGGTTAACCCATTTTTTCATAAACATAGCAGTTTCAGAAAAACTGCTATGTTTATGAATGGGTTAAGCCTTCTCCCATTCCCTCTAGTGGCTGTCTCACTGACAGCCGCTAGAGGCGCTTGCGTGCTTCTCACTGTGATTTTCACAGTGAGAGCACGCCAGCGTCCATAGGAAAGCATTATGAATGCTTTCCTATGTGACCGGCTGAATGCGCGTGCATCTCTTGCCGCGCCTGCGCATTCAGCCGACGGGGCGGAACGGAGGAGGAGAGAAGGAGAAGAGCTCTCCGCCCAGCGCTGGAAAAAGATAAGATTTAACCCCTTTCCCCCTTCCAGAGCCGGGCGGGAGGGGTCCCTGAGGGTGGGGGCACCCTCAGGGCACTATAGTGCCAGGAAAACGAGTATGTTTTCCTGGCACTATAGTGGTCCTTTAATGAATTGTTGAGATACAAATTGAGTTTCACATTTTAGTCAAAATAGTAAAAATAGTGAAAACCTAGCTGACTAGAAGAATCTTTCCAAAGTAGCTACTTTGGCCTAAAATATGAAATTCACTTTGCATTCCTGACAGCTCACACTTGAGTGATAAGTCCTGTGTGCTGCAACCTCATGTTCTCTAAAGGTACAGTAGAGTGTCCTCAAACTGTCATGAATAGTGCCTTTAACCTAAAGTGGCTATTGAAGATACTGTGGACACAACTGCGTCCATCCACCTTAGCTCTCTCGTCTCCTTTATCTGGGACCCCCTGGCATCCCTAATGATTATGGATGGTGTTTGGATATTTTGAAGATGGCGTTCATCAGAGGTCCCACAAGTGCAAGTCAGACCTCCAGAGGTCCCCACTTTGTCTCTAGGGTGTGTGCGCTGGACCTCTAAATGTCTGACTTGCACTGTGCTGACTCTCAGGATCCCACGAGAGTCAAAACAGGGCTGCTCACCACATAATAAATTTTTTTTAAGGCTTGGATGATTTTTGCAAAAACAGAATATTTAAGGATATAATTGATATTTGTGTTTACAGGCTGTTGATCCAATGAGAAATATGATTATTACCATTATGGATTTAAAACATTTTTTTTACCTTTTTGTGGCACACTTTGAACATGGCTACAATAGTTTGTTTTATTTGTTTTTCTTCTTTTGGATCAACAGTATAAAAGAATGGATGTCAAGGTTAAACTTGATGGACTTTAGCCTTTTTATCAACCTAGGCACTATGTAACTATTTAATGTTTGTTGATGTTCAAGAATGCCAGATTTAATATGGTCTTTGTACATTCGGCCTAGCTCAATAATATATTTACAAAAAATAAAATAAAAGTAGATACCGTGGTTAGAAGATAACATTACCCCTAATGCTGTATATTTCCTAAACCTAATTATTTAATAACGATAAATTTTAAAACTGCTCCATAATGAATGGTGTTATAATGAGTATTTTTTGGGGGGGGATGGAGGTCATTGCTTTTATGACACCAAAAAACCTTAAATAGCTATTCAGTGATACTAGTCTATATGAATACTGTTATGGCGTTTGCCTTCCACCTCCTTTCTATTTTGATAGTATCACCGTCGATGTACTTTTTGACACTTGTTTCATGAAAGCCGTAGATGCGCGCTGCACTTATCATCAGGGTTCACATTTGGGATTTATCTTTTTAATTAAAGAATTATGATAAGGCTCATTTCCATCCATCAAACTATTTAAAACTTAGCTAAACTATTGTTATAAATTACCAAATGAACATTTAGTATATACTTATAATATGAAGTTCAAAAATAAACCAAAACATATTTGATCTTTCAATAAACATAATCTACGAACATAAAATATAATCACCATACATAACCAGAAAACAAGCTATCTCAAACTGTCACATACATTGAGTGCATGTAGAGACTTAAATTGGAGCAGTGCGGACAACTGAGCCCAGCATCATGGCACACAATATGCATGTCTATGATGGAAGCATACTTTTCATATGACTGACATATAGATCTATCATTTACCTATACTTCTATAAAGACAATTTAAGATGGGGTAACAGAAGATCTCACCTGTGTGTCCTGTCACTTTATGTTGAAGCTCGCCGGTCTTTGATTCCCATATGTGGATGCGACTGTCATCAGAACAAGTCAGGATTAGGTTATAGTCCGGAGAAATGGCACAGGAATTCACCTAAATTATAATCAATAGCAGGTATGGCTAAAACACCTAAATGATGATCAATAGCAAGCATGGCTAAAACTGAAGCACAACCTTTTTTTGTTTAAATAGTCAAGTAAACAATATCAGAATATCTGTCTGAATATTAAAAATAAAATAAATATAAACTGATAAGACAAATAAAGCAAAGACATTATTTCAGCATTTGCTGTTTTTTAAAGGAAAAGGAAGTTGAACATTGAGATCACTAATTAGTGGCAACTCCTTTACCAGCAGTAACCTCAACCTAATTTTTCCTATACCCATTGTACAGTTCATACCTAAAAGTTGGCCCATATTTTCCAACTGTTTGTCATCATTAATATTTCTCAGCTATTTTTTACCAGTTGAACCCCATAGGTCAGGCCACACCATTCAATAAGCTAAAGGTTAAAACTTAGACCAAGTCATTCCAAAATGTAAATTGTCTGCTGCTTTGGCCCTTAACATGTAGATCGACTTGCACATTTAGGATCATTGTCATACAGCGTGACCCATATCCTGTTAAACTTCTGTTGAAGGATAGACACTGATATTCTTCAGTTATAATTTTCTGAATCCTAAACACATTATCCACCAATCACTGCAAATCACCTAGATCCAGAGTCTGCAGCAAACCATTATACACCCACCACCAGATTTTGCAGATCACATGATCCGCGGGGGCATGATGGGGCAGATGTGCTGCAAGGTGGATCGCAGTGGCAGGTAAGAATATATGCTGCAGGGGCCACCTAAACGTCTGGCATTCTATGCTGCCCTGCAGCGTTAAAGGGACACTCCAGGCACCCAGACCACTTCTGCCCATTGGAGTGGTCTGGGTGCCAACTCCCATCACCCTTAATCCTGCAAGTGTAATTATTGCAGTTTTTATAAACTGCAATAATTACATTGCAGGGTTAAGTCCTCCTTTAGTGGCTGTCTAACAGACAGACACTAGAGGGACCTCTGTGTTCTTAAAACACGAAAAGTGTTTTAAACAATGCTGGACGTCCTCGCGCTATGCATGAGGACCTCCAGCATCGCCGGAATCCCCATAGGACAGCATTAAATAATCCTTTCCTTTGGGGAGGACTAATACGCGCGTGAGACGCTGATGTCGGTGGGGGAGGAGCGTGGGTGGAGCCTGACCCAGCACCGAAGGACATCGGAGCTGAATTCAGGTTTTAACCCCTTCAGCAACATGGGATGGGGGTGGGAGGGAGGGGGCTCTGCAGGGTCCTGCAGTGCCGGGAAAACTGTTTTTTTTTCCTGGCAGTGGAGAGTCTCTTTAAAGGACCACTATAGTGCCAGGAAAACATACTCGTTTTCCTGGCACTATAGTGCCCTGAGGGTGCCTCCACCCACAGGGTCCCCCTCCCGCCGGGCTCTAGGGTGAGGAAGGGGTTAAACTTATCTCTTTCTCCAGCGCTGGGCGGGGAGCGCTCCTCCTCCTCTCCTCCTCCATAGCGACGTCATCGGCTGAATGCGCATGCGCGGCAGGAGCCGCGCATGCGCATTCAGCCAGTCCATAGGAAAGCATTCACAATGCTTTCCTATGGACGCTGGCGTCTTCTCACTGTGAAAATCATAGTGAGAAGCTCGGAAGCGCCTCTGGCGGCTGTCAATGAGACAGCCACTAGAGGTTGGATTAACCCATTTATAAACATAGCAGTTTCTCTGAAACTGCTATGTTTATAGAAAAAAGGGTTAAACCTAGCTGGACCTGGCACCCAGACCACTTCATTAAGCTGAAGTGGTCTGGGTGCCTATAGTGGTCCTTTAAAGCCCAGATTCTGCAAGATGGCATAGAACACCCTGCGTCCTTAAGGGGTTAAATGATCATACTCCTTCACATCTAGCAATGTGGTATATACGATACAATGCAATAAATGCAACATTAAGGGAAACCACCCAGCAGGGGAGGGCTGGCAGCCTTAGGCCTGGGGGGCAAAACCAGTCAAGTGGCCCATTGCACCACCAAATCAGTTCACCATCCATGCCCACCTGGTTTTATAAATGATATTGATGTTATGCTAATCAGTAGCTCTTTGCCATACCCGCTCCTTCACGGCTCTGACTTTCAATGTTGTCAGAGCGCAGGCTGAGAATCTCTGAGCCTGTGCTCTGACTCACTAACTGAGCGCCAGAACCATGAGAGAGAGGATATAATCTGACTGCACCTACTGCTGGTGCGCACCAGTGGACCACCAGCGAATCATTTAAATTGAATATGCTGGGGTCCCCAACTTGTGAGCTGTGTTGGGCGCCTCTGTTGTCATGGCACCCTGCGTGACCGCACAGCTTGCACACCCCAACGTCTGGCCCTTCTGACACATACTGATGTTACTACTTAGAAATCCCTCAATATTAATACAGACATCAGAGTAAACACCAATAAACTGTGCAAACAGAGCTGATCCCCCCAAAGATTTGCTGAATGGATTTGTTGTAAGATTAAATCATGCCTCCTCCTCTCCCTCTCCCATGCGCTGCGCTGTAGGCTGGGAGGAAGTGAAGAGTAATCACATTCTCCCAGCACAGCGCCACCTGTGGCTGCATGGGGCACAGCTGTTTAATGTAATGCTTGCAGGACGGCCACCTGCCGCAGAACCTCTTTGTTCCCATCGCTGCAAAGGGCTCCAGGCACTGCTTGCTGTGAGTGTGAGCCATTGTAAATTAGGGGCAGAGGGCACTTGCACTGCGGTAAAGACAGGTCTGGGCAGGAGGAGAGTGCAGTGCAATCCCCTCTTGTGGGTCACCAGTAGACACAGTGTAGACACAGTGTGTGTTTACATTAAAAAGCCTGCAGGGACCGGCTATAGACACCAGAACCACTTCATTAAGCTATAGTGTCCCTTTAATGTGAGGTAAATTATAGATTAGTGTCACTAATAATATACTAGATTGCCTACTTACAACCAGATGAGGATGATGATGGGCTGCGGTTTGGCTCCACTGGTCTGGTGTAGAAGAGGATCTCTGAAGGCTGTTTGTAACTGTGGTCACAAAATTCAAAGTTCTAGTAGAATGGGAAGCAGCTCCATTTTTTTTGGGCCCCTTAAACAGCTCAAGGTCTGGGTCCCAGGGCCTGACGGTGAGTATGCCCATAAGGCCCACCTAAAAGTCCACCTACATGTTCCACCCATGAGTTCGCTCACAGGGAGTGGAGTGTGTAGGGGATGTGTTATGTGTTATTGTAGATGTAGATCTAATGTGTGTGCTTAGGGTATGTAGTGTATAGGGATACCAGTTTGTGTAGGTGATGCAGTGTATTTGTAGTGGAGGCAGTGTGTTTTTGTGTATAAGCGATGTACTGTGTGAATCTGTGTTTGTATGCATAAGGGATGCAAGGTGTGTGTCAGTAGTGTGTGCATTGAGTGTGTGTATGAAATGCATTGTGTTTCTGTATATATGTAAGAGAAGCAGTGTGTGTGTTTGCATGTGTGTGTAAGGGTTTGCATTGTGTGTTTCTATGTATGTGTGCAAAGGATGCATTGTCTTTGTGTGTAATGGATGCATTGTGTGTTTCTCTGTGTGTAAGGGAAGCATGTTGTGTTTCTGTGTGTGTAGGGATGCATTGTGTGTTTGTGTATGTATAGGGATGCATTGTGTGTGTGCGCGTAGTGTGAAAGAGCTCCCTGTCCTGCCCCCTGTCCTATAGAGCTCTCCCCTGCCCCTTAGTGGTCTCTCCCCCCCCATTCCCTAGCAGTCACTTCTCACACCCACCCTCCCTGTGCTCTTCTCATCCCCCCTCCCCCAAACCTACGGTATTCTTTTCAGCCCCCTCCCTCCCTGTGTTCTTCTCACTCCCCCCCATGTGTTCTCCTCACCTCCCCCCATGTGTTCTACTCACTCCCTCCACCCTCCCTGTGTTCTTCTCACTCCCCCACCCTCCCTGTGTTCTCCTCATCTCCCCTTCTCTCCCCTCCTCCCTGTGTCCTTCTTACTCTTCCCCCTCCTCTCTGTGTTCTTCTTACTCCCCCTGTTCTTCTTAACCCCGTTCTTCTTAATCCCCCGTTCTTCTTAATTCCCCCAATCCCCCTGTTCTTCTTAATCCCCCCACCTCTCCCCCTTCTTCTAATCCCCCCTTCTTCTTAATCCCTCCCCCCTTCTTCTTAATCCCCCACCTTCTTCTTAATTCCCCCTCCCCCCTCTTAATTCCCCCTACCTCTTCTTCTTAATTTCCCCCCTCCCCTTCTTCTTAATCCCCCCTTTTACTTAATTCCCCCTCCTCCTTCTTCTTAATTCCCCCAAATCTTCTTAATCTCCCCACCCCTGTTCTTCTTAATCCCCCACCCCCTGTTCTTCTTAATCCCCCCACCTCTCCCACTTCTGCTTAATCCCTCCCCCTTCTTCTTAATCCCCCACCCCTCCTTCTTAATTACCCCCTTCTTCTTAATTCCCCTCCTTCTTAATTCCCCCCTCCCCTTCTTCTTAATTTCCCCCTCCCCTTCTTCTTGGTTCCGCCCCTCCTTCTTCTTAATTCCCCCTCCCCTTCTTCTTAATTCCCAGCTTCTTCTTAATCCCCTTTTGCTTAATTCCCCCTCCTCCTTCTTCTTAATTCCCCCAATTCCCCTAATCTTCTTAATCTCCCCACCCCTCTGTTCTTCTTAATCCTCCACCCCGTTCTTCTTAATCCCCCCACCTCTCCCACTTCTGCTTAATCCCTCCCCCTTCTTCTTAATCCCCCACCCCTCCTTCTTAATTACCCCCTTCTTCTTAATT
>OW240922.1:67419184-67431059 GCA_933207985.1 Pelobates cultripes | reverse complement strand
GGGGCAATTGCCTCCCTGCCCCCCGGCCCAGCCCGCCCCTGGGCAAACCCCATTTGCAATACCCTGGGTTATCTTCTTTTGCAAATGGTATGCCATCATGGGGGTAATTCGCATTCCTGAGCTACCATATGCTCTCAAAGGCAACATAACCAACCTGGCAAATTTCTATGTGAAAAAAGGCATTATATTTGACCCTGTAACTTTCAAAAACACTATAAAACCTGTACATGGGGGGTACTGTTATACTCGGGAGACTTCGATGAACATAAATATTAGTGTTTCAAAACAGTAAAACATATTACAACAATATCATCAGTGAAAGTGCAGTTTGTGAGTGAAAAATGCAACAAATGTCACTTTCACTGACAATATCATTACTGTGATAAGATTTACTGCTTTGAAACACTAATATTTGTATTCAGTGAAGTTTACCCAGTAAAAGAGTACCCCCGATGTAGAGGTTTTAGGGTGTCTTGGAAAGTTACAGGGTTAAATATAGTGCTAACAAATTAAATTCTCTTGACTTTCAGCATGGGTTGTCAGGCCAGTCCCCCAAATTGCAATCAACAAAATTACTTAATTATGTAAAAATATTACATAAATATGCATGTAGAATTTAAATATATTTGAAGTCTACGTGTATATTTATGAAATTATTTATGTAATTACGTATATGGACATATGTATATTTCGTATTATTTATATATAGATATATATAGTTATAATTTAATTCTAAGTGTATTTTGATATAAATATATTATCAAAATACAGTTAGAATAAAATTACATATATATTTATTTTTTAATTATTTTTAAAAATTTATTTGTTTTTAATTGATTATTATTTATTTTCTATAATTATATATATTGTCAGTATATTTATACTGGCAGACATTTTGTGTTAAGACAGAAATTAAAAGTGTATACTGTAAGTCTGTCAGGATTACAGAATGATCCAGCACGTAGATTTGTGTAACACAAGAGGACTGATAGGTAACGTATACCGGACCTTAGAATGGCCGGACTAACGTACCAAAGAATAGTCAGGAATAGCCGAGGTCACGGGAAACAGAAAGAGACACAACGATAAGGAAAAGCCAGGAGTCAGGGATGCCAGAAAACAGGGAAGTCAAAAACAATGCCAAAGTCAAATAACCAGAATTACCAGAATCAATAACGCGCTCTCGGACAACCACAAGGGAAATCACTACAGGGCACTGAGCAGGATGAGAACTGGGCCTAAATACCCCTCCTCTAGGTCTGATAGGCTGTAACCGGCCTTTGACCCCAAAGGCAGTTACCAGGTTTCCCTTTGCATAATTGCTGCTCAGCATTAACCATTCTGTGGATTTGGTTGCTGCTTGGCACAACTTTTCCTGTGTGGACAGTAAATGTCATTAACCACATTTTTATAAGCGGCTGAATACGTGACATTACCTGCCACCTGAAGAACGCCCACCGGGCGGGCAGGACCAGGCTTGAGAGGAAATTTGGCGTAAAAATAGCGAATCTTGCGGCCAGCATGTATATCAGATGCTGGAACCCAAGAACGATCGGCTGGTCCATAACCTTTCCAATCCACCAAGTACTGTAATGTGCCCCAAGAAAACCTGAAATCAATTATGGAGGAGACCTCATACTCTTCCTGTCCAGAAACAACTAAGGGAGGAGGAGGGACACTTGAGACAGTATATTTATTGCAAAGAAGAGGTTTGAGCAAGGACACATGAAAGGTATTAGGAATTTTCAAGGAGGCCGGAAGGGCCAGAGAGTACGCAACAGGATTGATCCTACGAAGGACACGAAAAGGTCCGAGGAACCTAGGAGTAAATTTCATGCTAGGGACTTTGAGCCTGATGTTACGAGAAGATAACCAAACCCTCTCACCCACTTGGTAAACAGGGTTGGCACCTCGACGTGTATCAGCAAAATGCTTGAAACGGTCAGCAGCAGTGCCCAGAGCAGATTGAACTTTAACCCAGGTATCACGGATGGAAGCCAGACGGTCATCCAAAGCAGGAATAGCTGTGTCAGAAAAAACAGCCGGTAGGACAGTAGGATGCCGGCCATTATTAACGAAAAATGGACTATGCCCAGAGGAGTCATGGTCAGCATTGTTCCTAGCAAACTCGGCCCGTGGTAATAATTCGGACCAATTGTCTTGAGTGCTATTAATGAAACAACGCAAGTATAACTCCAAAGACTGGTTAGCCCTCTCAGCTGTACCATTAGCCTGGTAAGAGGATGAAAAAGACAATTAGCCTGGTAAGAGGATGAAAAAGACAATTCAATCCCCAATTGCTTATTGAAAGCCCTCCAAAACCGGGATAAAAACTGAGAACCTCTATCAGATACAATATTGTGAGGAATGCCATGCAGACAGACAATCTCACGTATAAAGATCAGTACCAGGTTTTGAGATGACGGTAATTTCTTGAGAGGGATGAAGTGAGCCATTTTAGAAAAACGGTCAACAACCATGAGAATAGTGGTATAACCATTAGAACTAGGAAGTTCTACAATGAAATCCATAGACAAGTGGGACCATGGGACCTCAGGAACGGGAAGAGGTTGTAACAAGCCACAAGGGAGTTTATGAGGTACTTTGGAAACCGCACATACAGAACAAGCCTGCACATACTCTTTAACATCCTTCCTGAGGGAATACCACCAGAATGACCTCATGATAGCAGAAGTGGATTTATTAATACCTGGGTGACCAGCAGACACATTGTCGTGAAACACCTTCATGATATTAACCCTTTCCCCCAATGGAATGAACAATTTGTCCTGAGGTTTACCGCAGGGCGCCTGAGACTGAGCCTCCATTATCGAGCCAAGCAGCGGAGAGGACAATGAAAGGATAGTGGAAGCAATGATACATTCCAGGGGAATGATATGGGACTTTTCTTGCTCTTGTATAGACTCAGTATCAAACTGTCTGGATAAGGCGTCAGCATTGCCATTTTTAGAACCATAAGTAATAAGAAAATTAAAGCGAGAAAGGAACAGAGACCACTGTTACGTTACTTGGGTGATTTGGCTTGGAATTCAACTGCAGCTTGTAAACCTCCCTAATTACATGAGTGAAGATACAGAGAAACTTTAAAGTATCAATACTGTAGCTTTAAGAAAAGAGGGAATCGCTGGTAAATTGATTCAAACGAAGTTTTAATAAGTGTTAAATTAAATGATTGCATTTAGGCAATAATCCAATAAGAAGAAGTGCAAGTAATAAACAACACAAAGTTCATTATTAAGTATTTCCTCAGAGATGCATTAAGTAACATTCTTTGGTTAATGAGAATAATCTTCAATAGTAATATTTAAGCAAGTATCTGAGAATAGTTACAAAGCAAGAACAATTCATAGCTAATAGGCTTGATGGGAGTTGTCCTCCAAATAATTAGTTACTTCAAGCAGTGAGTGTAATTGCAAAGCAAGAAACAGTTCATAGTGAATGAGCATAGTAAATGAGCATGATGGGAGTTGTCCTCCAATTAATTAGTAGCTTGTAGAAGAGAAGATTTCAGAAAGAAAGACTTAGTTCATTATTAAATGAGATTGTAGATAATTAGATGAGATGCATACTTAAGGTTAGTTGTCCTCCAATAGTAAGAGATAATGTCCACTTGTAAAGTGAGTTTCCGTTCTCCAGCTTTCCTCTATAACATGAGCTTACTTGTCTTAGCCCGATGGCTAAGATAACATCAGAGCTTGAGAGCCGGCGTCTTCCAGGAGCCGGTGTATACACTCAGAAGTTGGACCCACATTGCCAGACCCTGTGGAGAGCCTAAGTCTGGCAGAAGTAGTTCCCAGTAGCTGAGCCTGTGGAGCCCGCGGTCACGCGGAGGCAGCTCACACATTAGCTTGCACACAATCACCCAGCAGCCTCTCTCTGGCGCGGTCTCCCTAAATACTGTCAGAGCTGCGTCAGAGGGGGGCGGGGTCCAGCTCCGCATAGCGGAGTGCCGAACCTGGAAGTGTTACCGCATGACAACCACCTAGCTTGTCTAGAAGACAATCGTTTAGCATCTCCTATGTTGTAACCGCAGGTGGTTCCCTTATTTACCACTATAATGTCTAAAAGCATACAACTTAGTAGGGCTAACCATACAGATATCTTAGCCATAATTTTATATAGTTAGTAAGAGATCCTCTATTTAACATATATAAATAATTGAAAATACAATATAAAATAAGGATTGTCTTGGAAGCAATAGTTTTGTCTTTTGGATGTTTATTATATAAAAATATAAATATAAAATCCATTATAGCAGAGTTTATAAGATTAAATTACATGCTTGCAAATATCATTAATAGGTTAACATACCCTTCTGAACATGTCATCATGTCAGCCTCTCTGTCTCCAAGTCTCTCCTCTGTGTCTTAACATTAAAAAGTACACATATTTATACCTTAGGTGTCTCCATTTTAGGGTTACCGTAGTTCAAATATGAAAAAGTAACACTTCTTTTACTTTATTCATTTTAGGACCTCCCTTAATTTGGCAAACATACAAGGCCATAACTAAAAGGTGCATACGTCATGGAAATTTTCCTGACTTAGTTCAAGATGGCATCTTAAAGTCTGAATAGCTTATCTGTTGTTTATACTAAGTCGTAAGGGCACTGTAGTGGGAGATTCCCGGATTTGGGGAAGTTCCATTAACTTGGGGTTACAACAGTATATTGTGTACTAAAGAGTCATAGTATAGCCTTGAAGCTTGTTAATGCAATATTGTTATTGTAATTCGTCTGGGACAAAATGGCGCAAACATATTATGCACTGAGGTTATTGCTTAAAGAAACATCTATGAAAAACAATATGTTCTATTTCTAACACCTTGTCAATTTGCAATATCTCTTAAAGACAAAGTACACAGTTTAAGAAATACAACATTTCATTCTAAAACTTGTAATATTTGCATTTGCCCATAACAATGTAAGCCAGGTTTTTGTGATCAGTAATGATCAAAAGGGGGTCCTTGGAACCCTCTAAAAGATGTCGCCACTCCTTGAGAGCTAGAATAATGGCCAACAATTCCCTATTGCCAATATCATAATTGCGCTCGGCAGGAGACAACTTTCTAGAGAAGTAACCACAAGGATGCAATGGAGTATCCTGGCTCTCCCTCTGGGAGAGAACTACCCCTGTCTCTGATGCATCAAATTCCAGTATGAAAGGTTTACTGGTGTCAGGATGTATCAATATGTCGGCGGAGGCAAACGGCTGTTTGAGAGTTTCAAAGGCTTCTATAGCCTCCTTAGACCATATCGTACTGCTAACCCCCTTCCGTGTCATATTGGTGATGGGGGCTATTACTGAAGAAAATCCTTTTATAAACCTTCTGTAATAATTGGCAAAACCAATGAACCTTTGAATGGCTTTCAACCCAGTGGGTAAAGGGCATTGTAGGACCGATTCCAGCTTTTTAGGATCCATCTGAAACCCCAAGGTAGAGATATTATATCCCAAAAACTGTACTTCAGATTGGTCAAAGATGCATTTTTCTAATTTACAATAAAGTTGATTCTTTAACAAGTTCTGCAGAACTTGTCTAACGTGATCGTGGTGAGTCTGAATGTCAGGAGAATTAAAGGATATCATCCAGATAGACCAAGACAAACAAGTAAAGGTAATCCCTGAGTACATCATTTATGAAATCTTGGAAAACCGCTGGAGCATTGCACAACCCGAATGGCATCACTAGATATTCATAGTGTCTACTTCTGGTATTAAATGCAGTCTTCCACTCGTTGTTTTCCCTGATTCTCACTAAATTGTAAGCACTTCTAAGAGCAAGCTTAGTAAATATTTTCGCGCCTTGGTGTCTATCAAATAATTCAACAATAAGAGGAATGGGGTAGGCGTTCTTAATGGTGATTTTGTTCAATGCCCTGTAATCGATACATAGGCGCAACTCACCGTCCTTTTCAGATACAAAAAAAAATCATGCCCCAGCAGATGAGGATGATTTTTGTATGTGGCCTTTACTCAATGAATCCTTAATATATTCCTCCATTACTCTACTCTCCTGAGGTGACAGAGCATAGACTGCTCCCTTAGGTGGCATAGCGCCGGGTAGTAAATTAATGGAACAGTCATAAGGTCTGTGAGAAGGTAGAGTATTCGACTGAGTTTTGCTGAATACTTCTTTAATGTCTTGGTACTGTACAGGGATTTCCGGGTTTTGAGGTGTACTAGTGGGTAATCCAATAGTGCCCACTCTTTTGACAACATTCACTATACACCTTTCATAACAATCCTTACCCCATTCTAATATACCCCATGGATATAATATCATTGAATAAATGTCATATTATTTATGAACGTTAGTGGAATATGTGTAATAGACATGTATAACTCACATGTGTAACATTACTATGTGCTGCACACAAGAAAACCAGACACAGGATTACCAATGACAGATAACACTAACTAATTAATTTAAATTTAAAAAAAACCTAATGGAATCTTACAAAGTTCCATTGTATAGAGAGGTGAAGAAGAGTTTAGGATGTGTCAGAAACCCAACGTATAGCCAAAATTGCAGACACAAGTCTGGTTGAATCCAACCAAAACTCTTTGAAGTGTGACAACTTTTTGATAGACGGGCATCATAAAGATAACCAAGATGATGTCAAACGCATCACAAAATTCAGTTAACCTATAATACAAAAAAGGTAAATGGACCCCCCTGACAAGAATTTTCTGTGATGTAATTGCACCATCTACTGACCAAAATCTAGATGATATTCTGTAGGGAAGACACGCCCACCTTACTCTATTGGTCACTATCAACTAGTGACGTATAGAGAACTTCTCCTTTAAAAGTTAAGGACAAAGGAGAGACAAACACTCTCTGAAGATGGACTCACACCTAACATCTAAAATCTGACATCTGGATCCAAAGCTGGACACACCTAGCTCTTTGTATCTTTTTCAACTAACACTTAACTTTGAAATTCTTTAAAATTCTGAACTCTGAAAACTTTTCTATTTTCACACAATTCTCCATACTCATGCCTGCATTCACCATTCTTGGCATACATCTCCAAGCCTAAAAAAAATAAATTCTACCAAGAGCTGGTAATTATACTGGTTTTATTAAACTAATTTATTTTACTAAAAGGCAGAATATACTTGGATAAAAGCTGGTAATTCCAAAATTAAGGAGTCATGATTCATTCCTGCAGGTGGTCCAATGAACTTTATATCACTTTTAACTTTAAAAATAGAATACCATACAATTATCCAGATATATTAGCTTACGTAATTTAGAAATAGTAAATTTTAATTAGGAAAGTTAAAATTCTGCAAATGTAAAATCTGGTTAGAATTATTGGATGAGAAAGAAATGGTTCACTGATCTGGTATGAGAAATATTGTATTTGTCACTGTAATATAAAAGGATATCTTGCTTATGAGAATTGTAGCCAGCAGTGAATTAGTTAATTCAGTGTGATTTGACTGTCAGCCAAAGTTTTTTTATTGCTTTACACTGTGCTGCAGTGAGATGCTGTGTTCTGTGTTAAGGAATGTTTAGCAAGTTGATATCAAAGTGAAGTGTCCTGTCGTAAATCTTGTTGGAAACTGCATTCATGTCGATATAATGTTGCTAGATTGAACTATCTATAAATTGTGTTATATCACTGGCATATTGTATACATATGCTATACCTAAATATTCACGAATTATTGTCATAATAAATTATATTTTTATAATTAGTTTGTGATTAATGTGTGAAATAAAATCCACTAAACATACTCCAGGCTCTATGAGAATTAAAAATAGTGGATAATTCTCAGTCCTAAGGACCGTTTTTTGTCGGACGTACCTGATACGTCCAGAGTCGCGAAAGGATTAAGGAGGATTGGTTGAGTCAGATGCAAATATTATAATGGAGCTCCTGTACTCTGAACAAGTACCTCAACTAGGTTCGCTTCCTTGCTGCCACAGGGGACTCTGGAGCACTTCAGACGTCGCAGCCAGTCAATAAGTCCTAAGACTCTGTTAATGGGATCCCTAAAAATCCACACAGAATACACAGTGCAAAAAGGAACTAACCTAAGGGACTAGTCCTTAAACATGGTGACAAACATTCAAAATACAAATATATAGAACATTCGCAAGTGAGCCTTTATAATTAATACATAAAATATATTATACAAGTCACATGTCCAAACACAATAAAAAGCAACAATATATACATTTCTACTTATTTAGTTGCCCTAATTTGCATACCAGTATTATGAAAATTTACACTTCCATTCAGCCAGCAGAGAGTGATGCAGAGTAATCATGGGCAAAAAATTTGGTTCGGTTCGGGACTTCTAAAATTCGGGAATTCACTAAACCTACCCCTAGGGTTAGGGGTTGGGTTAGGTTAGGGGAAGGGGTAGGTGTAAGGTTAGGGGTTGGGTTAGATGCCTGTCATTATTCCCTTAATTTTCCCTCCCTCTACTGTTTTGCCACTTTTCAGAAATCCGAAGCACTTCGTCAATTCTGAAAACCGGCACTTCAGTTCGGCACTTCCGAAATTTACATTTTGACCAAAACAAATTGCACATGTCTATTATCAAGTAACAATTAAAAGTTTGTATTTCAATTGCTACCATCACAAGCCGCTTTCAGGGGCTCTTGGTACCAGGTCCATAGTCTGTTAGCAAGGGCCTGGCCTTCAAGCCTCTCCAAAAGGCCATGGCATGGAAGCTTCTGTCACAGATATAACATCATAGCTACCTATAGATGAAAATACATACTGCCAGTGCTTTCAGTTGGAACCGTCCCTCCAGAGTATTTTGCATTCTAAAACAGTTCTTAAATGTTTTGGTGCCAGAGTAACCACTACATCAGGCTGTATGGGATATAGTGTTCGGAAAGTTCCTTTTTTTTCTTTCACACATTAAATAGAGGTTTTTCATGTACAAAATCTAATTGCAGGCAGGGGATTTAACATATTTTATTGTTACTGCCACTGTTTTTTTTTTAATGAAAATAAAAAATTATGTTCGATTAATTTTTATTACATGTGAAAAACCCTGTTTGTAACAGCTATAAAATAACAAGAATGGAGCCTTAAATTAGATCGATCCAGTGAGACCTTTATTTATTAATATCATAATTATACGTATTTATATAGCGCTAGCATATTCAGTAGCGCTTTACAATATTATCAAAGGGGGAGATTTAACAATAAATAAGACAATTACAAAATCTTACAGGAACAATAGGTTTAAGAGGGCCTTTTTTAAACGAGCTTACAGTCTATAGGGGGTGGGGCCTAAAACTCAACAGGACAGAAGGTAACAATCAACAAGGTGCAGTGAAGCAGAGAATAGATGCTGCCCTTTAAGAGAGAGCAAGGGACAGGTATGGGAGGTAGAGGTTACTCTGGAAGGACATAAGCTTTCCTAAAGAGATAGGTTTTGAGGCACTTTTCAAATGATTGAAGACTAGGGGAGAGCTTGATGGTCGTAAACAGGCTATACCAAAGGAAAGGAGCCAACCGCGAGAAGTCTTGCAAGTGTGAGTTGGCTTTTACGGGTATGAGCAGCAGACAGGAGAAGGTCATGGGCAGAGCGGAGAGACCGAGAAGGTGCATACCTGCTGATCAGTGGAGAAATATAGGAGGGGCTAGAATTGGTCAGTGCTTAATAGGTGTGGATTAGTACCTTGAATTGACACGTATAGGATACAGGAAGCCAATGTAAGGACTGACAGAGGGTAGAGGTGTGAGAGGAGCGACAGGAGAGGAAAATCAGTCTAGCTGTAGCATCCATTACAGACAGTAGCAGGGCAATACGACTTGTGGGAATAACTATTAGGAGAGAGTTACAATAATCCATGCAAGAGATTACTAGAGCATGGACAAGCTCCTAAGTAGCATCTTGTATAAGAAAGAGGTGGATGCGGGCTATGTTTTTAAGGTGGAATCTACAGGATTTGGTAACAGACTGGATGTGAGGCCAGAATCAAGTGTAACGCCAAGACAGAGCGCTTGCAAGGATGGACAGATGTGGGTACCACTTACTTGAAGGGAGAGTGAAAGAGGGGGATCAGTATTAGGAAGAGTAAAGACAATGAGTTCAGTTTTAGAGAGACTGAGTTACAAAAAGCGGGAGGACATCCAATCACAGATGGAAGAAAGGCAAGCAAGACACGTTGCAGGATGGCAGGGGAGAAGTCCAGGGAGGAGAAGTATATCTGAGTGTCATCAGTACTGATGTTGCGAACACGAAATTTTCGGTTCCCGAACGGCGAACGCGAACTTCCGCAAATGTTCGCGATCCGGCGAACCGGGCGAACCACCATAGACTTCAATGGGCAGGCGAATTTTAAAACACACAGGGACTCTTTCTGGCCACAATAGTGATGGAAAAGTTGTTTCAAGGGGACTAACACCTGGACTGTGGCATGCCGGAGGGGGATCCATGGCAAAACTCCCATGGAAAATTACACAGTTGATACAGAGTCTGGTTTTAATCCATAAAGGGCAGAAATCACCTAACATTCCTAAATCACAATCAATATGGATTGACACCTGACATATGACATATTGACACCTTGACATATGGATTGACACCTGTCCTCAGAGCCCCTGATGCACACGGACACAGAGCAGAATAGGGACTGTTCCCCCTACATAGGGTCACTTGGCAGATATGGATTGACACCTATCCTAAGGATCCCTGATACACACTGACAAAGAGCAGAATAGAGACTGTTCCCCCTACATAGGGTCACTTGGCAGGTATTGATTGACACCTGTCCTCAGAGACCATGATACACACTGACACAGAGCAGAATAGAGACTGTTCCCCCTACATAGGGTCACTTGGCAGATATGGATTGACACCTGTCCTCAAAGCACCTGATACACACTGACACAGAGCAGAATAGAGACTGTTCCCCCTACATAGGGTCACTTGGCAGATATGGATTGACACCTGTCCTCAAAAGCCCCTGATACATACTGACACAGAGCAGAATTGTAATACTTATTTTGTAATATTCTTTAATTGGAACTCAACTGCAGCATTTCTTGGTTGCAACAACAATAAGGTTCACCTCCTTTTATATTGGTATGAAACTATGGTCACTGTACCTTTAAATATCCATGAAGGTAAAATTAGGCTTTGTAGCAATCCCTTATGAGTAAGAGGAATAATTAGACAAAGTGACACTTTAGTGAGTTTTAGATACTGTGTAATATAAATAATAGTAATTGACTTGTTTGGTAAAAAGTATTACTTAACTTAAAGGCAGTTCTGGCACTGGAAGGGTTAATTCACCCAATGAAGGAGAAATTAGAAGTCCGTTTCAACAAGCTGAGAACTAGGAGTGGAGAGTGGGAAGTCCGTTTTAACAAGCCGAGGTCTGGGAGTGGAGAAGGTAGAATTCAGTGTTACAAGCCGAGGTCTAGGAGTGGAGAAGGTAGAAATCCGTTTACAAGCCGAGGTCGAGAAGTGGAGAAGGTAGAAATCCGTTTACAAGCCGAGGTCGAGAAGTGGAGAAGGTAGAAATCCGTTTACTAGCCGAGGTATAGAAGTGGAGCAGCTGATCTTCATGCAGCACCTGTGCGAATAATTCAGCCCTTTGAATCTGGCGCGGTCCTCCTAAGTATCGTGGAGGGACCGCGTCAGAGAAAGGGGCGGGGCTGAGCGCCGTGAACCCGGAAGTGGGTTCCGGCGATAAATTACATGCCATGCTATACCTGACAAGAATAGAGACTGTTCCCCCTACAAAGGGTCACTTGGCAGATATGGATTGACACCTGTCCTCAGAGACCATGATACACACTGACACAGAGCAGGACAGAGACTGTCTCCCTACATAGGGTCACTTTGGCAGATATGGATTGACACCCATCC
>OW240922.1:67392004-67419084 GCA_933207985.1 Pelobates cultripes | reverse complement strand
ACACAGAAGCTGGCAGCAGTGGCAGACAACTAACTGCTATTCAATCTATAACAGTGAAAAAGGTTTTTTTTTTAAATGCAAGCTATTGTGACACCAGTGAGTGAGTGGTGGCACTGGGCACAGTATCCACTGTGAGCCTGACACAGAAGCTGGCAGCAGTGGCAGAAAACTAACTGCAATTACATTACACAGAAAAAAAAAGGGCTTTTTGGGGTGCTGTCCTTACAGCAGAGATCAGATGAGTCCTTCAGGACTGTAGTGGACACTGTATAGCCTAACCTAGCTATGCATTTCCCTATCTAATCAAGAGCAGCTACACTTTCCCTCCTGTCACTAAGCATGCAGCTTGAGAATGAATCTAAAATGGATGCTGTCCAGTAGGTGGGAGGGTCTTCTAGGGAGGGTGTGCTGCTAATTGGCTGGAATGTGTCTGCTGACTGTGAGGTACAGGGTCAAAGTTTACTCAATGATGACGAATAGGGGGCGGATCGAACCGCGCTTGTGTTCGCCGTTCGGTGCATCACTAGTCATCAGCGTACAGGTGGTATTGGAATCCAAATGAGGTAAGAAGTTTGCCAAGAGAGGCAGTATTGATGAATATTGATATTGTTGATTTAGTGTGCCACGGTTGGGGACGTGTTCTCCACAAGGTGCATGTTTGGAGTGGGGCTGCAACATCCAGGGTGAGGGTAGTGTTACAAGAGGAGATAGCCAGTGAGGGACAGGAGAAAGTCGGGATGGATAAAAGTTGGGAATCGATATTAGCTGATAGCTGCTGAAGGTCAATATAATTCAGATTTCTTTTTAGTTGAAGGGGGTTAGGTTGAGGATAATAGGGTAGAGGGCTATTGAGAGCAAATGATAAGAGGCAGTGATCTGAGAGAGGAAATGGAGTGTTACAGAGATTAGAGATTGTACATTCATGAGAGAAAATAAGATCAAGGGTATTGCCAGCTAAATGGGTGGGGGACTTAGCCCACTGTGATAGCCCAAGGGAGGAGGTCATTGAAAGTAGTTTTAAAGGCTACTGAGGACAAGGGGAGGTTAATGGGAATGTTGAAGTCCCCAAGAATTAGGGATGGAATATTAAAGGAGAGGATGTAGGGAAGCTAAGCAGCAAAGTGGTCAAGGAAGAGGAGAGCGGAACCAGGGGGACGATGGATAACAGCAATGTTAGCAGAGATGAGTTTGAAAAGGTGAATTGAATCAAATTCAAATGAAGAGAAAGAGAGGGAAGGGGGTGGGTAGAGATTTGAAGGAGCAGTGAGTCGAGACATAGTGTGTTTGAAAAGTCAGGTAATTTGTGCTATCTATAAATGTAGTGAAGTGGGGTGGGGTGTTGTGGGAAACCATCCTAAAGAGCTACCTCTGCATAAGGCTGTAGCTTGTCTTGGTAGCTGAGTCCTGGGAGCTAGTTCTGCTTGAGACCCGGGCTGCGATAAAAGAATATTGGTTAGATCAAACAGCAAATTAATGGTGGAGAAGACACATATATTGAGGTGGGAAATGGCAGTTAATGGGGAAAAAAAAATAAAGAACAGAGGAGAAAGTATTTGAGATTTAAAGATATAAGGGTAGGTCATAAATAGTGAACATAAATTAACATGACTATCAGCACAATAATTCTAAACTAGCAAAAATAGTTTAAAGGAAGGCTCGAACATTAAAAGAACACTGTGCGCACCATAACAATTTAATCAAATTGACGTTGTTGTGGTGCAAGGAGGTCCCTGGCACTGGCTCACCTTTAGAGGTTAAACCATTTCTGAATGGTCTAAGCTGAAAGCCTGTGTTCCAGCACTGGATCTCTGTCTTTTTTTTATGAATGGGGAGACACTGATTGGGTGAGAGCGTCGGCTGCCAGGGACCTCTTGGCACTATAAGAACATAATTTTAATATATGGTAAACAAACTGGTTCTTTAGAGGTAAACTAACAAAAAGTTATTTTTTATCAGGTAAAAAATATTGTTCATAAGGAGGATAGGTACTTTGAACTGTGGTCACAATGAATGGCTCCTACTTTTTTCTGTACCAACGGAGTGGAGGGTAAATAAATGAATAGACAATAATGAGCACACCAGAAGATGCCTGGAGCTTATCGGCCTAGGACCAAGAGTATATATAGGGTAAAATGGTTCTCAAATTACTTTCTCATGGTACCATCTAAAACACATTAGAGATTTAAAAAAATCCTTAAAAAAGTATTTTTCATACTTTTTCCTTGAACATCCTCTGTTTTCCTTCTTCAGCTGTAAATATAAATTAATTGGTGAAATGCTAGTGCTAACATCATGATTAACATTGAGCTTTTTACTATGCTATTGAAAGGGCACAGCTGTGACAGAGAGGGGAAAGAGGGTCTGAAACAAAGAGGCTTACAGTCTGCTGTTCCCTGCATATAGCCCCTGGTGCCCCCTCCGCATATCTCCCTTATATTACTTTTGTTCCCTGCTTATACCCATTGTGATGACCGCTATTTGTGATCTTGCTATTCACCTAATATGTTAATTATTTATTATTTTGGGTTTTGTCTTTTTTGGCGTTATTAATGATTTATTTTGGTATTATTCATTTTGGTATGTTCTTAAATTTAATAATGTGTATAATGCTTATTTTTTACACTTTTATAACATCCTTTTTAGATAATAAATGTCAATTTTAAATTCCCTCATGGAAAAACCAGTGGTTAGCTTAAATTATATGTTTTTTCATTGATACTATTTCTTCACTGTGTCTGGTTTTTGTGATCAACTTTCTAGTTTGTTTTCTTAATTTTCAATGCACCATAGTTGTACGGTTTATTATTGGAGCAGTAGTGCCACCCAATGGTAACACCTGGAATCACCGACACATGGTTACATCTTTAAAAGGGTTTCTCTTTTAGTTTTGTTTAAGAATGAGTACGCTACCCTTCATGTCTGTATACCCTTGAATAAGCTGGAAGGGAGCGGCAAGTTGGAGTCATATTTGGAAATGCTGACTGCGTAGTGCACATTGGTATGGCATATGGAGATCAATCTCTATGTTCCTTGAGGAGAATGATATTGGCCTTCACCTTATGGACATCATGAAAGAGATTGGATTGCTATTCTGAAATATTTAAGCCTTTACATGCAAGATGGTGTTTCTTGTATGACACATTTATTTTTTTAGAAATTGTTGAGTTAATGTGCTTCACTAATAGTGCTCATGTTCTATACCTCAGTAAAAATAAATAAATCAGGAAACCCCCTGTAAGTATCCTCTCCTTTTTCTAACTCCATGTGCTGTGGGTGGAGAATAATAATAAATAGGCCCAAAAATGCCCAGTCTCCTGGTAACTATCAAACATGTGCCCAACCCCCTCAACTCCCCCAAAATAAATAGCCCATGAGATGCCTCGTCTCCTGAGCCCTGCAAAATAAAAATAAATTTTTATTAGTACGCTACCTAAAATTTTTCAGTTAATGTCCTTGCCCCTGGCCACATCCCCATTCACACCCCTAAAATGAAAGTGTCCATTTAAAATGTTGGGGGTCATGCTTGTAGTGGTCTGGAGCCTGACTAGAAAAAATACAAATTTTATGGCAGGACATGAGGCTTCATATTTGCTTTACTTAATTTACTGAATCCTCCCAGCAGCAAAGAAATAGTTAAACAATTGAACAAAAAACAACCAATCAGAAGACATCTAGTCAGTAATATATGGCCACGAGACTCCTCCCAAACTCCGCTTTCTTTGCTGCTTGCCTTCCAGGTGAGTCAATTCTGATTATATAGGCTTTGATTGTAGGTTTTGTAGGTTTCTGTATATTTATGTTTCTCTCCTAATATATTTAACCCCTTAGTGACCGCGGACGTATCAGATACGTCCGACAAAAAACGGTCCTTAACCCCTTAAGGACACATGACATGTGTGACATGTCATGATTCCCTTTTATTCCAGAAGTTTGGTCCTTAAGGAGTTAAGGACCACGGATGTACCTGATACGTCCTGGCGTAAAGAGAGCTCTGGAAGCAATCATGATCACTTCCAGCATCTCTAATGGTATTACAGTGATGCCTCAATGTTGAGGCATTGCTGTAATACCCCCCTGCTGAGGGCCACCGGAGATTACTGGGTGATTGCTACCCCCAGGGCGATCACTTCCAGGTTGCTCCACGTGGTGCCCAGCAGTGAGACAGAGCACCGGAAGCCTTCAGGCAGGCTTCCGATGCTCTGTCTCTACTGAGTGCCTTGACCCCTCAAAAAAAAAGTTTAAAAAAGTAAAATAAATTAAACCCCTACCCTCTCCCTCCTCATGTACTTACCGATCGCCACCGTTCCCCCGCCAACGATCTGTCTTCTTTGAGGGGACTCCCCCGGTGCAAAAAAGGACCCCCAGGCCCCAAGGGCCATATGACCGCTCTAAAAGACCTGCCAAGAATGGGGTGCATTGACGTTGTGGCAGGCTTATGCAATATATGATCATATAATGTAACTAAACCCCCCGTTGTTTTTTTGCCTAGGTGAGGTGTTTTTAAATAAAACTATTACAATCATTAAAATCATTGTTTAGTGAATAAGCAAGTGTTCTGGATTCTGTAATATATATATCGTCATACGAAGTGCATTTTTTTATTAATATATACATATATTAATATAAAAATACTCTAAGAGTGAAATTACACACACATATATATAATAACTATATATTGTATATATATATTCTAAAAAAATGTAAAAAAAATAAAACTAAAAATAATTAAATTTTTATATATATATATATATATTTGTGTAAGGGGCAAAATAGCCGTATATGGAGTAAGGATCCAGCATAAGCTTATGATAGTGTAAAGGGAGCAAGTCGGTTGTGGTGTGCCGATACCGACGATACGGTAGGCCTGTAAATAAAGAGGGCCCACCAAGGAGTAAGAAAGTAAAGTAAATGGAAAGAAAAGAGAAAGTGTTGAAATGAGGAGTGGGTGGGAGGGTCATTCTGATGCTGACCTCAAGCGATATGAGTCAGGTAAGGGGTGTCCCTTATATAGGGGAGTGAATTAATTTAAGCCCCTCCCACAAATACAGGCAAAACTGCCTTAATACTTGTGTAAGGGGCAAAATAGCCGTATATGGAGTAAGGATCCAGCATAAGCTTAGGATAGTGTAAAGGGAGCAAGTCGGTTGTGGTGTGCCGATACCGACGATACGGTAGGCCTGTAAATAAAGAGGGCAAAAATGAATAATCAAAGATTTAATACAGTCAACAAATATATACAAATTAACCAGACATTTCCTTAAATGCATTACAGTATTTAATTCCTGAAAGGATTTTGAAGGTAGGAATCTAGGACCGAAAGTGGGCACCATTTGTTGTGGGTAGGATAGTATGTTATCTCTACTGTTGGTGCATGTTGACTCATTTCGGAATGTGGTAGAGCCAATAGGTAATGATATATGTGTTTACGTACGTGGGATCGTTGAAGACAATGATCTGTCTGAGTGGTGGTGATGGTAGTGGATTCTCTGGCCTGAGAAAGGCATAAAAGGCAATGTGCATGGCTGGTAATGGCCGACTTGGTAGTATAATTGAATGGTTGTAGATCTAATAGGTCCGATAAGGATGAACAGTTGGATGGCTATTGGTAATCTCTGAGAGGAACGTGGGGGAATGGATTCCTGAAAACCTCTGAGTATATTCTTTTCTGGTATGATAGCATGAAGTTTATGGTAGTTTTGGCCATAGGTTATCATGTGTTGTTGAATGCCTGTAAAATATATAATTAATGGTGTATGAGATAGTTTAAGGTGGCAAAAATAAGCAAAACTTAGGAGAAATTTTGTGACACAGGTTGAGCTATGTCGTGTTCCAATGAGATTCTTTAAGCCAGGTGAAAAGCTGTGTTATGCGTTCTACAAGTATGGGACGGAAGTGCTAGGTGGGATAGTGCATGCTATGCTGCATGAGTATGTCTAATCCATGATTTTGTCTCTGGAACGAAAGAGTGGACGTGACTGTATGGGCGGCTGTAGGAAGCGTATGATGAACATGCCTGGAATATAAATGAGACAGTTGTCGGCAGGGATGTATACCCCCGTCTGGTACATGAAAGTGAAATGTGATAAGTGGCCAACCAAGTGAGTTCCCCAGAAACATCATGAACTTATGGATGAGTAGTGGCGTTTGTTGATGATATGGTATGTGCTTAGTTGTCTGAGTAACAACGGATTGATGACCCTGACCATGATTTACCCCATGCCACAGCAGCTGCTACAATGGGGTAGATCTCCCAAAGGGGCTGAAGTGGTGGAAAAATTTCCAAACCTGGATGCCATGGCCAACAGCCCCAAAGCAATTGTTCCCGGTAGATCGCTGCCAAACCCGTGGTATACGCTGCGTCTGACCATCTGGTTGGAGAAGTGTCAGACAATCCTGGAAGGAACATGCTTTTACCATGCCAAGTGGTTAAGAAATCCCCCCCCCATGTGCAGGTCTGCTGTTGCTGAGGTGTCTAGGCACCTCCTCTGATCGTCATGTTGGAAGTGTGGAAAAAAGGGGAAAGTACTCTGGATGTGAAAGCATGGCAAAATTAAGGAACCTGGTAGGGATCGTAGTTCCTTGCAGTTGTAAGTACTAAGCAGGAGGTAGTGATTGATGTAGTTGAGAATGTTCCCTATTTGTCTTGTGGTAACTTGCGTGTATGGATGCCGACTCAAGTCATATGCCCAGTAATGTGAAGATAGTGTCTGGGCCTTCTGTTTCTTATGGGGTACTGGGACGCCCAAGTGGTCAACCAGACTAAGCTGCCGTGAGGCTTCTAGTGAAAAATATGCTTTCTTGATTAACAAGAAGTCTTCTAGATAGTGTATGACTGTAAGGCCTCTGGATAGGTTATCATAACCAGCACAGAGTATCTGCGAATATCGATAGTAGGCTAATCTGTAGCTCGAAAGTTGAGCGGGGAAAGGATTGCCCAATTTATGCCATGTAAGTGCCAGTGTGTAGGGTAGATGGTAGCAGTTTACTGCGTTGATGATATTGGTCTTACTTAATCAAGCTTCAACCCATGCTTGAGTGATAGCTGTAAAGGTAGATCAATGGTGTTGTATAGTAAGAAAAATCCTCGGAGGGTATGAGGGAGTTGAGACTTGGGGTAGCGGAGGTGTGTGTTACCAATAAGTCCATGGTTAGTCTTTGTTTAAGGGAAGATTCCTTGTGACAATACCAATGTGTGTGTTTGGTGCCATGCTGTAAATGGTGGAGATTGGAAGACCCCTCTGCAAATCTTGGCTATGAGTGTGTTTACAGCCAATGGTTTTGTTGTGCTGACTGTAAGTGAGGGCATGCTATATTCCTTGAAGGTGTGTTTATGATACCTGTATGGGAGCCCTTTGAAGCTCCAGAGCTTTAGTAAATCTACTACAAGTCTGGAAGGGTGATGAGTCAGTAGTGTTGAAAATGCATTGGTGTGTACAGATGGTGAATACGTTATTTGTAAGTTTTATTGGGACACATGGTTTGTCATGTGCCCTTAACTATTTGAACATATGCAACAGTCTGTATGCAATGCAACTACTCATATCAGTGGTCTCTGGTAGTTCAGAGGTGCTGGTACCTGGAGCCTGAGAGTGCTCGTCCATTTGTTTGGGACAAAATCCCTTCTGTATGGGTACCTGCACAAATAAACATCTCCACATATTCCAAATGCCAACCCAACCAAGGGATGGTCAGTTCCCGATTTACCTGGAATCCCTGGATCTGACCATCACAGATACATCATCATACATATATATGCCTTGCTTCCCCAATGTGCTGGGATCATACGTGCAGGTTTAACATCTTGTGTGTCATAAGAATTGATTGTACCAGGTAACCGAGTTTCGGTTGGTGCTGGTTGTACAGTAGCGTGAGGCCCAGCCTTGTGAGGGCTGTGGTGACCAACTCGAGATTGCCAGTCTGTCATAAATTTTTTGGCTCATGAGTTTATGAGTGAAGCTAGCATAGCATGAGTGTCACCTGAGTTGATGTAGCTGGGCCTTCCCCTGCCTCCGTGTTGTCCGTTGATGTATGGAGGAGTTTGAATAACTGCTTTCCTTGCTGTAGCAGGGTAGGGGATTTGTCACCTCCTTAGGTCGGTGGTAATGTGTGGGATCGTCCAGGATCTGATTGCTGCTGGACTAGCAACATCTCCTCTGCTTGAAGGTGTATCAATTCTAGCCGGGGTGCTAGGAAGAGGTGATTCTTCACCATCTTTTTGAGAAATACTTAAATAACAATAAAGATTGCAATTATTATTTGTACCCAGGGTTCTTGTACTGGCTTGCTAGCTAAGCCGTAAGGCGAAACGATTAGGCTTGGTGTTTTTTGGTGACTGGTGAGGCCCTGCTAGTTGCCAAGTGGCTTGAGAGGCTCTATCTATGCTTGGCGCGAGGGGATTTTGTGTGGCCACCGAACGTTGTGGCAGGATGTTGGCCTCTCGGTGACAGTAACCAGAAAATAGGAAGGGGAGTGACAGGTGAGGTCCTCTCTATGATACAATGCGAGGCGGCTAGCTCACGAGTGGCCCGAGGGGTGTATGCCTCCGAGTGTGAGGCGGGGTGTTGGCCTCGCGGGACCACTAACCGAAGCATAATGCAGAGAAAAAAGGGGGTAATACCTATTGGGCCCTAGAACCCTAATTGCCAGTACACTATTACTATTCCAGGGAAGGTAAGAGATGGATAACTACGTGAGCAGGTGTATGTACCTGGTAGTATGGTATTGAACCTGACAATCCGTATAGGTTTTTTAGTAGTAACTGTAACCTGAATGGATAAAACCGTATGGCATAAGGAAATATGGCATAGACCAAGCTTATCTTAATACGTACAGTATATGTGAAAAGTAAAGTGACGTGATGTGTAAATATTAAACATCGTAGCCATACTGGTTAAATATGTATCAATCTTAACCCATTAAGTGCCGTATGTACAAGTGAAAATGTGGTCTGTCCCCACTTTGTATGTTGTATGTCCCCTTGCTAGGGGAAGTCTGTTGCGGGAGCAGCGTGCTGTGAAAAATGTATGTGAACTATATTACCAGTTACATATATACAGATGCGTCTGCTACTGTGTAATAATATATGTATTTATACCAGATGTTGACATAGTGCTTGCTATGTGAATTGTTGTATGTCTTATTGAATGGTAGGGGTCAGTGAACATGGTGTTGCAAAATGCAAGTGCACTGGAGATCTGCCGAGTGCCCTATAGGTGGCAGTGTAGTTGGATACTGATTGGTATGTGAAATGTTGTTTGTCTGTTGACCTATAGGTGTCAGTGTTTTGGTGTTTGTAAAACCCCATGAAAATTGTCAATGTACTTGACAGACCTGTAGGTGGCAGTGTTGATAGAACCACTGTTGGTCTTGATGTGAAATGTAAATTATTGTGAATTAAACCTGAAGTTGAGCCCGTGCTGGAGTTTAATTTATGGTCTATAGTTATGTTTAAAACAATCTTATGTGTAATTTATATTGGCTGGTAAATTGTATGACATGTGAAGACAGTTTTGCTGTTGACCAGTAGGGGTCAGAAATGCTGATTGTATGTTAAAATACCCTTTAACCCCTTAAGGACCAAACTTCTGGAATAAAAGGGGATCATTACATGTCACACATGTCATGTGTCCTTAAGGGGTTAATGCTACCATTTGACAGATAGGAGTCAGTATAAAAGCGAAAATGCTGTAGTTAGTTTGTTTGCTTATGAAGTGGAATAAAATCTGAGAAGCCTGTAGTATACTGATTGACCGGTAGGGGTCAGCATGTAGGCGAAAATGCCGTGGTTAGTTGGTTTGTACATGAAATGCAATAATGTCTGAGAAGCCTGTAGTACACTGAATGACTGGTAAGGGTCAGTGTGTAGGTGAAAATGCAGTGGTTTATGGTTTTGTACATGAAAAGCAAAAACGTCTAAGAAGCCTGTAGTACACCGAATGACTGATAGGGGTCAGTGTGTAGGTGAAAATTGCAGTGGTTTGTTGGTTTATACATGAAATGCAATAATGTCTGAGAAGCCCGTAGTACACCGAATGACCGGTAGGGGTCAGTGTGTAGGCGCAAATGCAGTGGTTCGTTGATTTGTACATGAAATGCGATAATATCTAAGAAGCCTGTAGTACACTAAATGACCAGTAGGGGTCAGTGTGTAGGCGCAAATGCAGTGATTCGTTGATTTGTACATGAAATGCAATAATGTCTGAGAAGCCTGTAGTACACCAAATGACCAGTAGGGGTCAGTGTGTAGGTGCAAATGCAGTGATTCGTTTATTTGTACATGAAATGCGATAATGTCTAAGAAGCCTGTAGTACACCAAAAACCGGAAGGGGTCAGTGTGTAGGTGAAAATGAGGTGGTTTATTGGTTTGTACCTGAAAATGCAAAAAACTTCTAAGATGCCTGTAGTACACCGAATGACCGATAGGGGTCAGTGTGTAAGTGAAAATGCGGTGTTTGGTTGGTTTTTACATGAAATGCAATAATGTCTAAGAAGCCTGTAGTACACCCAAAGACCGGTAGGGGTCAGTGTGTAGGCGAAAATGCAGTGGTTCGTTGGTTTGTACATGAAATGCCATAATGTCTAAGAAGCCTGTAGTACACCCAAAGACCGGTAGGGGGTTTAAACGAATGATATGCATGAACATGCAATGGTTTTAGAACAGACATAGACAAAATGCAGCCGTAAAGTGAGGACCTGACCCGTGCATGGTGCCGTGGGACTGATGCCTGGCGTAACGGGTAGGTCGACTTACTGTTTGTGAGTCACTTGGGACACCATCCACGGCGATGGATTGAAGAAAGAAGGTGGTAGGCCGGAAAAGCCTGTGGCTGGATTCCTGACACAGCTCTGCTTAGAAAACCTCATGGAGTAATCAGGTAAAATGGCGTCTGGATGACCCGGAAGTGGAAATCATTCTGATGCTGACCTCAAGCGATATGAGTCAGGTAAGGGGTGTCCCTTATATAGGGGAGTGAATTAATTTAAGCCCCTCCCACAAATACAGGCAAAACTGCCTTAATACATATATAATTTATTCTAATGAGAGAGAGAGTGACAGAGAGACTGACTCACGGTCTTTAAATAGTTTCAAAATCTTCAATCTTTATTGTAAATCCATTAAAAGTATGATCAACTTTTCAGGCCCAATCAGGGACTTTCATCATCAGGAACCGTTCGATATATAGATCTCTCTCTCTCTATCTATCTCTATATCTCCCCTTAGCGACCGTGGACGTACTATGTACGTCCGACAAAAAAACGGTTGTTAAGGACCGCGGACTTACCTAGTACAACAGCGGCAAATAGAAGCCCTGGACTTACCTGGACCGGCAATCCGCGGTGATCACGGTTGGGGGGGACTGCCAAAGAACCCAGCAGTACCATTGCAGCAGCTCCAGCCACCCGGGCCCTCCAGGGACATGTATGGTATGCCATTTTGAATACCGTGGGTTCTCTATTTTTACAAATGGTATGCCATGATGGGGTTAATTTTCATTTGGTCTCAAAGGCAACATAGGCCTGGCAAACTGCAATGTGCAAACATGGAAAAGGGGAAAGCCCTACATTTGACCCCTGTAAGTTTGCAAAAATCCATAAAACCTGTACATTGGGGACACTGTGGAACTCGGGAGATGTTGCTGAACACATATTGGGGTGTTCTTTGTCAGTAACACATAACAGAAACTGAGAATCCATGCTTAAAATACAATGTGAGAGAAACATAACACAAAATAACTATCCAAACCTTTGACAAAGACTAGTGGTAGAATTAGTGCATGGAAAGTGTTAAAATATCACCATTTTAAATACCCTAGGGTGTCTACTTTTCAAAAATATATGGTTTGATGGGGATAAATTACAATGGCCGGCTTCAAAAATGTCCCAAATAGGACATGGGTGCATGATGACCAGCTGTGAAAATTCCAAGTTGGAAATCTGGAATGCACATCCTCCAAATAAGGTCTTTTAGCCCCCAGAGAACCTGACACCTGTACAGGGGTGGTATCTGTCAGGATCTTACCTGAGTTGAGAGTCTGTGGCGCAGATATGTTGCTCACCCTTGCAAATAGACACAGGCCAAGGTGGTAAGGTAAGAATTCACCTGGCCTGTGAGTCTGTGCACGGGGGCTGTGCAGGATAAAGTTCCAAGTCGCAGTACAGGTAAGGACACAAACAGCATGTGTGTCAAAAAAAATCACCAATTATTATTATTTTTTTAAAAATTTGGCATAGATTGGTGGTAAAGATTGGTGGTAAAGGTAAGAATTCACCTGGCCTGTGAGTCTGTGCACAGGGGCTGTGCAGGATAAAGTTCCAAGTCGCAGTACAGGTAAGGACACAAACAGCATGTGTGTCAAAAAAATCACCAATTATTATTATTTTTTTTAAAATATTTGGCATAGATTGGTGGTAAAATGATTGCATGAATAGAATCAAAATATGCAAAGTTTAATACCATAGTTTGTCTTCTTTTAAAAAAGATACACATGTGAAGGGCTATTCAGGGATTCCTGACAGATATCAGTGTTACAATGTAACTTGTGTTAATTTTGAAAAAAAAATGGTTTGGAAATAGCAAAGTGCTACTTGTACTTATAGCCCTATAACTTTCCAAAAAGCTAAGAACATGTTAACAATGGGTATTTCTAAACTAAGTACAAAATTTTAAAACTATTTAGCATGGGTGTTTTTTGGCTGTTGTAGATGCGTAACAGATTTTGGGAGTCAAAGTCAGAAAAGGTGTGGGTTTTTTAAAGTTTTTTCATCATATTTTATAATTTTTTTTATAGTAGTTTATATAATATAATGAAAATAATGGTATATTTAGAAAGACCATTTAATGGCAAGAAAAACACCTCCAAGGATGTGAGGCCACACAGTTCTCTCTAGCAACATACTCAGAGTTGAAAAATGGCCAAATTGATTTTCTTATCCAATGTATTGCTTTTATCCTTACACACAACTATTTTTGGTGTGATGACCTCTTCTATTTACAGATTGAAGGCACGGCCATGGGGACACGATTTGCGACAAGTTATGCCAATCTATTTATGGGCAAATGGGAAGAAGAATTCATATGTACCCATTGCCCATTTGGCGCAAATCTGTCCCTTTGGCTTAGATATATTGATAATTGCTTCTTTATATGGAAAGGAGACTTGGAATCCCTAGAAGAGTTCAAGATTTATCTTAACAATAATCCATATCATCTCAATTTCACTTTTAACCACTCTAAAGAACATTTAGAATTTTTAGACCTGGATATATATATTGAAGAAGGAAGAATCAACACCTTTTAAGAAAAATGTTGATTGTAACGGTTTTATTCCTTTTAACAGTCATCATAAGTCAACATGGTTAAGGAACATACCACAAAACCAGTTCAGGAGAGTAAGATGCAATTGTTCGAATAATGAGGTTTGCAAGCAACAAATGGAAGAAATGAGGCAGAGATTTCTGAACAAGGGATACCCCCCAACATTATTGGAAGAATCTATCGATGCAGCATTAATCATCCCAAGAGAAGATACTTTATGCAAGAAATCTAGCATCATAGAACCACACAACTAAGCACCTACTTTTATCACTAAATACAATCATCAATTCCATACAATACAGAAGATACTGAGAAAGCACTGGGGGATCCTTAAGAATGATCCAACGTTATCAAAATGTCTTGATAACCAACCTCAGATCATCTTTACCAGGGCACCCAACCTACAACTTATGTTGGCACCTACTATCAAATCTGTGAGCGCCAATTCGGACCAAGACGCTACTCATAGTTTTACAAGATGCAAAAAGTGTCTAGCATGCAGTAATAACCCATCCTTAGAAGATACAATTACCAAATTCACATCACTTATCACTCAAGAAGAATATGATGTCAAGACTAACATGGATTGTACCACGTCGGGAGTTATCTATTTAATAACATGTCCGTGTCCACAACAGTATATTGGACGCACGAAGAGATCACTAAAAATACGAATTGCAGAACGTATAAGAAACATCAAGAAGGGACTTTTAACCCACAACCTTTCTAAACACTTTAAAGAAATTCATGGGGGGGACCCCACAGGACTTAAATTCATGTCCATTGAGAAGGTGAACACAAACTGGAGAGTAGGAAGTATTGATAAGGTCCTAGACCAAACAGAAGCGAAGTGGATCTTCAAATTAGAAACCTTAGTTCCTAAAGGACTCAATGTAGATTTTGAGCTCAATGCCTTCCTATGAGGACTGCTCCATATACCTATATTTGTCGATCCCTAATGTATCCTCCTTATCGATATCTAGTCTGCTAACAATTTTATATTTTAGATTTTATATCTATGCTTGTATTATATCTTGCTTTTAGTTCTCTTATTTCTCTCCACTCCCAGTTTTTTATTTCTCCCTTTTTTATTTTTATTTCTACTTTTTTATTTCTACTTTTAAGGCACCACTCTATTTATTATTATTATTATTGCCATTTATATAGCGCCAACAGATTCCGTAGCGCTTTATAATATTATGAGAGGGGATTTAACTATAAATAGGACAATTACAAATAAACTTACAGGAACAATAGGTTGAAGAGGACCCTGCTCAATCGAGCTTACATTCTATAGGAGGTGGGGTGTAAAACACATTAGGACAGGAATTTGCAATCAAATAAGGTGGGCTGCCCTTTAGGAGAGGGCAAGAGACAGGTATGTGAGGTAGGGGTTAGTCTTGTAATAGATTTATAATAGATTTCATAGTTCATATGGACCCACTGCCCATTTGGTGCAAATCTGTCCCTGTGGCTTAGATTTATTGATGATTGCTTCTTTATATGGAACGGAGACTTGGAATCCCTAGAAGAGTTCAAGATTTATCTTAACAACAATCCGTATCATCTCAATTTCACTTTTTTTTTTCATATTTTAATTTTTTAATTTCTTTTTTCAGAATGTTTTTTTTTTTTTATAAATTCTTTATTTTTCACGTGCACTAGATATATAACATGCTGGAAAATGCCATAGTAGTTGAAACAAGTGTAATAATAACAATCATCGTTGGTCAAGGATATGGCTGTTTGTAGGCTGCACATTTTTAATAATTGAACGTTGACCCGAAAGGCATCTCAATTTCACTTTTTTTTTTTTTTTTATTCTTTATTTTTCTGTACACAGTTGTACATGCAAGTTACATTCAGCATTTCATGAGATCGTAAGTTTGCAAATATTCGACAGTAACAGGTAATCCCTTAGCATGTGGGGTTGGTGTTAGGATTTACGGTGAAATGCGTATGGTAAGCACTTTTTTATTTCAGCCATGTTTGGGAACAAACCCGGGGCTAGCTAGATGTCTGCAGGCTAGTGATTGGTTTGTGTTGCGCTCCCGGGGTACTACAGGCGTGGGGTGTGGTGTATGCTCCTTTGTGGTGCATGAGGCTGCAGGGCTGCATAGGAGCCTACACATGTGTGGTGTCAGGTTGGCGTCTATGTGCGTTGATAGTGCCAGGGTGTGTGTACCTACTGGGTACTATATGCTGAGTGATATTCATGTTCGTGTGGACGTTGATCCGGTCGATGACTTGATGGTGGACTGGCACGCTTAGTGTTACCCCTAACCTAAGGGGGTGGCGGGGCGGGTGTTTAAGGCGCTTCTTGTTGCCAGATTGCCTGGGTCTCAGAGGCCAGTGGCTTGCTGAGTGAGAGAGGTGTGTAAACCCCGTTATGTGTGGGGGTAGTGGTACCTATCCCAGGAGTTGGGTGTGTTGTCAGCATGTGCATACAAGAATATAGAAGAAAAAAAAAAAACATAGTAACTGAACATGATAAACTCTTAATTGGTGTGGGTAAAAGTCCAAGCAAGTAGTTGGTCGGTGTGGTTTTCGATAGCCAGATGGTTGTTCAGCGGCCAGGTTGGCTCAGTCCCAGATAAGGGTCAGGTGTTGGGGCGCTGTGGGTATTCCGGCCGTTGTCCGGTTGAGGTGTTGGGTGTTGGGTCCCAGGTGACATCTTGATTGTCGTCTGTGGTAGGCGGTTGACTCGGCTGCAATCCCATTGCAGACAGGAAGGCTCGGGCTCCCATGGGGGAGGTAAGGTTGTGGGTGGTCCCAGCATGATGGACAATTAAGGAGCCGGTGTTCCCCCATCTGTATGGTATGTTCGGCTGTATGGGGCTAGCTAGATGTCTGCAGGCTAGTGATTGGTTTGTGTTGCGCTCCCGGGGTACTACAGGCGTGGGGTGTGGTGTATGCTCCTTTGTGGTGCATGAGGCTGCAGGGCTGCATAGGAGCCTACACATGTGTGGTGTCAGGTTGGCGTCTATGTGCGTTGATAGTGCCAGGGTGTGTGTACCTACTGGGTACTATATGCTGAGTGATATTCATGTTCGTGTGGACGTTGATCCGGTTGATGACTTGATGGTGGACTGGCACGCTTAGTGATACCCCTAACCTAAGGGGGTGGCGGGGCGGGTGTTTAAGGCGCTTCTTGTTGCCAGATTGCCTGGGTCTCAGAGGCCAGTGGCTTGCTGAGTGAGAGAGGTGTGTAAACCCCGTTATGTGTGGGGGTAGTGGTACCTATCCCAGGAGTTGGGTGTGTTGTCAGCATGTGCATACAAGAATATAGAAGAAAAAAAAAAAACATAGTAACTGAACATGATAAACTCTTAATTGGTGTGGGTAAAAGTCCAAGCAAGTAGTTGGTCGGTGTGGTTTTCGATAGCCAGATGGTTGTTCAGCGGCCAGGTTGGCTCAGTCCCAGATAAGGGTCAGGTGTTGGGGCGCTGTGGGTATTCCGGCCGTTGTCCGGTTGAGGTGTTGGGTGTTGGGTCCCAGGTGACATCTTGATTGTCGTCTGTGGTAGGCGGTTGACTCGGCTGCAATCCCATTGCAGACAGGAAGGCTCGGGCTCCCATGGGGGAGGTAAGGTTGTGGGTGGTCCCAGCATGATGGACAATTAAGGAGCCGGTGTTCCCCCATCTGTATGGTATGTTCGGCTGTATGGGGCTAGCTAGATGTCTGCAGGCTAGTGATTGGTTTGTGTTGCGCTCCCGGGGTACTACAGGCGTGGGGTGTGGTGTATGCTCCTTTGTGGTGCATGAGGCTGCAGGGCTGCATAGGAGCCTACACATGTGTGGTGTCAGGTTGGCGTCTATGTGCGTTGATAGTGCCAGGGTGTGTGTACCTACTGGGTACTATATGCTGAGTGATATTCATGTTCGTGTGGACGTTGATCCGGTCGATGACTTGATGGTGGACTGGCACGCTTAGTGATACCCCTAACCTAAGGGGGTGGCGGGGCGGGTGTTTAAGGCGCTTCTTGTTGCCAGATTGCCTGGGTCTCAGAGGCCAGTGGCTTGCTGAGTGAGAGAGGTGTGTAAACCCCGTTATGTGTGGGGGTAGTGGTACCTATCCCAGGAGTTGGGTGTGTTGTCAGCATGTGCATACAAGAATATAGAAGAAAAAAAAAAAACATAGTAACTGAACATGATAAACTCTTAATTGGTGTGGGTAAAAGTCCAAGCAAGTAGTTGGTCGGTGTGGTTTTCGATAGCCAGATGGTTGTTCAGCGGCCAGGTTGGCTCAGTCCCAGATAAGGGTCAGGTGTTGGGGCGCTGTGGGTATTCCGGCCGTTGTCCGGTTGAGGTGTTGGGTGTTGGGTCCCAGGTGACATCTTGATTGTCGTCTGTGGTAGGCGGTTGACTCGGCTGCAATCCCATTGCAGACAGGAAGGCTCGGGCTCCCATGGGGGAGGTAAGGTTGTGGGTGGTCCCAGCATGATGGACAATTAAGGAGCCGGTGTTCCCCCATCTGTATGGTATGTTCGGCTGTATGGGGCTAGCTAGATGTCTGCAGGCTAGTGATTGGTTTGTGTTGCGCTCCCGGGGTACTACAGGCGTGGGGTGTGGTGTATGCTCCTTTGTGGTGCATGAGGCTGCAGGGCTGCATAGGAGCCTACACATGTGTGGTGTCAGGTTGGCGTCTATGTGCGTTGATAGTGCCAGGGTGTGTGTACCTACTGGGTACTATATGCTGAGTGATATTCATGTTCGTGTGGACGTTGATCCGGTCGATGACTTGATGGTGGACTGGCACGCTTAGTGTTACCCCTAACCTAAGGGGGTGGCGGGGCGGGTGTTTAAGGCGCTTCTTGTTGCCAGATTGCCTGGGTCTCAGAGGCCAGTGGCTTGCTGAGTGAGAGAGGTGTGTAAACCCCGTTATGTGTGGGGGTAGTGGTACCTATCCCAGGAGTTGGGTGTGTTGTCAGCATGTGCATACAAGAATATAGAAGAAAAAAAAAAAACATAGTAACTGAACATGATAAACTCTTAATTGGTGTGGGTAAAAGTCCAAGCAAGTAGTTGGTCGGTGTGGTTTTCGATAGCCAGATGGTTGTTCAGCGGCCAGGTTGGCTCAGTCCCAGATAAGGGTCAGGTGTTGGGGCGCTGTGGGTATTCCGGCCGTTGTCCGGTTGAGGTGTTGGGTGTTGGGTCCCAGGTGACATCTTGATTGTCGTCTGTGGTAGGCGGTTGACTGGGCTGCAATCCCATTGCAGACAGGAAGGCTCGGGCTCCCATGGGGGAGGTAAGGTTGTGGGTGGTCCCAGCATGATGGACAATTAAGGAGCCGGTGTTCCCCCATCTGTATGGTATGTTCGCTTTGCGTAGAGTGGCCGTTACTGTGCCAAAAGATTTGCGTCTAAGTAACGTGGCTCTGGTGAGGTCTTGAAAAAATAATAACTTTGCGTCCTCAAATTCCAGTGGCGTTTTGCCTTTCAGGGCAGTCATTATTTGAATCTAGTAATGTATGGTGACACATCGCAGGATGACATCTCTGGGGGTGCCCGGTGCGGTGCGTGCTGAGCCTGTTACTCGGTACATACCGTCCAGTGTGATTTTCTTAGCTATTGGTTGTGACAGGATTGTAGTCAAGAGACGTCGCGTGTAGTGCGGCAGTTCTTCAGTGGTGATGGTGTTGGGTATGTCGCGGATCTTTATGTGTGTTCGGCGTTGTTTGTCTTCAAGGGACATTATTTGGGTTTCTAGAATGTGTTGTTCCATGTGCAGCTGTTGGACTGAGTCTTTCAGGGTGGTCATAGTGGTATGGACTCCTGCTATGTCCCTCTCCGCGTTTGTGACACGGTCTGTGACTCGTTGCATGTCCCTTTTAATCAGGGCTACATCTGCAGCCAGTAGCTTCTGGATGTCTGCCAAGAGGGCTTTCAGGTCCCCTTTAGTGGTGGGGGCTGAGTCCTCTGGCGAGGCTGGGGGTGTTGTGTGTCCCACCTGGGGGTTCTGTGTGTGGAGGGTCTCCTCTCCCTCTGTCTCCGGGACGGGGGCCATGTTTGGCGGGAAATCCCCGGAGCAGCATTTCCCCTATGTCCCTACCTTGGGTAGTGTTTCCAGCCGTGGGTTTAGGGGTGCGTCGGCCCATGTTTGGTGCGTCCTGAGGGGGCAGACTGGGTAATCGCGACCTGCTCCCTGTCCCCCGAGGAGTGTCTCGAGGCTAAGGATTGGTGTGGCACGGTAGGCCGCGGTTTTGCGCCGCTGCCTGGGTTGCTTGGCGGCTTGAAAAAAGGTAATCAAACTGCTCGCCCCAACGTCGTGGTGCTGGAGATGCACTTTGTTTTGCCGGATGGCCCCTGTGTAGGGTGATTTTAGCAATATTGTGGTCGGCAATATGGAAGCCGCGTAAGATGGCGTCTATACAGGTTGGTCGTCAGGCTCCACCCCCCCTCAATTTCACTTTTAACCACTCTAAAGAACATATTGAATTTTTAGACCTGGATATAAAATAAACAACACTTTTCACTTTTCATTTTTACTTCTCATATCTCTTAGTTCAAGATTCTGTATTCTTTCTATCTTCTCTTGTATCCACTCATGATACATATTTCAGTTCTATTGTCATGTTTGGACTTTTTAGGATTTGGAACAAATGCATAGGCTTTGAATCCAAATGCTCTGATTTATTTAATCATAGAGGTTCTGCTAACCAAAGTTCAAATTAAATTTTATTTGTAGCTTTTTCAGGTAGTCTATTTTATAGATATGTAGCCATCATAACTTCATCAGCTCTCTATTTGTTTGACAACTGTGAATCTATCAGCATGCACCTGACTGTCTCCATTATTTTAAAAAAATTTACATAAATAATTTTTCTTGTGTTATTTTACATTTATTTTGAAATTGAACTTTACATTAAATGGACACTATAGTCACCAGAACAACTACAGCTAAATGTAGTTGTTCTGGTGAGTATAGACAGCAAACGCGATAATGTCATGCATTCCACACATGTTTCAACTGTCCTGGTATCGGAGCACTTCCCAGTACCTCCACAATGCTTGATTTAGCCTGAAAATCGTTCTATAATTCACCTGACAAACCAGTAACTTCTGGAGGAATACTTTGCCAAGAAACTGGCTTGGGCTTTATTGTGTGTGGCGGTTGTGGACTGTACCGGACTGTACTGGGGTCTACAAGAAAATTAAGAGCAGAGGGGACAGGTGATCCTCTGTTGAAGCCCGTTTCCAGCCTCATTTGGGCCTCCCCCCTACCTTTAGACCTCCGGGGGTTATCACGGTACCCACTGGTGTTCTCCTTGGCTCACTTACATGGACTTTTCTAACAAAACACATGTTGGATGCCAGAGACCTACTCAATAAGTTTGCCAACAACGCGCGGGTGTGCCCAGACTTATGCATGTCTGCTGTTACCTACTTCAGTTATAATAGATTAAATAAAAGAAATATGCACGTACATATAAGAGATATATAAAAAAAATATATAGAAAAAACATGGTTATCAAAAAAATTGAGAAAAAATGTATTGTTCCTGCTGGAGAAAAATGGATACACATAAAAAATAACGAACCATGTCCCTCCACATAAAAAAAGAAGAAAATATTTAAGAAAAGCAAGAAGGCCAAAAATATATTAGTCTAAAAAGCACCATAAATCAATATAAACACTTAGTCCTCCTGGCTGTAAAGGTTTAAGCGCATTGATCCAATAAGTTTCTCTTTGTGTTCCCACCTCTCCATTGACTATAATTTTTCTAAACTTATATAATACAAATCTTTCCAAATCAACTTTGGGCTTTTATTGCAATGTACAGGGACTATATGTTTTTATTTTTTTTAAAATAATTCTTAATATTATTATTATGCTCTAAAATTCTCTCATTTAATTTTCTGCATGTTCTACCCACATAGTGTTTACCACACAGGTATTGAAGCAAATAAACCACATTTTTAATGTTACAATTAATATTTTATTTTATTTTCCCTGTGATTGAACTATGAAATTTCTTCGGCCGTAATAATCTTTTCTGTATTACAGGCTTCACACATATTAGAGGAACTGAAACTTTTTTGTTTTTACCCTTTTTGTGCAAATTTAATCTCTTGGCTGCGGTGATCAGCTTCTCTGTGTTTTCTATTGCAAATGCTTGTGTTTCACTACTTTCTGCAGCTCGCCAGAATGACTCTTCTCTAAGGCATATTTTACAGAGAGATTCTCTCTAGTTTCCAGTGCATGAATTAATGAATTATAGCTTTATGGAAGATTTGATAAAATCAGGATCACTTTATCTTCTTCATTGTTTTTTTTGCCAATAGAATCTAAATGATAGTATTTTCTGAAATTTGATTCAGATGTTTCTCTATGTCTCCTCCCTAAACACTTTTAAACTGAATTTTTTTAGACCGTTACTTCCATACTAATCTTCTAAGCCTTCCCATAAGTCCTTGTTTTTCTGTCCTTTTTCTCCCAGAGTGGAAGAGTCCCCATCAGGAGCAGATGCTGGTGTGAAATTGTTCACTGTGTTCCAGAGATCCATTCTCACAAGCTCATTCTGCATTCAGAAATTCTATACCATCTTCAGATGATGTCTCTGTCAACATGTTGTCACTGTATGTCAATACTTGTTTTAACCCCTTCAGGACCGAGTCAATTGGACACGTTCTGATCAAAACAAAATGTAAACAAAAACTGGAATTTGCGCTATATGTCTGTTCAACCGTAATTCATCTCTTTCATATTAAGTGCACCCACACTTATTATATATCATTTTATTCATGAGAAACTGGGCTTTAATTTAATTTCAAATATTTATTTATTAAATATAATTTAATGTGAATAAAATGTAAAACAAATTGTGAGAAATTAAGACATTTTGTTATTTTTTTAGTTCTGCATGGCATTTTAACTGAGATTGTCATAATACTGTTAGCTGTTACTGCAATAAAGTAAACATATTTGCATTCAGTGATGTCTCACAAGTAGTGATGTCCCGAACGGTTCACCGCGGACTCATCATTGAGTAACCTTTGACCCAGTACCTCACAGTCAGCAGACACATTCCAGCCAATCAGCAGCAAACCCTCCCTCCCAGACCCTCCCACCTCCTGGACAGCTCACTAAGACTGCAGCTTCAAATGGATGCTGTCCAGGAGGTGGGAGGGTCTGGGAGGAAAGTCTGCTGCTGATTGGCTGGAATGTGTCTGCTGACTGTGAGGTACAGGGTCAAAGTTTACTCAATGATGAGTCTGTGGCGAACCGTTCGTGGCGAACCGTTCACGAACCGTTCGGCGAACCGTTCGGGACATCACTACTCACGAGTAAAACAATACCTCCCATGTACAGGTTTTATAGTGGTTTGGAAAGTTAGAGCTTAGCTCTTTGAGCTGGGGGGCATATCCAGCAAATCTAGCTGGAGATATGGCATCAGTGGCGTCTATAGGATTCATTTTTAGGGGGGGGGCACATGAATCCTATATAAATATAGTTTCTTATTGCTCCTTGTGCTCACACTTGTTAGCCTTTAACTTATTCAAAACGCCGGGTGCATTCTAGCCATTGCCAAAAAATATTATACAGTCAATGAAGGATTGCACTCACGGTCTTTTCTCCAAAAAAATTTCCTTTATTTCATCCCATTAAAATATGATCGACGTTTCAGCCATCGTCTGTGGCTTTCATCAGGATCAGCTTTGAGCTGTATTGATCCTGATGAAAGCCACAGACGATGGCTGAAATGTCGATCATATTTTAATGGGATGAAATAAAGGAAATTTTTTATGAAGAAAGGACCATGAGTGCAAGCCTTCATTGACTGTATATATATATATATTTTTTTTTTATATATATATTGTACAGTGAGCACACAAGCTCACTGACATGCGCAAATAGACTCACTGACAGACAAAAAACTCTGACTCACACACAAGCTTACTACAAACAAACTCACTTGTATAAATACAAGGCTCACTACAAAGAAGTTCAGGGACACACACAAGCTCACTAAAGACAAGCTCACTGACACACACATGCTCACTAAATAGAAGCTCACTGACACACACAAGCAGTACCATCTTAACAGTGTTAAGGGCCCCGGGCAAAGCAGTGCACTGGGGCCCTTCCTACACAACAACTCACAGGAATAAAAATTTAAATTATTGATACACTGCTGAGTACATACACACAGTACACTGAATACTAACACAGAGAGACTGCTGAATACACACACACACACACACAGATTTCGGAATGCACACAGACTCCTGAATGCACACAGGTGTCGCTGAATGCACAAAGGCTGATTTATACACTTACACACAGACTGCTGAGTCCATACACACACACACACACACTGCTGAGTCCATACACACACACACAGACATACAGACTGCTGAGTCCATACACACACACACACACACAGCCTGCTGAGTCCAAATACACACACAGACACACACACACACACACACAGACTGCTGTGTCCATATAAACACACACAGACACACACACACACACACACACACAGACCGGGTTGAGTCCATACACACACACACAGACACACAGCCTGCACAGGTCCGATACACACACAGACACACACACACACACACAGACTGCCGAGTCCATACACACACACAGACTGCTGAGTCCATACACACACACACACACACACACACACACACACAGACTGCTGAGTCCATACACACACACAGACACACAAACACAGACAGCTGAGTCCATACACAGACACAGACTGCTGAGTCCATACACACACACACACACATACTGCTGAGTCCCATACACACACACACACACTGCTGAGTTCATACACACACACACACACACACATACTGCTGAGTCCATACACACACACACAGACTGCTGAGTTCATACACACACACAGACTGCTGAGTCCATACACACACACACAAACACGCACACTGCTGAGTCCATACACATACACACAGCCTGCTGAGTCCATATACACACAGACTGCTGAGTCCATACACACAAACACACACACAGACCGCTGAGTCCATACACACACAGACTGCTGAGTTCATACACACACACACACAGACTGCTGAGTCCATACACACACAGACTGCTGAGTCCAAACACACTCAGACTGCTGAGTCCACACACACACAGACTGCTGAGTCCACACACACACACACACACACACACACCGCTGAGTCCATACACACACACACAGACCGCTGAGTCCATACACCATACACATACACACACAGACTGCTGAGTCCATGCACACATACACACACAAAGACTGCTGAGTCCATACACACAGACTGCTGAGTCCATGCACACACACACACACACACACACACACAGACTGCTGAGTCCATACACACACAGACTGCTGAGTTCATACACACACACACACACACAAGCTTCCTCACTAGCAGAGAGAGACACACACACACACACCAAGCCTACCTGTCACTGGAGGTTGTTGCTGGGGGTCAGACAGCCATCTTCCATCCTTTCTAGCAGCAGCAAGAAATATGGCTTTGCTAAAGAGATGGTATTGATGGACTTCTTAAATGATTGAAGACTAATGGAGAGTATGATGTGGGTAGGTAGGTTGTTCCAAAGGAAAGGAGCCACTCGCAAGAAGTCCTGCAAGCACAAGTTACCAGTAAGGGTGTGATCAGCGGTCATAAATAGTCAACGGCAGAGTGGAGAAAACGAGAAAGATCATACCTATGAATTAGAAAAAAAAATATAACATGGGCTAGAGTTGTTTATAGCTTTATAGGTAAGGGTTAGTATTTTGAATTGATACATGTAGTTACAGGAAGCCACCATAAGGTTTGACAAAGGGACATGGTGTGAGAGGAACGTCAAGAGGAAAACCAGATTAGTGGTAGCATTTATTACAGACTGTAATGATGCAGTATGGCATAAACAAGCTCTTTAGCAACATCCTGCATAAAAAGGGGGGTGGGGGGGGGTGAGGGTGGGAGAAGGGTGCTGGCAATGTATTTAAGGTGAAATTGACAGATTTTGGCAACAAACTGGACGTAAGGCGCAAATAATTCATGTTTTTTTTATCATGTGTCTGGACATTTCTGTAATTTTATTGCTGTTTGATATGGTTTAATATGATTCAATGTGTGCTTTAGGTTTTCGATGCAATTCTTCATTGCTAGCTAATTTTCCCAACTGGATTTACCTATCAGATGCATAGGGGTTTAGCTGTTAATGTAAGCTGTTAATTTCTTTGTAGCAGACATGAGGCTGGTGTTTTGAAGATCAGTATAGACATGGTTAGAAACTAGTTGGAAACCAGTCACTAAGTAAAGGTTACAAAAACAGAGAATATGAGAACTCTGATAACGCTAAAGAGAAACTCAATAGCTTTGTCTTCGGTAAATCCCCACTCAGGTCTCAAAATAGGTTTTGCTCACTTGTGCCATTAAAGAGAGAACATATTCCAAGGCATGTCAGACTGATCCCACCCATAAGGGTAGTCCAGAGCCGAAATGCCAGCAAGTTCTTTCTGCATGAGAGATACAGCAACCTCAGATGATTGTTTTGGCTTTCTTTAGGCCTTGTCAGGGAGGTGTAGCTGATACCCCTCTAGGCTCAGTGTTTATGTCTGGATTACTCTTTTAACTTGGGGAGAGTCAAGTTAATGCATTGCAGCAAAAATAGATCATATGAGAACTCTGAGAACGGACAAAAGCTTAGAGTAACTCAATAGTTTGTCCTTCTGTAAATCCATGGTAAGGTCTCAAAATAGATTTGTAAGTAAAGGTTAGTGGTCACAAAGAAAATAATGGCAGCCATTAGCCACTACTTAGCAGCTGGCTGGTTGCTAAACTACAGCCTTAGCCACACCTCCTTGCATGTGACTTACACAGCCTTCCTAAACAAGTCATGTAAAGAGTCATTTAATGATTACACTTTCTTTATTGCAAATTCTGTTTAATTTAGAATTTATTATCTCCTGCTCTGGTAATAGTCTCCTCCTGTATGTAATTAAAGTTTAATTTTTAAAGCAGGAGTTAAAAACTTTCACAGTAAGTTATATTTGATTGGAAATGAAACCATTTTACTTTCATACAGGCTGTGTCAATCACAGCCAGGGGAGATGTGACTAATGATGCATAAATAGAAACAAAAGTGATTTAACTCTTAAATGGCAGATAATTGAGCAGTGAAACTTCAAAGGTATGATCTATATACACACATACTTCTTCATTAAGCTAAAGTTGTTTTAGTGACTGTAGTGTTCCTTTAACTTAAAAAAAACAAACTGAAAAAAAAAATAACTGGTTTACAGATGTTTTCTAATTTAACTCCTGTTGAGTGAAGAACCCCAAGTGAATTTACCTCTGTTTTTGTATTTAATACTTCACATGTTTTCCTTTTTATGTTTTCAAATTACATTTTACTTTTGTGAAGCAATTAAGACAGCCTTTAAAAAAACATATTTGCACCTCATATAAAGCGGTGCAGGGCTCAGTAAAATTTCTTTCCATTTGTTGACTTCTTATTTTAGAACAGGAAGTCACTGGTTTTGTGTCACTGGTTTTCGGGTAAAACACTTTGCTTTTGTTTGCACACACTCTCGTACTGAAAAAAACACTCGCAGCATGGGCTCCCGTTGTTTTCATCTATTATGGATTTTCTATTTCACATCCATTCATCTTTCATGCTTCTGTTTGGTAAGAAGACCTTGTCAGGTCATGGAGAGACAATATGAGAAATATGCAAATCTCGTGTTTAATCATTGTGATGACTTTACACAAGTGAATTTCACGATTGCAGCCTATTGT
>OW240922.1:67381899-67391904 GCA_933207985.1 Pelobates cultripes | reverse complement strand
TTCCACCATATGGCCATATGTTGTTAAGCCCACCACTATTTTCAAAGTACCCCAGTATTGGTGGGTCCTATGCTAAAATGTGGGGGACAAATTAAATAGTACTAGTGTTGAAAATAACAAGTGTTAAATTAAATCCTAGTAAGAGCATAGTGAGTATACAAAGTAGTATCTAAATTGAGTATCTAAACTGCTGTGAAGGACAGGAAAAAAGACTGCCTGATGGGAAGGGGGAGGATCTATTTATACCAGTTTCAAAGTTCTATTTCCTGTCCTTTCTGCTGTAAGGGGAGGAGCTAACCCATGAGTAAATGCTGCCATGAATAATGGTCAGGAAATATATATATATATATAGACAGTGTATGTGTATGTATGTATGTGTAAGTGTATATACTTAGATCATATAAATAATATATATTAAAGATCCTATTTTTAACATAAACTTAATAAAGAATTGAAGATTTTATCTACAGACCGTGAGTGCAGCTAAAGTTTGTTGCTATCTGGATACACTTGAGCCCTGGCTAGCACCCGGCAATTTACTAAGTTACAGCTTGAGTGCAGGGACAAAATTTGTTTCTATATATATGATCTAAGTATATATTATTTTATTTTACACTGTATTTTAACTTATATTTAACTTTTTACAGGCAGCAGGTGGACTACCTGTCATTCCAGGCACTCCCCATGCTGGCACTGCTGAGGTCCTCGCAAGGACTTCGTGATCACATGGCCCAGGAGGGCCGGATCAGCAGCAGGGGGACTCCCTGGGATGTCAGGTAAGTCCCCCCATCGCGATCATCAACGGAGGATCGCCAGCAAGCAGGTAAGTGGCCAGGATGGCGGGGACGTATTACGTCACCCACCGGCATTTAGAGCCGGGTCCCCAAGGACGGCATAGCACGCCCAACATCCTTAATGGGTTAAAAGTGTGATTGGGCCCCTGTAATATGGCCAATGCTAGGATGAAGTGACAACCGATCACTTCCTCCCAGCTATAAGGACAGAGCCCGCGCTGGAGGGAGAAGGAGGTGGAATGCAGCAAATGCAGCTCGAGGAAGAGAGACAGAAGTGAGCTGCTGCTTCAGACTCTCAATCCTATCAGCCTCATGCAGGAGCAGTAGGACCCAAATCCTCCTGGACACAAAAGTTAAGCTAACAGGAGGGTGGCTGCAAATATAATAATTGCATGTATGTGTCTATATGTATTTATGTATGTGTCAAGGTCTCTGTATGTATCAGTGTGTGCATCTGTATGTCAAGGTGTGTATATGCCAGTGTGTGTATCTGTGTGTCAGAGTGTGGGCATATGTCAGTGTGTGCATGTGTCAAGGTGTGTGTTTCTCTGTGTTAGGGTGTGCATCTGTGTATGTGCATGTGTCAGTGTGCATATCTCTATGTCAATGTACATATCTCTGTATCAGTGTGTGTATGTGTGTCAATTTGTTTATCTATGTGTGTGTATGTCAGTGTGTATATGAATGTGTGTGTATACCACTGCCTTCCAATAGTAACAGTACATACAAAGACACCCCTACATGCACATACATACGACATACTAAAACAAAATGGGGAGAGAGGCTTTATAGGAAGTAATTTCATTGCTGCGTCACTTCCACATTCTATACATCAATCTGCCAATACCGAGAGAAACAAAGATGGTGCTTTGGGAGTGATGTTGCGTCTGGTCTAATATCAGGATGGAAACAGCTGTGAACACACATGCCCTTAAATACTGCGGCGGCCAATCAGGGACGAAATACGGATTTAACCCCTTAGGGACCAAACTTCTGGAATAAAAGGGAATCATGACATGTCACACATGTCGTGTGTCCTTAAGGGGTTAAACACAACAACACACCAGGAAGCAGGTATCCCAATTGATAAAACCCTCAGCCCTCTCGGACAGCAAAGAATTACAAAGAACTATATTTGGACTGGTATCATATTTATTTTTAATGTTTTACATCTTTTTTATTTTCAGTTGGCATATGAATAAAGTATATTAGCTTGCAACTGAAGTCCAGTGGATTCTTGCCGAATTCTGCTGCAAAGAAAGGTAGTGCTCCCCTAAAGGCACACGCATCATTATACTAGGAGCCTATATTTTAAACTTGTGTACATTCACTTAATTTTAATTTTAAGTTTGTTTGAAAAGCAATCTATATACTGGTGTTTTAAAACACTTTGTGTTTTATTAAATGATTCTGCTAGCAATGCATCAGCAACAAGATAATGATAATAAATGCCAAACACAACTAGTTTCTAGATATGAGATACAATCATTCACAATAACAAATTATAAGTCTATTAATGGGGTTAAATATGACTTACAAAAAAATTTGAGCATGAGAAAATTAGAAAAAAACTTAAAAAAGAGCATGTTCCACAATATATAATTAACTTACTACTCGAAATTCATGCATCAGACAAATTTAACAGTTCACTAAGATCTATTACATTGTACAAAACAAACTGGTTCTGCTTTTTAATGTTATCAAACAGTAGAACCATTTCAAAAGGAAAAAATATTCATAAAAAATGTTTTTAAAAGAGATTCCTTTTTAAGAGCAGTCCAATAGTTTTACTGTATTTGTGAAATAGCATATACATGGATGTAACAACTAACATAGCAAAGCTCTTACATTTAGGCACGTGTAAACAATGCAACTAAGTTATAAGCAGTTTTTTAAACTAGACATATTTTAATCACAATATATGCTAAAAGTCCTGGCACATTACATCTGTAAATATCGGTATGTTGCAGGAAATAGTATAGATTCCATAAAGTTGTTGTTTTTACAAGTTTTTCTGCATCTAATATCTTCTAATATCACCCAGTCCACTTCATCTCAATAAAGTGGTGTGGGTGCAGTGTTCCTGTCCTTTTAGCTTTTTAGAAAATGCAATGTTTACATTGCTGGGTTACGTCCACTTCTTGTGGCTGTCAAATTGACAGCCATTAGAGGCGCTTTCACTGAACTGACCTAGTAAAACTTATTTATATGATGCAGAAGCCCCCCACAGGAAAGCATTGAAGCAGGGACAGTTAGATCCCCAAAGCTCCACTATGAGTAGCATTGGATTAAAAATCCCAGATTTGTATTGCTACTGCTATATTGTCTTTGAAGCTACTATTGCAGTAGATAATAATGTGGTATCTTTCTCTGTGATTACAGCCCATCATGATCTTTCTCAACATGAATACCAATTACTTTACGTAATCTTGCCCAAAATAACTTCTGTCCATTAGGATCTTCTGGCCATTCCAAGTAGGTTTTTTTATCTAACAGTTTGGTCAGTCTGTGATAGCATTGAATCTCTTCCTTGGAGATCTTATCAAGGAATATCAATATGAGAGAATCATTATTCTCTGCTACAAGTTTGTAAGTTGCCATTCGCATCTCTAGGGAGCACCAATAACTTTGTAGGTAACTATGTGTAATGAGGCAGATAGTCCACCTGCTTTTATAAATACTGTCCACTATATTCTCAACTATGTCTCTGCCAATCTCAAAATCCCGATTATGGATGCACACTTTAAAAAAAGGGGGACCATTGTATTCCAGATTGGGAAGTAACTCCTCTGTTATCCACTGTTCATTAGTGGTGTTATAGGAAACAAATACATCATACTGGTATTGTTCGTCTTCTTTCCGGCGATTCAGCCAACATTTCACTGTATAGAATAAATATAGGGTATACCACCAAATGCTTTCATGAAAGAGAATTATCAATATAAACACTATCGTGCCTACAAATGAAGCTATAAACAGTGTAACTTGCAAATCTGCTGTACAGTTATCTAAGAACGTTGACAATGTGGAGTCAGAATGTTTTGCTCCAACCAAACACCTCTGATCATAGAAATCAATGAATGAAACTTGCTTGTTATACAGGAGCCACTGATTAAACCAATTTAGCTGACAGTTACATGCTAAGGTTGTATCATATAAATAAATAAAGTTTAAGTTACTCATTGGGGAAAATGCCTCAGCTTTTATGTCCTTTATATTTTGATTTTCTATGAGTAAAAATATCACTGATTTTAAATCATTAAACATCATATTGGAGGTAAAATATTCCAATCCTGAATTTATCAATTGTAAAGTGTTAAGGTTTGCTAAGCCCTGAAATAACTCATATGGGTTTATGAGTAAATTTTCTGCAAATTTTTCTGTATTATCTAAGCAAAGAAATTTAAGGTTTTTTAAATGTCTTAATGTTGAATTGATTGTGACAGTCATTTCTAAAGGCTCGGTATAATATGCTCTGTAATATAGTTTTTCAAGATTTATGAAATTGCCCAGTACTGGCAGTGCTGCATCCATGCAGTCAAAAGCAATGTTATTTAATAAATGCAACTCCTTTATTCTATGAAAGAGGAAACAATCACAAATGTCAATATATACATATTGGGCATCTAATTCTAGGTTTTCTAAGTGAAACAAATTGTTGAAATTCTCATATAACAGCATGATATATGTATTTGTGGTTTTTAGAGAAAGTTTATTTAGCGTATTAGCAATATGTTTTGACCACCAAATTTCTTCTATATCGTATGTAAAAGTAAGTGTAAGTTCTTCTATGTGTAGATCATAAAATGCCCACTCATCTATTGAAGTTAACTGATTGTCATCCAAATTTAACTGTTTTAATGCAAATAGATCTGAAAATGCATATTCTTGAATCATGTAAATGTGGTTATATTCCAAATGTAAAACTTCCAGCTCCCTTAAACCACAAAATGTACAGTTTCTTATATCATCAATTTGATTGTTACTCAGATCCAACATTTTTAGATTTTTTAGACAAGCAAATTGTCCTTCTTCTAATGATGTTATATAGTTGAATGATATATTAAGATAGAGAAGCTCCATTTTGATTGAAGATGTAATGGGACATACAGCCAATGCATTAATTCTGTTGTTGGATATATTAAGGTCGGTTACGTTTTTCAATTTTTCTATCTGCAAAAAAGACACATTTTCTATCATGTTGTAAGATACATCTAAAGTCTTTAATGTTGAGCATGAACCGTTCGTTGTTTCAATACTAACCAAATCAGTATTCATTAGTTGAAGAACTTTCACTTTAAAGTATGACGCATATACACAAATTTCAATATACCCAAACTGTATATCTGCTAATGACATTGTGTCAACTGTCTCAATTCCAGCGTAAAATAAATCGTCAGCAATCGTTGGGTGAAGATTAATTTTTAAAAAAGAAAGCTTTGGAAAATTGCATAATGAATTATTTTCCAAGTAGTGTATCTGCTGTCTACCAAAACTCAGATAATGAATACTAAAATTTACATAGGGATTACCAAGAGATAACTTGTCAGTAAGGCAATCTACTTTTTTGAGTTGACTGATTGTATTCTCCATGAACAGATCCTGTAAGTATTTCAGCTTTGTCAAATGCTCTGTCAAGGATGAAAATGATCTGATCTCATTGTGAGACAAAACCAATTGCTTCAGCTGTGTCAAGTCCCCAAACGTTGACATATTTACATCAGAAAACTGAAATTCATTTAATTTGAGATTTTGCAGGTTGTTAAGTCTTCCAAAGTCCAGTTTTCCAGTGATTGTGTACCTGTCCGGTTGTATCCAAAGAGTGGTAAGCTCGGTAAGGCTTTCTAAACTTTCAGGTAAAAGCTTAAAATTTCCAATTAAATATAAAGATTTCAGGTTACTGAAACGAGAAAAGATTCCAGTTTTGATGGTGACATTGGAAAAGGACATACAAAGCCAGTCAGTTTCTACTGGCACTTCTTCCAGGGAATTGTGTAGATTATATTTATCAACTGGACAATAGGCTGCAATCGTGAAATTCACTTGTGTAAAGTCATCACAATGATTAAACACGAGATTTGCATATTTCTCATATTGTCTCTCCATGACCTGACAAGGTCTTCTTACCAAACAGAAGCATGAAAGATGAATGGATGTGAAATAGAAAATCCATAATAGATGAAAACAACGGGAGCCCATGCTGCGAGTGTTTTTTTCAGTACGAGAGTGTGTGCAAACAAAAGCAAAGTGTTTTACCCGAAAACCAGTGACACAAAACCAGTGACTTCCTGTTCTAAAATAAGAAGTCAACAAATGGAAAGAAATTTTACTGAGCCCTGCACCGCTTTATATGAGGTGCAAATATGTTTTTTTAAAGGCTGTCTTAATTGCTTCACAAAAGTAAAATGTAATTTGAAAACATAAAAAGGAAAACATGTGAAGTATTAAATACAAAAACAGAGGTAAATTCACTTGGGGTTCTTCACTCAACAGGAGTTAAATTAGAAAACATCTGTAAACCAGTTATTTTTTTTTTCAGTTTGTTTTTTTTAAGTTAAAGGAACACTACAGTCACTAAAACAACTTTAGCTTAATGAAGAAGTATGTGTGTATATAGATCATACCTTTGAAGTTTCACTGCTCAATTATCTGCCATTTAAGAGTTAAATCACTTTTGTTTCTATTTATGCATCATTAGTCACATCTCCCCTGGCTGTGATTGACACAGCCTGTATGAAAGTAAAATGGTTTCATTTCCAATCAAATATAACTTACTGTGAAAGTTTTTAACTCCTGCTTTAAAAATTAAACTTTAATTACATACAGGAGGAGACTATTACCAGAGCAGGAGATAATAAATTCTAAATTAAACAGAATTTGCAATAAAGAAAGTGTAATCATTAAATGACTCTTTACATGACTTGTTTAGGAAGGCTGTGTAAGTCACATGCAAGGAGGTGTGGCTAAGGCTGTAGTTTAGCAACCAGCCAGCTGCTAAGTAGTGGCTAATGGCTGCCATTATTTTCTTTGTGACCACTAACCTTTACTTACAAATCTATTTTGAGACCTTACCATGGATTTACAGAAGGACAAACTATTGAGTTACTCTAAGCTTTTGTCCGTTCTCAGAGTTCTCATATGATCTATTTTTGCTGCAATGCATTAACTTGACTCTCCCCAAGTTAAAAGAGTAATCCAGACATAAACACTGAGCCTAGAGGGGTATCAGCTACACCTCCCTGACAAGGCCTAAAGAAAGCCAAAACAATCATCTGAGGTTGCTGTATCTCTCATGCAGAAAGAACTTGCTGGCATTTCGGCTCTGGACTACCCTTATGGGTGGGATCAGTCTGACATGCCTTGGAATATGTTCTCTCTTTAAAGGCACAAGTGAGCAAAACCTATTTTGAGACCTGAGTGGGGATTTACCGAAGACAAAGCTATTGAGTTTCTCTTTAGCGTTATCAGAGTTCTCATATTCTCTGTTTTTGTAACCTTTACTTAGTGACTGGTTTCCAACTAGTTTCTAACCATGTCTATACTGATCTTCAAAACACCAGCCTCATGTCTGCTACAAAGAAATTAACAGCTTACATTAACAGCTAAACCCCTATGCATCTGATAGGTAAATCCAGTTGGGAAAATTAGCTAGCAATGAAGAATTGCATCGAAAACCTAAAGCACACATTGAATCATATTAAACCATATCAAACAGCAATAAAATTACAGAAATGTCCAGACACATGATAAAAAAAACATGAATTATTTGCGCCTTACGTCCAGTTTGTTGCCAAAATCTGTCAATTTCACCTTAAATACATTGCCAGCACCCTTCTCCCACCCTCACCCCCCCCCACCCCCCTTTTTATGCAGGATGTTGCTAAAGAGCTTGTTTATGCCATACTGCATCATTACAGTCTGTAATAAATGCTACCACTAATCTGGTTTTCCTCTTGACGTTCCTCTCACACCATGTCCCTTTGTCAAACCTTATGGTGGCTTCCTGTAACTACATGTATCAATTCAAAATACTAACCCTTACCTATAAAGCTATAAACAACTCTAGCCCATGTTATATTTTTTTTTCTAATTCATAGGTATGATCTTTCTCGTTTTCTCCACTCTGCCGTTGACTATTTATGACCGCTGATCACACCCTTACTGGTAACTTGTGCTTGCAGGACTTCTTGCGAGTGGCTCCTTTCCTTTGGAACAACCTACCTACCCACATCATACTCTCCATTAGTCTTCAATCATTTAAGAAGTCCATCAATACCATCTCTTTAGCAAAGCCATATTTCTTGCTGCTGCTAGAAAGGATGGAAGATGGCTGTCTGACCCCCAGCAACAACCTCCAGTGACAGGTAGGCTTGGTGTGTGTGTGTGTGTCTCTCTCTGCTAGTGAGGAAGCTTGTGTGTGTGTGTGTGTGTATGAACTCAGCAGTCTGTGTGTGTATGGACTCAGCAGTCTGTGTGTGTGTGTGTGTGTGTGTGTGTGCATGGACTCAGCAGTGTGTGTGTATGGACTCAGCAGTCTTTGTGTGTGTATGGTGTGCAGTCTGTGTGTGTGTGTGTATGGACTCCAGCAGTCTGTGTGTGTGTGTATGGACTCAGCAGTGTGTGTGTGTGTGTGTGTGTGGACTCAGCAGTCTGTGTGTGTATGGACCTCAGCAGTCTGTGTCTGTGTGTGTGTGTGTGTGTGTGTGGACTCAGCAGTGTGTGTATGGACTCAGCAGTGTGTGTGTGTGTGTGTGTGTGTGTATGGACTCAGCAGTCTGTGTGTGTATGGACTCAGCAGTCTGTGTGTATATGGACTCAGCAGAGTATGTGTGTGTGTGCATGGACTCAGCAGAGTCTGTGTGTGTGTGTATGGACTCAGCAGAGTCTGTGTGTGTGTATGGACTCAGCGGTCTGTGTGTGTGTGTGTATGGACTCAACCCGGTATGTGTGTGTGTGTGTGTGTGTGTGTGTATGAACTCAGCAGTATGTGTGTGTGTGTATGGACTCAGCAGTCTGTGTCTGTGTGTGTATGGACTCAGCAGTCTGTGTGTGTGTGTGTGTATGAACTTAGCAGTCTGTGTGTGTGTGTGTGTGTGTGGACTCAGCAGTCTGTGTGTGTGTGTATGGACTCAGCAGTCTGTGCCTGTGTGTATGGACTCAGCAGTCTGTGTGTGTGTGTGTGTGTGTATGGACTCAGCAGTCTGTGTGTGTATGAACTCAGCAGTCTGTGTGTGTATGTGTGTGTATGGACTCAGCAGTGTGTGTGTGTGTATGAACTCAGCAGTCTGTGTGTGTATGGACTCAGCAGTCTGTGTGTGTGTGTGTGTTTGGCCTCAGCAGTCTGTATGTGTGTGTATGAACTCAGCAGTCTGTATGTGTGTGTATGAACTCAACAGTCTGTGTGTGTATGTGTATGGACTCAGCAGTGTGTGTGTCTATGGACTCAGCAGTCTGTGTGTGTGTATGAACTCAGCAGTCTCTGTGTGTGTATGGACTCAGCAATCTGTGTGTGTGTGTGTGTGTGTGTGGACTCAGCAGTCTCTGTGTGTGTATGGATTCAGCAGTCTGTGTGTGTGTATGAACTCAGCAGTGTGTGTGTAAGGACTCAGCAGTCTGTGTGTCTGTGTGTGTATGAACTCAACAGTGTGTGTGTATGGACTCAGCAGTCTGTGTGTATGGACTCAGCAGTCTGTATGTGTGTAGGAATTCAGCAGTGTGTGTGTATGGACTCAGCAGTCTGTATGTGTGTATGGACTCATCACTGTGTGTGTATGGACTCAGCAGTCTGTATGTGTGTATGAACTCAGCAGTCTTGTGTGTGTGTGTGTGTGTGTGGACTCAGCAGTCTGTGTGTGTGTGGACTCAGCAGTATGTGTGTGTGTATGGACTCAGCAGATTCTGTGTGTGTGTATGGACTCAGCAGTGTCTGTGTGTGTGTGTATGGACTCAGCAGTCTGTGTGTGTGTATGGACTCAGCAGAGTGTGTGTGTTTGTGTGTGTGTATGGACTCAGCAGTCTGTGTGTGTTTGTGTGTATGGACTCAGTAGAGTGTGTGCACACGTCTGTGCCCTCCTGCTGCGGGTTCTCGGGGTGGTGTTTCAGCACTTCGGGGTCCCGTTGGCTCACGACAAGACGGTGGGTCCGGTCACGTGTCTGAGCTTTCTGGGCGTTATGTTTTATATGTTCGTCCGGCTGGTTTATTGACATGATT
>OW240922.1:67313077-67381799 GCA_933207985.1 Pelobates cultripes | reverse complement strand
GACTGCTATTCAATCTATAACAGTGAAAAAAGGGTTTTTTGTTTTTAAATACAAGCTTTGTGTCACCAGATCTAAGTGTGGCAATGGTCACCGTATCCACTGTTAGCGTAACACACCCGCTTTAAGGACACTGACTGCTATTCAATCTATAACAGTGAAAAGTGTTTTTTTTTTTTAAATCCAAGCTTTGTGTCACCAGATCTAAGTGGTGGCAATGGTCACCGTATCCACTGTTAGCGTAACACACCCGCTTTAAGGACACTGACTGCTATTCAATCTATAACAGTGAAAAAAGTTTTTGTTTTAACCAAGTTTGTGTCACCAGATCTAAGTGGTGGCACTGGTCACCGTGATCCACTGTTAGCTTAACACACCCGCTTTAAGGACACTGACTGCTATTCACCTTATAACAAAGTGAAAAAAGTTTTTGTTTTAAATCCAAGCTTTGTGTCACCAGATCTAAGTGGTGGCACTGGTCACCGTGAGATCCACTGTTAGCTTAACACACCCGCTTTAAGGACACTGACTGCTATTCAATCTATAACAGTGAAAAAAGTTTTTTTTTTTAAATCCAAGCTATTGTGACACCAGATGTATTTGGTGGCACTGACTGGGGAAATGGGCACAGTATGCACTGTGAGCCTGACACAGAAGCTGGCAGCAGTGGCAGACAACTGACCGCTATTCAATCTATAACAGTAAAAAAAGTTTTTTGTTTTTAAATCAAGCTATTGTGACACCAGATGTAATTGGTGGCACTGACTGGGGAAATGGGCACAGTATGCACTGTGAGCCTGACACACAAGCTGGCAGCAGTGGAAGACAACTGACTGCTATTCAATCTATAACAGTGAAAAAAGTTTTTTGTTTTTAAATCCAAGCTATTGTGACACCAGATGTAAGTGGTGGCACTGGCTCGTATCCACTGTTAGCTTAACACACCTGCTTTGCTGACACTGACTGCTATTCAATCTATAACAGTGAAAAAGTTTTTGTTTTAACCAAGCTTTGTGTCACCAGATATAAGTGGTGGCACTGGTCAGATTCACTGTTAGTGTAACACACCCGCTTTAAGGACACTGAATGCTATTCAATCTATAACAGAGAAAAAGTGTTTTGTTTTAAATCCAAGCTTTGTGTCACCAGATCTTAAGTGGTGGCACTGGTCACCCATCCACTGTTATATCACACCTTTCGTTTTTCTGAAGATAACCAACTGCTATTCAATCTATAACAGTGAAAAAAGTGTTTTTTGTTTTTAAATACAAGCTTTGTGTCACCAGATCTAAGTGGTGGCACTGGTCACCGTATCCACTGTTAGCGTAACACACCCGCTTTAAGGACACTGACTGCTATTCAATCTATAACAGTGAAAAGTGTTTTTTTTTTTTAAATCCAAGCTTTGTGTCACCAGATCTAAGTGGTGGCAATGGTCACCGTATCCACTGTTAGCGTAACACACCCGCTTTAAGGACACTGACTGCTATTCAATCTATAACAGTGAAAAGTGTTTTTTTAACCAAGCTATTGTGACACCAGATCTAAGTGGTGGCACTGGTCACCAGATTCACTAAGTTAAATGCACACACCCGCTTTAAGGACACTGACTGCTATTCAATCTATAACAGTGAAAAAGTTTTTTGTTTTTAAATCCAAGCTTGTGTCACCAGATATAAGTGGTGGCACTGGTCACCGTGATCTCACTGTTAGTAAAATACACCCGCTTTGCTGACACTGACTGCTATTCAATCTATAAATAGATAAAAAGTAAGTTTTGTTTTTTAAATCCAAGCTTTGTGTCACCAGATCTAAGTGGTGGCACTGGTCAGCGTATCCACTGTTAGCCTAACACACCCGCTTTAAGGACACTGACTGCTATTCAATCTATAACAGTGAAAAAAGTGTTTTTTTTTTTTAAAACCAAGCTTTGTGTCACCAGATCTAATTAGTGGCACTGGTCAGCGTATCCACTGTTAGCGTAACACACCCGCTTTAAGGACACTGACTGCTATTCAATCTATAACAGTGAAAAAAGTGTTTTGTTTTTTTAAACCCAAGCTTTGTGTCGCCAGATCTAATTGGTGGCACTGGTCAGCGTATCCACTGTTAGCGTAACACACCCGCTTTAAGGACACTGACTGCTATTCAATCTATAACAGTGAAAAAAGAGTTGTTTTTAAATCCAAGCTATTGTGACAATTCAGATGTAAAGTGGTGGCACTGACTGGGGAAATGGCACAGTATGCACTGTGAGCCTGACAGAAGCTGGCAGCAGTGGCAGACAACTGACTGCTATTCAATCTATAACAGTGAAAAAAGTTTTTTGTTTTTAAATCCAAGCTATTGTGACACCAGATGTAATTGGTGGCACTGACTGGGGAAATGGGCACTGTGAGCCTGACACAGAAGCTGGCAGCAGTGGCAGACAACTAAGTGCATTTACATTACATAGAAAAAATAAATAAAAAAAAAGCATACCCTTATCCCTAACCTAGCTATGCTTTTCCCTATCTTATGAACAGCAGCTACACTTTCCCTCCTCTTACTAAGCATGCAGCTTGAGAATGAATCTAAAATGGATGCCTTCCAGGAGGTGGGAGGGTCTGCTAGGGAGGGTGTGCTGCTAATTGGCTGGAATGTGTCTGCTGACTGTGAGGTACAGGGTCAAAGTTTACTCAATGATGACGAATAGGGGGCGGGTCGAACCGCGCATATGTTCGCCCGCCGTGGCGAACGCGAACATGCTATGTTCGCCGGGAACCGTTTGCCGGCGAACCGTTCGGTACATCACTACTTCTGCAACATCACTAATAAAAACATTAAAGAGAATGGGTCCAAGTACAGATCCCTGAGGTACCCCGCTGGTAACAAGACCATGCTTCAAATATACTCCCTCTGTTTCATGTCACTCAGCCACTGCCTTACCCAACAATACTGGAATCCAAACTTAAAGATTGCAGTTTATTGATAAGCCTTCTGTGTGCAACAGTGTCAAAAGCCTTACTTAAATCTAGGTAAGCAATGTCTACTGCACCACCCTGATCTATTATTTTAGTAACCCAATCAAAAAAATCAATAAGATTAGTTTGGCACGATCTCCCTGAAGTAAACCCATGTTGTCCCTGATCTAGAAATCCATGTGCTTTTAGATGTTTAACAATCCGATCCTTTAACATGGTTTCCATTACTTTCCCCACTACTGAAGTAAGGCTTACTGGCCTTTAGTTGCCCGACTCCTCTCTACTACCTTTCTTGTGAATGGGCACAACATTCTCTAACTTCCAATCTTCTCGGACTACTCCTGTTAACAATGATTGGTTAAATAAATCTGTTAATGGTTTTGCTAGTACACCATTAAGCTTTTTTAATAACTTTGGGTGTATTCCATCAGGTACCATTGACTTATTTGTCTTTACTTTTGACAGTTGAAATAGAACCTCTTCCTCTATAAACTCACATGTAACAAATGATTCATTTGTCCTTCTTCCTAACTGAGGCCCCTTTCCTTCATTTTCATCTGTAAATACTGAACAAAAATATTCATTGAGGCAGTCAGCTAGATCTTTATCCTCTTCTACATACCTTCCTTCTTTTGTTTTTAATCTAACTAATCCTTGTTTTACTTTCCTTTTCTCATTTATGTATCTAAAAAATGTTTTGTCCCCTTTTTTACTGACTGTGCTATTTTCTCTTCTGTGTGTGATTTATAACTTGCTTAGCCTCTTTCTGCCTAATCTTATAGATCATTCTGTCTTCCTCACTCTGGGTTTTTTATAATTACTTAATGCTAACTTTTAGTTTTTTACTATTTTGGCCACATCTGCGGAGTACCAAAGTGGTTTCTTGAACTTTTTGCTTTTATTGACAAGCCTAATGCAATTTTCTGTTGCCTTCAGCAGTGCAACTTTTAAATAATCCCATTTATCTTGGACTCCAATTAAATTGCTCTAGTCTGACTCCTTTACACATATTCTAATTTTAGAAAAATCTGTTTTTCTGAAGTCTAAATATTGTTTTTGTGTGGTGTGACTCGGTCATTGTTCTTATATTAAACCACACTGACTGATGATCACTGGATCCTAAACTTTCACCTACAGTAATATCTGATACCAAATCTCCATTTGTTAACACTAAATAGAGTTGGCTCCTCAACGACTTGTTTTAGAGACAATCCCAGTAGGGAGTTTAGAATATGTGTGCTCCTGGCACAAGCAGCTATTTTGGTTTTCCAATTCACATCAGGAAGATTAAAGTCACCCATGATGATAACTTCCCCCTTCATTGTCATTTTAGATATTTCCTCAACTAGTAGATTATCTAACTCTTCTATTTGTCCTGGGGGCCTATAAATCACACCTACACGAGTTACTGTGTGATTACCAAATTCTAACGTAACGGACTCTATGTTCGCCTCGCTAATTTTTATTAGATTAGATTTTATGCTATCCTTCACATACAGGGCTACCCCTCCCCTTTTCTTGCCTTCCCTGTCTTTTCTATATAAAGAGTACCCTGGTATTGCTATGTGCCAGTCATAAATCTAAATCATCAGTTGCCATTATTGCCACAAGTTCATGGATCTTATTCCCTAAACTGCAAGCATTTGTAGACATGACTAAGCTTATCATTTTTTAACACACTTGCTACAGGCACCTTCTGTCCTTGTTTTGGGGGGCAATTGGATTGATGTTTTATCACCTTTTGCCCCCCCCCCCCACGTTTAAATACATCCTAACAAAACCTCTGAACTGCTCACAGAGAACATTTGTTCCCTTTTGAAAAAGATGCAAACCATCTTTTTTTGTACAGTTTATTTCCATTCCAAACAGAGCTACCATGAGAAATAAAGCCAAATCCTTGCTCCTGACACCATTCACCAAGCAACAAGTTAAAGTCCCTAATACGCGTCCACCTGTCGTTTTGAGTGTTATGCACAGGCAGAACTTCAGAGAATGACAGTGTGGAAGCAACCACTCCTTTACTGTGTTAAACTCTACCACTTCAGCTGGAAGGCTATTCCATGCATCCACTACCCTTTCAGTAAAGTAATATGTCCTGATATTATTTTTAAACCTTTGCCCCTCTAATTTAAGACTATGTCCTCTTGTGGTAGTTTTTCTTCTTTTAAATAAAGTCTCCTCCATTAACTGTGTTGATTCCCTTTATAATTGTTTTTTTGCATTTTTAACACACAAACAAATAAGTTTCCCCCTGGAAGAATAAGGAAGGGGGAGCATGACTGCTGCCCAAGATTGGGGGCTGGGTTAAGATTGATACATTTGTGGTTCTTAAGGAAAGGGAGAGGGAGGGGACTTACCAGTCAGCAGGTTCATTGAGGGATCTTGGCTGTTTTCTTACCTGACTGGCCCTGTAATTCAAGACAAACAGTTAGAATTTAAAAAAAAAAAAAAAAAATTTGATTATCACCTAAACAGCGCATTCTACTGCTACTGACGGTCCACTTGCAGCAATTATGGCTGACACTGGAGCTGCTTTGCAGAGACTTCTGCAGTCTTACCTGGAGACCCATGGACAGGGGGCCCTGGAGGAGCTGGTGTCGGGCGTGAGGAATGTCCCCCAGGATGTAAGGGCCGGTCAGTCTGCATGCCGAGACGGACGGAGGGCCAGGAGATCGAGGCCTCCGTCGCGTCTTTCTCCCAGTCCAGTTCGGCGTCAGAGGAGGGGAAGAAGTGGCGGCTCGGCCGTGCGACCGCTCCGGAGTCCGGTACCTGGGAGGAGGAGGATCCGTTCCGGTGAGGCCGGTGGTTGTGTCCAGGTCCAAGATGGCGGCGGAAGCCAGGTTGCCGAAAGGGCGGGAAGATCGCGCTCTCCGCGCTCTTCTCTTCCGGCCGGCCCGGAAGTCGCGTCAGCACGCTCGGTGCGTGACGCGGACGCGGCCGGAAGGATCGTCATCACGCAAGGCGCGTACGTGACGTCACCGCGCAGGAGAGCGCGGACGTCACAGGCCTTGCGTTCCAGCGTGGTTCCGGCAGGAAGTGAGCCGGAAACCACGCGAGAAGAGCCCAGGAGGGCCACCGGAAGCCGGAGAGGCCACAGGAGTGGCAGCAGCAGCACCCTGGAAGGAAGATTGCGGTCGGGCCAGGAGGCCGGCCGTGAATCACCCCTGGGATCGGGGTCCAGTTCCGGTTCTGATGATGGTGAGACCCAGCATCCTCAGCCAGCCAGCGGTAAGTGTTGCGCTAGCGCTTGGCATGCGCTAGCTGGGGATAGGGTAGATAGTGGGTTTAATGGGGAGGTTCTGGGGTTGCTGAAGGCCGTGTTAGATAGACTCCCGGGGGGGGCCCTTTGTCTGTCCCAGTTTCTCTCCCTGCGCAGGCTCATGCTCAGGATAAAGGTCAGTGTATTCGGTCAGGTAGGGCGCAGTGCTTGCCAGGTTGCGAGCTGTCCCCACTTGGGATGCACGTGGCTTTGGAGGTGAAAGAGAGGATTGTTAAAGGTGAATACGTAGATTTACTGTCCCTGGTCCCTCCGGACCGGGAGTCGGTGGATAGGCCGCGGCGGGGAGATTCGGTGGACGGCGACAGAGGTAAGCATCTGCCGCGTACGTTTGGGAACTGGCTGCAAGGGTTCTCCATTTTTGCAAGTGTGATGACGCGGGCCTTCCCGGAGAAGGCACCAGCGTTGTTTGGGTATCTAGACCTCATATGGGGGGCGTACAAGGTTTATGGGGGACAATGTTGGTTTCGGTATGACCAACAATTCCGCCAGAAGATGGCGGTGTGTTCGGGTATGGATTTTGGGGTCCAGGACGGGAGCCTTTGGCTCTTGCTGATGACCCCTAGTCGTCCGTCCCCCTTTCCAGGAGCAGCCGGCGTGCCGTCCAGTGCGCCGGCTGGGCAGCGCAGGGGGGTCTGCTGGCTCTACAATGAGAGTCACTGCAAGTGGTTTGGATCATGCCGTTTCAAGCACGAGTGCTCTCATTGTGGAGGAGCCCACCCTGCGCTGCGCTGTTTCAAGAAGGGCAAGCATGGTGGAAGATCCAATAGGGAGGATCTCCCTAGAGGGGAGGACTCCGGTGAGCGTGCTAAGGATGCGCCCTTGGCTTGACCGGTATCCCAAGCGTAAGGATGCAGGGGTTCTGCTAGAGGGGTTTTCGACAGGGTTTTGGATTCCGTTTGTTCGTTCGGATTCCCCTTCCCTGGCAGATAACCTGCGTTCGGTGGTGGGTAAAGAGTCTATCTTAGAGGATAAGTTGAGGAAGGAAGTTTGTTTGGGCAGGATGGCGGGTCCATTTGACTCGCCTCCATTTCCCAATTTGCGGGTATCCCCGCTGGGGTTAGTTCCTAAGAAAGAGCCTGGATCCTTCCGTCTCATTCACCACTTGTCCTATCCCTCGGGTGGGTCGGTGAATGATGACATTGACAAGGAAGAATCACACGTTCGTTACGCCTCGTTTGATCGGGCATTAGAGTTGGTCCGGGAGGCAGGGAAGGGAGCTCTGTTGGCGAAGTCGGACATCGAGTCGGCTTTTCGCCTGCTCCCGGTCCACCCGGATTGTTTTCACCTGTTGGGTTGTCGGTTTCAAGGTTCCTTTTTCTTTGATATGTGTTTGCCTATGGGCTGCGCTATATCTTGTTCTTACTTTGAAATGTTTGCATCGTTTTTGGAATGGGTGGTCGCTCAGGTTGCGGGGATAGAGTCCCTAACTCATTACCTTGACGATTTTTTGTTTGTGGGCCCGCGGGAGTCGGATGACTGCGTGGGGCTCTTGGATTCCTTTCGGGCCGTCGCTGCGGATTTTGGTGTGCCGATAGCAGCTGAGAAGACGGTGGGTCCGGTGGGAGTCCTGTCCTACTTAGGGATTGAAGTGGACACGTGGAGCATGGTTTTCCGCTTGCCGGACGACAAGCTGACTCACCTGCTGCGGCTGGTGGATTCGGCTAAAGGGGCCAAAAAAGTGCAGCTTCGGCAGTTGCAGGCCCTGTTAGGGCATCTGAACTTTGCCTGTCGGGTATTGCCGATGGGCAGGGCTTTTTGCCGTCGTTTGTCCTTGGCAACGGTCGGAGTCAGGCAGCCATTTCACTTCATTCGAATCAATCACCGGCATCGAGAGGATCTGCAAGTTTGGAGTTCGTTTCTGGGTATGTACAACGGGCAATCCTGCTGGCTGTGCCCGGCGGTGTCCAATACGGATTTAGAATTATACACGGACGCGTCTGGGTCTGTGGGTTTCGGTGCCTACTTTCAGGGGCGGTGGTGCGCGGAGGCCTGGCCCCGACACTGGCGAGAGACGGAATTGGTGAGTAACTTGACGTTTCTGGAGCTCTTTCCCATTGTGGTGGCTGTGGAGCTCTGGGGTGTGGAGCTGTCGAATCGGAAGGTAGTGGTGCACACGGACAACATGAGTGTGGTCCATGTGATCAACCGATCTACGTCTGCGTCGCCTCCGGTTTTGACGCTCCTCCGGCGCTTGGTCCTGCTTAGCTTAGCACATAATTTGTGGTTGGTTGCGCGCCATGTGCCTGGGGAGCGGAACGTTATAGCCGACTCTCTCTCTCGGTTTCAGTGGGACAGGTTTCGGGCGGCAGCTCCAGAGACAGAGCAGGCTGGCACCTCGTGCCCGGAGGATATATGGGACCTGGTTTCCACCATTTGAGCCGGTTGGCGAGAGAGTCGCTGGCGGAGTCGACGTGGAAGTCGTATTCTGCGGTCTGGCGGCAGTGGACAGGTGTCTGCAAGGACAGGGAGGCGTCTACGGACGAAGGTAGGCTGGGAGCGACTCTGGCCTTTTTGGAGTCACTCTGCGAGAAGGGTAAGTCGGTAGCGGCAGCAGAGAGGGCGTTAGCGGCCCTGTCTTTTCTGTTCCAGTGGTGTGGGTGGCAGGATGCGACCAAGTCATTCTGCATTTCGCGGATCATGAAGGGCTGGAAGAAGGGTCGTAGGCGGGACGCTCGGCGTCCCATCTCCTATGAGATCTTGTGCAGACTCCTGGAGCGTCTGCCCCAGATTTGTGTTTCGGGCTACGAGGTTCTCCTGTTTCGGGCCGCGTTTGCTGTCTGCTTTTTTGCGGCTCTTCGGATAGGCGAGCTGGTGGCACCGAGTACGCGGGGGCCAGCTGCCATGCAACTTGCTGATGTCACGGTCTCGACGGGTGACATGGAGTTGATCATTCGTAAATCTAAGACAGATCAGGTAGGTGTGGGCGCATCGGTTCGGATTATGGCTACTGGTGAGCAGTTTTGCCCGGTTAAGTTGCTGCGGGATTTCTTGGCGGTGCGAGGATCGGAGGCAGGATCCCTGTTGCGGCATCGGGATGGGTCAGCGCTCAGCCGGTTTCAGTTCGCCAGGGTTCTCCGGGCAGGGGTGGTTAGTCTTGGGTTGTCTCCGGGTTTGTACACCACGCACTCGTTTCGAATCGGAGCTGCCACGCAGGCTAGTCAGCTGGGCCTTCCCACGGAGGCGGTCAAGCGTTTGGGGCGCTGGCAGTCGGGCCGGTACCAGCTCTACGTGCGCCCCCATTTGCTGTAGGCTAGCATCGTTACGGTGATGGTTGTCTGTTATTTTTATTATAGGTCCTGCTCCTCGATTTGTCTGGATCGTGGGACACTCATTTGTTTATTGGGCTGCTAGGCGTGCGGAGGCTAGACCCTATGGCCGTAACCTCGGTTTATCGTACGAGGTAGCACGGGTACGTTGGAGGGGGATTCGGGGATTGTCCTGGGATGGGTTGTACACCGAGCTGGTTCAGCTCCGGTGCTGTGTGTCAGGGCCGGTGACCTTAGTAATTCACGTGGGCGGGAACGATGTCGGACGGCGACGGTCGGTGGACCTAGTTCGTGCAATGCGGCATGACGTGGCCCGCTGTTTTGCGTTGTTCCGGGACCTGACCCTCGTCTGGTCCGAGATCGTTCCGCGCCCGGTGTGGCGGTCCGGGGGTCATGGTAAGGCTTTGGAGCGCTATAGGCGTAAGGTTAACATGACCATGTCTCGGTTTGTACGCCAACTGGGGGGTGTAGTTGTGAGGCACTTTGAGTTGGAAGGGGTTAATGATGATGTCATGAGACGGGATGGTGTTCATTTGTCCCCCATTGGGTTAGATATTTTCAATATGGGATTACAAGCAGGAATTGAGGCGGCGCTGTCGGCGGGGGGGCGCGATGCCCGCGCAGCGTAGTGCGCGAGGTGGGCATCGCGGTGGCGGGTTTCCCTGGACAGCGCAGAAGAAAAAAGGAGCTTTGGGGAGACGACAGCCTGCACAGAGCTGATGGCGAGGAGCCGGCTGTCGAGGCTCATGGTATAGAAGTTGGGAGAACTGCCTGTTGGGAAACACCCAACAGCTGGCAGAGTTGGACTAAGTTAAAAATTATTATGTTAAATAAAGCTGTGGCCGTTGCCCTTATCCACAAGAAGAAAGTGTCACGTGTATTATTTGGGGGGCAACGGGTTTATTGGTTGGGGGACTGGTTGGGTCAGCAGTCAAGTTTCCCCCTGGAAGAATAAGGAAGGGGGAGCATGACTGCTGCCCAAGATTGGGGGCTGGGTTAAAATGGATACATTTGTGGTTCTTAAGGAAAGGGAGAGGGAGGGGACTTACCAGTCAGCAGGTTCATTGAGGGATCTTGGCTGTTTTCCCACCCTCCCACCCTGTTTCTGGTGTTGTGGCTTGTGTCTTGTTTTCTTGTTTTGTGTTGTCACAGCTTGGCGGGTTTCCCTGGACAGCGCAGAAGAAAAAAGGAGCTTTGGGGAGACGACAGCCTGCACGGAGCTGATGGCGAGGAGCCGGCTGTCGAGGCTCATGGTATAGAAGTTGGGAGAACTGCCTGTTGGGAAACATCCAACAGCTGGCAGAGTTGGACTAAGTTAAAAATTATTATGTTAAATAAAGCTGTGGCCGTTGCCCTTATCCACAAGAAGAAAGTGTCACGTGTATTATTTGGGGGGCAACGGGTTTATTGGTTGGGGGACTGGTTGGGTCAGCAGTCATGCATGCTAACTTTGGCCAGTGTTTGTGACTAAGTGGCTACCTACAAACTATTTAGCATGGGTGTTTTTTTGGCAGTTGTAGATGCTTAAAGGGACACTCCAGGCACCCAGACCACTTCTGCCCATTGGAGTGGTCTGGGTGCCAACTCCCACTACTCTTAACCCTGCAACTGTAAATATTGCATTTTTTTTTTTTATAAACTGCAATAATTACCTTGTAGGGTTAATTCCACCTCTAGTGGCTCTCAACTAGACAGCCACTAGAGGGCATTTCCTGTATCAGAGCATAGCTGGACGTCGTCACGCTGTGTGAGGACCTCCAGCGTCGCTCATTTCCCCATAGGAAAGCATTAAAATGCATTTTCAATGCTTTCCTATGGGGAGCGCTAATGCGGATGCCGACGCAATCACTGGGAGGAGCGGCGGCGGCGGAGGAAGAAGCAGCGACATGAGAAATTAAAGCGGTACTGTCAGCCTTCCCCCTTTTCCTGAAAAGTTTATATTTCATAAAGGTAGAATCTTTTAAATATTTTATTTTGACAGTTTTGGAATTTCATTGAAATGCCAACCCAGCCGAGAGACCTACTGAGACAAATTAGACTAGTTTGTGGGCTCAAACCTCTTTCCTGACATGAGGATGGTGAATGGGTCTGGTGACCATGTTTAATAACCCCTGGATCCTAGGCAGCTGCCAAAGGTCACATTACCACCAACCCTGCTGCTCTGAGACTTATTACAAGTCTTACCCCCCACCCCCCAAACTTGCAGAACAGTCACTGCGTGCGCGCCCTCAGAAGGGAGAGAGCGAGCACGCGCGCGCACCCGCGGCCCGTGTCGGAATGCGGGTGGGCCGTGCACGCGCGCTCTCTCTCGCTCTTGCTTGGCTCCTGTGTGGCGGGGGCGCGCAGGCTACGTCCCTGTCACGTGCCCGTGGAAGCCTGCGCTCGCTGGTTGTTGCCGTAGTCCGAGGAGGAGGCCCGGCATGGAGCCGCTGGGGGCCGAGTGAGGGACAGCCAGGACGGCGGCTCGCAGGGACCCAGTGCGCGCGCTCTGCCCCGGGGATGGCCCGCGGGCCGCGATGACCCGGCCGTGTTCCCCCAGGCAGGCCGCCGGGGAGTGCTGGTGGAGGATGTCCGGCCGGCGCTGCGCCGGGGCCTCGGCCGCTGCCCAGGGGGACTCGGCGGGCGCGGTGGAGCCGGCTCGGGAGCTGTTCGAGGCCTGCAGGAACGGTGACGTGGAGCGGGTGAGGAAACTGGTCAGCACCGAGAACGTGAACAGCCGGGACACCGCCGGCAGGAAATCAACCCCGCTGCACTTCGCCGCAGGTAATACAGACACGGCCTCCACCTACCGCATACACACCTACCGCATACACCATGGGAGGGAGCTCACCTACCGCATACACCATGGGAGGGAGCTCACCTACCGCATACACCATGGGAGGGGGCTCACCTACCGCATACACCATGGGAGGGGGCTCACCTACCGCATACACCATGGGCTCACCTCACCTACCGCATACACCATGGGAGGGGGCTCACCTACCGCATACACTATGGGAGGGAGCTCACCTACCGGGGGCTCACCTACCGCATACACTATGGGAGGGGGGGAGCTCACCTACCGCATACACTATGGGAGGGAGCTCACCTACCGTATACACTATGGGAGGGAGTGAGCTCACCTACCGCATACACACCTACCGCATACACTATGGGAGGGAGTGAGCTCACCTACCGCATACACACCTACCGCATACACTATGGGAGGGGGCTCACCTACCGCATACACACCTACCGCATACACACCTACCGCATACACACCTACCGCATACACTATGGGAGGGGGCTCACCTACCGCATACACTATGGGAGGGGGCTCACCTACCGCATACACTATGGGGGCGGGGCTCACCTACCGTATACACTATGGGAGGGAGTGAGCTCACCTACCGCATACACACCTACCGCATACACTATGGGAGGGGGCTCACCTACCCGCGCCACTATATGGGGGGCTCACCTACCGCGCATACACTTACTATGGGGGGCTCACCTGCGCCACTTTATGGGGGCTCACCTACCGCGCCACACTATGGGGGGCTCACCTACATACACACTATGGGGGCTCACCCACACGCCACACTGGGAGGGGCTCACCTACAGCATACACTATGGGGGCTCACCTACCGCATCCCGCATATGGGAGGGGCTCACCTACGCATCCCACACTATGGGAGGGGGCTCACCTACCATCCACTATGGGAGGCTCACCTACGCATCCCACTATGGGAGGGGCTCACCTGCCGCATCCCACACTATGGGAGGGCTCACCTACGCATCCACTATGGGGGGAGGGCTCTACCGCATCCACTATAAGGGGGTTAACCTACCGCGCGCATACACTATGGGGGTCATATCAGTACATGGAAAGTGCCGCCTTGCACGATATATATATATATATATATATATACACACACACATATAGTATGTCCTGGTCATATCAGTACATGAAAAGTGCTGCCCTGCAGGATATTGAATAATATATAGTATGTCCTGGTCATATCAATACATGAAAAGTATATATTTTTATTTTATTTGTATAGTGCCATCAGATTCTGTAGGGGTGGACTAACAGACATTTAATTGTAACCAGACAATTGGACATACAGGAACAGAGGGTGTGGAGTGCCCTGCTCAATGAGCTTACATTCTAGATATAATACATATATAAATGTACTGCTATTCCTGTTCATATCCAGTCTCTCTCTCTCTCTTCCTTTCTCTCTCTCTCCATATTAGTACATGAAAAGTGATTCCCTGCAGGATAAATATCTATTTATACTGCAAGTTTCCTTATTAATAACATTACAGCCAGTATAGGAATTCCACATCCTGCAGGGGCAGCACTTCTCATGTACCTGACATATACAGGAGTGATGCATGTCAGTGAAAGCAAAGTGAATGTGGAAATCCTAGTAAGAACCTAACATACCTGTGCAATGGGGTTGCATGATCAACTTTGTTTTCCTGAAACACTATCACTACTTCCTGCTGAAAGGCAGTGCATTGTAATAGGTTGAGTTTATGAGGCAAAGACAGGAAATTATTTAATGAATGTCAAGTCTTTAGGTAACCATGTTGATGAGTTAACTTCCTTAACTCGGGTACATAAAGTAATGCAAATCTTTTCATGTACTGGGCATCAACAAGAGTGTGGTATGTTGGTGAATGTGGGAATTGTAGTAAGATTCCCCCTTCCATGTGCAATGGGATGGCAAGATCCGCTGTGTTTTCCTGTAAAACTATCACCACTTCCTGCTAAAAGGCAGTGCATGTTGAGTTTATAAGGCACAGAAAGGAAGTTACTTAATGCATGTTATTTTATTAAGTAATGTACATAATGTATGGCAAATCTTTTCATGTACTGCCCATTGGCATGAGTAATATGAGTACTGGCATCTCTACTGAGTATTACTGCTGTAGTACATATTGATCCAAAGGGCTTAAAATAGTGGTTCACAAACATTTTAGGTTCAAGGCGCCCTTAATATTTCAGTATTTTTCTAAGGCACCCAAAGTCAGAATTTCTAGGTTGTATATCTGTACAGCGCTGCAGTATTTACTGGCGCTATAGTGTAATGTACAGTTTGTGTTTTGAAGGGGTGCTTTTATATAGTTATATGTTCACTTTTAAATGTGGATGTACATTTGTGTAAAGTATTTGGTTTGAGTGAATGGGTGTGTTTTGTATAATTTTTTTTGAGTTTGAATGCAGGGGTGTGCTTGTATGTAATCTGTGTTAGAATGCAGGGGTGTGCTTATATGTTGTGCTGGTGTTGGACTGCTTGGATGTATGCACAAACATACACAGATATTCATGTACATTAACACACACATAGATACACACCGACACACACACAGATATAGATACACATATAGATACATACTGACACATATGCACCCTGACACACACAAACATTGATACATGCCCACACCACTTCACAGATGCACATACACAGTGCGACGCGGCACACAGTTTGGGAATCGCTGGGTTAAACTATTCTCAAACACCGCATTGCTCTGTCTATCTGGATAGCTCTGTCCTACTTTTTGCAATCCTACCTAACAGAATGCTCTGGCAGTAGCACTATTGGTTGGGTTTGAGTGGTCAGCTGACACTCTTCAGTCAATCAGCAGCTCCCCACTCATAAAAACTCTATGCATGGCGCTTCAGCTCGATGCTGCCGGAGCCTTCCGTAATTTCAGAGAAACTGCTATGTTTACCTAAGGGTTAATCCAGCGTCTAGTGGCTGTCTCATTGACAGCCGCTAGAGGCGCTTCTCACTGTGAAGACGCTTGCGTCCATAGGAAAGCATTGAGAATGCTTTCCTATGGACTGGCTGAATGCGTGCGCGGCTCTTGCCGCGCATGTGCATTCAGCCGGTGACGTTAGAAGAGGGGGGAGAGTTCCAGCGCTGGAAAAAAGGTAAGGGATTAACCCCTTCCTCCCCCTTCAGCGTAACGGGATTGGGACACTTGAGGGTGGGGGCACCCTCTGGGCACTATAGTGCCAGGAAAACAAGTATGGTTTCCTGGCACTATAGTGGTCCTTTAAGGCAGCAACTATGCAGGCTCCATACTAGTGGACATATCTATACCCTTTTCTCCTAATGTTTGTTTACAAGACCTCCTAATACTAGTCTCAAAATGTGGCAAGACCTTTATTCCCACATTTACTTACCAAAGCTTGTAATGTTTTACAGTGTTCTGGAGGTGGAGTATGAGCCCCTGTGGTTTGAGATTTGATTGTTAGAGTTTAGGGCATATGTTCCCCAGAGGAACTAATTTTGTTGGTTTCTGATTATTAACAAAAGTACCTACTTGGTTCCATTGGATGCAGTGGCTGTCCTATCGGTCTGCTGGGCCAGGTTTTTTTTTGTTTGTTTGCTTTTTAAAGCTTGGGTGGATTCTTTTGGAACAAACATACCCTCATTGTGTGCTTCTTCTTACCATACAATTTTCCATTTTAAATCTGCGCCTCCCAACCACCCGCCACTCTCTCCTTCGTTATTACTTCTCCAAGCAGGACAATCCGCCATGATGGTAATGACATGTAGGAATCGATCGATATAATATTCCCATAGGAGATACAGATTATTGGATGCCTATAGGGGCGATAACCGGTGCCAATATTCTGTGCATTTAAAGTTTTGAAAAAGCAGCACTATTTCTACATAAATCTGGCACTAACTGAACAGCATTAACACTCGTATCACTCTCAGGCAGTGAATACGTGCTAGTACTTTGTTTTATATTACCCCAGAAAGCATGATAAACACTTGTTTGGAATACCACCTGGGGGTTTCTCCTGCCGTCCCTTGTAACTCACTCTTTGCCATAGATTTCTTTGCTGCCAGCATAGATAAGTCTATGCCAAAGCTTAATTGCATGCTGGGAGAGAGAATGGATTTTGAAAGCATTAAAAAAAAAAAAATCTATTTGTTTCATAGTATTTTTGCCAGCACATTTTAGAGATGAAAAGTAATGCTCCTTAAAGCTAACTTGTATGTACATGACATAAAACAAAAACTGAACTGCTTTTATCTTTTGTAGGATAAACTTTGATTTGTTAGCTGTCAGTGTACCAGTAACCTGTTTCCTGCTTTATCCCTTGGAGTGATAGAAGTACTATGTTACTCTGATCAGGCCGTGTGCTGTAGTCAGAGCGTCCTGAAAAGCATGTGTGAGAGGAGGTGGCATGAGTTATGTGACTTAAGTACCAGTGCCAGGAGAGTGTATATCATTTTGTCACAAGTGATAATTAAATATATTTTCTATTTTTACGTTATATGTTCATTGCTTAAAGAGATGTTCAAAATTAAAGTGGAAACATCAATTCACTGGATATCACATAAGTGAATTAAACATTAAAATGACCTATAGTTTGTGATACACTATTTCTATAACAATATACTATTTACTTTTTAATTTACACTACAAATTTAGCAAATGAAATCAAAATAGAGTTCAGCACAGGTCTGACTAGGGTGCACTTTACAAATAAGGAGAAAGAGACCATAGTCCAAGAGTATCCTAGTTTAACCGCACTTTGCAAAAGTGCTGTTTTGTATGAGAAATCAGCACTTCTATTAATTAACTCGGGAACTCCCCCTGGGTGTCAAACAGCCAGGAATGTTTGCAGCCTCCTTCTGTTAGCTCCCTCACAGACCTCTGGCCAGCTCTTCTGCTCCAGACCTCAGGTAAGACGTGCACGCGGGCAGCAAGTCAAAGGCTTCTCAGTTATTTATTTCCCTGTGAATTTGGGGGAAAACAGGGAAGGGATTGCTAAGGGGGAAGTTCATAAGATCTGTCAAATTTGCAAGCTCTTTAAAGATATACCCCCCAATACATACATGCATGTATTCACAGGAGGTATATCTACTAAATAGTGTGGGCAGTGAAGTGCTCCTTTAAGGATTGACATGGCGTTATGATGGAGAGCCCTAGTTGTAGGACAAAGAGGTGTTGATTTCTACATTTAATTAAAAGAACACTCCAAGCACTATAGCCATTACAGTGCACTGCAGTGATTATGGTTCCTGGTATGCCCTGACTCTTTCCCAGGAGAAGTAAAAACAGTACTTATCTGGTGTCTGCATGGCACTAGCCACTGCCTCTTTTGGAGCTGGTAGCTCCTGCTATAGGCTTCCATTATCTCCACTGAGTGTCAGCCAAGTACTCTTATCCTATGAGCTAAGCTCTATACTGCTAGACTTAGCTCAGTACTACAGTTTCTGGCACCCAGTGGATTCCAAGTGAATTGTCAAACCGTTTGCAATTGGTTTAACTACTTACCCTGAGAGTGCGCCAGGGTGAATTGTAGTGGTTATGCTGCTTCGAATGTTCCTTTAATTTTATCTTTAACATCGCACAAATATCGAACAAACATTAACTCCGAAAGAATATTTTAGCAGATTTAACATTTTGCTCCACAATTACCTAGATCGCCACATAGTACACATCAAACATGGAATAATAACATAACGTGGTTAGGAAATGCTGTCTGTTTAAATTAAGATCCAGTTGTCAGTACCACTACAGTGACATTACTGCCTCTTTAAGTCAACTAAATTTGAGTAAAATAAGAAGGCAAAAACAAACACAAGTTTATTTATAATCATGACACAAATACTCTTTTTTTTTTTTTTTGCACAAAGTAGAGATGTTTAATACTGTGGGGCTACATGGAGGACTCACGGTTCTCTGCTTATCACTTAACTTTTTTGACCCGTTAGACTGTTTACAAATCAGTGAGATGGTTGCCTTTTTGTAATCATTAAAGGACCACTATAGTGCCAGGAAAACAAACTCGTTTTCCTGGCTCTATAGTGCCCTGAGGGTGCCCCCATCCTCAGGGTCCCACTCCCGCCGGGCTGAAGGGGGTTAAACACTTACCTTTCTCCAGCGCTGGGCTCCCTCGGCGCTGGGGACTCTCCTCCTCCTTCCGACGTCATCGGCTGAATGTGCATGCGCGGCAAGAGCCGCGCGCGCATTCAGCCAGTCCATAGGAAAGCATTCTCAAGACTTTTCTATGGATGCTGGCGTCTTCTCACTGTGAAAATCACAGTGAGAAGGCCCCCTAGCGGCTGTCAATATGATAGCCACTAGAGGCTGGATTAACCCTAAAGTAAACATAGCAGTATCTCTGAAACTGCTATGTTTACAGCAGGCAGGGTTAATCTTAGATGGCTCTGGCACCCAGACCACTTCATTGAGCTGAAGTGGTCTGGGTGGCTACAGTGGTCCTTTAATCATGTGTTTATTGCTTAGGTCTTTATCTTCTTAGAGATCTATGAGCACTGATTTAGTAATGACTGATTGAACAGATAATGTGTTTTGAAACATTGCACCTCAAAGTATATTAGGAATAAAAAAATGTAACTTTTTAGCAAAACAAAAATAAAAACACTTTGCTCTGGCTGTATAAATTCCCTTTTTTTTTAATAGATTACCTTAAAAGTTGGGGGGGGGGGAGGGGCTTTTTTTCTGAATAAAGTGTTAAAGAGCTTTGACTTTAGTGACGCTAGTGCATAATCACGTCAATGGCATACTTAGCTGACCTCGGCCTCATGGGAACTACATTTTTGCAAGTTATTGCAAATTACATCCAAATAACTGCTTGGAAAAATTCTCTAAATCAACCATAGCCACAACTTTGGTAAATTTTACCTCCATTTTGCCATTCACAAAAATTTTGAGTTTAGGGAACAATTGTTCAATGTTTCTTGGAATTTGCTGTTTCCTGTTTAATGTTTCTTGGTATTTGCAGCAACATGTTAACCCCCAGCTTTCTCTCTGTAGGATTTGGTCGCAAAGATGTTGTTGAATATTTGCTGCAGACTGGTGCCAATGTCCATGCTCGCGATGATGGAGGACTAATTCCTCTCCACAATGCTTGCTCCTTTGGCCATGCAGAGGTTGTGAATCTTTTGCTAAGACATGGAGCTGATCCTAATGCCCGTGACAATTGGAATTATACCCCTCTTCATGAAGCAGCCATCAAGGGCAAAATAGACGTTTGTATCGGTATGCAAATAACACTTACATTTTTGTGATGCTCAATGTCAAAAAAATTAGACGGCAATATATCTACTTCGTTTAATCATGTGTATGTTTTGAGTAATTCTATTATTGACAGTTTGTCATTTGCAGGGTTATGTAACTGAGAATTCAAAGAGAATTTGAACCCTCAAAATGGGTTAAAACGCACATTATTTTCAGCTCTCTGCCTGCGCTGGACCCAGCCCCTTGGTGACATCATCAGAAATTGCCAATTTTTAGCCAATCTAATGCTTTCTCATTAAGCTGTAGTTGTTCTGGTGACCATAGTGTCCCTTTAAAAATAAAAAGTGAGGACCAGTTGTACCTCTGAGAACTGAAAATTGCACTGGAACAACTGGCCTGAAAGAGTGTGTGTGTGTATATCTGAGCCTGTGGGTGAAGTATGAAATTGTGGGAGGGGTTACTTGGCCTATATATATATACAGGCCGCTCCTTCCTCTGTGTTGTTACCTGCCTGTTTCCCATATACTTTAATAGTCACAGTTCTGAGGTTCATGTGTGTTAGGGCAAGAAAACACCTACTGGTGTAATCCTGATTAGTACGGCTCTTGGAACGTTAAACCCCATGAATGCCATGGACTGCAACAAGAATTTGAAGGATAGACTGTTTTGTGGGTGGCTAGTGTAAATTCCTGATGTGACTACTTCCTTTTTCCTGCAACAGTGCAAGCTACAGTGGCCTTTAGGAGTGAAAAACTATTTGTCATGCTTGCGTTACAAACATTGTTGTGATCTAGTACAAGAGTATGTCAGCTATTTTTATGAAGGTTTTGAATTCTTGGGATCTAGCAGGGTGTCTTCACTTCATGGCCTTTACTGATTATTTAGTTATTCCTTTGTTTGGTTTAAATCAAATGTCACTCCTAGACATTTTTCTTTAATGGGGAGTTGGTGTGTAAGACAATTATGCGGGCCCTGCATTTCTACTGTTACTGGGTTCATTTGAGTAGGTTATGAATGTACTTTGATAACCATAGCAGTAGTGCAAGCCTTACTTTCTCAAGCTCTGCAAGGAGTATGGTGCAGATGTTACTCTGGACACCTATCATTGCAGAACTGGGCATATTGACTTAGTGACTGGTGTACGTTTGCAGACTGATCCCACTGAAAAGGCAGTCCAGATCAGAAATGCTGGCTGACTCGCTCTGCATGAGAGATACAGTAACCTCAAGACTTTTCCTGCTTTGACAGTGTTACAGCAATATGGATCTATAGCAGATGAGGATGTACAATTTGACCACCTTTGATATAAAATAAATACATAAAGCTGGATACTGGTGGAAAGAGATTTATCCAGTCTGAGGACATGGGTTTTATGTAATTAAGTAACTTGCTTTTGAATGGCATAAATCTATCTAGCAGACGTGACCTATGCCGCTTTTTTGTTTAGTCATGTTTTTTTCCTAGTGCAGATTTATAAGAATAAATGCCATTCGGCTTCAGAGGGGAACAGGGGTTTTCAAGCAAACAAAATGAAATTTTCTTTGTATTGGCATTTATTTTCTGTGCTGTATTTGAGAAAGAGGAATGTGTAAATTGCCATGCCTAATTGTTTAGAATATGACTGCAGATGCATAGATTTTTTTTTTTGTTTTTCATTTTCGTCTGAGTTATTGTTTCATTTGTAACATGTATTTCTGACCCTGTAGTGTCAAAAACACAATCCAGCATCCCTTGCCTTTTAAACGTTGTAACATTTTACCTTTATTCCAGTCTGCTGCTGCTGGCTCTGCCCCTGATCTGCTTCCTTAGCTGTCTTCAGCAGAAGTGATGATCTCAACCAATCACAATGATTTCCCATAGGAAAGCATTGAATTGGCTGAGATCATGAATTCTGATGATCTCAGTCAAGGATGCATCTATATGAGGAAAGTTCAGTGTCTCCATGCAGAGGGTGGAGACACTGAATGACAGCACTGTCACAGGAAGCACCTCTAGTAGCCATCTAAGGAGTGACAACTGGAGGTATCCTTAGGGAGCAATGTAAACACTGCCTATTCTATGAAAAGGCAGTGTTTACTGCAAAAAGCCTGCAGGGACGGCCTAGACTCGTCAGAAGAACTACATTAAGCTGTAGTTGTTCTGGTGATTATTGTGTCCCTTTTAATTATGTGCTTTAAAGGGTCTCCATAAACACGACCACCACTTTACATAGTTGCAAAGGATGGCACACAGCATGCTGAGGCCACTCTCCATCTAAGAATGGCTTTGAATTTATGAAAGTTGATGCAGCTTTAGGACTTCTCCCTCAGAGCTGTCAGGCAGCTGAAATGCTTGTTTCTGGCTTCCTTAAATCCACTACAGCTCCTATTGTGAGAGCTGAACCTTGGACTTTGCACTTCTGATTGCATCTCTCCCCATCATTGCACATCGCCCAATACACTAAACTGGGCTGTGTGGCATGCCTGCTGCCTGTCCCACTCATCCTGATTGTGTGCAAATGTTTTTAATGATAAACTACTTAAGATAAGACTGCCTTCCTTGAGGTGTTCAGGTAGGTCTTCTTAACAGTGTTTCTGAAGGGTAAGATAAGTATCTTTTTTTTTTTTGTCGGTTGTAAGAATTCAGTCTTTGTATGAGTGAAATAAAAGGTTAAATTCCTGGCACGTACTGTGTATTTTGTAATTCCCCAAATTCACTGTTTACACCAAATGTTTGAATAGAGAAACTATTTACAATTTGTAAATGTCCAGAATATTGTACCAAGACATTACATCCTTGTGGTTTACTTGCATTTATCCTTATTATAGAAAGATAATATCTTATTTGTCATGTCTAGAATGTTAACTAATTAAATATTTCTGTCTTTGCAGTACTACTACAGCATGGTGCTGATCCTACTATACGTAACACAGACAGCAGAACCGCTTTGGATTTATCTGACCCATCAGCAAAAGCTGTCTTAACAGGTAATGATGGTTTTGTTCACAGATTGTAAATGAATACTGTACTTTAGGTATTTCCAGAAAGTCATACTGCTCTTATGCCATTTGTGCCAATAAAATGTCATAAATTGGAGAGAAATGCCCATCACATCCATTCCTAATTCCACTTATCTCATAGTGGAATTCTACACAAATGGGAAATGTTTAAACCATAAATTTTATTTGGTTTGGGAAAAAAATAGCTTTTTGGTAGAAGCATCATATATGGCGCTCTGTCTCTGTAATAATGTAGTTTTACCTTAAGTCCATAGGTGCTGATTAGCTTATTCCCAATTGCTGAAGTATCTGCTTTCCTTCTGTTAGCGCAATTATGTCTGACTATTCATTTTATTTATAATTTTGTGGTACAGGATCAGACATAGTTTTTGGAATTTACATTGCTGGGTACAGAGTACCTGTATAAATATGTTAATATGGACCCAGATAGCATTATCTTTTTACCAGATGCACAATGGTGAGTTATATAAATAAATAAAAAAAAGTAAGTGACTTACTTTTGCTGTAAATCTTTAGCCCACACTAGGAATTAGCTCTGCCAGTCAGGAGCCTTTTGTTTTTGTCCTGATATCTGAACTGTTGGACATGTTGCTGGATGTGTTGCAGAATGTCAGACTGTTAACCCCGACACTGCAGGGGTTCACGTGTAAAATGGACCCTAGCTGTTTCTAACACTCTTTGCAGATATTTGAAACATGACTGTATGTAGCCTACACATGGCGTTAAGGTTTGAAGATTAAAGGAACATTATAGTCACCTATATTACTTTAGCTAAATAAATCAGTTTAAGTGTATAGATCATTCCCCTGCAATTTCACTGCTCAATTCACTGTCATTTAGGAGTTAAATCACTTGGTTTCTGTTCATGCAGCCCTAGCCACACCTCCCCCAGCTGTGATTGACAGAGCCTGCATGAAAAAAAAAAAAACTGGTTTCACTTTCAAACAGATGTAATTTACCTTAAATAATTGTATCTCCATCTCTAAATTGAGCTTTAATCACATACAGGAGGCTCTTGCAGGGTCTAGCAAGCTAGTAACATAGCAGGGGATAAGAGAATCTTAATTAAACAGAACTTGCAATAAAGAAAGCCTAAATAGGGCTCTCTTTACAGGAAGTGTTTATGGAAGGCTGTGCAAGTCACATGCAGGGAGGTGTGACTAGGGTTCATAAACAAAGGGATTTAACTCCTAAATGGCAGAGGATTGAGCAGTGAGGCTGCAGGGGAATGTTCTATACACCAAAACTGCTTCATTAAGCTAAAGTTGTTCAGGTGACTATAGTGTCCCTTTAATAGAATTTGTCACTCAGACACAGTGCTTTGGGGCAGTGAAGCTGTCATGTGGATTACAAAACCCAGTGCCTCGGTCTCCGTGCCAAACAGAAGTTAACTCTTTTAATAGTGGAGGAGACTATAAAAATAAATAGGACAGACACATATTATATTTATTATCATGTTCTAATAGTGTGTTCTTGTGATCATGTACTTCACTAGACTAACCAGGCTAAACAAAAAGTTTAAAAATGACAAAAGTTGGACATAGGAATTTGGATTAAGATGCACAATACTGAGCATTTGTTTCTCAAACTGTACAAAAGCATGCAATGCAAAATACTGATACTTATGCCAAAAGCTATAAAACTCATAAAAAAAAGCATTTTAGTTTAGAGTGTCCCTTTCAAATAGTTACTTTTTGGTTACGTTATGTATAGAATAAACCTGTTTTTTATGAAAAGCAAGAAACTTATATTTTATAGTTGCTTACTGTCTTTTTTTAAATAAATACTTTAAGCTCTGAAATACATTTTATGGCAAATGCTTTCAAAGATATGTATGAAAATTACATGTCTATAATAACATGCATTTAATAGAAAACTTAACACGGTTCATTGTAGTGATATAGATACAGTCAGTGTAATGCAAGTTAAGGACATGTCCCAGTTAGGCCCTCTTGCTTCCCACAAATATAGCTAAGGTATATGTGTTAAGAAGTGAAATTATTACAGATTTGGAGGTTTAAGATAGGCTCATAATGAAATTTGCAGTGAAAATGCAATGTATTTGAAAATTTAAAAAATACTTGTCATACGGTCTGTGTATATGGTACACTATTTTTTACCTGTGTCCAATCACCCGTTCTCATCCAAACTGTCTGTAGAACTGAGGGAAAGTGCATTGTGAGCGTCTGTTTAAATGCGCTTGCGGTGAACTTTCGGTTAAATGCAGGCCATTTTAATCTCCTACACAGGTACTTCCTTTGTGGGTGGGCATGGTATCTGACGTACAGTTGACAGTGACAGAGATGCCTAATGCTTGCTCTGCCCACTTTCCTCCTTTACACAGTTTTAAGAGAAATCCTGAAAACTGACAGAAATTTGTGGTTACATGGCTTAATAAAAAGACTCAAAATACCACCTGTTAAATAGACTGCAGAGTGTGCTTATGCAATGGTGGACACCAGTGAAGTAATTTCAGATATGTTTCCTCACTTGAAGTGTCATGGGCCCAGCAAATCAGTCAATTAAAATCAGGACAAGTCTGCAATTTGGCCTTAGAACTACCCACAAACCTGGATAATGGTATACATGGGAGTACTCTCAGGGAATGTAGCAAAATACAGATCTAGAGTCATTGCATTGTTGTGGCCTATTGTAGTGTGAGAGAGACACTTGGCTATTTAACAATGCAATAACGTGTATTCTGTTTGTCTGATTTTGTAGTTGTTTTAAAAAGGACACAAGATTGCTAAAATTGATTTTAGCTGCACAGAAACTTAGAAATCAGCCCCTTTATGGCAGATGTTTTTATGTTTCTATAAGATAATGAAACATTAAAAAAAAGTTGAATTTCTAGTGTACATTTTTTATGTTAAAATGAACACTGTCCTAAATTGTATGTCTTGTTTCTTTTTTTTTTTTTTTTTGCAGGAGAGTACAAGAAAGATGAGCTGCTGGAAAGTGCTAGGTATGTTTTTTTACTTTTTAGTCTTTCTCAGAAATATCTTTCTTTTTTCTCTCTGTCTCTCTTTATAAAGGTAAAATAAACATTTTAGAACAATAATTGCTTTGCTAATTACCTATTTATGGTGGATTATTTTCACCTTTTGGCTTTTCTGAGAAATTTCGCACTTCCTTTTGTAGGAGTGGCAATGAGGAAAAAATGATGGCTCTTCTAACACCCCTAAACGTCAACTCTCATGCCAGTGACGGGAGAAAGGTAATGGATATCTTTCCAGTGTTGCCAGTTTTTTTAAACCATTGTTGTGCAATCTAGGGATTATTTGTTTTAAGTATATGCAATTAGTCACGTTTTGTTTTTGTTTCCCCACTTCATTCCGGTTTAGCAGGATGGGACAGCAGTTTTCAGCTCCAGTCCTCAGGGATCTCCAGCTAAGGTGAATCCAAACGCTAAGAGTACAAATAATTTATTATTGCTTTATCCAGGATGTTTTGAAAATAAGTGCTGTAGCAAGTTCATGAGGACTAGAGTTGCAAAACTTTATTAAAGGGATGTTCTAAGCATCAAACCCTCTTCGTCTTATTGAAGTGATTTTGGTGCCTAGACCTTGTCCCTTTTCTCTGGCAGTGTAAGACGTTGTTGTTGTTGTTTTGGAGAAACTGCAACATTTACATCTGCCTTAGAATATGCCTCTTGCGGCTGTCTGACAGCTGCTAGAGACACTTCCTCGTGAAGACCTTAGAAAATCAAAGGTCTTTTGCATGTTACGTCATCATGTACAGCATAATGTAGCCAAGCACAGTAAATGCATCTCACAGAGAAGCTTTGTATTTAGTGCTTCTCTATGAGAAGCATCAAATTGGCAGAGTGCTGCAATTGCAGTACATATGTATATGAGAAAAGCATTGATTTGGACCTAGATTACAACTGATGATAGGAGACAGTCCTTGTACTGGTTTAAAGGTAAGTTGTGAATGGTTTTATTGCAGTTTACTTAATTTCATAATGATATACTCTTAATCTAAAACAAAAAAAAGTAAAATTCTAAGCTTAAAGCGCTTCTTCAAGCACATTCTTCTCCCTAATATTTCCAAATCAATATATTAACTAAAATGTTCCTTTTCTCTACAGTCTACCCCACTTCATTTAGCAGCAGGCTACAACCGCGTCAAAATTGTTCAGTTGTTACTTCAACATGGAGCTGATGTGCATGCGAAAGATAAAGGGTAAGTATTTGTTTTATTTTTTGCTTGTTTATTTTTCCAAGTATAAATTAATTGCATTTATATTACACCTAAGGAAAGGCTTTAAACTATAGTACAGGCATACGCAACCTTCGGCACTGCAGATGTTTTGGACTACACCTCCAATGATGCTTTGCCAACATTATGTGTGTAAGAGCATTATGCGGAATGTAGTCCACAACATCTGGAGTGCCAAAGGTTGCCTATTCCTGCTACAGTATATCTTTATAACTAGTTTCTTGCTTTATATTATACTTAATGTTTAATATATTCAGATTATACCTGAGTCAGTGTATATAATTTGAAGTCGTATTCTACTAGACAGGCCTTAAAAGTTACTTACTATATCCTCCAGGGGGGAATTTCTACTCACCAGGGCTAACTTTTCACTCCCGAAATCCCCATTGTATCTATTTTCAGAAAGTTTAGCTAATCCTCACTGAAGCCATTACTCTTCAGTCTCCGGATCCAATTTGCTCTGCTAAATATTAACAAATGTAACTTTGTAGCTAAATTTGGATATGGGTAACTTAGGCTACTGAACTAACCTGTTCATGCAGGACTAGTCTGATAAAAATGTGAAGTGAATTTTGGATTTTGAACATTTCTGCCAGCTTAAGTTATTTGGTTTGGTTGTAATTTCCTTTTTTGTTGTTGTTTTTTTTGGTAGAGATCTGGTGCCTCTTCACAATGCTTGTTCATATGGCCATTATGAAGTAACTGAACTTCTGGTAAAGGTTCGTATTAAGATTTTACATATATAATTACAATGTGTGTATATAATTTTAAGTGTTTTGCCGTGTAATGCATCAGTTTGTATAGCTGGCTAATTGAAAATGATTTTCTTAAAAGTAGATAAATATGGTTTCTGAATACGTATGTTTACATGTACATGCTACTCAGATTTAGATGGTAATGTGGAATCTTGTGTTGCTAAATCTAAATACATTTTCCATCTTGTCTATAGATTTTACAAATGTGCTGCATTGGTTAACAAAATATATTGGCTCCATTTGAGTAGAAGTGTCGTTTTGTGTTTAGCAATGCTTCATTCAGGGGCTGAATGCTAGCTTTTGCAAGGTGTTTAAGACCCTGTTCATTTTATGATAATTTTTTCTGATCTGTAATACATTTACTTCTCAGCATGGTGCCTGTGTGAACGCAATGGACATGTGGCAATTTACTCCTTTGCACGAAGCTGCGTCTAAGAACAGGGTGGAAGTGTGCTCTCTGTTATTAAGTTATGGTGCAGATCCCAACATGCCTAACTGCCATAACAAGAATGCAATTGATTTGGCCCCAACTCCCCAGCTAAAGGAGCGTTTGTCGTGTGAGTAGGAAAACTTTAATTGCTGAATTATTTGTATATGTTTTTCTTTTACATTTCAGTCCAGTAATGTAAACCTATTACTACAAGTCTTTGCCTTTATAATTAAGGGTATAAGAAACCATTAACTTATTCCTGTGTCTTTAATACTATAACATACTCTATTATAGAACTTGTTTCTCTGCTATACAATTCATAAATGGGTAACTCCCACCACAATGTGTATATCTACAGAGGCCCCTAAAATAAACTACTGTATATACTCGAGTATAAGCTGACCCGAATATAAGCCCAGGCCCCTAATTTTACCACAAAAAACTGGGAAAACTTATTGACTCGAGTATAAGCCTAGGGTGGGAAATGCAGCAGCTACTGGTAAATTTCTAAATAAAATTAGATCCCAATAAAATTACATTAATTGAATATTTATTTACAGTGTGTGTATAGAATGAATGCAGAGTGTGTGTTTGTGTGTGTATATAATGAATGCAGAGTGTGTGTTTGTGTGTTGTGTGTGTATATAATGAATGCAGAGTGTGTGTTTGTGTGTGTATATATAATGAATGCAGTGTGTGTGTTGTGTGTGTGTATATAATGAATGCAGTGTGTATATAATGCAGTGTGTGTGTTTGTGCAGTGTGTGTAAACTGGGTGAGGGGAGGGCATTTTAATTTTAATTTTTTTATTTTAATATTATATTATTTTAATAATATTATTTTATTATTATATTATTATTATTTTAATATTTGCATTATTTTTTTTTTAAATGGTTTTTTTGTCCCCCCTCCCTGCTTGTTGCCTGGCCAGGGAGGGCGGACAAAAAACATTTAAAATAAAATAATGCAAATATTAAAATAATAATAATATAATAATAAAATATTGTTATTAAAATAATATAATATTAAAATAATAATATTACTATATTATTATTATTTTAATATTTGAATTATTTTTTTTTAAATGTTTTTTTGTCCCCCCTCCCTGGCCAGGCAACAAGCAGGGAGGGGGGACAATTTTTTTTATTTTTTTTTTAAATAATGCAAATATTACAATAATAATAATATAATAATAAAATAATGTTATTATTTTAATATTATATTATTTTAAAATAATAATATCGAATCCTTGGTGGTCCAGTGGCATTGGCAGTTCAGTGGGGGGGCTGGCAGTGAGCTCTTACTTACCTTCCTGCAGCTCCTGTCAGCTCCCTCCTCCTCCGTGCAGCTCCTCTGTCAGCTCCGTTCTGTTTACAGTGTAAGTCCCGCGAGACCCACGGCTCTCGCGAGACTTACACTGTGAGCAGAACGGAGCTGCCAGGAGCTGCAGGAAAGTAAGTAAGCACTCACTGCCAGCCCCCAACAGGACCGCCGGGCTCATTACAAGTCCTGGTCTGTATTATGGCAGTGTAAGTTGCCTTAATACCGACTGACTCGAGTATAAGCCGAGTGGGGGTTTTTCAGCACAAAAAATGTGCTGAAAAACTCTGCTTATACTCGAGTATATACGGTACATATTATCAGGGGTGTGGAAATTTAAAAAAAAATCGACTTGTCTTAAACATACAGAGTGCCATGGTCTCGGAACTATGCATAAATTCTGATTACCATACCACTAAAGCTTTAAATGATCTACCATTTAGCTCCGACTGATAACAATTGTTCCCAGCACTACCCTAAGCTTTAGTGGTTATGTTGTTTAGCTTTCATTTGCAAATGCTATCTGAAACATGAACCTTTAATGACCTTTCAAGCCATCCATATGTTTCTGTTCCATTTACTAGAAATGTTCTCTCCTCTTCTTTCCTTGTTGTCCAAGTTTTAGGTGGGTTGTAAATCAAAATCTTTATATTTTAGATTCTTGACCCATTTTATTTATACTTTCCTTATACAGATGAATTCAAAGGTCATTCATTGCTGCAGGCTGCAAGAGAAGCAGATTTAGCCCGCATTAAAAAGCACCTCTCTTTGGAGATGGTGAATTTCAAGCATCCTCAAACCAATGAGACAGCTCTGGTAAGAACTTAAAATATTTCTTAAAAATATGTAGTTTCTCTGGATGTTTACAGTGATTGCATATGTTGCAAACATTCTGACTTTGGTTGTACATCTGGATACTGTCCATTTGACAACAATTGGTTTGAAAAGTCTGTCATACTGTATTACTGGGCTTAGGCCAAGAACTTGTCATTTTTAAAAATGCATTAGTAAGTTTTTCGTTGTTAATATTCCATCTCATTAAAGTGGCATATGTAAAAGAATCTTAATAGTGAAAAAACAAAAAACTTAATTATATTATTTCCATTATATGCTTCAGTTCTCTGGGGTCTGCAGAGATCAGGAAGTGATTGCAGTTTCCTAATCTATTTTCAGTGAGAATGTTGTGTATATTACACAGTCAGACATACAAGGAGGTGAAGTCCATACAGTTTATTAGAACCATTTATAAGCAAGGCATTTTTCCATTACTCGGGGGAGAGAAGAGTAGTAACGGTGTGGGGTGAAGGGGGGCACTCATTTCTACTACAAGGACTGTTACAGTCAAGTATACAGTAAAACGCTATCAGGTTTATGAAAATTGTAAGGAATGCAAAGTGAATTCTATGTGCATTTCAAATTTTAGACCAGATTAGGAAAGCATATCGGACTAGAAGATATTTTTACAACTTTTCTTGTTGTGCAACCTAATGCCATCGATAAATCCACTATATATAGGTGTGGACCTTGCAGTAAGTATCTAGGTGTGGGAAAGTCGATGGGAAATCCCCTTGATATGCTTTATCTCACTAGAAGAGAAATGCTTGGGAGTTTTGCAATTCCTTTCCCTCAATATCTGTTTATGTTGCTACTACATTAATAGTTTCCATGGAAAAGATAGGTTTCTTTTTTTCTTTCATTCTTTTCATGAGATGATTACGCACAATCTCCTTAGCCTTGAAAAGAAATGTATTCATTGAACATATAAAGGCCAGACATTTTTTTTTTTATTCCTTTTGAAACTATTTATGGGTCATTTGTCTGACCTTTTTCCCCAGTATCTCAGGATTCTAAGGGAAACTATGCTTATCGTGAGCCTTCTCACAAAAATCAGGCAGTGATGGAATTTCTTTGGCTTCTATAGCTTTTCTGTTGGTATGTTTTTCTTGTTCCAAACAGCTCCTTGTATGTGGTTTGTTTATAAAAGTAAGGGTTGAGTCATTTCCCCACCAAAGTTTAATTTTATTTTGTGGTTTTTGAATCTCTGTTTAGCATTGTGCTGCTGCATCACCATATCCAAAGAGGAAACAAGTTTGTGAATTACTTATGAGAAAAGGAGCAAATGTCAACGAAAAGACCAAAGAGTAAGTCTTAAAAAAATGCATTTCCTCTGTTCTTTTAAAATGTATTTGAGTTGTTAATTCTTTTTCTCTTCATCCTTGCCCAAAGCAGCTTTTTGACACCACTTCACGTTGCTTCGGATAAAGCTCATAATGACGTTGTAGAAGTGCTGGTGAAACATGAAGCCAAGGTAGTGTTTGCAGTGACCATTAAACCGAAGTCAAAGTAAAAAAAAAATACACTTAGGATAACATTCCATATACGTTAAAATGATGCATGCTATTGTACCGATAGAATTAACAAGCCACCATTCTTGATTGTGAAACAAGCTGTCTATTTTCGTTGGTGACACACAAGAAGAATTCCATGTTTCTACATGTAACGGACCGTTTTGCACAAAAGGGGTAAAAACCGTTTAGGCGATCGGCCCCCTTTCCAGAGATACAGGCACAGCTACTGCAGAACACCAAACTCCCGAACTGGATACAAAATAGCACTCCAACTCCCGAACTGGAACCTCCCAAATAGCTGCTAGCAGACGAACAGGAAAAGCAGACAATCAGCTTACACTCCTGGCAATCAGTCTCTAACAGCATACAGTGAATCCCCCCAAGAACGAGACAAGGCTCCGTGTTGAGGGTCAAGCAGTGGTCTGAGTTGCTGGCACACCCAGCCTGGTTTTTATTACAGTCTTTTCAAATACAGGACCGCCCATAGGGAGGTATAAAACAACCAATCACATATCAGTTACATCCCACATATTCCCTCCCCTTATCTTGAGAGGAAACTCAATTACACATACAGTTAAAACATACTTTCTACCCAACTTTCATAACTCTAAAACCACACATTACATTCACATAAAATTACATATTCACAATCAATCCATTCAGGGGAACAACATATTAAAAAATGGCATGAATCAGACCAGGGGTTCAAAAGTTATTAAAGTATCTTTTGGGCCCTGGCTGGCACATGGCTATCTGGCTCAAACAGGTTTTACAGAGCCCTCTATTCTGGAGACAATGGGGAAAGTAATCCAATTATCCAGGGATAGATGCAGACTCCATTGAGAACATGGTTACAAAAAGACATAAAACACTTTAAAATACATAAAGTCACCTTTTACACATAACACACAGACATTTCACATATCCCCAGATAGCTGGGATCTGAGCGCACAAAACTACCGAATAGCGCGCAGATCCTATTCACTCAGTTCAATTGCCATGGAGCCGAAGTCTTTAACTACACAAATGGGCTCCATGGCATAGCTATCTGGGTTAACACATTTACATAAAGTCTGGTCCATAGTCCAAAGGCAGCAGGCGGGCAGCCAGGCTTCTCCAATGCAATGTGGCCAGATTGGTCTCGTCACACTACATATAACTGGATCCCCTAAGGTTTTTACATCTAAAAACAAAGAGAGAATATAAGCAATGACCAGCTTAATTTGTACACAGCTGAATTGACTGTAAAGGAATGGTCTGTTTATCTGCAGATACGTCTATATTGCTCTAAAGACACAAGCACTTAAAAATGTGTAGAGTCACTTTAGTTATAAGTCATTACGTTTCTGATAAAGCTGTTCAAGTCAGATTACCAGCTTTTAGATAATATTAATAAATTTATTTCAGAAGTCGATGCTTCTCCTTGAATGTATTATTCAGTAGTGTGGTTCCATCCTAAGTATCAACTTTGATAAGGTTAAATACACAGAATTTAGTTGTTGTTTTTTGTTAGTTTTCTTGTTTTTTTTTTTTTGTTTTTTTTTACTTGTGCCACTAAAAATCATAAATTGCATGCTACTTCTCTTACCATCTTACCAATAGTCAACCCCTAGCAGTTCTGGTTAGCATGACCTAGCACTAAATATCTCATATCACATCTGTTTCCTGATTATTTTAAATCAAGGAAAAATTTATTAAATAGAAATATAGAATGTGATGGCAGATAAGAACCATTTGGCTATCTAGTCTGCCCAATTTTCTAAATACTTTTATTAGTCCCTGGCCTCATCTTATAGCTGGGACAGCCTTCTGCCTATCCCACGCATGCTTAAACTCCTTTACTGTGTTAACCTCCCCCTGTCTTGACTTTCCTCCAAGCTATACATGTTAAGATCCTTTAACCTTTCCTTGTAAATTTTATCCTGCAATCCATGAACCAGTTTAGTAGCCCTTCTCTGAACTCTCTCTAAAGTATCAATATCCTTCTGAAGATACAGTCTCCAGTACTGCGTACAATACTCCAAGTGAGGTCTCACCAGTGTTCTGTACAATGGCATGATCACTTCCCTCTTTCTACTGCTAATACCTCTCCCTAGACAACCAAGCATTCTGCTAGCATTTCCGGCTGGTCTATTACATTGTCTGCCTACCTTTAAATCATGAGAAGTAGTGCAAAATAGTGTTCTTAAAAACAATGGTGAACATAAACTAACCATTGTATTTTTAAAAATGCTATCCTGCCTTACTCAGTCTTGCGTAGAACACACATAAGACATTCTTGCTGTTTTTTCTGTCTTGCATGAGTTTTCAGCCATAGTATAATGGCGATAGCAAGCCCAAAAGTGATGCCAGGGTATGAAATGAGGAACATTATTTCACAAATATTCTGTGAACTTTTCTGTCAGATGTTCAGATTGGCTAAATATAATGGCAAATATAGTTTTTGAACATTTGCAGGACACAAAGACTATTAATGTTCCACTGGGACAATTTCTCCTACTTTGATACATTTTAATTCATACATTCTGAGATACAAAATTTACATTTTGAATACATTTTATGCAATTTAACAGACAGTTACACTGTTTTCTACAGAGCTATTCTTTAGAAATTAATTATGTTTACCATTACAAATTTAAAGATGTAATGTTGGCTTGAATGTAGAGCATGCATTCACAAACGTCATATATTTCAAGTGAGGTTTCGTATTGTAAGAAATATATATGCAAAAGCAATAAAGCTAGTCTATAAGGCAGCATCTGCCCTATGAAGGCTTATCTCTGCTAAATAATAACGGAGAAATATAAAATGATCAAAAACCGACACCTAAGCAGGATGACTGCTTGGTGTGCTAAGTCAGAAAAGGGATCTGTAGAATAAAACCATGATTAATAGTGCAAAAAATAAACTCTGCAATTCTCTGTTTTTATAATACATACTGGGGTAGTGTAAGGAGACGTAGGCAGTCTATAATTTCGATTAAATACTGAAAAACATGTTGTTGTGCTCTTCAAACTTTAATCTTAAACTGTGACATTACTGTCTGACACATGTAAATGGCTTTCTGTTTGATACAGTGCATCTGCTTTTCTAGTTAGCAGTGTTAATAGTCTGTTTCCTTTTGAATTCCATTCCCTAGATGCACATGTGTGACAAGACCTAACATTTTCAAAAGTATTTTCCTATCCCTTCCTTCAAGAAATCAAGTCATTCAGTAAATAACATTTTTATTTTGTCTTGATTTTACTAGGTTAATGCTTTGGATAACTTAGGCCAGACATGTCTCCATCGGGCAGCACATTGCGGCCATTTACAGACATGCCGGCTCCTGCTGAATTCTGGCTGCGACCCAGCAATAGTGTCACTTCAGGGTTTTACTGCTCTTCAGATGGGGAATGAGAGTGTGCAACAACTACTTCAGGGTACAGCATTTTATTTCTCACACTTAACCCATTATAAAACCAGTGATATTGCTATGTAGCCAAAGTATAAAATGTGTCGGTCCATTTCATTGATGCCATTTTTTTCTTCTTGACAGAGGGCACACCATTCAGTAACACAGATGCTGATCGCCAGCTGTTGGAAGCTGCAAAAGCTGGAGACCTAGATACAGTCGTGGTAGGTAGTTTTCAAGCACAGTAATAAGACTGCATGTGGATCAGTTTATTTTACATCAATTATTGCTTCTAGCGTAAACCCTCTTAGAGTTGATAATGCATTTGCACAACCCATTGTTTCATATCTGGATAATACAATCTATGCCTGTATACGTATATTATCACAGAACAATGAAAATACTCACACAAATCTCCATGACAACTTTTTATCTATGAAAATATAACGTTGGAGAAATTAAGGTTGTGAGATTAAAGATTATTAAACTGGGCAGTCAAGATTCTAAAGTGGCATGTTTAATCATCACTGCTTTTATATGCCACCTATAATGATCACAGTTAGTATTTCCAAAAAAAATGGGCTTACACAGCAAATCATAGGCTGGACTGTATTCCTCTTGTGGATTAGTGTTTACTAAAATAAAGTGTGTGTTTTAAAAAAAAAAAAAATTCTGGTATCTTTAACAGAAATTGTGCACTCCACAAACTGTTAACTGTCGAGATATAGAGGGTCGCCATTCTACACCTCTGCACTTTGCTGCTGGCTACAATAGGGTGGCTGTAGTGGAATATCTGCTACAGCAAGGAGCTGATGTTCATGCAAAGGATAAAGGGTAAGCATTTTCTTCCATTTTACACTCCAGGCAGGAGCCCAATTTTTTTGGGAAAGTTATTTGTTTTGTAGCTTTCTGCCTTAATATTCAGTTCTTAAACCCGCCTCTTTTTCACTATCTACTTATTTCTAAAACTCTTCATTTATTAGTGGCTGCCCTTATGTGACATCACAGCACAGACTTAGAACATAATCATGTTTTAAAATAAAACAAACGCCATTTAAAGGCTTATTGCTGTAAATTATTTTCACAGAGAAGAATTTGGGGGCACTTGATCTCCTTGCGCCCCTCCCCCAACCCCCCAATACTGCAGAAGTATTTTATCTGACAAAAGTCATCATTACTATTGACATCACCAGTGGCAGTGTTTGGCTGCACTAATTTTCAAGCAGAAATGGAGATGAAGTTTGGCTTTGTTCATTGTACACACAATACTACAAACTCTGCCACTTATGTTCAGTAATAGACTTTAAAGAGTGGAAACGCACGTTTTGCTTTTATTTCAGTGGCTTGGTTCCTTTGCACAACGCTTGCTCGTATGGTCACTATGAAGTCACAGAATTGCTGGTAAAACATGGAGCCGTTATCAACGTAGCAGATTTATGGAAATTCACACCTTTACACGAGGCAGCAGCAAAAGGGAAATATGAGATATGCAAGCTTCTCTTGCAGGTAAGGTTGTCATGCCATTTTAGACTATAGACATTGCGATTATCTCAATACAAATAGAATCAATAAATTAAACATTCATAATTCGTAATACTACCAAGCCAGTGTTAATTTTGGCAACAAATTTCAATTTCGTTTTAGTCAGTCATTTGACTAAAAAGCCGTTTTAGTCTAGTTTTATACAAAAAAAAAAGTAGTAGTAGTAGTAGTAGTTGACTAAAATCTGATTTAAATTATTAGTCGACAAAATGAACACTATACCAAGCCACATGAAATTGTAACATTTATGCTAAAACTATGTTTACATGTTTTTACACAATTGTATGACAGTTGCATATTTTACTCAAGAATTTTAATTGACAGACAATTAAGTTAATAGTAAATAGTGTGGCATGAACTCAAAGTAAATACCTAACTTTGGTGCTGATGCCAGGTGAGGTCCCTCTTCACCTGGATCCAAAGTAATAAACAAAAAATGTCCTCTGCAATCCGCAATAAATGCAGGTATGCAATGTTAAATTGATGTGATTGGTTGGTTGTTTTTGATTTTTACCTGAGATTCTCCCTTATATATTGCTGTGTTTATGTCTTGAGAAAGACACATATGTGCCAAAATGTTGCCCTTTCACTTTGACAAACAACCTGATTTGTTTAATACTGAGGACCTTTATTTTTTTCTTTGTTTAAGATTGTGTCTTAGGATACACTTTTTGTAGAGAGTAATAAATTAACTGTAGGTTTATATAGAAATATGGAAGGTCTGTAATTTTTTTGTTAAGAAGTTGCAGATTCTTAGTATTTGATTAATAGCTAGATAACAGATCAACAAAATACTCATTTAATTATAAACATATAAGCATCTGACTAATTCATGGACCATTTGTTGATGGTCACCACAGTTTCCCAGTAATTTCTGAGTTGTACACTGTCATCAATAGCATGGAGCAGATTCAACAAAGAAAAACCGTGACGGAAATACCCCTTTGGACTTGGTAAAGGATGGAGACACTGATATCCAAGACCTTCTCCGTGGAGATGCTTCTTTGCTTGATGCTGCTAAAAAGGGCTGTCTAGCTCGCGTAAAGAAACTGTGTACCACAGAAAATGTAAATTGTAGAGATACACAAGGCAGACATTCTGCACCATTGCATTTAGCAGGTTAGTTTTTATTACACGATTTCTGACCAAAATGTTGATGGCCTGGCCAAGTATTAATTGATACCCTCTGATGTGGGACTATACTAAAACTGAATTTTTCAATTTGTAATCTATGTCTACAAAACCTGCACTGTCCAGATGACTTTTGGAATAGCATAGTTGTTTTAAGACTGGCCCAGACTTTACATTTTTATTGCTATTTACTTAAGTTTTGTAAGGAGACTCTCTCTAGTGATCAGATGAAAGCACATCATGTCATAACCAGACAATGCATTATATGGTCTCATTGTATGACAGACTATAATGTAAAAACTTTTCAGATTAAAGAAATTGAGAAGGAAATAAATAGAAATTGTTTTGTTTAATAGTACAACCCATAGCCTTAAGCAGAATGTGAAATCTCTCTGTAAAGTATCACTTAAGGCATCCTGCTTTTAAACTAAAGTGCCTCTCTCACAAAACCAAATGTGTTCATAGAATATTAAAAAAACAAGGGGTCCATTTGTATTCTTAAACTGGAACCAGAGGCATTTCAGTCAAATTTTTACATGTTCATATATGTTCTTAAAGTTACAATTCTTAAATGTCTGTCTTGAGCTTACCATTTAAAAGAAAGGTGTTTATGTAATTTCTTTATAGCTGGCTACAATAATTTGGAAGTTTCAGAATATCTCTTACAAAATGGGGCAGATGTAAATGCGCAAGATAAAGGGGGCCTCATTCCGTTACACAATGCAGCATCGTATGGAGTAAGTGCCTTGTTTTATTTTTCGTATTTCTTGTTAGAACCGTATTCCTACCTTTGCTACAATTAACAGAGGTACTACTTGTTAGAAAATAGTTTGGTAGATTGTTTGCTTAGCAGAGAGTAATTGCTGTAATCAATATTAAGAGAGTGGTTTATGTTAGATATTGTCAGGATTCCTATGGTATTATTGTCCTGCCTGCTTGGTTCTCTGTCCTGCAGTCTCAGACACACAACGCTGCCACCTCAGCTAATTTTATGGTGTGAGTTGTTCGAAGACGATTATGTAATCGACAGTGTGCAGGTTTTGTCGTCAATCACATGGAATTGACCAATTACAGAATACTCCAGCCTATATAAACCATAACTCTTGATTTTATCCTTGGCTTGTCATGGTTTGCATTCTTGTTATCCAAGAAAGTGCGTTTTTGTTTTTATTATTCTCTGATTGCTGAGTTGTTTTTTTTTCTTGTTTTGTCTCGGCTATTATGTTTTCTGTATCCCCAACTTTGGCTTAGGACTTTTCTTAATCCTATTTCTTGTATTCTGCATGTAAAGCCCAGCCACTCTTTGGTCTGGTTAATATGTACTTTTTGTCTACTGTTCTTCTTGTCTTATGTGGCTTAATTCCTCTGTGTTGGGTTATACCAATCCTGACACATGTATCCACTATATTTCTTTAAGCTCAAGTGTAATATACAGTACTGTTAATATGTTTGGGTGAGGAATATGCATACATGGCTCAGTTTCCACCCACCACTAGCCATTGGGGATTTGGTTTTGTTAAAGGACCACTATAATGCCAGGAAAACAAACTCATTTTCCTGGCACTACAGGGTCTTTAGATCCCCCCCACCCTCAGGGTCCCACTCCCGCTGGGCTGAAGGGGGAGGAAGGGGTTAATCACTAACCTTTCTCCAGCACCGAGCTTCCTCGGCGCTGGGGAAATCTCCTCCCTCTTCCGACATCAGGGCTGAATGCGCATGCACGGCAAGAGCCGCATGCGCTTTTAATAAGTCCATATTTCACAATGCTTTCCTATTGATGTCAGCGTCTTCTCACTGTGATTTTCACATTGAGAAGCACCTCTAGCGGCTGTCAATGAGACAGCCACTAAAGGCTGGATTAACCCTAATGTAAACGTAGCAGTTTCTCTGAATAGGTGGCACCCAGACCACTTCATTGAGCTGAAGTGGTCTGGGTGCCTATAGTGGTCCTTTAAGTAATCACACAAAACTTACCTCAACCTGCCATTTTTGGAGAAAATTCTTGGCTCTTTTGTGCTACACGCTTTTGAGGTTTATTAAAATAACCAGCAAGTTTATAATTTATTTTTGCAGCATGTGGATGTGGCAGCTTTGCTCATTAAATTCAATGCATGTGTGAATGCCATTGATAAATGGGCTTTTACACCCCTGCATGAAGCAGCTCAGAAAGGAAGAACACAGCTTTGCGCTTTGTTATTGGCCCATGGAGCAGATCCTACACTGAAAAATCAAGAGGGGCAGACTGCATTAGATTTGGTTACAGTAAGTAAATACAGTGGCTTTAATAAAAAAGAAACAAAGAAAAACATTCATCTAAACATGAGAACATTATGGTTGCATCTAGACAGCATCCATTTGGAAACCATCAAATGCCAAATCAGGGCAGACACAATAACAAGACATTTGCTAAAGATTGATTCTGGAATTAAAAATGTATCTCCAAACTAAATGTTTAATTTAGTGTATGACCAGTTATAGATTAAAGGTTGCAGCGTTCCAGTTGTTCTGTCCTATTACCCTCAGCCAGACTCGTATTGCAGAGTTACTGAATTGCTTCTCAACCGTGTAATGCTGTAATACAAGTGCTCTAACCCATTCTGACGTTCGAATGGAGATATGCCCTGTCAATGAGACACTGCTTTTTTGTTCTGTGCCTGCGATTGTGTCCAATCTTGTAGGGATCCCTTTGAGTCATGAAGCTTTCCTCCCTGGGTGTGTGTTGTGTTTTGTTTTTTGTTTATTTTTTATTATGCTATTTAAGCACTTTGATTTTGTTCCTACAGATTGTCGATTTTGTTTTAGTGCAAGACAAAATAAAAAAGTTTTTTTTTTTTTTAAATTGAGCACTAGGTTAATACAGTTATTTTGTGCGAGTAAATGTATCTAAATTACACAAAATATACTTTTGTGCATAAAACCAAGATGTTTTGTTTTGTTTTTTGTAAAATGTGTGAATCCTTTTCTTTTGTCTTTTTATCAGGCTGATGATGTTCGTGCCCTATTAATTGCTGCCATGCCCCCTACTGCCCTACCAGCATTGTATAAACAACAAGTTATCAGTTTGTCACAGCCCACTGCCACAGCCACAACAGTCCTATCGTCTGTGCCCTCCAGTCCTCCTAGTTTATCTGCTGCTAGTAGTATGGATAACTTGGTAGGTAGCTTTTCAGAAACCTCATCTGTTAGCAGTGGAGGAGCTGAAGGAGCTGTTGGTTTCGAGAAAAGGGAAGAAGGTAATTACTGTATTTAACTGGTGCATTTTAATTTTGTATTATAACTGGTGTCATACAGGCACCCAAATCATATTTTATATAACTTAGAGGATGTATATTAAGAGCTGCTAAACTTTAAAAGAATAATCAAAGCTGGAAGTGCACTCAGCTCCTCACTAGGGAATCCAGGGTGCTCTTGAAAAAGTCCCAGTACCCAGAAGGACCAACATGGATAAATTTGTAGAAAATGATCAAGGCACTCCAATAGTTTCCAATTCTTAAGGCAATTTATTTGGACCAGGAACTACAAAGCAACGTTTCAGCCCCAACAGGGCTTTTTTCAAACTTTAAAAGTGCAAATAAATTGCCTTAAGAATTGGAAACTATTGGAGTGCCTTGATCATTTTCTACAAACTTTAAAAGAATGACCACTTGTTTTATCAAAGGAAGCATGTCTATAAACCATTTACACCAAAATGGTGGTAATGCATCTAATCATCTGCATTTCAGGCTAACATAAAATTATTACACTTGTGAACTTTGTTGAAGAATTATATTTCTGAAAAGAACAATTCAGAGGTATGGGGTTTTTGGAGGGAGTCCTGCTTGTGAGAATCACATGTGAGGGTGTAAATGCACCCTAACAAACATTATAAGCATTCTATTTGTTTATTATATTGCTCTCTAAGAATGCATTTGAGTGACAGTATTTTTGAATTTCGCACATTACATAATGTCTTACTAACTGTGTGTGTGTGCGTGTGTGTTATGTTAAACAAAAATCTGCACACCAGTCAAGCCATAAGATAAGACTTGCTTTTCCCACAGAAATCACAAATTTGCAGTCATGTTATCTGTGTGTGTGTAAATATCTCTCAGATTTAATCTCGTGAAAACTTGAATAATTGCTTAAAATTATCTCTGTGGAAGTTAATGTAGCTTCACCTTCCCAAGCTGACTCAGATTACCAAAATGAAATTACAGAATATTTTTTTATATGTATGTATTTGCTTAGTTTCAGGTGTTGACTTAAGCATAAGTCAGTTTTTGCGGAATCTTGGTCTCGAGCATCTTATTGACATCTTTGACAGAGAGCAGGTAAATAGATCTCCAGTTAGTGACAATAATGCATACTGCTAAAACTGTGTGTTCAGATAATTTACCAACAGCATTATAATGTTTACTTGTGTATCTTGTTTTATCCTATTGTAGATCACGCTAGATGTCTTAATTGAAATGGGCCATAAAGAATTTAAGGAAATTGGAATTAATGCATATGGGCACAGACATAAAATAATTAAAGGTGTAGAGAGGCTAATATCTGGACAACAAGGTAAGAAATATTATTCAGTGCTATTTAACAGTCTTATCACTCAAATACTGTAAGACTTTCACTATCAAGGCACTTTTAAAGTTCTGTGCAAACTACTCTTTGGAGAATGAGCACGATTTATGTCACGAAAAGCCCTGTCCCTACTCTAATGCTTTTGTATCGAATGAATTAGGATAATATGCTGGCAATCTAATATGTCAGTAGTCTGGTTTCTGTGGTGAACCTCTAAAAGATGCCAGTGCTTCTCTTCCCTCCTGATGTACCACTTAAAGTCAGGCTCAAAAAAAATTCCACTAGCCATTTGCAGGTAGAGATTTAGCCCTAGCAATTAGTAAGTGTGTGAATTAGAACCTTCAGGCTGGCAGTGGTGAGTAACTTGTCAAAGCATTGCTAGTGGCACAGGATTTGGCATTGTAAGCCTGGTAAAAGTGTAATACAAGGATTCCATTTTTACCTGCTAATTGAAAAAGCAGATTTATAGATTAGTAGATAGTTCTGTTCCAGCTCCCACTGCAAGTTGGACATATAGAAGTGCCATGTACCTCACCCAAAATCCTTTGCGTAGTCTCCTTGAACTCCTCTGCCATTTGGGGCAAAAAAAAACAAAAGATGGCTGGTGAGATAAAACTTACATGGCCAGTCTGTGGTTGCACTGGGACCAGTTTCAAGAATTGGATGTGTTCCTTTCCACAACTTCTTAACAGTATCATGTCTGAACACCTTGTTCAATCTCATGCCTATATAGATGTAGATATATATGTAGATAGATATAGACAGACAGATATATATATATATATATATATATGAATGATCATTGATAGCACAGCAGGAGTGCTCACACCTGTCATTCATATTCACACACTAACACTCCACACAAATATGCTCCTTCGTACACATTGCTATTCAGCCATCAAACTAGCCACATACTCCGAACTGATTACATTCCCATTCCACCCTATCAGATAGTCCCATCTTACCTCCAAGTCATCCCCATTCATTTTGCATATTACCGTTAGTTAATTTAGAAATAACATTGCAAATCTTTAGAGAGCACACACAATCTGTAATCTGTACATAATGTGTATATATGTCTATATTCCTCTCTGCATTAGCAGAGAGAGATATAAAATATGTGGCATTCACAATGGTTCTTCCATACTGCGTACCTAGATCCATGACAGAAAATGTGTTCGTCTTCTGTTCATCTGTTGTGGTCGTGACTTAAATATGAATATTAATCTCTTAATACATAATAATTAAGCAATACAAACAACATTAATATTTTTATAGTTCATGGTATTATGGTCGAATATGTGGATAGAAAATACACAAAACGTAATATTAAATGTATATTTTATATAACTATAATAAACAGATGCTAGCAGAATGTCAATTTACTACAATAATTATACAATACAAAACTACAACATATTACTTACAAAAGGTTGCTAAATGTTACACAAAAGGCTATTACAATTGCTAAATGTTACAATGGATTCATTTTACTTACAAGGCCCCAGCCCTTTGGCTGGGGTTAAGTCAGAGCTGGTACAACATCTTAGGTTCAGTCAGTTACAGGCAAAGAGACAGAGTTTCTCCTACATCTGGTTTTTATTCAGTGTAAGTAGGCTGGCCTGTGATGTCACTGCCAGAAGCACATGTCTTCCTACACACTGCCCCTAGTGGTACCCCCAAAGCATTACACTAAATATGCTTTCTTTATGATGTAAAGTCTTTAATTAATAAATACCATTACATCATCTTACCGTAGTGAATGAGAAATCAACTTTAATGCACATGGTAACCACAGTTTAAATTTGTGTTAGTTAGGAAATCAAAACTGTATATTGCTCAAAATGTAGGTAGAACAATGGATAACTAAATTGTATTAAGCAGCTATTCTCAAATGTTTCATAATTTGTCACCATTGCATCTGTATGTTTTTGACTTTGGATCTCCGTGGTTTAGGTTTAAATCCTTACCTGACTTTAAATGCATCAACTAGTGGAACAATACTGATTGATCTTGCACCGGATGACAAAGAATTTCTTTCTGTGGAAGAAGAGGTAAAACAAAAACAAAATTTACAAAATTGGATGTAAACCATTTTAAACCATTTACCTTCGCACCTAAAGCAAACTTGTCCCCTTATTTTCAATGCATTTTAGATATTTAAGTTGCATACTTTTCCCTTTTATTTGTGCACTAAAATTGATAGCAAATTTGTAATAATAATTTTATTTTCATTAACAATTCGTTACTTTGAAGTGGCTATGGTGGATGGAGTGCCCACTTGCCATCATTTGGTTCACTGTTTAACCATTCACTGATGGTTTAATGGTAAACATGAGTCCCCGGTTACCTGTGCTGCTCCTCAATGCTTCTACTGCTCATGCAACACACTCTGCTTATCACATCACATCGCCGCTTTGGCAAGGAAACGTTTCCCAAGGCTGAAACAGCAGGGTGCTTCTGGACTTTAGTTCATTGATAAAGAGACAGTCTGGGCACCACAACTTCATAGTAATTAAATTGTTATGGTGCGAGAAGGTCCTGTGCATAGTCTTGCCATAAGATATTAAACCATTAATGAATTATTTAACCACAATATTTGGAAAATGGCATCTGTTTGCTCTGCCCATCTACTTTCTTACTTGACCTTAGACCTGGTGGCACTGAGAGTGTCAGTTGACACTCTTCGCCTATCACTAGCTTCCCATTCATAAAACCGAGTGAAAAGGGTATATATCTTTTTCACAAACTTTTCTGAATGGGGAGCTAGAGGTCTCAGCCGCACCTGAAAAGAAGTAGATTGGGTGCCGCCTTTTAAGTTTGGCGTTAACACTTTAACCCCTTAATGTAAGATGGCTCCTGGTACCTCACAGCACCACAATAATGACCTCATTGTAATAAAATTATGATGGAGTGTGGTTTATTTTTTATTTTATTTTTTTGCGTATGTGAACGATCAAAGGGGGGTAGCTTGTTATAATGCTCAACGTTCCTTTAAGAGTTAATCCATGTAGCCTCTAGCCAATTTCATATTTGAAATATGACAAAGCTCAGTGAAGGCTCTCCAATGTATTTAGGTATTCTATGCTTTTTTTATTAAATTTTTTTTATATTTTGATTTTTATTGCTTAGATGCAGAGCACTTTAAGGGAACACAGAGATGGTGGGCATGCAGGTGGTGTCTTCAACAGATACAACATATTAAAGGTACAGTTAATCAGTACAAAGCAATTTTAGCAAACCACATGCATTGTTTGTACAGAACTCATTTGCAGTCACAGCAGGAAATAAATCTATACACTTTTTTTTTTTTTTTTTCTCCTTGCCAATGTATAGATTCAGAAAGTGTGCAATAAAAAGCTTTGGGAAAGATACACTCACCGGAGGAAAGAGGTTACAGAGGAAAATCATAATCATTCCAACGAACGAATGCTGTTTAATGGTAGGCAACTGATAATGGCTTTTTTGATGCTTTGCTTATCAAGGATGTTTATAATACTTGCATGGTAACATATTCAAATGGTACAAGTAGATTATTGTACTCTCACTTCACAATTGTTAGAGACTTGTATAATTGATTTATAGAGCCGTGCATCTTCTCTCAAATCTAGCGCTTTTTCTGTATGTCATGTATAAGCCATTAGATTTTTCCTTCATTTTTTTTTTCTTAAATTTTTTGTTGTTCACAGGTTCTCCATTTGTTAATGCAATTATTCACAAAGGGTTTGACGAAAGACACGCATATATTGGTGGCATGTTTGGAGCTGGTATATATTTTGCTGAAAATTCTTCTAAAAGTAACCAATATGTTTATGGAATTGGCGGGGGGACTGGATGCCCAATTCACAAAGACCGATCGTGCTATGTTTGTCACAGGTATTTATAACCACACTGTACAGTCTTGTATTTTACTTGTTATTAATGAACAAATGACAAATCATTCCTGTCGTTTGCAACTGGACCTTTGTCTTAAAGGACAACTGTCATAAAATTTTCACTCCCCCCTCAAGGTTTTACATTTAATGAAACTTAATGATGTCTTAAAGACATTAGTAGTTTTAGACACAACTTGGATGCCTAGCGGGATAAAGAAGTGAAATGTTTAAGGAATATCAATATACATCATTTTAAAAATAAAAAATTAAATTTCATTAAAGGGTTACTCCAAGCACCATGACCACTTCAGTAATTTGAAGTGATCATGGTTCCTGGAGTGCGTATGTGCAGCATTTCACTATGAAACGCTTCACATTCAGAGTCTAACCCCTCTGCTGACAAAGGTAATTCCACCTCTGGCATTGTCATTAGTCAGACCATAGCAAGATGTCCTTTTTAAAGTGGCAATGGGTTGATGTGATAGGCAGAGTGTGTCACATGAACAGTAGAAGCAGTGAGGAGCAGCCAGGGACCCAAGTTTACCGTTAAACCATCAGTGGTTAAATAGTGAGCCGAATGATGGCAACAGTAGCGCCCCATCCATCATAGAGGTGACTTGGTAATGAAAATAAATAAAATTGTTACACATTTTCCATCCATTTGAATGCTAAAATGATTAGGAAAATTATTCACAAAGCACCCCCTTATTTTCAATTAATTTTAGATATTTCAGTTGCTTCAGAGACCAACACTTCCCAACCATGTAACAGAAGAAATTTTCTCATCTGCCATATTTGTCATTTTATATAATTTTATAGTGGCACTGTCACCGTCTGGAGACTTAACATAATTTGCAAAGACTCCCAACTGTGACATCGCTGCTGTCTGAACCTGCCACCTCGCAGGTGCCGCCATCTTTTTCCGGTCTGCCCTCTTCTGCTCGTCAGGAGTCAACCCCACTGCTGTACTCTCGCGCATGCACAAGAGTACAGCATTGAGGTCTGTGACGGTTAGCCAATTAACTGCAGAAATTACCTGTCGCAAGTGTCGGCTGGGAGAGTGACACTTCTAGGTGTCGGTAGCTCCGCTCATTGTCTAAAAGTGTCAGGCGTTGGAAAAATACTATATAAGTAGTTCATACTTTGTCTCCGTTTATCTTTTGGTGGGGTTAGATTTTCTGTGAAATTCCAACATGGTCAATATGAGTATTTTATCTTTATGAAATTCTCATTATACAGGGAGGTGACCGTGCCATTTTATTATAATTTTTTTTTTTATTTCAACTTTTTATGCACAATTTTAATGATGTTGATTCAATAGAAGGCAAATACATTTTTTTTTATTTGATTGCAAATTATAACGCAAAAAGGGGGAAAACAAATCCTTCCTGACTCCATAATGGTGTCAAATCTCTCCTTGGCTCAACATCCTGTTTGAATATATATTATATTCTTGCATTATTAAGTGTTCTTGCATAGCAAGACCACTTAATGTTATCTCACATATATATTATTATTATTATTATTATTATTAAGTGTTCTTGCATAGCAAGACCACTTAATGTTATCTCTCATATATTATTATTCTTATTATAGCCAAATTTACCACCCTAACTCCCCCCCCAGTTTTTACACTACACAGACAGTAATATACTGAAACGTATGGATTGTTCCCGATCAGATTGCTATTACTTTGTGGAACGTTTCGCCAAATGGTTCACAGAACATCGTCGTTCTTGTGGCGAAATTGGTCCCATAGGAATGAATGGCAAAATGTTCAAAACTAGAGTGGGAGCTGGCAAAAGCTGAAAAATCAGGACATGATTTCTAAACTGCCACCACTCCCTCATTTTCAAGCCCACCTACACCAATCTTATATCAAAACGTTCAGCTATCCTTGCTGCCACTAAAAATGTCCACGGCTAAGCCATAGTCCTGATAGTTTTCACAATTTGACCATTTGTTTGCAACTCACGCCGTCCATTGACATTCATTGAAACTTCACTCTAGCCAGCTCAAACTTGAAAGGCAATTTCTAAACTGCGACTGTGCCTTCACTTTTAATATTTTAGAGACATATGTATCACAATGTAGGTCTGGGTCTTATGATTCTCACAATATAAAGCTCTTCGCTGTAGGATGTACAGTTTTTAAAATACGACCGTTTGAAAATGGCAACAGCCAAAGTACTCTGACCTGTGCCAGGCTGCAGCAGCAAGTGATGTCATAGACAGGGCCTTTTGAACACCTGCTAATGTTTTTATAAATGTATGTTTTAATGTAACTGTGAAGCACTTTGGGCAACAACGTTGCAATTAAATGTGCTATATAAATAAATAAAAATTGAAATGCATTTCTCACTCTATCAAGCTTGCCATGTGCACTTTTTAAATGTGATCAATCAATTGGTTAGTGTAATGTTTACTATCTTTACTCACTCCACACAGTTACTCTGCCCACTCCCTAAAGTTACTTTGCCCAGTCCAACTTTTCCACAGTTACTCCAACCACACAAGTTACTCAAGCCACTCCACCCAGTTACTCCGCCCACCCCAGTTGTAGACTACTGGTGGAGGCAAGAACACTTCACACAATTTCCCCATAAATTGTAGCTTTTCTAGTTATTTTTTTTTATTTTTTTTCGTACAAAAAAATAGAAACCAAAACACCATTGATTACTACATAACATGTAATTTTATGTTTATTGTTTTTTTATAAATATATATAATTTTTTTTTCTTCTTATGTTTCTAATAGGCAACTGCTGTTTTGTCGTGTGACGCTGGGTAAATCTTTTTTGCAGTTTAGTGCAATGAAGATGGCACATTCACCTCCTGGACACCACTCGGTCACTGGTCGACCCAGTGTAAATGGACTTGCCTTAGCAGAATATGTGATATATAGAGGAGAACAGGTATGATAATAACAAATATTTATTTACTCTGTAGTATATAGAAATTTGAGATTTTGGTTAAAAATAACTTTTTATGTAAAACAAATCTATTTTTGACACATTGTGTTAATTTGTTCTCTTTGAGAAAGGCATTGATTGTTCTTCAGTGAAGCAGCTTTCACTGCTAGGTGGCGGTTTTGTTAAAGGCAGAGCCTACTTGTGCGCTGTCTCTTCCCTGGTACACATGCACTAAGCTTTGTATATCTTTCCCACCAGTTGTGTTTTAAGCCCCACATCTGCATACCATATATCTAATTTTATCAGTGACAGATTTGAATCCATGGCAGCTATTTTGCTTGAATAATCATCAAAGGGTCTGCATTTATATATTTTATTCTCTGCAGTGGCATAATATTCATATTAAGTTTATTCTCCAATGTTTTTGTACTACTGCACATGTTTGAGAGTACAGTAATGAGTAGGCTCTTGTCAAATGAAGCTGCCATAATCTAAATACAGAAGAAGGGAAGTGAAAAAAAAAAAATCAATATCAGTCGATCCCTAATCCTCACGCTTTGCATGAGCATATCTAGCCTAAAGTAAAACCCCACAGGAAAGTTTGCACTTAGGTCCTCCCCATCAACTGACATCAGCGATTGAGGAGTTCGACCCAGCGCCAAGGGAGACTTTACTGTTAGCAAAACATCTCTCATAATGTCTCACTTTTTAAATGCATAATTACCTCACTTTCAAACAAACTCGTTTTCCTGCCATTATATAGTCCTTGAGTCTCCCCCACCCTCAAGGTCTACCTTCAGCCACTTACCTTTATCCAGTGCCGGATATAGTGGTCCTTTAACAGTTAACCCTGTGCTCTTCAAACTTAAACTGAGGTTTTTTTGGTTGTAGTGAAAGCTCTTCCCATTTAGAACATGTAATTCTGCAACCTGGTTTAACACACTACTTTCTCTGTTTAGTGATAGGATTATTTGCCTGTGAATTGATCAGGTCTGCTAATTGGCTTTTTTCAAATGTTTTTTTTTGTATGGTATATTCTTATATTGATGGGTTTCTGACAAGGGAAATGTGCATATTTTAGGTTGTAAATTTTCGAAGGTTTTGCTCAATTTAGGTTTGTTTGTTTTTTCCCTTTTGTTTGTTTGCTAGACCGTGTTTATTTATTTATTTATTTTGTGCAAAATAAAGAATATTGCCATACCACAAATCCGACAATAGAATGGCTTGCTAAAACTTGTAATTTTCTTTTCCTCCAGGCTTACCCAGAATATTTAATAACCTATCAAATAATGAAGCCAGAAGCTAGTGGAACAGGATGAACGGAAGGAAATGTTTAACTAGCTACTTATCTTTTTTTTATGTTTATTTTATTTTAGATACAGTTCTTGTGAATGCATTGTAACATCTTGACAGACTAAAGCTTTAAATAATATCCAGTATATTACCTGAACATTCACAAAATACTTTTATCTGCACTTTAACAGACGTCATTCTTACTCTGAAAATGCGTTTGTCTATATAACTCTACACCGAAATGTTTTGAGTTAACTTGAATTTGTTTTTTTTTATGCAACCATGAAAATCTAATTAAATTTAAACCAGTCTAAAAAAAAAAAAAAATTACTAAATTTGTGTATTTTAAAGCACATCATTTACACTGAACGTAGGTCCTTTGTAAAACTGTAAATAAGAGCTTTTGTATTAGCCTGCTATTTATTACATTGCTTTGTAATATAGACTTTTAGAATTCAGCCATGTAAAAATATATAATTGCAACTGTAATGCAGGCTGGTTTTGCACCAAAAATAATTCTTAATTATTGTGGCATTTATTTTTTATCTTTAATTAAGAGAATTGATCCAACCCCTGCTTTAAACCAAACTATAGAAACTGTTTTGTTTCAACCCATGCTTTTAGTTATTGTTTTGTGTGGCTTTTTTTTTTTAATCTATTTTTTTTTTCATTTCAAAAAACAAAAACAAAAAAACACCTTTTCTAAGATATGTCATGGTTCCAGTCTTTATATCATATTGTGATACAGTGACTCCAAAGTCAGCAAGTAGAAAATACTTTTTTTTTTTTTTTTTTCTGTTAGAGGTATGTAACTTGTTAGGATTGTAATGTTTGTTCTTAAAGAGGTTTTTAAATTCGGAGAGAAAAAAAAACAAAAATAAAAAGAATACACACACTAACCTTTTTTGACTTTCATGTACTTGTGTATGAAATATATGAGCAACTGAAAGAAAGATGATTAATCTGCATAAAATGTGTTTATTAAGTCCATGTATATGTTGTCTTTATTTACAAGATGATGTAAAAATTGGGACCATCACAGTTCACCTTTAAAAAGAGTACAATATTCCTAGCAAATAGTAGTAAATGTCTCTGCATAAGTTTAGTTACTGCCAACAGTGTGCTATTCCAAGACAGCTTGGTAAAAGCATGGTTTCTTGACAATTACACTGGGTCCTGAAAAGCAGTACGGTCTGAAGGTATGAGTTTTAGAGAGAGAAAAAATAGGATAATGATAGAACTCACTTTTTTTTTTTTAACCAGCCTTTAACCTGAATAAAAGCAATATTTTATTTTTACAACATATAAGTCCTTGGAGTTCTCATTATCCTATTTTTGTATATTTCTGCGGGCAAGGACCGGGCACAGTGTTTATTTGTACAGATTTGTGATTGATTATATATGTAATATTGATGCCAATTGGTTTGTGATGATTTCACAAAACCAGGGACTGTAGAGAATTGGCAAGAGAATTGCATGTTTCAGCCCAAAATCGCAGAGCTGGGAAATAGAACTTTTCCAGTTCAACTACCCTAACATAGTTTGCATCTTCCACTGATTCTCCACAATTCTTAGATTGTTGAATAATATTGTTAGCAAGTATAAAGTAACTAGTCTTTTAAAAGGCTAATAGTAAAAGAGAGATGACGCAAAGCCATACTGTTTTAGGGGACACCTTTGGCACCAAAACAACTTTAATGCTTTTGATAGGTTTTGGCCTCTTCTCTAAGCACGAAAAATAGTTTTTTTTTCTTCAGAATCCTGTTCCATAAGCCTGTCTCCTTAGCCACACCCCCTTTCTTACCAATTGTATACATGCAACTAATCTCGTGACAGTACTGAGCAAACTGTTTTAAATTTACATCCTGTCTGCAGAGTAAAAAGAACACTCTAAACAGTCAGTGAAACCCTTACTAAATGTTTCATGTTTTTTTTTATCAGTTTGACAATTTTTATTGTTTACAGTGTATATAAACTGCAAATTAAAATAAGATACAAAGGAACAATGTGGAAAAGCATCGAGTCAAGCGTTGACGGGTATTTCCCTCCAAATTGCAGTGTTACAGATATTCACCAAATACATAAAATGAGAATAAAATCAGAAAAATTGTGCTCTCTGTTTTATGTATTTGGTGAATATCTGCGACACTGCAATTTGGAGGGAAATACCCTTGAACGCTCGACACTCTGACGCTTGACCCTGACCTACCATCTACAAGGAACCAAGTTGAGCGACATATCCACAGGCGGGGATCATACCGCCCAGGCACATATATCTGGAGCTGAATATAAGCTCCAGAAAATTGTTGCATTTTTCATATTTTATCTCAACACTTATTGAATATACTACATTATATTCTGTTTTCTGTCCTCATTTTTTCCAAACCGACTCACCACCATATGAGTTTGAGGACACCCAGAAGGCGCTGCTTCCCTGTACCCTTTCCTGACTTATACCTAGTTACTGCCAGGTAGAAGAGACTCTGGTTTGGGAAGTACCAGCTGCCATACCCAGATCTAACAAGTGCTAGGAACCTCACCATCACACACATATGGTGAGGTTCCTATATATGTTCAACTCTTACTAGTGGCTTGGTATTGTTTTAACAGATTTTGGGTGGTGTGTGTATATAATGTATGTTTGAGTATAATTTGTCATGACTGTAAATTGTGTATTTGGGACAGATTTAAAATTAATATTTATATGTTAAGTCCAGTTTGTCTGTAATTCAGCTTACAAATGGAATTCATTGTAGTTCTAACCTTTCAGGAAATGGTATTCTTCATTTGTGATTTCCAGAAACGGTAGGATCTTATGTTCCACATGTTTGTTTGTCATTTTAAATATTTGAACACTGTTTTGTGTTTTTGGTTTTTTTTTGCTTTGCATGTAGTGTGTGATGTGATATTTTCCACATGTTGAGCAAGAAGTAAAGAAATGTGGAAGTGTTTGGACATTGTACTGTTTAAAAGGACTTGTTACTGTAAATTTGACTTGCTACCACACCTGCTTGCTCTGTGTATTAAATTGTGTTATCAGTAAGGATTTTGTTTTACTTTAAAACAAAAAAAATAATAATAATAATCTTCTCAAGATTTGAAGGACAACGGTCATCAAATTTCGACTTTCAGCCAAAGTTTTGTTACATTTGATATATATTTTTTTCTGAAAAAATATCACTTTCGTATCTGACTGAGCAGTCGTGTTAAGTTAGATTGTGCTGTTAACTAACCAGCTGCTGTGATTGCTCTGTGTGAACCTGGAGCCACAGACATGTTACGTTTGGTAGAATCTTACCCAGTATAGCTGCTCAGTCAAATAAAGCAGTGATATTTTGTCAATCAATATACATAATTTAAAATCATGCTTCATCAAAGGGATACTTTAAGCACTAAAAGAACTGGATCTTAATGAAGCAATTTTTTTTTAGATCCTACCCCTTCAGTCTCACTACTCGGGGATATACAACTCAGGAGTTAAATTACTATTTATTTTCTGTTTTTGCAGCCCTAGCCATATTTTCCCTGCTTAAGATTCATACAGGCTACGCAAAAATGTTTTTCAATCAGTACAGTGTGTTTACTTTAGATGTTTTTATCTCTTATTGTGCTAATCCATTTATATTGTGCTAACTTATTCCTCAGTGCTTTTCAATATTATAAAGTTGGAAATGTAACAATAAATTAGACAATTACAAAATGGTACTGGGACAGTAGGTTGAGGACCCTGCTCAAACGAGCTTACAATCTATTTCTTGCTCTGTTCATTGAAGTTTAGTCACACACAGGAGGCTCCCAAGGCCTCTGGTAGGCGATACAACATTCTAAGTTAAACAGAATGTGCAATAAAGGTAGTGTATACAGGGGAAAGGTGTGGGTCACATGCAGGGGAGATGTGACTAGGGCTGCATAAACAAAGTGTTCAAATTACTCAATGGCATGATTGCATGAGCATGATCTATACATCAAAACTACTCCAATAAGCTAAAGCTGTTTTGGTGATTATAGTATCCCTTTAAATGTAATAAACATTTTTATTTCTTTTTTAATAAAAATTTGACAGTTGTCCTTTAAATGTTTAGCAATTAATGCGGACAAAAATGGTGGTGCAACTTATTGGGAAAGTTAAACAATTCCACTACTTTTATTTATTTAAAGCAGCAGCTGTTTTTTTTTTTAAATATACTGTTAATACTAATTTGACATTTACAAAATTACTGTGAAAAACCTCTAATGATCTTGCAGTCGATAATAGCCATGATATAAGGCATGCTAGTTTTACTTCTTTACCTTCCTAGTTATAGAACAAGGTTCCATGTCTACATTAAATGGGGGTTCATAATCCCAGGATCGGAAACCAAAATAGATTATCGATGGGGTCTCCATTGACTGCAACAATCATGGCATATTTATCATGTCCCAGGTAACCAAGTACCTGCTATAAATTTACAATAACCACATGAACACAACTTGCACATCTGGAGGAATCTAATGAAAGTATATGTTGAGTTTATATGTTGTATACTATGTTAAGTGTAATACTAGGCGATAATCAGAAGAACAAGTTGTCATGTTAATACAATGTATGTGTTCCTGTATTGAGACTTCGATCCAATGAGTAGTGTGATTTTTTTTTTTTTTTTACCATATTGATCTATTATGGATTTAATGTCTATTTTTGTGTCATTATCCCAATAGCTTTTTATTTTGTCAGCATTCATTTCTATAAATATATTTTCGTGATGATAATTAAAATGGGCTGTTTTCATTTGAAAACTTAAGTTGTGCATATAAAATAACCAAGTGACACATTTTGGTATGTCCTGCTACCAGAGCAGATAAAAACAGATTCACTTTGAAAAATATAAATATAGATTTTCATTAATATTTGCTAATTATACAAATAAAAGTTCTGGAAGTAATTAATAGCCATCCACAATACACTGCTACTATATATATATTTTTTTCTTTTTCTTGCACAGTGTGTCCACCAGAGGGCACACTTTAATCACTCCTAATATTTTAAGCATTGGCTTTATTTGTAAGCGACAGATTCTCTAAAAAATTTCATAATTTATACAGTGTCTGGCTTTTGTTTAGAAAGCTCTGTATTTAAACAGTAATGCGGGCATTGGATTTTATACAGAAAAGTCATGACAGTTGTTACAGTGTCTACCTTGCCAACCAATGTCATGATCTACTTTTTCAGCCTTCTTAATCTCTCAACTTACTGTATTGCATGAAAGTAGCAAAGTTCCCTATGCAATGTACTTTCTCCATGTACACTAACAAAAGGTAGCAGAGAATGCTAGCTACCTATGTCAACACCAAATCTTTCTCCTGTGCTACTTTTCAGATGCAGCCATCTGTTGGTGGTGGGGCAATGTGAGAGCAGCATTTTATTTGTTCAAATTGAGATACTGGGAAATAACATAGTAAGTCCTAGAATTGTGTTTAAAGTGCCCAGCCTGAGTCTAGACTAAAATGTCTTCTTTCACCTGCTCCAAGATCTAATGCAGTTGTCATTTCAGTACCCTAATGTATGACTCTTTAAATGTTTCCCGGTAGAACCTAATGTTTGTCTTCAGAGGATCTGTGTAGTCTATAAGCTACATGGAGTCTGTAAGGCATATTTCTGATATGAAATGCGGAAATGAGAAGAGCAGACCACCAGTATAGTCAATTAGTTGCATATCCTGTTGCTTCCCACTATTGTAAAATTTAAATGCAAAAAGTTGCTACCTTGTTTTGAAAATAAAAGAATCCTTTTTCCTTCCTTGAGTGGGAAGAGCCTACAAGTTGTAACATATTGGATACACTTTCATTCAACTGGAGAAGATAGAAAAACCTCTCTACAAGGTTTAGGGAAGGTGGCGGTCTGTGCCCTGCTCTATCTACACGTGCTTGCACTTGCAACTTTCTTAGAGGAACAAAAAAAGTGGAGTCCGTTTATTATGTTATGACCCCTAGATTTTAGGAAGCTGGTAAGTAATTAAGTCCTGGCTAACAAACCTCTCCCATACTTAACCACCCAAGTAACCATCTTGTGAGGTTTCTGCTTGTCCTTGCATGCACTTTTCAAACTTTAATATTTTTAATTTTCATCTGATATGGTTTCTAGCAGGAAGGAAATTGTTACAAATAGTCACTGTTAACTATGTTTTGATGTTGCAACTTATCCTGCTCTGATTGGGTCCTGTATATCATGATTGGTGGTCTTACCATCCAAGGAAGGAAACTATGTTTGTCTTGCTTGACAAACTTAATACTTCGTGATGAGAACTTAATATTTGGCATCAATGTTTTTGGACAAGCTTTTTTTTTTACCAAAACAACTTTAGCTTAACACATCAGTTTTGGTGTATAACTCATGCCTCTGAAGTCTCACTGTTCAGTTCTCTGTCATTGAGGAGTTAAATCACTTTGTTTCTGTTTATGCAGCCCTAGCCACGCATCCTCTGATTGTAAAACTCACACACCCTGTATGGAGAAGAAAAAAAAAAACTTTCACTCTCAACCAGATGTAACTTTAAAAGATTTTACCTCCTGCTTGCTAAATTGAACTTTAATTACATACAGGAGGCTCTTGCAGGGTCTAGCAAGCTATTAACAGAGCAGGGAATAAGAAATTTTAAATGAAACAGAATTTGCTATAAGGGAACTGTAAACATTAGATGACACTTTACAGGAAGTGTTTAGGAAGACTGTAAGTCAAATGCTGGTAGGTGTGACTAGGGCTATATAAACAAAGTGATTTAACTCCTAAATATCAGTGAATTGAGTAGTGAGATTGCAGGGCATGATTTATACACCAAAACTGTTTAATTAAAGGACCACTCCACACCCCTAAAGCACTTCAGCTTGCTGACGGGCTTTATGGGTGAGGAGTAGCATAGTTTAATCCTAGTTTATAAAAGTGCTGATTTCTATGAGAAATCAGCACTTTTATAATTTTGCTAGGGAACTGCCCCCTGGCTGATAATCAAAAAGCCAGGGAGGATTCCTTCCTACTTCCGTTAGGTCCCCTGAGCTAACGAAAGTGACAGGCACGCTCCACTTGAGCGTGCCTGCCTCCCCACTCATCAGCTACTCAGCTCCAGATCTCAGACCAGACGTGTGCACGCGTGCACAAGCCAATACATGCACATAAAGTTGTGTGTTCGTGAGCCTGTACACATGTGGACCAATTCAGAGGCTCCTCAATGAGAAGCCTCTGGTTATTTCCCTGTGAAGAAACTCTTCTCTTTCAGGAAAAAAAGGGGAGGGCTTGCTAAGGCTGCAGTTAATAAGATCTGGAGCCATGGCAAGCTCTTTTAAGATATACCCCCAATAACTACATGCATGGAAATTCATACCTGTATGTAGCAGAGCCCTAGTCCTAGCAGGGACTCTTCTCCTCTGGATCCACCAAAGTGCAATCAGGAACAAGAGAAACACCAAAGAAATATCCCACCTCCTCCCCAGCAACTAGATGACGCAGTTCTGGAAGTATAACTGAAGTTTGTCACACACGACTTATGCCCAGTCCCATACAAGGGGTTTTTCATACAACAATTCAAGGGGTTCAATCCCAAGATCTTCTGTGCCTAAGAGATAATTGCGTGAGAAAAATCATATAATTTAATTATCTATCAGGTAAAGAAATTCAACAAAAATATACTGTACCCCAAAAGTACCCCCAACATACATTTTTAACTGCACAAAAATTACATTCCCCGATTTGAGTGTATAACATATACAAGAATCATTTAGGTTGGTTTGGTGAAACAGAAATGCAATCGAGGTAAAGTTTTGACCGGCCAGGCACGAGGCACTAGCCCAAAACAGTTTCAGGGAAAGAGGTGCTCTGGCCGGTCTCCATTCGTGAGATTCCAGTGCAAACCCCATGCAAGGGAATTTCTTCATTTCAGGATACGCCCAGTAATTCAAATCTCCTGAACATCGTTCATCTAGGTGGTCTGGAAATATGGGCAGCGGTCTATGTTTTACCGGCGTTCACGCGAGTGCCTAGCTGAAAGGAGTTCCAGGCATTCAACGACCAAGTGCCGCTGCCCATGTTCGGAAGGCAAGATGGCCGCCACTCTTGTCTGTCACGTGTTCTGTTATACGAAACGGCAGTCACCCAGGGGAAGCATTAATTTAATTACTTCCCTTGCGGTTTCGCACTTAAGTGGTCAGTGTCAACGTTCTAATGGGTTACAGGGGTGGTCCTTGTTCGGGAGATGAAAGAATTCTGTTCATGTGACGTCTCCCGAACGGAAAAAGAATGAAACAGGCGAATGCAAGGGGAAAGTATATATATATATATATATATATATATAAAAAAGTAATTGAAAGTCTCCATTCTGCTACAGTGTATTAATTGGGAGTATATCTACTAAACAGTGGTTTCTCTCCCCCGCCTTCCCCATGTGGGCAGTAGAGTGCTCCTTTAAGATAAAGTTGTTTTGGTGACTATAGTATCCCTTTGATATATCAAGCAAAAATCATTAATGTTAAAATGTTTTATATATTTTTAACATTTTATGCAAAAATATTAAATCAAGGCCTTTATTGGGTGCAGGTGCCTTGACACCTACTTCAGCTGTTGTGCTTGCTTTGTTTCTTCCTGCTTTTTGACCTTCTCTGCTTGGTTTGAGATCAAACTGAAGATTCTAGAAGAGGGGTGGGGAAAGGAAAAAAATATACTGAAGCATTTTATAATTGGTGATTCTTCCTCCTTTAGTTGGGAGGAACTTTATGCCTCAATTCATCTGCTCTAATTTTTTGTAAGAAAATTAATTTTGTGTAGCTCTGCACTGTATATAGGCAAGCTTTATATTGCAGGTAGAGCAGATTTTATTCATGGACAATGTGTGTCTCTGTAGTCCTGTAACATGATGCATTACATTTATTCAAAATGTGACTTTACACATTTCCCCCCCTTTCGTTTACATTCAAGGCTCGAAGCCCAACATTCAGAGTGTAGAAGGTAATTTAAATGTGCGTAACTTATGGCTTTGCACTGTTTCTTAGCCTTTACCCTTCTGGTGATTTAGAAGAGATTTTCTTATTTTACATGCAAGTCAGTACTGCAGAGACTACAAACAGCGCTTTGCTTCCCTGATTGCCTCAAACCTACCTTTCAAATTCTTTACCCAACAGTATTTTCTTACAAGCATTGTGTTTTATATTCTAAAATATATACATTTTGCTGCAGACATGGATTTTGTCTCAGGTTTCTAGTCTATTCTTGGTGAATAAAATTTTCTCTCTCTGTAATATTTCATATCATACATATAACTAATCTATCCTAACTATAAGATAAGGCAAGGGACTAATGAAAGTATTTAGAAAATTGGGCAGACTAGATGGGCTGAATGGTTCTTATCTGCCGTCACATTCTATGTTTCTATCTAAATTTAAGGTTTTTCTGTATAGAAGATGGGGAAAAATTAAAACTGTTGCACTTATGGAGGAGAAAAAAGTTGACTTATGTCAGCGAGAAGAGAACTACAAATCATAAGAATCCTATGGAAGAAACCATGCATGACATGTTACACTAAGTAACCGTAAATGTGGTACTAGTATTGTATAAGATTATTGCTGTTTCTCAGACATGTTTTATATGAATAGATAAAAGGAACGTGTCCTTTGGACCAAAACCATTTAAGATGAAGAGGTTCTGATTCTTAGAAAGTCCCTTTAAAAATATACAATGCGTAGCCCTTCAGTGAATACCGCACAATATATAAAAAAATAAAATCACAATCTCGAGATATCTGTGAGTAAATAATCAAGAGACATGAAAATCGACTATTGCATGTATCTTAATATTGAAATAATCTAATAAAAAAAAACCTGCCCCACCCTCTACAAAATCACTGTCACCTCTCTACAAAACCCCTGCCCCCTTTCCCCCTTCTACAAAATCCATCATTGCTTCTATAAAACCCCTGTCACTCCCTTCTACAAAACCCTTGTCCACTGTAAGGGTGTGCCCTTACAGTAGTAGTATCTGTTAAAAAAAAAAAAAAAAAATCAATATTAGCAAGCAGACCTCCACTCACAATTAATGAAGGTCTGCTTGCTGCTTCCTGCTGCTAACTCTGACTCAAGCCTCAATGTTCTAACGCCGTGGCTATGCTGGCACCCAAGTGTCTTTAGGGCTAGATCCCTGCTGGTACCAGGGAGCCCCCTGGGTATCATTTGATTTGATACTTGAGGCTCTCCTCTGTGGCCCTGGCTGGCAGATAAGCTGTGTAGTGCATACTTTGAGCACTACACACAGTCCTTTAACCCCTTAAGGACCAAACTTCTGGAATAAAAGGGAATCATGACGTCACACATATCATGTGTCCTTAAGGGGTTAATCACTGTGGCCGAGCAATTTTGTTCATCATGGGGGATTCCAACCTTGCAGGGAACAGACTGAAAACCTGTAAGACCCCCCTGCCAATAGTGATCAGAACTAGGTACAGCATGTAGGAACTGGAGAAGAATCATTTGCCAGTACTGAGCACAATGTACTGTTTGAGCTGGGAAATCTCTCTGCTGACATATCCTCTGAGATAGTTTTGGGGTTGGTATTAGGTGCAGGATTGCTGTTAGGGTTATAGGTACTGCTAGGTTTACAATTAGTGCCAGTGTTTGATCAGTATGATGACATAGCATCAAATTATATCCCTACAATTGAAGTCTTGGTGTAGGAAGGATAATTTGGAGTTTTTAGAGCACTGGGCACTTTATTCTTTATAGCTGAGATTGATTTCATCTAAATAGAAGAGGGTCTTTTGTGCTGGGGGAGAGGAGAGTTTAAACTAGGAGTAGGGGTGAGGGTAAATGTAATAGATAGTATAGAAAAGAGAGATAAGTCAGCTGATATCAAGAAGGCTGCAGATGGGGGGTGTGGTAGTATTAGCAGAAAAAGCAGGAAGGTATTCTCGCAAACCTACCTGTACCTGGTGCTCCTTGGGCCATGCAGGCAGAACACACAACGTGGTCGCACTATTGCAGTTCTCAGGCCGCAAGACCCGAACGCTCCACATGCCCGCACAGCCTGAATAGAATACTCACCGCACCCTCTGCTGGTTCGCGGGCTGAACTGTGGCATCTTAAATAATTATATCCTCATGATGTCACGCTCTTAAAGGGACTGCGTCGTCTAGGCGACACCATGCTGTTTGGGGTCGCAGAGATGACGTGGACCAATGGGAACTCTTCTGAACCTATTTAAGGCCTGTTCTAGCACTTACTCATTGCCCTATTGTGGTTTCTGTCCTAATACACGGTAGTGCTATATATAAGTTGTATTCCTGTTATTGACCTCGGCTCATATTTGACTTGTGATTTGTTGTATCCTGACCTCGACTTTGTATTTGACTCGTGATTTTCTGGTATCCTGAACTGGCTTTATATATACTCTGTGTATTTTTGTATCCCTGACCTTGGCTTACCCTGACCTTGCTTATTGCTGTTTTAATACATTAAGTCCGGCCATTCTAAGGCATGGTAATACGTCTTTTGGATGCACCTTTTGTGGGTTTTCACTTTCCTGCGTGCTAGGGTAAGACTCCCATGACAGGTATTAATTACATGCTCAAATAAAGGTCAAGAAACAAATGGTAAACAAAACCAGGGAGCTTTAAATATTGGCATACAAGGATGTGGAATTCTCTGCCTGAAGAGGTGGTTTTATCAGAGTCCATACAGATGTTTAAACAGCAATTGGATAAATACTTGCAAAAACATAAGATACAGGGATATAATTTCTAATTAGTGGGGTAATAGCTGCTTGATCCATGGAGATATCTGACTACCATTTTGGAATCAAGAAGGATTTTTTTCCTAGTTTGTTGCAAAATTGGAAGCGCTTCAGACTGTTTTTTTTGCCTTCTTTTGGATCAACAGCAAAAACATATGGAGGCCTGAACTCGATGGACGCAAGTCTCTTTTCACCCCATGTAACTACCGTATATACTCGAGTATAAGCCGACCCGAAAATAAGCCGAGGCCCCTAATTTTACCACAAAAAACTGGGAAAACTTATTGACTCGAGTATAAGCCTAGGGTGGGAAATGCAGCAGCTACTGGTAAATTTCTAAATAAAATTAGATCCCAATAAAATTACATTAATTGAATATTTATTAACAGTGTGTGTATATAATGAATGAAGAGTGTGTGTTTGTGTGTGCATATATAATGAATGCAGTGTGTGTGTTGTGTGTGTGTGTATATAATGAATGCAGTGTGTATATAATGCAGTGTGTGTAAACTGGGTGAGGGGAGGGCATTTTTATTTTTTATTTTAATATTATATTATTTTAATAATATTATTTTATTATTATATTATTATTATTTTAATAATATTATTATTATTTTAATATTTGCATTATTTAAAAAAAAAAAAAAATTTTTGTCTCCCCTCCCTGGCCAGGCAACAAGCAGGGAGGGGGGACAAAAAAACATTTTAAAAAAAATAATGCAGGGTAAGGTCGCAACCAGGCCACACAATCCAGACTAGCCCATAGATCAGCTACACGCTCTAAACATGTGACAAGGAGGGCACGGACACGTAAGCGACCACCCGAGGGAGCACACCCAGATTGATTAAAACGAATCCAGAGACACGAGTGCCCTCGCCCTGACCCCGGATGAGGGTGCCCCCAAACCCAGAGAGTAAAGGAACAAGGGACGAGTTTGCTCACGCTAGATAAGCAACCCAACGGAGGGAGAGGGGAGCGAGGGGGGAGGGGGTGGAAGCGCAGCCCTGCACCATGGTAGAAATGGGGAGCCAAAAAGGGGCGACATGGGACCCGACTGGCCGTACGGAAGACCGACACCGATATACCCTACCACTGCCCAGTAGGAGAGACGTCACTCAGACGGTGAGTCACTCACGGGAGCCACGGGTGGCACCGTGGATTGAAACTCCCCGACGTCTACACCTAACGGTCCCGAGACCGGAACACACCCACTGGAGATCACAGGACATCTCCACGAATCCCACGATACCTTATCCCTCTCTCTACCCCACCTCGAACCCTGACACCTTGTCCTCACACTGACCACGACGAACAGGCCACACCTGGTACACACACACAGCAGGGACTTGGACAACGACACCGATACAGCACCACCCAACAGCCGACTGACCAAACGACATGACACTGACTCCCGCCCCGCTGCATATTCTCACGATCAATGCCAAAGGCCTGAACAAACCAGAGAAGAGATCAGGAGCACTGAGAGACTTTCATAAACAAAGGGCCTCGATAGTCATGTTGCAGGAAACACACTTTCAGAAAGGGGCCAGACCCAAACTAACAAACCAACACTACACACAAGGATTCTACAGTGACTACCACGGGGGGAAAGCTAGGGGAGCAGCAATACTTTTCCATAAGAGGGTGCCGTTCCAGGAGGGGGGCTGCTTGTCGGACGATGAAGGCAGGTACCTATTCCTCAAGGGGGAAATAGCAGGCCGTCAGTACACGTTCGCGACTATATACGCCCCAAACACACGACACTACCGCTTCCTCAAACAAACACTCCACAAGCTCCAGGCGTTCAAAGAAGGGACTCTCATACTGGGGGGGGACTTTAATGTCGCATTAGAACCGTCATGGGACACCTCAACGGGCACCTCGCATATCCCCAACCAACAACTGCAAGGCATCAAATCCCTACTCCGGGACCACCGACTGGTCGACTGCTGGAGGGCCCACCACCCAGACGCCCGAGACTTCACTTTCTATTCCCACCCGCACAACTCATACTCCCGCATCGACCACATATACACCTCACACTACGACCTTTCATTGGTAACTGACGTCGAGATCGGAACAGCCACATGGTCGGACCATGCCCCTGTCTCCCTCCACTATTTCGCCCCACATCTCCGAAATGGAGACTCAATGAATACCTACTCTCCCACCCGGGAGTCACGACCCTTATAGGCGATAAAATCAGAGAATACCTTGCCACCAACACGACGGAGCAGACATCGCCGACGATACGCTGGGAGGCACACAAAAGTGTGATAAGAGGTCACTACATCCAACAGGGGGCAATACTAAAAAAACAAACCGAAGCCCGACTGACCGCCCTATTAGATGACATACACAAAACGGATGAACAAAACAAACGCGACCCAGACCACACACACCAGATCCGACTCCTACAACTGCGAAGGGACCTAGCGACCATACTGCATTCCAAACACCACAGGGAGGCACTTAGAAATAAGGCATTCTTTACCCTACATGGGAACAAGAGCGGTAAGCTCCTCGCTACGATGCTGAGAAAACAGAGACAGCACACATACATCGACAAGATCAGAGACAAACAGGGGTCCCTACACCGACTCCCGACTGATATCATGAGAGCGATCCGTACATACTACACTGAGCTATACGAACTCCCACAACCGACAACCGAACTGGCTAAGGCACACCTTCGCCGCTCGATTCAGGAATACCTGACTAAATACCCGATACCGACCCTAGACGTAGAAGTCGCTGACCTGGTTGACGAACCCATAACCGTTGAGGAATTAGCGAGAGCAGTCAAACTCACTAAACCGGGCAAAAGCCCGGGACCGGACGGCTTACCGGTAAAATATTATAAGACCTACGCCGAGGATCTCTACCCACCCATGGTGGAAGCATTTAACGCGATACGAGAAGGAGACCACATCCCTACCCAAGCCCTGACAGCCCATATTACCACCATACCCAAGGACGGCAAAGACAGAGAGCATTGCGGGAATTACAGACTAATATCGCTAATCAACTGCGACATTAAGCTACTAGCCAAGATCCTGGCGGTGCGCCTCACCAAACATATCCCGTCTCTGGTCCACCCCGACCAGGTGGGATTTGTGACAGGACGCGAGGCACGCGACAACACCATCAGAGCGCTCACACTTATGCACGTAGGTGGGGGCACGGACGGAGGCCTCCTCTTGTTGTCCACCGACGCAGAGAAGGCCTTCGATAGAGTGAGCTGGGACTACCTCTTCGAGACGCTATCCCACATGGGGCTGGGTCCCCACATTCGACGCTGGATATAGGCGCTATACCGAGCACCGACGGCCCAGGTATTAGTTAACGGGGCGCTGACTGAGACCTTTACCATACACAACGGCACGCGACAGGGATGTCCCCTCTCGCCGCTACTGTTCGCTCTCGCCCTGGAACCATTCCTCACACACATCCGCCACAACCCAGACATAACGGGCCGGACGACAGGCCAAATACACCACAAGGTAGCGGCGTACGCGGATGACTTACTTTTCGTGGTGACCAACCCCGAGATCACCCTCCCAAACATCCAGAAAGACCTGCGGACATTTGGCGCTATATCTAACCTTAAAATTAACTACGGCAAATCCTACATCCTTAATGTTAGCGTCCCCGCCACACGCGCGGACCCGCTACAACGCAGCTTCCCCTTTCAATGGGCCGAACAAAAAATTAGATACTTAGGGGTATGGCTGACCAAGCAGAGCAGAGACCTGTATAGGGACAACTTCGCCTCTATACTACACACGTTCCAACGAGACTTGAGGGAATGGTCCTACCCGCACATATCGTGGCTCGGGAGAGTGCAGGTCATAAAAATGAACTTCCTTCCGCGCCTCTTATACCTCTTCCAGGCCATCCCCACTGTCATACCAGGCCCCTTCTTTAACACACTCAGAAAAGAAATGATAAAATACGTATGGAACGGGAGGAGGCCCAGAGTGAAATATTCCACACTGACACGTCCTAAAGACAAAGGGGGACTAGCCCTCCCAGACTTCCACCAGTACTACGTAGCCACACACCTGCAGAGAATCATGGAGTGGTCTAAAGACGGAGTTCACAAACTATGGAAGACAGTGGAAGAGGCAGAAGCAGGCAGACCGATCTCGGGGCTTCCCTGGGGCCGAGACACAACCGATAGAGGTGACATGTCCATATACACGAGACACACTATGAGAGTTTGGAGGAAGGCCGCAAAGAAAGGGAATATGGCACCGTACCCCTCCCCCCTCCTGCCCCTGACACACAACGAGGACTTCCCGCCGGGCCTGGACCCTGGAACCCTCAAACACATCTTCCCAGACAGAACCCCATGCCTACACCACTTCCTCCAAGGTGGGAAATGTAAAACACTAACGGACTTGATGGGAGAGACGCCCCCGACCTTTATGCACCGCTTCCGACATGCCCAACTGACCAATTACATCCACTCCCTGCCGCAGGGACCAGCACTGGCCAGAGACCAGACCACGATAGAAGTGGTCAGCTCACACCCAGACCCGCTCCCGCATGGAGTGTCCTTCTTATATTCCATGCTCCAATCAGAAACCCCGTCCGAGACACCGCTATTCATGGGAAAATGGGAAACAGCCCTGGGTAACACACTAACGGAAGCAGAATGGGAAACCATCTGCTACCTTACACACCACTGTTCCACTCACAGCAAAACACAGGAAACGGCCTACAAGCTTCTAACACATTGGTATAGGACACCACATCTCCTTCACCACGTAAACCCAGACCACTCCAGACTCTGCTGGAGATGTGAACGAGAGGTGGGCACCACAAAACACATCTGGTGGGATTGCGCGTTGATCCAACCATACTGGAAGAGGATACACAAAATGCTAGAGAAGTTCGCGGACGCACCCCCCCCCCTGGAACCGGCAGCGATGCTCCTACACCACACAACAGTTCCCCGATCCCAATACAAAAAATCCATGACCATTAGAATACTTAACGTGGCCAAACGAGTGCTCCCCCAATTCTGGAAACAAACAGTTACACCTCCGCTCTCGACCTGGTTTAGCCAAATGGAAGAACTAAGGTCGATAGAGGAACTGACCATGACGGCCAACACTACACCCACTACCTACATGAGCATCTGGACGCACTGGATTCTAGAGACGGCAAAAGAAGAGTTCCAATTAGAACTCAGGCCTAACATTAACGGGAACCACGACACAGACAGATAGTACTCAGAACACACACCCCAGACGACGCAAGATGGTCGACAGACGAATTGGACGGAACTACCCCCCCCTTCTTCCTTTCTTCCCACCCAGACACATTCCCCCCCCTCCTGCCCCCTGCGAAATACCAGAGCATCATCATTGACTGAATCATCCCCTCCGCACCCATAGCGACAAGGGAAAACATAATTGGGAACGATCAACAAACACGAGCTGGTACTTACATCCAGACCGGCCCGGGAAGACACCCCAAAGCCAAAACATGCGAACACCTGAGGGAACCCTGGACAGGCCCAGCAATGACACGGCTAATGCAGTATCCACACGCCCAAGGTAAGGGTACCCTTTCCCCGCAATACCACCATTCCCCTGGTTAAACGCGTGAAACACCGATAGTAATAACGGGGGTAAACACAAGCCCACCACGGACGATGACACATAGCTAAGGACACAGGGCCCGATGAGACGCCGTGGACAGGGACCATAGGGGTGGCCTACAAACACTGACACCTAATCGAAGACTGATTAATCTGGTTCAAGGAAGATTACAAAGCATTATGTTCACTCAGTTCATGTAAACGTTACTTAATTTACATTCCCAAACAAATGTAAATACCAGAAAATGGGGACCTGCGAGTCCTTCTGTGATGGGGCCTGCGAGCCTAAGTTGTTACCTTTTATAATAACATGCAATGGAGACCTGCGCGTCTCACCGCAAATTTAAATATGCAAAATGAATAAAAATCATATTCACAAAAAAAAATAATAATGCAAATATTAAAATAATAATAATATAATAATAAAATAATATTATTTTAATATTATATTATTTTAATAATATTATTTTATTATTATTAAAATAATATTGAATCCCTGGTGGTCCAGTGGCATTGGCTGTTCAGTGGGGGGGCTGACAGTGAGCTGTTACTTACCTTCCTGCAGCTCCTGTCAGCAACCTTCTCCTCCGTGCAGCTCCTCTGTCAGCTCCGTTCTGTTTACAGTGTAAGTCTCGCGAGACCCGCTGCTCTCGCGAGACTTACACTGTGAGCAGAACGGAGCTGCACAGAGGAGAAGGGAGCTGACAGGAGCTGCAGGAATGTAAGTAACAGCTCACTGTCAGCCCCCAACAGGACCGCCGGGCTTGTAATGAGCCCGGCGGTCCTGGTCTGTATTATGGCAATGTAAGTTGCCATAATACAGACTGACTTGAGTATAAGCCGAGTGGGGGGTTTTCAGCACAAAAAATGTGCCGAAAAACTCGGCTTATACTCGAGTATATAAAGTATGTAACTATGTAATAGTTGGGATTACACAGGAAACATTTGGTTGGGCTATTAATTTAAATGGCTATACATTTTTTAGAAAGGATAGAAAAAAATGTGAAGAGGAGGGCGGGGTATGTCTATATTAAAACCGATTTGAAACCAAGTGTTAAAGAAATTTTATGTGATGACACAG
>OW240922.1:67281849-67312715 GCA_933207985.1 Pelobates cultripes | reverse complement strand
GCACTCTCACACATCACACTCTGCACTCTCACACACATCACACACAGCACTCTCACACACATCATACACCGCACTCTCACACACATCATACACTGCACTCTCACACTCAGCACTCTCACACTCATCACACACATCATACACAGCACTCTCACACTCAGCACTCTCACACTCTCACACACATCATACACAGCACTCTCACACACATCATACACAGCACTCTCACACACATCATACACACACATCACACTCTGCACTCACACACATCACACTCTGCACTCACACACATCACACATCACACTCTGCACTCACACACATAACACACACAGCACTCTCACACACAACAAACACAGCACTCACACACAACAAACACAGCACTCTCACACATACACAGCACTATCACACACAGCACTCTCAAAGACATAACACTCAGCACTCACAACACTCTCACACCCACACACACAGCACCCTCACACAAATCAATCACATACAGCACCCACACATACAGCACCCTCACACACGATCCATCACACACACATACTGCACCTCACACATACACACACAACCCCCCGATACACTGCATCACACACACACACAATACTTCCAAACATATTTATATATATATATATATACACATATAAATATACACACAGCACTCCTCACACACACACACACAGCACCCCTAAACACATTTCATTCCAGACACACACTAGATCCTCTACCCAACTCTGGATCATCTACACACATACACACACTAGATCCCTATATACACTCTGAATCCATTATATACGCACGCTCACTAGACCTCCTATACATATTCTGGGTCCTTCAAACACACACACACTCTGGATCCCCTATACGCACACTAGATTCCTTGTAAGCAAACACATACTACATTCCCTGAACACACACTCTCTACAAACACTACATCACCTACACACACACACTATAGCCTGTATACACACACTTGCTACATCCCCTAAACACACATTCTCTAAAGCCCCTAGCCACATATGCATTACATTACACCACAAACACAACACGACTAAAACCGACCTTATTACACAATACCACACCTCGACCAGCTCACTCTGCACACACACAATACCCCAAGCAGGCTCCAAACACATGCACAATACTCTTTCCTGGCCCTTTTGTCTCCTGGTATCCATTTATAGAGACACCAGAGACAAGTTGCAAGGAAACACAGTGCAAGCATGTTATTAAATTTGCTTGCACTGTGCAGAACAAATACAGGGCTTTTTTTCTCATGCTAGAGCTCTTCAGCAGAGCTCTGTGCATGGTCTGCCCTGGAAGAGCATTGAACCAACATGCTCACTTTGAGAGGGGGCGTGTTTGTCATGAGTGATGACAAAACACACCCTCGCTGCCCCGCCCCCTTCTTAGTGGGCCGCTGTGATAAAAAAATGCCCGGGCCGAATTTTTTTCCCAGTCCGGCCCTGCTTTGACTTCAGCTGCTGAGGGAGACAGACCAGCAGTGATACTGTGTGTTTACCCTTACTGAGCCAGTGTTCGAGGGGGAGATAGCTTGGGTCATTGATTATAATGAGAGACTAGCCTTGTGGTGTCTCTAGTAGCTTATACTGCCATGAGCTCTACAGAAAACCTTGAGTGGGAGATATGAGATTGGCAATGAGTTTGGCTGTCATTTTAACTTGCTGAAATGATTTATGTGTGAAGAGTGTGTCCTCTGTTTAATTTTACAAAATTTTTTAGATTTCAGTAGAAAATGGCAGTTTTATATATGATCCTTTTTACAATGCCCTAACTTTTAATCAGACAGCCATCAGACAGTCCTGTTACTTCCTGGGTTGTTTAGCTCAGTGAAACTAAACTCAAGAGGCAACAGTTGCCCAGAGCATCTGTGTTACAAAGACCTCTCATTGAGCTATATTGGGAAGTCTGTGATTGGACAGCCACAGCAAGTCTGGGCGGGGTTAGAAGGGAGGGCTTGCAAATACTTCAGACAAGAGATCTGCAGCTTTTGCAAACTGTTTTTATGTATACCCCAATGAAAATTGCATAATTAAATGCATGCATGTTTTACTATGCTGCATATTTACTAAACAGTTCCTTTTTTATTTTGGGGGGTATGGGCAGTGGAGTGTCCCTTTAAAAATAATCTTTTGCACTGTTTGGTAGGAAGAAAATTCTATTTTTATTTCTTAAAAGTGTATTGAGTCCAGTGTGTGAGCACTGGGCAGTGTTTCTTAACATAAAACATAATAATGTCACAGCAGTAAATACACCAATCACTAACCTATTTTGCAACACACCTATTTTTGCTGAATACAGTTGTTACTTTACACAATAAACACCTCTCTCAGCCTTGATGACTGCTGACACCTCCAACACCACTACTACCACTATATTACTAGTATTCATCCACAGTGAAAGTGGAATTAGCAGCATGTCCTTCACGTCTGATTCAACAACCAGGAGGCAATTGTTTGTTTCCAATCCTGTCCTTGTTGCAACAACCTGTGCTTCCACTTCTACTGAAGCTAATCCTACTACAACTAGTTCAAGCATTATACCTTATTTTTACAACTAGTGAGAGTGCATCAGAGTCTAAAATGTGGAGGGACATCAGAGGCACAAACTATCACCAGTGCTTCCTCCTCTGCTACTACTACCCCCTTTAGACAGAGCAGGTGGGATGGTGAAGATAGCGCCACTAGTCAACAGGGGCAGATTGAACAGAAACAGGACCTCCTCAACATTCAGTGAATTAAGGCAGGGAGGCAGAGAGCGGATGTCATGTAAAAAGTCCAACAATTCTAAAACAGTCTGTCTACTTACATTAAGGGGAACGCGTGACAAGACACTATTGGAAAAATATAACCACTACAGTATATTGTAGTTGTTATGGTGCTTTGAGTGTTCATTTAACTTACATGAAGGCATGATAAATGTTTTAGCAGGAGATTGTTATATGTTATCCATAGTTTCCCTTTGAGAACAGAAAAGCCACCCATGAATTACTCATAAACATCTGATCCAAATCTAGAGCCATTTAATCTGTGCTTAAATCCTTTTTATCTCAGTGACTTTCACTCAATCAGGCAAATATTGATTTCAAGATTTTGAAATTGAAACCACTTTGATGCCCGCTGAAAAACTAGTAAATACTAAAAATCGATAAATATAAAATGGAATTTTTCTTTGGCAGGCCAGGAAGGTCAGTTTCACACAAGATAAGAATTAATCACGTTACTGAGCATTTTCCATGTTGCTGCAATCATTCTCTCAGTGCCTACTCTGGAGGATGGATTGTACAACTAGGGAAACATTTAGCACTTTTACCCGAATAGACAATTTTTCCTAAGATGTCAGAGGAAGCATTCATACTTAATTGCCAGAAGTTAATGTATATTTGGTCATATAGTTCGGGAGTAGGTGAAACAGTATCAACTTTCTATTGGACTTTGCAGGGTTAATTTCTTGTACGTCCCCACGAGGTTGTAATTTTTCTTGTTTTATGAGATTGTTCCTGACTTGCCGACCCAATGGTACATCCAACAGTGCCCTTCTCAGTTCTTCCTTCACCTGTCCAGAGGACGTTATTGTCTAGATTTATGCTCTAAATTAATTTCCAATCTATATCTTTCCTGGCTACTCATCTTGCGGCAACCCGTTAAAACCTTAAACGTATTTCGATATAATAATTACCCCTAAATCCCTTTCCTCAGATATTAAGGTTAGGACTTTATTAAATATTCTGTACTCTGCTCTTGGGTTTTTAGGTCCAAGATGCATTATCTTGCACTTACTCACATTAAATGTCTTCTGCCACAATTCTGACCATTTTTTACCTAAATCATTTGACATTTGGCTTATCCCTTACCTTACCATCAAGACCTTCTGCAATATCACTAATAAAAATATTAAAGAGAATGGGTCCAAGTACAGATCCCTGAGGTACCCCACTGGTGACAAGACCATGCTTCGCATATACTCCATTGACTACAACCATATATTGCCTGTCGCTCAGTAATTGCCTTACCCATTCATCAATATTGGAATCCAAACTTAAAGATTGTAGTTTATTGATAAGCCTTCTACGTGCAACAGTGTCAAAAGCCTTACTGAAATCTAGGTAAGCAATGTCTACTGCACCACCCTGATCTATAATTTTAGTTACCCAATCAAAAAAATCAATAAGATTTGTTTGGCATGATCTCCATGAAGTAAAACCATGTTGTCTCTGATCTTGAAATCCATGTGTTTTTAGGTGTTCAACAATCCTGTCCTTTAATATGGTTTCCATCACTTTCCCCACTACTGAAGTAAGGCTTACTGGCCTATGGTTGCCCGACTCCTCCCTACCACCTTTCTTGTGAATGGGCACAACATTCGCTAACTTCCAATCTTCTGGGACTGCTCCTGTTAACAATGATTGGTTAAATAAATCTGTTAATGGTTTTGCTAGTACAAAACTAAGCTCTTTTAATAACTTTTTTTCGACAAACAAAATTCTTCATAATCTTTATTGATTTTTGAGAAGTATTAGAATATGTAGAATATTCTAATATATCCTTTATTCTGCAGTTCCGTGGGATACATGCCAGCATTCCAGTCTGCTTATGGGACTTGAGATCTTGAGACTTTGAGACATATACATAGTGTTGTAGTGATATATTAAATGAACACAAACATGCATTCCTGACACTATAGTGTTAAAACAACTCTTTAGGATGATTTTACTCACCTTTTCTCTCACTTGCTGCGGCTAGCCCCATCTCGCTCAACCTCCATGGCTGAGCTCATCAAAGTTAATGATCTCAGCCCATCCAATGCTTTCCTATAGGAGAGCAGTGGGAGGATATTGCACATGCACGGAAAAAGGCTGCGCTGCGCCAATCAGCATTTCCGCATTGAGATGCATGGAACCAATACATCTCTATGCGGAATGTTCAGCGCCCCCATGCAGAGCATGGATACCCTGAATGCCAGTCTGAGTGACTGCCGCTAGATGTTGTTACTAGGCACCAATGTAAACACTGCTTTTTCTCTGAAAAGTCATTTGAACCTTCAGTGAGTGTAAATATCATAATTTACCTTTTGTATGGTGTTAGCAAGATGTCTTTATACTGGTCATTTACAGTTGCCATTTTTGTAGCTATACTGTATTTGCTTTACTCCTCGCACTTAGCTTATGTCCATATGTGAAGCTGGTGCCTTGTTGTCTCATATTCCTTTCAGAACTGGTAGCTACCTACGAGACAAAACAGAAAAAGCAAGACCTACTTACTCATCTCCCCCTCTTCAAATTATACATTTCATTTACCAGTAAGCAATGCCATCACAGACTACTGGTAGTCCACTGGACTGCCCCACCTTCATCTGATTAGAAGTGACATTATTAGCACCAAATGGAGCTTAATAGAGGAGTATTTGGTGTATAGATCATGGCCCTGCAGTTTCACTTCTTGCTAAAATTACATTTAGGAGTTAAATCAACTAAGTCCCAATTGAAGCAGTGAGTTGATGAAAGGTACAAGAAGACTAACTCAGTGGCCAGCTTATATACACATCTTTATACTGGTCATTTACAGTTGCCATTTTTGTAGCTTTACTGTATTTGCATTACTGGGGAGCAGGGGGGTCTCCAGCAAGTACATAGTAAAACACTCCCACAACATGCCCATAACACTCCCACAACATGCCCAGGAATCTCTGTAGACAAAAAGAAAGGTAAGGGTGCGCCTAAATGAGTAAATATAACAGATACATAAAATATAAAATATAAAATAAGGTAAATGGAATAAAAGTCCAAAGCACTTATCAAATGTCCGTTATAGTAGTTTCTCCTTGTAGAGGTAGCAAATCTTTGGGACGTCAGACGGGGTTGAGACTTCACAGTGATGTACTTGAATCCGGTGAGGTACGTATATAAAAGGAAAACAGAAAAAAGGGAAAACTCCAATGGTACAGTATATCAATCACAGTGTAAATATTGGAATAGTGTAAATAGTCCTACTCACACTTTTTGGAGCTGAAATTTAGCTCCAATATATGCGCGTGAAGTGGAATGATCCCCACTCAAGGATATGTAGAGTAGTGCTTTGATTGGAGAATTCTAGATCCGTGTTCGGTGTTCCAATCAGTGTAACCCAAAATTGAGAGAATAAAAGAATAGTGCTCTCTGTTTGTAATATAAAATGGTGGTATATAGAAAATCACTTACACAGTATGGGGCAGATTTGTACTGCTCAGTGTAGGCGCTTAGGTGGTATAATCCCCACCTCTGGATTCTTTCAATTCTTTGTAGATGTAGGTCAGGTGCAGGTATTTATAAAATAAAATAAATTAAATATAAAGAAAATGGCAAAAATATTTTATGCCAAATAAAATTCTTTATTAGAGATAAATAAAATAAATACTAATATCTAGACGCGTTTCGCCTCAAAAGGCTTCTTCAAGTAGATAATTATTATTCCTATTTTTATCCAGGAATCTCTGTGTCTGGGAGATAATTTAGTGTACTTTGCTTTAAACTAATTATCTCCCATGCACTAGAATGACTAAGCACGAAACATAACATTTTAAAAATACACAACACAAATAGGAACCCCTATGAATATTATATCCCCAGATAGGCTGGATCTGAATGTCCAAGTTGTCCAAATAGTGCCCAGATCCCATGAACACAGCCAAATCACCACCAGGGTAAAGTTTTGACCAACCGCACACGAGGCATCTGCCCAAATTAGTTCCAGAGATTCAGTGGTAGCGGTCGGTCACTTTTGGGAGTTCCATACGAATAAAATATTGAACTGTTTCCCTGACTCATAGGTAGCGTTTGTTCGCCTTGCTTGTGCGAACAAACCTACCAAACAGCGTTCTCCTGGCTTGTCACTGAAAGAAGCAGGCGTTCGTATGATTTTACCGGTGTTTGCGAGGTTGAAGGTCCAACTTAAAGTTCCAGACACTCGACGACCAAGTTCCGCTGTCTGCGTTCGTGCGACAAGATGGCCGCCGTTTTCTCCAGCGTTTGGTTTCTTTGTACTTAATGAGCCAGGGGGGTGGTTGGTGTTCGGTAAATTTATCTACCGAACGCAGGGAAAGTGTTTCTGTTTGGAAAACTATAAAAAACGAACCAGGAGGAAATGTCTTGAGAACAGAAGTGAAAATAGTGAGTTTGGCACTATGTATATAGCCCATAGTTGGTGGACAGGAGGCTAGCTTCTGTACGCCTTAAGGAGTTTGTGGCAAATGACTAGGGTAAGGAGCGTTTGTCATACTTCCAAACTTCCCTTGTTGCACAGTCTTTTTAATTTAGAATTTCTATCTCTTGCTGTATTCATATTCTGCAGGAGCCTCCTATATGTGATTAAAGTTTGGTTTACCATGTGCTGTCGGATCTGATTGAAAATTAAACCATTTTTCATGCAGACTGTGTGAGTGACAACCAGGGGTCGTGTGGCCAGAGCTGTCTAAACAGAAACAACATTTATTTAACTTGTTGATGGAATTGAGCATGACGGCAGGGATATGATCTATACAACAATGCTGCATAATTAGGCTAAAATTTTTTGGTGCTTAGAATATCCATTTAACATCACTGCCTTAGAACTGGGAATCTCAAGTATGAGCTCAGGGCCGGATTAACATAGGGGCTGATGGAGCTGTAGCTCCAGGCCCAGGCCCATGGAATAGGCCCATTGATTTTAAAAAATAAAAAAAAAAAATAATTTTTTTACTTTTTTTTTTCACACACTACTCTTAGGGATTCCACCAGGCTTTTATTTTATTAGCACAGCCAGTATTTGAGGCTGCCTGGCTGGTGCCAATATTGCAGTGATACTGGCAATACAAATGCTGGTATTTTTCTCAGTATAAACAAGAGATTACTATGCAATACCAGCACTGGCCAGTAGGGGTCGCTGTGTGTGTGGAGACCGGCAGGGATAGGAAGTTCCAGCATATCCCTCCCTGCCTATCTATACTCACTGATCTGCAGGGGAGCAGCTACAGAGAGTCCAGACAGCAACTCCCATCCTGCAGAGACAGCCTACAGCTCAGGGAAGTAAGGGATGGGGGAAAGGCTGCAAGGAGACATACACTGAGACACTAAGGGACACTGGGAGACATTATGGCAGACACTGAGACACTTAGGGACATTGGGAGACATTATGACACAGACACATGGGGACACAGTGTCCCCATGTCTCCCAGCCAGTGTCCCTGGTGTCTCAGTGCCCCCTAGTCTCCCAGTGACCCCTAGTGTCCCAGTGCCCCTAGTCTGCCAGTGTGTCACTGTACCCATGTCTCCTATAGTGCCTCCATGTCTCTCAGTGCCTCAAGTGTCACAATGTCCCCATGTATCCAATCTAGTGTCCCTAGTGTCTGTGGCCCTGGTGTCTCAGTGTCCCCATGTCTCCCAGTCCCCCCATGTCTCAATGTTCCCATGTCCCCCAGCCAGTGTCTCTAGTGTCTGTGTCCCCATGTCTTCAAGTGTCCCCTATTTTCCCATTGTCCCCATGTGTCCCAGCCAGAGTCCCCTAGTCTCCCAGTGTCACTGGTGTCTCCGTGTCCCTAGGTCTCCCCGTGTCTACAGGTCTCCCCGTCTTCCTAGTGTCCTAGTGACATGGGGACCCTGGGATACATGGGGACACAGGGAGACATGGGGCATTCAGACACTGTGATACATAGGATCACTGGGAGACCTGGGGACATGACACTAGGGGACACTGGGAGACATGAGGCACTGAGACACTGATACATAGGAACACTGAGACCTGGAGTAATCGACACATGGGGGCACTGGGAGACATGGGGGCACTGGGAGGAATCCATCTATACAGCAGAATCAAACTAAGTAGTTTTTTGGTGATTTTACAGCATTTTCTCTTATGTCACTCCTTGTGATTTACATCATGGGATGTCACCCATACATATTTAATTATGCAAATTAGTAAGGTCGGTATGTTTTTCCAAGAAAGGTGGCAACCCTAACTACTTTTCACATACTCTTACTTAAGTATGGAAACTTAAGAGGGATGTATGGGAACAAAACTTGTGTGGACTGGCTGACAATGAATATAGTTAAAGGGACACTATAGTCACCTATGAGTCTAACAGCATGCAGAGTTACAGCTTCAGGCTTGAATATAGTAAGATTTTGCTATATTTATAGAGGCAAGAGGGGCCCAGGGGGGCTAGATGGTGGTGTTAACACTATAGGGTCACGAATTCATGTTTGTGTTCCTGACCCTATAGTGATCCTTTAAGATAATGATGACTTTTGTCTCTCTAACACTGTGGCATGTTCCCTTTCTTCTACACTCACTACATACAGCTTTTTTCTGCCCCAGACTATATACCAGGAGCTTCTGCCTGCTAGTAAGAAGGCAAGGAGACAAGTGGACTAACGAGTGCTAGAGGACAGTCCTTAGAATGCGTTTATGCTAAGCTCAGGGTGCTGTCTGCATAGTATGCCCTTAGTTGGCCAACTGCATGATTGGCAGGCAGCCTGACATGCATTCATGCCAGGCTGGCCTTCTAATTCTTTGGGCAGACATGTCCTCTTTTTGGGCATGTTCGCCCCTTTTGGCAGGTTACATGATTTGTGTCAATGGCACACCCTTTTACCTTCCTGCTTGACTGGACACTGCTGTTAGGGGTTATGGATTTACTTGAAAGATGAAAACATAAATTAGAGAGAGATTAGCCTAGGGTATGTGTTTTCTTATAGCTGCTGTTTTCTATCTCTCCAGCACCATCTTTATCAGATACATGATGCTTGGGAGTGTTTTACTGTTTTTGGTCGATATAATTCTGTAATTAGGCCCGTCATAATTGTCAGCACCAGGCCCACTGGGCTCTTAATCTGGCCCTGCCTCAGCTATATATCCACCTACTTCAAATCCTCATAGCTACAAGCTCTTTTGGCAGTGCATTCTTCATAACCCCTTTCTATAATTGTAAAGCTCTGCAGAATATGTTGGCGCTATACAAGTGCAAATAAAAAAAATAAATGAACAAAACTGCATCATTCATCAGTCCTTAAATACTCTGCCCATGGAAATAGTCCCAAACTTTCTTTAAAACGTTCTTTAAAGTGGCAACACAAATGATTAATGCGTCATCACTTTACAGATAACTTTTCTGTTTCTCTTGAGCATAGTGGGCATTTATATTATTGTTAATTGTCACTGACACAGTTAGTAAACACCATTTTAAAAAATAAATCCAAAATGGCAACATTGAGGCCAAGATAGATAGTTTGTGTTTGGAAGCATTCTATAAAACTGGGTTATAGTCACAACTATTTTAGCCTCGCATTTGTCATGTGGATTTCATTCACAAAACTTCTCTGTTTAGTGAACAATCGGAACGTAATTATCTAAAGGTAACTACGAGTACATTTATGTAATCGTAAATCGTTTTGATGACATAATATGTGACATCATTAATTTGAACTGATTTCTTAGAAAAGAAAAAAGAAACATTTTAGAGACAAGGCAACTTAAAGGGATTAATTCACAAGAATAATGCTTTGTATATTAGGATTTAAAGACGGTTAAAGCAATAAATATGTAGGATTTTAACGTCAATTATATTTGACATTAAATTCATTCATAACTCAAATAAAATGTTAAGCTTATCTAGTAAATGTAAGTGGCTCTCGTCTCTTTAGTTACAGTGCATTACGTTTGTTAGGGAGGATGATGAAATACAGTTTTCAAGTTAATTTAAACCTTGTTACATTCCCTGTATTGCTCTATATTTGTGGCATGACATCAATGACTGAATGCAGTGTGCTATTTGGTTTCATAAGCTGTCAGCTGAATACTACAAGAGAATAGCATTAAGCGCAAAAGATTGTTCGCACTATGTGGCCTCTGATTCAATGAAAATGTAAACTACTTCAATAGGAATAAAAGGCACTTGAAAGGGGAAAAAACATCTATTGCTGTTTTGGGGTTTCTGAATAAAGACGAAAAAGGATAAACTGTAAAAAGACCGTTTCAGGCTGAAGTACGTTATTGTAGGCAATCAAATATAACCTTTTAAATCCTGAAAATCAAATTGGAGCCTTCATGCTTGGCTTTAGAAAATGTTTAGTCAACTGTAGCACTCTATGCTCACTAACAACATACTTCAAACTAATAAATATTCAGAATCTTGTGTGTGTGTATTTGTGTGTGAGTGTGTGTGTGTATAACACATTTTCAGCTTTGAAACCTTTGTAATAATACTGTATGTCTGATAATATAATATAGAGACAGAGTAAGAACCTCCAAACATATAAATAACTTTATATATATTTATGTATTGAAGTGGTTATGGTCCCAGATTCCCTTCTGCAGTACCTCTGTTTAGTTTTAAATCATTTTGATCAGTTCAATGAGGGTCCCTGGGTGCCCCCAGCCAGGCCCCACAGTGCTGATGGTTCTCATGCTTCTGTCTGAGCAGTGAATGAATTACAGTGATAGGATGAGTGTGTCAGCTCAGTGCTCTCAATCACTGCCACTCACTGCTGGTATGAACTGATATGGATAAGAGTATGGCTAAGGTGGAGTGTAAACAGACTATTACAGATATAAAGACAGAGCAATCTTTCATCTTCACACAACTATTGCAATTGTTTTGGTACCATCTCAGGATACTTATACATGATACACCTTTACCAACACCTTCTGAAAATGCACGTAAGGATCAGGTTGTAGATGTAACCAGTGGGGTGTAAGGAGGCTGTGGGAGGAACTGATGACCCAGACCTTCTTTGACGATCAATGGGATAAAATATTCCTACTTCAACTCAAGAGCTCGGTGAGCTCCAGATACCAGGAGATGAACTTTAAACTGATCTCTCACTGGTATAGTGTCAGGGTGGCGGTCCGGTTACCGGGACCCATACACTGTCTGGGCGGCGGTTGGACTACCGGGACCCAGTATGCCTGATGTTGAAGTAGGAGTCACAGTGTGGAAGTGGATTATCAGGGCCTGGTGCAGGATAACCGCACGCCCCCTGATGTTGAGCACCAGCGTTTGTGCAGCCACATACCAGGACCCTGATGCAGCTTCAGTGGATCCCAGGAACTAGGAGCATGGAAATAAGCAGACCTCCCAGGAGCTGAATAGGGAGGCTCTGCAGCAGGAATGTATCCAGTACAGAAACAAGGCAAGGCTAGGAAAGGCACCAAACATGAAAAACAAGACAGAACTAATAGAACCCAGAACCAGAGAAGGATAGGAAGCTAAACCCAGAACATGTACACAATACAAAAGGGAAACATTAACAGAACAGAACAGGGCAGGACAGGACAGGACAGGACTGTACATGGACTGGGAATACAAAATAAAACAAGACAAGATATAATAGGCAAAACAAGAGGAGACATAACTAAGTACTATATGTGAAAAACTATGAGGATTTAGTTACATTATATGATCATACATTGCATAACGCCAATGTACCCCATATTTGGCAGGTCCTACTCTAACTGCCTAATGTCTGCTAAATAAACCATAATAAAGCACATCCAGCACTTACCTGCAAGAAAAGGCACAGAACTTGAGCAACTGCCTGCAGGGACTAACTGAAACAAAAGGAATCATGGAAAAGGAACGGGTGTGGCAACATAAAACAAACATTTAAAGGAATCCAAGAGACTGGGAATTCCAGGAACAGAATAAAGGAATGAACCCAGAAAACCCAGCATAAATAAAACCAGACATAGAATAGAAAACCAGAAAAAACAAGAAAAACTAGACAAGAATTGTAAAAAGAGTACTGGATACCAGAAGGCATTGCCAGAATGATCTGCAGCTAGGAACAGGATGTGACATATAGAACACCTTCCCTCTTACACCGAATATTCCCAACGATACCAGACACCTGCCGGAGATGCGTATCGAAGGTCGGATCTATATGCCACATAGGGTGGGACTGCAGTAGAATACAATCGTATTAGGAGGAGAATGTACACCTTCCGCTCTCAAAATACAAAAAAAAAAAAAAAAAATTGATTCTCAGACACCTGCTCAATGCAGCCAAATCTTTGATACTGGTTCTTTGGAAGCAAACAAAACGGCCAACCATAAGTCAGTGGCTGCAGAGGGTTGAAGAGATTCACGAGGCAGAGACGAAACACACAGAATTATTGGGCCGAAGCACCAAACACGTAGAGCAATGGAGCCCATGGTGTGTATACCTCACACAGGCAAATGCGGAAGGAGTAGCATAGGTGAACGTCTGGGGTGGGGGGAGGGCTCCTCCCGCGCCTAACTCTCATTCCCTTGTACCTCAATTTTTCAACCCACTTTTATCTACAGACTAACTTACTTCTCTTACTTTTTTGTACTTTCACATCGATAGCTTTATCTCCAAATAGCAGATCCTATCCTCTTATTTCCAATTTCTTTACAGTTTCACTGCCGAGACACGGGTGGGATGGGTGTCTCTGCTGCGACACACAAAAATTTTTATTCTTAGTATTTATTTATTTTTTTACTTTTTTTTATCCATGCTTTTATAAACTTACTTTTCATGACGACATGATTCCATCCTGACCACAGTAGCGTGTTACCCATATACGATAACATACAGAGTACCGCTAAGTATACATAGTGAAGTTTGACACCAGATTTAAGCAGGTACATTGTTGACATAGGTACCAGGGTGTTACACGCCCCTTCCTCTCCTAGACCCTCAGTCGCTCTGTAGACCTTAATATTACATACTGCCCTTACTAAACACTGGGAGTACGAGGCACTGGATAGGGTGAATGGTTAACAAGTATATTTTTCTCCTTACCTGTTTCTGTCTGTTATGGTTTAAATTTATTTTGCATTACCGATAGCATTTGGACATACTGTTACTTACAGGTAAACCATGTTTTCGATATGTACGACTCTTCTGACCACCATACGTACTAGTTGGCATTTCATTCTGATGACTGTTATACCTGATTAGGTCTTGCACGACCAAATGCTTACTATTAGTTTGAGGCCTGTGAGTCTCCTGCTTACTTGTTGATCTTTCCCTCTTATGTTATATATAAAAAAAAATAATAACTTTTGATTTACAAAATAAGTAACCAATAGTGATGTACCCAGTTGTGTCTAAGGTGTTTAAGAAAAAAAAACAACAAAAAAAAAACATGTTAGACACAACAGGGAAGTCCCTAAATCCTGGACTGGTAGAGGGTACTTGAGGACTGGGTTGGGAACCCCTGCTCTATTTGTTACTAGTGATGTCCCGAACGGTTCGCCGAATGGTTCACCGAACGGTTCGCCACGGATGGCGAACATAAACATAAACTTTGACCCTGTACCTCACAGTCAGCAGACACATTCCAGCCAATCAGCAGCAGACCCTCCCACCTCCTGGACAGCATCCATTTTACATTCATTGTGAAGCTGCATTCTTAGTGAGCTGTCCAGGAGGTGGGAGGGTCTGGGAGGGAGGGTCTGCTGCTGATTGGTTGACTGTGAGGTACGGGGTCAAAGTTTATGTTTATGTCCGTTTGGATCTCCAAGTCTAGCGGTCAATGCCCTTGACCTGGAATTAGAAAGTAATTGATCAGATATAAAGAGACAACACTTGGTGATAGTTAAAACAGCAACTAACTTTAATACACATAGCACACATATTTATGCCCCCAACAGCCTCATTGCCATACAATAGGGTGCATAGAGCACTATAGTACTTGGAAGGGTGAGCCAGGCAATAGCATGGGCTGAAGGGAGATTGATAAGGGACAGGGCAGCTAGTTTGAACTGGCCTGGCAGTGTCCCTGGAACCACGGGACAACGCCCTGCTGGTGAAACAATAGGACAGGAAAAAGGGATGAGGAGAAAGGCACATACAACCTGGACAATCAATACATTCAGCATACCCTGCACCAATAATGGGCAGTGGGCACAAGGTGACCAAAACACAAGAGGAATCTAGGGACCTACATATAGTATCTGTCTTCCATCACCAGTGATGGAGACTACTGTCACACTGTTTAGATTAATTTAAAGAATTTCTTTCCTAATGGAAGGACTGACACCAAAATGGAATTCTGGAGAGGAGCTCAAGAGGAAGAATAAAGGGTATCTGGGGGAGCTAGGTCATGTAATAGAGTCGTGTTTTGCTGTGAGGGGTCCGAGAGACTTATACCAACAACAGTTACTCTAAAAAACACTCTAAGGTGAAAATGAAATGATTGGATCCTAAAAGTGGACAATTGGGAAGACAACTGGAATGGAAAAACAAAGGCATAAATGTAGTATTTATAAAAATGTTTTCAGCTTTTCTCAATACTTCTTACAACAGCCATTTTTACAAATAGTAATTGAAGGAATTAGAGAATGAGCTGGAGTCTTAATTGGTGGTGATGTGTTAAAGGAACACTCCAAACACCTAACACCACACCATATCAGTTATGGTACTTGGAGGGCTCCTTTAATACGTAATCATTGTTATAAGATCTGTCCTTTTAAATTGAAACGTTTGTATTTCTCCTCCTCATTTAAATGTGTGCCCTGGCTGTGCCTTGACTGGACTGGATTGTGATGTAATATGTTTAATTTTTAATATACTGTCCATTTAAAGGAAAACAGAGCATATAATAAAAACAAATAGTTAGCAAAGGTTATAGGTGATTTCCAAACTATTATTCAGTGATTCAATATCCAGAGAAGTAATGTTTCATTTTTAGAAAATATTATTAGATTCAATGATTGGAGCTCATTAAATATAAGAAAAAGGCAGCGTTAAAGTTTTGATTGTTTTTTTTAAATGCGGTTATTAAAAAAAAGTCACAATTCTAATATGTCTATCATTATATTACATCTAACATGCTGTATTTGAATCACTTGACTAATTAAAGGGACACTCCAGGCACCCAGACCACTTGCGCCCATTGGAGTGATCTGGGTGCCAACTCCCACCACCCTTAACCCTGCAAGTGTAATTATTGCAGTTTTTATAAACTGCAATAACTACCTTGCAGGGTTATGTCCTCCTCTAGTGGCTGTCTATGAATAATGCTTTCCTATGGGGAGGACTAGTGCGCGTGTGCGGCCATTGAGTGCACTGCTATTGGAGGAGCGTGGGCGGAGCCTGACCCAGTGCCCAGGTCAGGTAAGCAACATGGGATGGGTGGTGGCAGGGAGGGGGGCACCGCAGGGTCCTGCAGTGCCAGGAAAATGGATGTTTTCCTGGCACTGGAGACTCCCTTTAAGTTACTCATAAAATAAATAATCTATCAGTAATTTTGACATGTGTCTAATATATATGAAATAAATCAATAGAATATGGATTGCCCTTTATTTGTTGGTAAAAAAAAAAATATATATAAAAAATAATATATTCAATCCAGAGCTCTGCTTTGTTGCAAACTTAAAGGATTTTTGTTTCTGAGTATTTGCATGAATGCCAAGGCATTTTTTTTTCTTGTGTTTTGTGAATCATGAGAATTTCCAAATGTTCCTTTTTATAATCTGCAATGAATATGGGAGAACAAGTCCAAGTGAATTCTCAGCACATGATGTATTTTGCAATGTGGAGGAGGTGTTTTTTTCCTTTAAAGGGGCGGTAACCAATGAGTAAAATCACACCACACTAATCAGGCCATTTTGTCTATTCATTAAATTAGAGGGCAGGCTGAGTTATGGGAGTTTAATCCAGCCCCTGTGTCCTTACCAGAAGGCACATGCATTATTAACCATCGGAATGCCAGACAATAAAATGGCGTTTCCCACGGTCTTGCCATCTGAATAATACTAAACAGGGCTGACAAAGGCAACGCATATATTGAATTTCAAAGAGAAATTAGTTTCAATTGTTAGGAGTAATGAAAAAGAACATGTGCTATATTATATTACAGTAAACAAATTGCATTCTTAACCGTTGCTGCTGCTTTAAAAGTTTAGTTCATGACTCACCAAAGGCAGGATTTGCATATTTAATATACTATTATTTAATAATACATTATTTAACATTTTTCTAAAAAGAAAATTCTGTAGATCGATACAGTGGAATAGAATATAATATCCACAAACAATGTTTTTGTAATTGATTTTTTGATTTTTGCTAATGTACCATAATTTGTGTTTATTTAATTTGTATAATAATACCCACTGTAGCCTGGCATCTTCAGTGTATTTGAAGAAATACTCCAACCACCATAACCACTAGAGCCCGCTGTAGTGATTATGGTGCCATGAGTGTCCAACCTCCCCCGCCAGGGTAAGTTGTGAAACCATTCTCATATTTTTTGGTGAATTACCCTGGGAGTGCACCAGGTCACTATAGGCACCATAACCAGTACAGTGGGCTTTACCTGTTAATGTCTCTGTAACTAAGTGCTCCTCACTTTCATACTGACAGGATTATAGAATAAAGATATTAATTATGATTCAATGTGCTAAAATAAAACAATGCAAATATAACCTTCTCAACAGGAGTATAGTTTTAAATCTAGGATACAAATACAGAAAAATATCTAGTGGAGGCTCAGTGAGAGCTGTTTTAACCCTCCTTGCTGCCTCAAAGTCAATATCATTAATGCACCTATACATATATATATACACACACAAAGTTTGGATATTTTATGTGTGTGTGTGTGTGTGTGGTGTGAATGCTGCTTGTGGGGTTGCATGTCTGGGGGTGTCTACTTGTTGTGTCTCATTTGGTAATGTAGTGGGGGAATAGGTACTTTAGTGGGGGTTAGTAGCCATAGTGGGGTTATAGCAGATGCAGTAGGAAAATAGGGGCTATAGTAGTGGAGATAGGAGAAAAGGTGGGGGTATAGTGGCTATGGTGAGGGAAAGGGTCATAGTGGAGATCATTGGCTATAGTGGGGGGAAGCGGCTACAGTGGGGAAGATAGTGACTATAATGAGGTAATAGGGGCGGTAGTGAACGGATAGAGCCTATAGCAGGAGAATTGGGGCTATTACAGGGTAGATATGGGTATAGTGTGGTTATAGGGGCTCTAGTGGTCGAAAAATGGCTACCGTGTAAGGATAGTGACTAATGTGGGTTAGTTATTTGGTATAGTCAGGTGACAGGGGCTGTAGTGGGGTAAAAAGAGCTATACTGGGGTGACAGGGGCATTAGTGAGGTGATTGATAAAGGCTATACTGGGGTGACAGTAAATGTGATGGGGTTGCAGGGATTATAGTCGGGTGACGGGGCTATACTAGGGTTTGCAATGGCTGTACTAGGGTGACAGGGGTGACAGAGACTGTGGTGGGGTGACGGAGGCTGTAGTAAGGCGACAGGGGTTGTGGTAGGGTGACAAGGGCTGTACAAAAGTTTCTTCCCCTCTCCTGGAGGCTTACCTTGGGCCAGAGTGGGGGGATCCTGTTCCCTGGTGGTCCTGTGGGAGATGCTGCATGTCTGCACACCCAGGGCCATGGCTTCGGTGACCTTGAGGCAAATCCAGCCCTGGTCTCAGTAGCTTAAAGGACCACTCTAGGCACCCAGACCACTTCAGCTTAATGAAGTGGTCTGGATGCCTGGTCCAGCTAGGGTTAACCCATTTTTTTATAAACATAGCAGTTTCAGAGAAACTGCTATGTTTATGAATGGGTTAAGCCTTCCCCCATTCCCTCTAGCGGCTGTCCTCATTGACAGCCACTAAAGGCGCTTGCGTGCTTCTCACTGCTATTTTCACAGTGAGAGCACGCCAGCGTCCATAGGAAAGCATTGATAATTGACAGAGCCGGGCGGGAGGGGGTATGTTTTCCTGGCACTATAGTGGTCCTTTAACAGAGAATGCAAGGAGCCCCTGTAACCCCTATTCATAATTTCCAGTTGAATAATAAAAGAGAATCTACCTAATAAAACGTGTATAGTTCATTCTAGAAGTTTAAGGATATCCTAGAGGTTGTGAATTAAGGAATAGTAAAGAAACACAATAGCTTTAGGAATACAAAACAATATAAGTAAAACTATAGTAAGCCCATGCCCCTATTACTTTTGGTCCCTTTCCTAACAGCATAAAAGGGTTTAAAACCATTTTTCACTCACTTTAATTCCAGGCCAAGGTCCCTCTGTGCTGACTGAGGCCAGTGGCGTACATACCGGGGTCGCAGGGGTCGCGGCTGCGACCGAGCACCGCCCACCGTGGGCCCGGCCGACCTGTGACCCGGTATGTACCCAGTGTGGCCAGCCTCTTCTCCTGGGGGCCCAGGAGCCGGCCACCTCAGGGCCCCCCGACGCTGGCCCTGGTGTCACCCGGCGGACGGGCTTGCGGGCACATGAGGCCCTGAGTGCTCCCTCTTCAGCTCCCTCGCGCGCCGCGTACTGATACCGGAGCCAGAATATGACGTCATATTCCAGCTCTGGCATTAATACGTGGCGAGCGAGGGAGCTGAACCGGGAGCACTCGGGGAGAGTGCTCCCTCGCACGCCACTCCCAAAGGTAGGGAGGCTGGTAGATTACATTTAAAAAAAAAAAAAAAAATGTGTGTGTTAGAGTGTATGTGTGTGTTAGAGTGTGTGTGTTAGTGTTAGAGTGTGTGTTAGTATTAGAGTGTGTGTGTTAAAGTGTGTGTATGTTAGAGTTAGAGTGTGTGTTAGTGATAGTTTTTGTGTCCGTGTGTGTGTTAGTTTGTGTGTGTTACTGTGTGTGTTACTGAGTGTGTTAGTTTGTGTGCGTCTGTTAGTGAGTCTGTGTCTGTTAGTGAGTGTGTGTTTTGTAAGTGAGTGTGTATGTGTGTCTGTCAGTGAGTATGTATGTATGTCTGTAACTGTAACTGAGTGTGTGTCTCTGTTAGCTAGTGTGTATGTGTCTGTTCGCGAGAGTGTGTGTGTGTCTTCAGCACTTACCTTTCTCCAGCGCCGGACTCCCTTGGCGCTTGGGATACCTCCGCCCCAAGCCGTGCGCGCATTCAAACCGCCCATAGGAAAGCATTACTCAATGCTTCCCTATGGACGTTCAGCATCTTCTCACTGTGATTTTCAATGAGACAGCCACTAGAGGGACCTGGCACCCAGACCACTTCATTGAGCTGATGTGATCTGGGTGTCTGTAGTGGTTCTTTAAGTGTATGTGTATCTGCATGCACTGGCGTACATACCGCGACCAGGTGCCTGCTGCCACGTGTTGCGGCCCTGGCCCGCACAGAGTAAGCGCGGGGGGGGGCCCACGGATCAGTTTTCGCACCGGGGCCCCATGGGTTGTGTATACGCCACTGGCTGAGGCACCAGCTCCCATGATGTTATACCGATAGAGGACCTCATGGCTACTTTTTGACAATTAAAATGCAAACAATCAATATAACATTGTGCTAGTGGTGATTATGACTGTATCAGGAATGCGAAACAATATAGTGCGTATCTAAAGTAAATTTAATACTATCTTCAATAAATCAGATTTGTCTTATTCACTAAAGTGGGGATTGAAGAATTGACAAAGGAATTCCAATTTTACACCAAAGTAGTTGAAATGCTATTTTGTGCTACAATTTTCAGTTCCCTTTAATGATTCCACACAAATCACTAAATACACACTCTTTCCATTTGTTAAACTAGTATATTGTCACAAAACTGAACTTTACTGTTTGGAGAGTGTTATATGTGAGAAAACAAAATATCTATTCTCCCCTCACCCTCTATTATATTGAATAAAACGCACCAATTGTAAGAAACACTGTTTGCAGGAATTTAAATTGAAGAAATTGTTACATATTTCAGTGGATACAAATACGAGGTGGCATCTGGCCTAGGCATTCTGATCTCTCCCACCCTCCCCCCTTCTAAAACATTTTCCAAAGTACAAGTTCTTGTTGCTGCCCTTAGAGCCCCAAGGTCTATTATAGTCATTGTACAAAACAACAAAGGAACTTATTGATCAAAGATATGGGGCCCTCCACCAGCTCAAAGAATTCATGGTGTGACCACCCAACATACAGCTTGAAGCAGTCAAGTAACAAGGCATCCATAGTGCAAACACTTTAAAAAAAGGTGCTGTGCAGAGAAATGTTTTGTCAGAGGGGTTTATTAAGTAAACTGTTATTTATGCTAATTTGACAAACAAATTGCTAAATGTTAAGTTGTTAAGTACCAGGAGACTGAAATGGCAAACACATAACAAAAATATTGCATTTTCCAATGTTTGTAGGGGTTTTCATGTGTCTCTGGGTACTGTAAAGCCTGATATTAAAGGGATTCTATAGTTACCAGAACCACTACAGCTTAATATAGTAGTTCTGGTGTATATAGAATGTCCCCCCTATGGGAAAGCATTGAATTGGCTGAGATAATCAAAGTTGATCATCTCAGCCATGGAGGCGGGGCAAGTAAGTAAACTCACCTCTCCCATGCGACCTATGGGGGGCCAGGTTCTAAATAGTTAGCATAACACTATAGTGTGAGAAATACATGTTTGTATTCCTGACACTATAGTGTTCTTTTAAGGCTAGATCTGGAAACTCAGATGTTGTTATGAGAGCCACTCACAGATGCAAATGTATAGATTTCATGTAAGATCTTTTTAAAGAAACGTTTGCTCCCTTTACCATGTGCTTATGAAACCAGGAAAGCTGCACTCACCTAAAGCTACACTCACAGAATGTAATAGTTTTTTAAAATACCTGTCTTAACCGTGATGCCTAAGACTTCATGAAATCAGCCTATTTCAAAAGAAACAGACCAAAGCTTCAGGAGGGCCACAGATGTTAGTACTCAGAATGACGCATGGTCGGACAAAGTGTGGATCAAGGACGGTTGATAGCATCAGGTTCCATGGGAGACTATTAGGGTGCAAAAGAAGAAGCATATTAAAATAACCATGAGAGATTTAATAAATTGTGCCAAATATTCTCTGAGAATTAAACATAGGAGTGTCGATATCACTTTGATAAATATTTCGCATTGTGCCCTTTCTGAAGGAATTATTAACGGCTAAGAAATTATATCCAAAAGCTTGATTTTTTTTGATTTACAGGCATTGAAATATTTAAACGAAACCTGCGTGTTTATTTTGACATTGTTTGGAATGCAACTCAGGGCTAAAGTTTCCTCCACATACACTGCTTCAACAATTTAAATGCGTGCGGGCACTGTGCCAGATCGCTAATAAGGATTGTCCTACTTTATGTTTAACTATTGTCGCCTAAGAGAATTGTAAAAAGCCCTGTAATGTTCACTTGCCTTCTGAAGCCAAAATTATACATATAGGGATTTCGTCAAAAGAAAACCCCAAATAGTAAGGTGGAGCTGTGGTGTAAACTATATTTTAAAAGAAAAAGGAGGTCACTTTAATGGAATTTACACAATGGAATAAAATGTTGAAATTGACCTATAACTTGTGTTAGTTTTTTTTTTTTATTCAATGCTGTTTTTTTTGTTTTTTTTAAAGGTTATATTAAAGATTTAGTGCTTAAAATGATAATCCAATTCAGACAAGGCAAAGCCAGAGTAAACACTGCAAATTATTGTTTTATTTATCCTCTTCTCTGTACGCTCTGTCTATATGCTGGCTGCCGATTGCCAGGGACAGAGCCATGTTTTTCAGACCTCACAAATACATATTTATTAAACAATATTTCTTATCTATAAAGCTAAAATATCCAGTGGTGATCTGTCTGTTTATGAGTACGGAAAGATATGTAATTTCTGATCCTTATAATTAAAGTTTATCGTGTTTGGGACAAAAAAAAGTCATATTTTAGCTCATGAATACATGTCTCTTGGTTTTGATGCAACATTCCCACGAATAAAGTAGGGGAAGGGCTATAACTACCATCCCTCTTACTCAGTATATTGACAAATGAGGATAACTGGGAGAAAACCTACTGACTAAAAGGGGACACTTGTAAACAAAGTGTTTTACACACAAACACACTCATTCAATTTGTTGAAAAAACAAGTTCTAAAATGTTTTCACTAAACTTAGTTTTTTTGAGAGTCTAATATATGTGAAGAAACAAACTCTTTCCTCCACCGCACCCTCCCCTTATTATATTGAATAGAACCCAACATTTGTAAGAAACATTGTATCCAGAAGTTTAAATTTATTACTATAACAGGAAGCAAACCGATTGATTAGAATGGAATTATGGGGAAGCCCACTTGTATGTTTCAATCCTTCACCCCTAGTACATAAAGTGGAGGGAGAGAAGGGGCTAGGTATTGTTAACATCCCATAATTTTTGGATTGCCTATATTATATGGACAGCCCAGGGAGTTCAAACATATGGTTTTAGATTGCTGTCAATAGGTATCTCTGTGTATATATAGATATATAAAATCTATAGTTAAAGACCCCAATACTCCCAAATCCCTTACCTCCTATTTTGTCTCTCTCTCTCTGTCTGCCTCTAATTCATAGATTGTAAGCTTGTTTGAGCATAGCCTTTTTCATCTGGTCTCTGTTATATTCTGTATGTAAATTACTTGTTGTCAAATATCCCTATTTTATAATTTTAAAGTTCAGTGGAATAGTTGGCACTATACAATAATAATTCCCATCTCCCTTTAAAACCGTATGTGTCTATCTCCAAATCTCTCGTAACTCATTGTGTCTGACTTCATCTCCCCTGTCTAAGTTTGTGTCTTCCTCCCTATCTCCCTAAACCTCATTGTGTCTCTCTCTCTCTCACCTTACCCTTGAACTTCCATTGTTTCTCTATCTTAGTCTTCTCTAACCAATGTGTGGCGGACCGCCTGGCACCTCGACTGGGTGCCTTCAGCAATCGCGATTCCTAGTTGTCGTCGAGTACCATAAGCACCGCACTGGACATAAGCACTGTAGCCGCCCTTAGCTGCCGCAGCTTGGCTGGGGTCTCGCCGTCCCTTCCCACCCTGGACCAACACCTGTATCCAGCTCCCAGTGGGAAGACCTCTCCTCCAAGTGAGAATAGCAGGTATAGCAGTGATTATAGCAGTATAGCTGTTCCCGCACACATGAGCCGAGGCTTAATGCTGAGGGTAGTTTTATTCAGGGCCACACATGACCGTTTATGCACAAGCCCATGCAAGGGGTTTCTCACACCAAATCACAGGGTAATCCCTCCCCTGTGCCTGAGAGATAATTGAGTCACGAACTGTACTAAATAAATAAATAAATAAATAATCTCCAGGTACAGAAAACACACAATTTACAAACACCCCAAAAGCACCCCCAAAATACAACAAAACCCCACAAAAGTCACATCCCTGTATAACCCCAATCTAGGTGACCAACATATCCAAAAATCACCGAGATCGGTTCAGGGGTTCGAGTTTTCCATGGAAGTCCCAAGTTTTTTGACGACCGCAAATGTGGCTTAATCCCAAAATAGTTCCATAAAATCAGGTCTAGCGGTCAACTTCGGTAACATAAAAACAAAAAAATTACCGAACGTAGTCTATATTTGAACCGTGGAGCTTGTTCGTTAGTTCCCTCCAGGAACACATGGCAGAGGCATTTCTGCCACACATCTAAACCCTGTAACTCTGAACTGATCAAACTCTCTCTTCAAATACTTGCATTTTTCCTTTTTATTGGATAGCTGCTTTGATTAGCAGCTACATGATATAGAAAGATAAAAGCTTAAAGGACCACTATAGTGCCAGAAAAACATACTCGTTTTCCTTGCACTATAGTGCCCTGAGGGTGCCTTCCAGCTCTAGGGTGAGGAAGGGGTTAAACTTACCTCTTTCTCCAGCGCCGGACGGGGAGCTCTCCTCCTCCTCTCCACCTCCTTGAAGAGCAGCGCGCGCATTCAGCCAATCTCATAGGAAAGTATTCACAATGCTTTCCTATGGACGCTGTCATCTTCTCACTGTGAAAATCAATGAGACAGCCACTAGAAGCTGGATTAGCCCTAATATTAACATAGCAGTTTCTCTGAAACTGCTATGTTTATAGAAAAAAGGGTTAACCCTAGCTGGACCTGGCACCCAGACCACTTCATTAAGCTGAAGTGGTCTGGGTGCCTATAGTGGTCCTTCAAGTATTCTGCTACCTGAAGGCATTGTAGGATAAAAGGTATGATATTTGGACTAACATTTTTTTTTTAGATACAGTTAAAGTAATATTAAAGCATGCCTCCCAACATTTAAAGTAGACAAAGAGGGACACTTTAATTTTAGAGGTGTAAATGAGGTCGTGACCAGATAAGGGGTTAGTATGAGAACTTTTCAGTGACTTACTAATAATAATTTATGCAACTAAGATGTAATTTAAAACAGGAACAATGTGTGTTAATTACACAGGCTGAATTTTAAACACGTTAATTCTATTTTAAAGACATATTCCTGTGGGGCTCTTTTGTACACTTAGAAACACCAATAATATGAAGTTCCTAGAAAAGAGGGAAATTAGGATAGAAAAGAGGGACAGCGTAAATTGGTTCCATAATAGGGACTGTCCCTCCTTAATAGGGACAATGGGGGGTCTTTATTTTCCACAAGGCTAACAAGGTTTTTGCCTTGGGTGGCACTTTCCAGAGGGCGATAAAACACACTGCCCTCAAATACCCAAACAGTTGTCTTATTAGCATTGTGTCATGTGTGACCCTAAGGGCTGCCCAAATGCTACCTTAGGGACCCCTCCGAGGTGCTCAGTTTTGTATACTGCGCGCCCTCCTGTTATGCTGGTAGCTAGCATATGATGCCACTCTGGCCCCGGCATCACCTAGCGGGGTGCAACCTAACCCCCAAACCTAACCCTACCCTTAACTTAACCCCAATCCTACCCCAACCCCAACCCTACCCCTAACCCTACCCCTAACCTAACCCCAACAAGCTGGGGCGCGCACGCATACACGCGCTAGGTTTGTACGGCATGTCTCCAGCTCCTTAACCCCTTAAGGACCAAACTTCTGGAATAAAAGGGAATCATGACATGTCACACATGTCATGTGTCCTTAAGGGGTTAAAGTGATAGTACCATGTTTTACCTATGAACTGGTACTCTATTTATATACTACCCTATTTTGTTCCCTAGCCTATCAGCTCTCTCCTAACCCTATTTATACCTCCCTCTTACATCACTTCCTTGCCCTGTCATTTTTTATTGTAGCCCGAGAGTGCGTTCTGTTAACTTGTCTTTTCCTGGTATCTGACTTAGGCTTGTCTCTGATTTTCTGTATTTCTGGTTTCCCTGACCCTTGGCTTTGATTATCGTTTATCCGTACTTCTCCTACCCTGACCTTGGCTCGTCTGACCATTCTGTTTTTTTCCCTATTTTTTCTTCATGTTAAGTCTGGCCACTTTAAGGACTGGTAATATGTCTAGCTAGTTGTCTTTTAGTCCTATAGTTAGCGTGTTGGGGGAGTTATACCTTGACAGATCCTGGCTTTGTGGTATAACTATCGGTGTCTCCTTATGTTCCAGCTCTACGTATTTTATCTATTTGTATTACTCAACTCTCCCTGTTGTATAGGTTTATCTGTATTATACCCAGCTCTGTGTATTGAAGAGATCTTTATGTTGTGCCCAGATCTGTGTATTATATATCTATTTTTTTGCAGCTCTCTCTGTCATATGGTTAGCTCTGTACTGTACCCAGTATTTTATAAGTATCTTTGTGTTTTGCTCAGCTCTGTGTATTACATGAGTATATCTGCTTCATATATTCTGTTGGTATCTCCCTATTGTACATGGGTCTTTCTAGTGTATGGGTATCTCTGCATTGTAGTTCTGTTTATTGTGTGGATATCTATGTATTGCACTCAGTTTTGGGTATTATGTAGGAAACTCTGTATTGTACCTAGCTTTGAGCATTGTATGGATATCTCTTTATTATATTATAACTATTTCAGAGTATCTATCTTAAAACTTCACCACCACTAGAAACACTATTTACAACACAAAAGTATTCATACATAAGTGTTTCAATATAAATATTCCTTATAATATTGATATTGGTGTTCTCTACATCAATGTCATATGGTTTTATTCCTAACTCCTTTTGAGCAGCGGTCTCTGAGTCCTGACTGTCAGCGGGTCTTGAGGTATATATATATATATATCACTATTGTAAAAATAATGTATGCTTTTATGCCTAACCTCTACTATTAAGGATAATTGTAACTTCTTGCCAGTATATTAAGTATGCGATGTTCTGTGCTTTCTTAATAGAGACATCCATTATTTCATTTTCTATTTAATTTTATGTCTTATGAATGGACATAAGTGGTTTTGAAAAATATGTACTTTAATCCCTATAATTTCAGCTGTCACATCTAGTTGATGTTTATTTCCGAATAAATATCTAAATGGAAAGAGGCTACGTAACTTATATATTGTTTGCAATTACAATGTTAGAAGGAGGTAGACTTAAGTATCTGTTTTGTTTGAATTAAGATTGTCTGATCGGCTGTGGGACAAATTTCATATTTCCAAAGAGAAGGAAAAGTAAAAAAAATAAAAATCTATATTTGTATATTATTTAATAAGCGTGTGTGTTGTTTATTGTTTACTTAAACAATAAATGCCAGCACTGTAAAACCATCACATTCTCATATGCTTATATTCTCCATATAATAGTGATTCTCGGTCTTGCAAGTGTCTTAATTCCAGTGGAAGGTCTTCAGTCCCCAGACCATTCTACCATGTTTAATCTCTCATGCAATATGTCACTTGATACCAGAACAATAACAAATCATGTGGGCATGCGGCCATAGGTTCACCATCAATGCAGAGTAGGCACCTGCCTGCCCAAAACGGCAAATGTATCGTCAACCCCCCCCAACACAGCACCCCTACCCATCCCCCCAACACAGCATCCCTGCCCCCCACACACAGCACCCCTGCCCCCACACACACACAGCACCCTGCCCCCCCACACACACACAGCACCCTGCCCCCCACACACACACACAGCACCCTGCCCCCCACACACACACACAGCACCCCTGCCCTCCACACACACACACACAGCACCCCTGCCCCCCACACACACACACAGCACCCCCTGCCCCCACACACACACACACACACACACACACACAGCACCCCTGCCCCCCACACACACACACAGCACCCCTGCCCCCACACACACACACAGCACCCCTGCCCCCACACACAGCACACACACACACAGCACCCCTGCCCCCACACACACACACAGCACCCTGCCCCCCACACACACACAGCACCCCTACAGCACCCCTGCCCCCTACACACAGCATCCCCTGCCCCCCACACACACACCTGCCCCCACACACAGCACCCTGCCCCCACACACACAGCACCCCTGCCCCCACACACACAGCACCCCTACCCCTCACACACAGAGCACCCCTACCCCTCACACACACAGCACCCCTACCCCTCACACACACACAACACAGCACCTCACACACCCCACAGCACCTCACACACCCTTACACACAAACACTGCACCCCTCAATGCAGTATGTGTGTGTGTGTGTATTCAGCAGTCTTTATGTATTCAGCAGACTGTGTGTGTGTGTATTCAGCAGACTGTGTGTGTATTCAGCGGACTGTGTGTGTGTGTGTGTGTGTGTGTGTATTTAGCGGACTGTGTGTGTATTTAGCAGTCTGTCTGTGTGTCGGTGTGTGTATGTATTAAGCAGTCAGTGTATGAATGTGTTCAGCTGTCTGTGTGTATGTATTGCATTTGTTGGAGATACTAATAAATATAAGTTTAATTTTATCTATTTATATTATTTAAAATTTGTATCATTGAACTCTCTGTGTTCTTCTTTTAAAACAAAAGATGTTAACTAGTTCTGACAATTGTACGAGTTGTTTTTTCTAAACTTAAACCTCAGTATTCAAGTTTAATTGCCGTTTTGGCACTTTGAGGAAAAAAAAGCTGGCATGTATTGCGGTTTGGGCACTCGGGCTCAGAAAGGTTCGCCATCACTGATCTAGACTTTACAGTCAGTATATGGATTTAAGCTGTAGAGTCATCCTGTATAATATAATATTGTAGCCTTTTTGTAACAAACATTTGACTGATATTTTTCACATGGTCTCTGTACCTAGATCCTTAAGTGACGTCCATTCATGAAATTCAATTGATATAATATTAGGCCCTGGGGAGATAGCAGCTAAGCAGACAAGGGCACATGTAAGAGTGTGGGGATAGATGCGTGTGATTGGTTGTGTATGAATGTGTGGGTGGGATTATGTGAGTTAGTGGGGAGTGGTCTTACCTCAGTGCCACTTGGGATTCGGGCCAGCAAACAGCTTCCCTCCCGCCCGCCTTATTGGTATATTGACTTGCAGCTAGCAGGGTGAATGCCCTTGCCAATTAAGGTTGAGGTGGTTACGTTTAATTACATGGAATGAAATGAGCACGTTTTCAGGTTTCAACCTCCCCTGCTCTAAAGGGTTAACCTTAGGTTACCTGTTTTGTGGTGCCCACCGAGCGAGGAAAAGGTCGGCTGGTGGTAAGCATTAGAAGGAAAAGGAGTTTATGTCAAGGGGGGAGGTGAGAGGAAGTGGTACATAGGCGCATGGTCAGTTTATTGTCAAGGACGGTTGGGTTCACTGTATAACACTATGTGTTAAGTTATATATGTTAAATTATGGTTATTTATGTTTAACATTTTGGTTACAGAAAAAAAGAGAATATTAAAATAAATTATGGATGTGTCATACGGTATTTATCATATGTTAAAATAAATGCTGTGGCCTGTTTCATTCATACTACGTTGTCTGTCATTATTTGGGGGTTGAATTGGGTTGGTTTATGTATTATGCTGCATCGCGATTCCTCACCACGTACATACATGTGAATTTTAGGCTTGGACTGCACAAAGATCTTGAAAATCACCATAGGCTTTGCCGTAAGACCTTCATCACTATCTGAAGATAAGGTCAGCGTGATTCATCTTTATATTCTTTCACTACTTTATGAATGATTGTCTCCTACTTGCCTTTGCCTAGTAGTATCTACTATTTGTGATATTGGTGAGATGCAGTGGAGAGTCTGATATCTGCAATATATAGTCATTGTTGCAGTGTTTTCATAACAAACTATCCCATTTCTCTACTAGACTCTGCATTTTCTTACATGGACATATTGTGTTATTGTTTGCTGTAGCTACAGGTGAGTAGATTACAAGGCAAGATGAAGCAGTGAGAATTCGGTCTTTAATAAATACATACTTCAAGTGTACCTACCTGGCACTATAATTTTCCAGGATTTCCCCTATGTTTGAATACCATGGGTTGCTGACATGTTTGATAAGGAATAAGGAAATTTGTTTTCTTGATCAATATACATGGCAGCATTATGTTTCTACCCATCTAATCAGGCCCAGACTGGCCATCAGGCAAACTGGCACATGCCCTGTGGGCGGCCATGGGCTGATGCCGACAAGAGAGATCTCCCCTGCCGGCGCATACAGAACCCGCACTATCGGTGCGCCGGCCCTGCAGTGTGCCTGCATTGGCTGGTGGGGGAAATCAAACATCTCCCTCACCGGCCCACAGGCACTTTACAGGGTAGCCAGCAGGAGGAAAGGAGAGCGCGGAGGACCCAGGAGCTATTAGCTCACAGCTCCGCCAGGTTTCTCTCGCAAGGTCGGAGCATTACCATGGCAACGCTGATCTCGCGAGAGTGAACTCCAAGACCTGGCCTAGCAGCAAAGTCCTCCCTCCCAGGCAAAGGTAAGAAGGGAGGGGGGTATAAGCTATGTATTTATTTAAAAAGTGCACCCCAAACACACAAACTCACTCTAACTGCACCCCTCCAACACACACACAAACACTGCAACCCAAATACACACACTCTAACTGCACCACACACACACACACTGCCACACTACACACACTGCCACACTACACACACACTGCCACACTACACACACACACACACACACAGCCACACACACTGCCACACTACACACACACTGCCACACTACACACACACACACACACACAGCCACACTACACACACACACTACACACACACACACACACCACAC
>OW240922.1:67244828-67281749 GCA_933207985.1 Pelobates cultripes | reverse complement strand
GAGCTCAGCCTGCATCTCCTCCGGGTCCTCCTCTCGCGAGATTTGGAGCGTTGCCGCGGTTACCACGGCACCGCTCCAAATCTCGCGAGAGTTAACTCTAGCCCTGGAGCGCGGGCTAGAGTTCACTCTCACCACCTGACCACCAATGAATCCCCCACCGGACCACCAGGGAAATGTCCCCCCTCCTCTTAAATAAAGGTAAGAAGGGAGGGGGGACATAATGATTATTTATATTAAACTAAATAAAAAATATATATTTAAAAAAAAAGCCCCCCTACCATTATCACACACACACTCTACACACATACACTGATCCCCATACTGCCCCCCATACACCGATACTTCCCCCCCATACACACATTGCCCCCATACTGCCCCCATACACACATTGCCTCCCATACCGTCCCCCCATACACCCATACTGCCCCCCATACACCCATACTGCCCCCCCATACACACACATTGCCCCCCATACACCCATACCTCATATACACAAACACTGCCCCCCCACACACACACCACTCCATACAATCCATACTGTCTCCCATACACACACATTAGCTTCTCACAAATCTATACTGCCCCCATACACACACACCACCCCCCACACACACCTGCCCCCATATACACACACACACTGCTACACACACACACTGCTACACTGCACACACACAGCCACACTACACACACACACACACTGCCACACCACATACACTGCTACACACACACTGCCACACTACATACACTGCTACACACACACACTGCCACACTGCCACACTACACACACACACTGCCACACTGCACACACACACTGCCACACTACACACACACACATACACACTGCCACACTACACACACTACACACACACTGCCACACTACACACACGCTGCCACACTACACACACACACACACACTGCCACACCACCCACACACATACACTGCCACACTACACACACTGCCACACTACACACACACACACACACTGCCACACTACACACACACACACTGCCACACTACACACTACACTTCTGGCATACATATTCTGAATCTTCTGGGCACACACTAGATCCCCTGTAAGCAAACACACTACATTCCCTAAGTACCAATCTTTACAACCCCTACACACATTACATGACCTACACATACATATACTATAGCCACAATGCACACCCTCGCAACATCCTATACACACACACACACACACACACACACTTTTTTTCCACTCATATTACAACACAACTAAAACCAACCTATTTACACAAAACAAAACACCACGATCGGCTCACTCAACACACGCGCAATACCACAAGCAGGCTCCAAACACATGCATAATACCCTATCCTGGCCCTTTTGTCCTCTGGTATCCCACTTATGGAGACACCAGAGACAAGTCATAAACAAACACAGCGCAAGCATGTTAATAAATTTACTTGCGCTGCTCAGAACAAATACAGTTCTTTTTTCTCACGCGAGAGCTCTTCACCAAGGCTCTGCACATTGAACCAACATGCTCACTTTGAGAGGGGGCATGCTTGTCATTGGTGATGACAAAACACACCCCTGTCCGGCCCCCGCCCACTTCTTTTAAAAATGACCGGGACGGATTTTTTCCCCAGTTCCGTCTTGCATCTATATAAGAGTTGTGAAGCTAGTTACAAAGACTGCCTGATGGGAAGGGGAGGATCTATTTATACCAACTTCAGGGTTCTATTTCCTGTCCTTTCTGCTGTAACGGGATGAGCTACCCCTATGAGTAATGCAGCCATGAATAATTATCAGGAAGAGAAAAAAGGTAAGTATGAAATCATTTTCCTAAATAATCCTGCCTCCCTGAATGTCTCAATTGATATGTCACTTGTTTTAAGTTGGAGCATTGTATGTTGTTTTGGCATGAATTATATGTTTTTTATCAATGGACCACAGGAAGGATTCAGTATTCGAAACAACCTTTCAGTATTCGAAACAACCTTTCAGTATTCAAAACAAGCTTGAAACAACCATAGTTATTATTTATTATGTTGACATTAACACTCCATAACTGAAACACACTTTAGTGTGGTTATGATGACAGGTGTGACTTGGTGCCCTCAATCTTAGTAATTAAACCCTTTTTGAACAGTTTGGGGTCTGCCGGCTGTCTGCCTTTACAGCGCACTATAGTGGCAGGGCCGGACTGGCCCACCGGGATATCGGGAAATTTCACGGAGGGCTGCGGCACTTGGGGCCGGGGAAAGAGCCCTAATACCTAATTATGGAGGTAGGAAGGGCTTCGGGACAGTGCAGCCGCATTGAGGATGCAGCGGCCAGAGGGAGCACGACAGGGAGGGAGCTTTCTGGGACCCAAGCTCCGTCCCTGATCTCAAACTCAGCAGGGCAGGAAGAGGGCAGGAAATTAAGTTCTCACATCCCAGGGCTTCCACAGCAGCAACCTGCAATGCCAGGTAGGCTTCAAATATACTGCAGTTAGTGAATGAGAGTGATCTTTTGTGTGTGTATGTGTGTGTGTGCCTGCTGTTGTGAGCATGTGTGTGTCAGTGAGCATGTCTGTAGTAAGCATGTATGTGTGTGTCAGTGAGCATGTCTGTAGTAAGCATGTATGTGTGTGTCACTGAGCATGTCTGTAGTAAGCATGTATGTGTGTGTCACTGAGCATGTCTGTAGTAAGCATGTATGTGTGTGTCACTGAGCATGTCTGTAGTAAGCATGTATGTGTGTGTCAGTGTGCATGTCTGTAGTAAGCATGTGTGTGTAAGTGTGCATGTCTGTAGTAAACATGTATGTGTAAGTGTGCCTGTCTGTAGTAAACATGTATGTGTGTGTCAGTGAGCATGTCTGTAGTAAGCATGTATGTGGGTGTCAGTGTGCATGTCTGTAGTAAGCATGTGTGTGTCAGTGTGCATGTCTGTAGTAAGCATGTGTGTGTCAGTGTGCATGTCTGTAGTAAGCATGTATGTGTGTCAGTGAGCATGTATGTGTCAGTGAGCATGTCTGTAGTAAGCATGTATGTGTGTGTCAGTGAGCATGTCTGTAGTAAGCATGTATGTGTGTGTGTCAGTGAGCATGTCTGTAGTAAGCATGTATGTGTGTCAATGTGCATGTCTGTAGTAAGCATGTATGTGTGTCAATGTGCATGTCTGTAGTAAGCATGTATGTGTGTGTCAGTGAGCATGTCTGTAGTAAGCATGTATGTGTGTGTCACTGAGCATGTCTGTAGCAAACATGTATGTGTGTCAGTGAGCATGTCTATAGTAAGCATGTATGTGTGTGTCAGGAACATACCAATAATAAAAGTATATTTATATATTTTAGTGGTAGTGTTCAATATCCCTTTATAACATTTAAAATATGTCTCTGTGCTACTCCAGATTGAGTAATTATAATTCATAAACATTATTTATATATATATATATATATATATATATATATATATATATATATATTTAAGAAATATGTATTCCAGCCCTATAAGTCATTGTGCCACAGTAGTGTTTGTATGTGTAAATATATATATATATATATACACACACACACACACACACACACATATATACACACACACACACACACACACATATACACACACACACACACGTAAATACTACCGTGGCACAATGACTTTTAGGGCTGGCATACATTTTTTTCTTCCAGGGTTGCTTTGCATTCCCAGTCTGGCCCTGTATAGTGGTTATGGTGCCTAGAGTGTTTCTTTAATAAGCTAAAGAAATTGCCAGTCTCTACTTCTATCTATTTTTGTCCATGTAGCTGTCTGTCTGATTTATATAATTTCTCTCTATCGTTGTCTGATCTATCTATTTCTATGCAACAAAGAAAACTAAAGAAAACTAAATAAAACAAAGACAATTGTTTGCACTACAATCCCACATGTTCGAGTATTTTAATTGCCATATTTCGCGTGTTTTCTGTTGGAGCTTTGTGTATTATTATGACGTATGGGTTTTATTTATTTCTGGGTTATTGCATCTTATCAGGTTCTGTAATTATTCCTCAAATTACAGGATGGTAAAATCATATTGTAAAATAGCAGAACATTAAAAACTGCATGTAGGAACAGTCTAGTAACAGTGAAAAGACAAAACAGTGAACGCTGAAGTTAAAAACTAGAAACTATCAGGGTTAGAGGATCCTCAGAAAGGTGAGAAGCAGCGACCTAACAAAGGCAAAAACAGAGGGATAGGAATCCTTAAAGCCGCCGGGTTTACATAAAAGTACTACTATGAAATAACAGGACTAGACTAAGAAAATGCTACAGACTTGGAGAGGGACAAAATACAAAAAAATATCAAACACAGTAATATATAGAGGCAGGTAACAGGAACACTGAAACCAAGGCGTAGTCGAGACAAGGGTCAGGAAAACGAAGAAGAGTAATGTCGAAAAACAAGCCAGAGACTAGTGCACAGGCTGGATAATCAGACAAGCCAAAGGCTGGAACAAGAAGCAGGTGGGAAAATTAACAGGTATGGTCAAGCACACAAGGGCAGGAGAGCAGAAGCGTAGTCAAGATAAGCCGGGTCAAAAATAACAGACTCAAAGAACTGGCACAGAATAACACCAAGGACTCTGGAACCATGAAAGGTGCTATATGAGCCAGAGAGTTCTCTTTAAAGGACCACTATTGGCACCCAGACCACTTCAGCTTAATGAAGTGGTCTGGGTGCCAGGTCCAGCTAGGGTTAACCCTTTTTTTTTTTAGAGAAACTGCTATGTTTATGTTAGGGTTAATCCAGCCTCCAGTGGCTGTCTCTTGACAGCTGCTAGAAGCTCTTGCGTGCTTCTCACTGTGAAAATCACAGTGAGAAGACGCCAGCATCCATAGGAAAGCATTGTGAATGCTTTCCTATGGACTGGCTGAATGCACATGCGGCTCATGCCACGCATGCGCATTCAGCCGAAGAGGAGGAGGAGTGCTCCCCGCCCGACGCTGGAAAAAGAGGTACGTTTAACCCATTCCTCCCCATCCAGCCCAGTGGGAGTGGGACCCTGAGGGTGGTGGCACCCTCAGGGCACTATAGTGGTCCTTTAAGTAGGGTGGTCCTGACTAATAGATTCTTCTTCTTGTGAGGAATTAACACTGTGCTCCCTACAGGTTCTCTGCAAAATAAGCAACCAATGTGACTAAGGAACCCTCTGGAATTTTCTCAGGAGAGCAGGTTTTACAGTAGCATGAGGCATAATGGGGGTGGGGGGGGGGGAGCATAGACATCCTGCCAAAGATCTCCCCTCTAGACATTACCCCTTTCAATTAATAAGGTATTGCAAACCTGCCTCTAGAGATCTGGGAATCAATCTCCTGAAATTTGGACTCCTCATGGTCATCAACAAGGACTGAAGCTGTAATGATATTGATGTTACAAAGTTTTGGAATCCAGTAGCCAGATCAGCAATGTTTTCTGCCAGAGGTAGCCACTCGTTACCCAGGTGGTTGAGCCCCTGAGCCTTGAGTGGCCTTCTGGTCTTAAGCAGAGATGGGAGACTGCAACAGAAAGATGATAATCGTAGTGAGGCAAGCCGAGGTCAGTGGGAAGGAGAAGCAGCAAAGTCAAAACAGTCCAAATTCAGCAACAGGAAAGAGAAACAGGAACACACTTGATTAGAGCGTACAGGAACCACAATAATCTGGCAAAGGTACAGAGACAGGAAGTGGCTTTTATAGGCCAAGAACCAGACACCTGACCAGACACAGCTGAAGAGAGTTGTCACTGATAACCTTGACTCTACAAGCAATGGTATCAGATCTCAGGTAAATTTGCAAAAGGCAGGCTGGTGTACTGGTAAGGAAGAGGTTTAGCACCATGTAAACCAGGGTTCAAAACCCAGCAGAGTCAGTTCCTCACAGAAGTGGGAATTGACACAGAGGAATACAACTTATTGCAAACCAAGGGATTAATGAGAGAGATACAAAAGGTGTTGGGAATGCGAAATGCAAAGGTATGTGTCACCCATGATGATGTGGTATGGACTAATATTTATGGGAGCTAGTTTGGGAATGGTCTCCAACCTGGAACAAAAGTGCCAAACTGTGCCTACAGTTTTTGTCTTTTGGAGTAGTACCAAACAGCCTAGGATGTCCTTAACTCATGCTAAAGGGACCAGTGTTCACTCTGGTGGCCGTCCAAGGTGGGGATTCCAGATACAGATCCTCCTGCAGGAAGAAATGTAGGGTGAAACTATTGATTCACCAAGAAAGGAATGTTCCTGGAGGCATCATGGTCCTGGGCAGCAAGTCAGACCATTTGTCCTGGTTTTCAGAGACAATTAAACGGAGGTACTACTCCAGAGACTACCTAGACTTCTTGGTGGTCATTGGTCTTGGAATGGTAGGCAGAATAAAATGAGAGCCTGATGTCTATCTCGTCACAAAAGCTGAAAATAAGTCGACTGAGCCACAACTGAGAGATGAAGTGACTTCCTCTGTCACAGACAATTTCATTGGGCAACCTTTGAAGCCTAACCACCGCTTTAGCGAACACCTGAGCAAGGTCAACAGTGAATGACAACTTGAGGAGCAAAACAAAGTGTGCAATTACTGACAGACACACACACTTACTGACAGATGCACACTCACTGACAGACACACACACTGACAGATACACGCACTCATTGACATACACACACTCACCGACAGACAGACACACACACTCACCAACAGAGAGACACACACTCACCGACAGACAGACTCACTGACAGTCAGACTCAATGACAGACAGAGTCACTGACAGACACACTCACTGACAGACAGAAAACTGACACACTCACTAACAGTCAGACACACACACACACACACATTTACTGGCGACCTAAGTGCGCCTCCAAAGCGGCACTAATTCAGTAAGGCAAGTAGGCACTTTCTTACGTGGAGGCGCACTTAGGTCGCCAGTAAGCCAGCTCATGGGCCCCCTGTGACAGGGTTCCATTAGGTGCCCCCTTCAGGCACCTGGGCTGTGTACACTCACCCAGGGTCAGCCCTAAAAGGGCTCTTTTTTTATTTTTTTCATTAATTCATTCTTTCATACTTTGCTGAACAAGAAGTTTTAATTAAAGTTTCCTGGAAATAATCTGCACACTTTGATATTTGATCAGATGTTCTCCCCAATGCCTCCCCACTTTAACTGCTCTTCAGCAGCAATTCACACACTAAAACATGCATGTCTCTGTGCAAAGAGGCTGAAGTAGTTTACATTTTTATTCAAGAGGCAGAGAGATTGTCTAGAAGGCCTTATAGAGATATGAATTTATCCTAATAGTCAGGCCAAGTGTAAGGGCAAAAAGAAATATAGATGTGTTTTTAGGTGCAAAGGGAGAGGTGGTAGTAGTTACAGTGGTGTTTGTAGAGATCTGTCAAAAAATGTGTAATTTTTAGTCCAAAAAACTGCAATAATTTTTAAAGTTGGAGAAATTTTACAGCCTGGTTATTTTCAACTGGAATTTGTATTTCCTTTTTGAATTCTACAAAATTGGCACTTGAATGAATGAACCTAATTGTTTGTATTTTTCGTCTTTGTCAGTAAATTTTAATAACATGTGCATGAAGCTATAGCCAACTAAGTATACAAATCAATGCAATACCTAGCAAAAATTTATTTTTATTGATAAATCTACATACTACAATAAATCATCCACAGTAATTATTTCAGAGAATTAAAACAGAAATGACATCTTAATTGACTTGAAGTACACAAATTCTTAATGTTGTGGCATATTAAAAAAACCAAAACAAAATTGTCCTAAAAAAGAACATATTGAAATAAAAATCTACAATCACAATTAAATACAGACAAGTCTACACTTGCTTTAGTACTGGGGGATTTGTAAGTCGTGCTAGGTATTAACCAGCCCAAAGGATTTAACAAGAAATTCCTGTGTTAGTACCTTTTAGTTACAAATAAGGATGTATTATAAATGCTTCTAACAAACAGTGCTATTTTGATGTTAGCCATTCCAGAAGTTTACAAAAAATGAACACACGGATTGCCAATTTTCTGCACAGTGGGCTTCAGCCAGATCTTCATTTAACTCCATATCATCATTGACAATTCCAGCCGTAGGAAGGAGGTCAGAAATTGCCGATGGACTTGTTGGGTCAGCCTTGTCGTTCAATTTCTTATCTGTCTTTTTCTTTTTGTCATTACTTTTCTTTTCTGCTCCAACATTTCCGTTCACCTCAGGCAGGTTTGTTCTGGAGCCTTTTCTAGATCCTTTTGATTGACCCATTCTCTTATTGCCTTGTTCCATACCATCTGCTACATCTCCACTAATCTTCTTCAGATGAGACTCCACTTCTGCAGCCTTCTTACATATGCGTGACTTTAAGGTATTTTCCTCGCATGCATTTTTTAGTTTCTTAAATTTTCCAAGAATTTGTTTCCAGTATTGATTGGCTTTCGCATTATATGCATGACACTTCTGCGGTTCTCCTTCATAAGTACACTTGTAGTTGATGTTGGCTTGGTCCTTGCAACTTAGAGACAGGTTAACCATAAGGTCTCCGGATATCTCCCATGTGCACTCATGTTTTTGTTTGGTTGAAAACTGCCCTGACCGTGCAAAGGATTGTTTTTCTCCTCTCTTGCTGGCTGATTTCTCATTCTTGCCAAACACACTCTGAAAAGTGTTCAGGCAGTTGACGATAATAATGAATGAAATAATGCTGGAAAGCCTCATTTCATTAGGTCAAAGTTGCTGAAAGCTTTTAATTCAAGCTCTTTCGGGCATTAGTAATGTGAACAAGTGTTGAAGCAGCAAGTGTTTGGCATTCCGAAATTCCTAAAAGCCAGAGTAAAATAAATAAATAAATAAAAGGATTACCCACCACTACATTCAGTTTTTTTCCCCCAACATCCATCTTAAAACATGAGTTCGACATGATATTCAAAACACACAACACTGTTAATTAATAGAAGAATGAAATAAAGTAGTTATAACAATATTCATTGACATATCTCTGTGCACACCTATTAGATCATTTTGTATTTCAAAAGTGCCTTTTCTGCACTTTAATTTATATTGCTATGCCTTGTTTTCTTAAAGAAGGCAATGTTTAAGTATTTAATTATACTATTCTGTTAGCTTTTATTATTTTTTCCTCACTAATACAGTAACAGCCCATGGCTTTCAGTATTACATCTTAATATTTAAATGTGCTTTAATTAACTCATCTTGTATACATCCCAAAATATAAATACTTAAATCAATATGTAAAATATAGAAAACAATCTAAAACAGCTAAGTTAAAAACAGGTTAAAAATTCTTACCAGGACTGATGACAAGTTGAAATGCACCACTGAGGGGAAAACTCAAGTGGATTAGACTTTACAAGGGTATGGAAATGTTGCATCAAGGGGACAGGAGGGCCCTATAAACTCAGTGCCCCTCCCTTTACTTCTGTAAGTCTCAAACTCTCATTCAAAGAAGAGACTGGGTAAGCCCAGCTATCTGTTGATGTGATGACGTATTATTGCACACAAAGCATGGTTCATTGTTATTGTATACATTGAATGAAAATAAAGACTAACAATCTTCAGTACTATATTGCGCTCAGAATCTATAGAGCTGACGTTAAGAAAAAAATAGTTTTTTCAAAGCTTAAACAAAAACATGGTATAACAAAATAAGATCAGATGTGATATTTTTTTTTTTTTTTTTTTAAAGATAGCTTTATAATGGAATGAAAACAAGAAGGGAGCCAGACTGCTTATGGACAAAAGAGTTCACTGAAATTGAATGATAAGTATGAAAAAAAGAAATATTACATTATTTTAAAAGAATACTGAAGCCCAAACACCAGTTAAATGGGATGATTTATAAGGCTTATTTTGTAGATGATTGGATTTGTAGACCAATAATATATATTTTTGGTTTAGTTGTACATTTTGCTATTGGATATATAGAGAGGAGTTCCTGATGCATAGGGCAAGTCTTGAAATTGTGTGCAACATAAAATACCAACTTTAATAAAACTGGCAAAGTTGCACCAATTTTGATCTCTGTCCCCCCCTTGTGGTTGGTAATAAATAGCACATATATGAATAAAAGATCTGATACAAGAGTGTTTTTGTGTGATCAGTAGCAACAATGTATTTGTATATATGTACCGAATACACAATGGCAAGGTTTTTACTATGAAAGCATGTCATTGAGATTTTCTTGAGTCATCACATGAAAATAGTTTTTATTGCATTTTTGTGAGTTACGCCAATGGTGGAGCAATTGTCAGTGGTGATCTGATTTTTCTTATAACAGTTCATGTTGTCAAACTCCATAACTCACAGTATGTAATGTCCGACTCTGAAAATTCTATTTTGTATACTGCAGCTACCTTTTGTGCTCTATTTCATTAATAAAACCCAAATTTACAGCAAAATTAGAACATTAAACTATTTATCAAACAATAGCTGACAGAATTGTCTGGAATCTGGCATAGTAATTTTTAGAATTCCATAGATGGGACTAACAGCCGATGGGTAAATAGCTAATGACCTAAAGCAGCGCTTTTACTTTACTATTATAATTAGTCCATTTGTTGTTCCTCTATTTATCTTTGTTTTGTTTATTTTGTTTATTTTTTTATAATTCATCTTAGTTTTTTTAAGTTATACAAAAGGAGACATAAGAATTACTTTTTTCTCATGGGGAGTGTGATCTTTGACTGTTTTTGCAATGGGTGGAGCTTAAGCAAAGTTCCATTTCAGTTGCTAAGTTAATTCACCCACAATCCATCAGTCAAAACAATCCCACAGAAAGTAAACTGCAGATATCATGGCATTCGACACAAGGAAGAAAAGACAATAAATATAAATAGGCAAATGACAATGGGTTAAGATACAAAGGGCGTATTCAAAAGAAAACAGTGCTGTTTTAAGGACTTTTGACCTTTAGGAATGTCACAAACAGGTTCTGAAAGATAAGTACTTGTTAATAGGTGATGGTGAAATATGATTATAAAGTAGTCATGAACCCCTTCAGGTCAGGCTCAAATTGAATATGTTTGAGTATGAGAATGGCTTAAGCTTCCACCACCTACTAAAAAAAAATAAAAAATTAACCCCATTGACTTATATCTTATACAGTGGCTAATGGCCCAAGTCTCAACCCTCACCTCCTCTCTAGCACTCAATATCCCCTGTTTTCTCCCTCACTAGCACTCCCCTGCACCCGTCTTGGCTCGTCCCTTGGAAAGAAGTCAAACGTCCTGGAGAAGTAGGAAGGGAAACATGTGATATGGGATATAGGAAGAAGTTCAAATGAGTGGGGAAGATGGAAGAGTGAGAGCACAAAACAAAATAAATTAAAATGCACTTGCGTATGTAGTACAATTAAATAATAAAATAAAAGTGAAATAGCTCTCAATATTAGTATATTCAAAGCATATCGAATGACATATTGTATGGCACTAAAATAATGAATCTAATAATTCTGGCTGCCAAAAAGACCTTTAAGAGGGTCAACTGGGTGTTTTTGGAAGAGGTACTGAAAGCGTATCATTTTGGAGAGCTCACAATAGATGCAAACATGGCATATGCTAATATGTCAGGTCCTGCATTTGTTACTGAGAACTTTCAAATTAAAAAGAGTACATGGCAGGGCTGCCCTTTGGCTCCCCCCCCAGTTTATATTATTACTCTCGAGCCTTTCACTTCAAAAGATCAGACAAGAGACCACGATAAAAGGTGTTAAGCTGAATTATCATGAATTTAAACTGTCTGCTTATACAGATGACATAATTTTGGCTTAAACATCTAATCAAACATCTTTTAAAGTATAATTCAACATTAGTTATGGAAAATTCTCTAATTACAAATTAAACTTGGAAAAATCACAAGCCTTAACATTTGCAATTGATCCCAGGGATATGATTTTAATGAAGCAGCATCTGCTTTTCAATAGCCTAAAATAGACTATTTGCTGTAAATAAACTATTCTTAATTAATGAAGGACTTAAATTGTCAACATAATTATTGGAAAAATGTATAGATTTCCTGGATAAACACAATCAAATCCTATCAATCACATATTTCGATATATATAATTTTAGGATGATCCCATTAACAGCTCCAGAGAAATATTTAAAACAATTTCAATCACTGGTTGCAAAATTTATATGGTCAGGAAAAAGACTGAATCTCAAGAAAAATATTATATTGTATGAAAAAAGGAAAGTGTGAATTTTTTTTTTTTTAGATACCAGCAAGCCAGTCTATTGACCTATGTACATCAAGTGATGGGTCTAAGAAACCAAGATCAGTATAAAATTGAGCAATTACTTGTAGACAACCTGGAGATAATTTTGTGGTGCAGAAAGATCTAAATTATAAATTGTTGAATAGCAACTCAAAAGGTTTAAACAAACAATTAGTCCATGGTCCCAATTTAAAAAAAAAGAAAAAAGTAGAAGCCTTAGAAAATACTATAATATGAAATTACCTCAAAGCGGCACTGTCATGGCCGAATCACTTTTTTTTTTTAAAACCCCCCTCTCCCGACTCCACTACATCTAACTAACCCCTTAGTCGCCCCTAAATGCCCCTAAGCCCCATATATCACTTATTTTTTTACTTTATTTTCTGCCCGATCTATATTCATGGCACTGCCATCTTTGTGTGGCTAGAGGAAGTCCCTGTGGGTAGCGCTGGGAGATTTCCACACATGCCCAGTTAAACACTTGTGCATGCGAACGGGAATTTCATCAATTTATTCGTTCGTCAGAAAGACGAATGAATAAATAGCATTGTCAGACTAACAAACACTGAATATCAGTGTTCGTTTGTTCGTTCAGTTTATTACAAGGAGGGAGCTACCGGCGTGCAGCTCTCTCCTTGTAATATGTAAAGATAGAGGCAGCAGGGAGCAGTGCTACCCACCACTTCCTAAGTCCCCCAGGTCCCCCCTCACTCTATGGGGGTCAATATAGCATAAAGGAGAATAATATCTCCCGAATGCCCCTACTCGCTATACCGCGAATGGGGCATGTCTACTAAACAGTGAGCAGCCTGTGGCTGCTCACTGTTAAAAAAAAAAAAAAAAAAGCCCTAGTAGTCCCCCCCCTGCCCCCACAAAGGACAATGAGGGGGGATCTACTGTACTCACTCCTGGCCCCCACCCCTGCATGGTTGGTGGGGGCCATAAATCACAATGGGGGACCTACTGTCCTCCCCCCGCCCCCAACCCTGATTGGTGGGTGGGGGCCATAAAGATAATGAGGGGGGTGTAACTGAACTCCCCGTACTCCGACCGAGTACCTTCTGTTGATGGACGCTTCGTGCTTGCCCCGAGGACCACAAGCACCGCACCAGACACCACAACCACCGCAGACTCCACAACCGCCTTAAAAGAGCTAAGTGATTAAAGCTCAAGGTAGTATGCAAAGCACAGCAATCCCCAGTGTGAATATAGCTGTCCCCTCCAATCACGAGACAAGACTACGTGTTGAGGGTCAAGAAGAACTGACTCAAATGAGCATTTATTCCTGCTTATATACAACTTTCCCAGCAAGGTTACCACCCACATGGACCTTGTGGGGCACTGGAACTGTAAATTTAACAACCAATAAAATAAAGGTACATGGATAAGCACACCCACTTTTTACAATGAGAATCCTCCCCTCTGCTTGGGAGATAATTCAGTTAATTACTGTAACTCAATTATCTCCAAGCTAAAAAACATACTTTTATGCATTTTTTTTTTACTTTGTGAGTTTACATGCAATATCAATAAAATTCATAATTTGGGGACAAACATATCCAAAATTCACTTGAATCGGTTAAGTGGTTCAGGAGATAGGTGGAAGTCATATTTTGATCGAGGAGGGACAAAACAGCCAGTTCACACTGGTTTGGCAGTGTCCCTGGAACAACGCCCTGCTGTTGAACAATGGGAAAATGGGAGGGGAAGAGGCACGCCTTGCCATGGATTCAAAGGGCAGAAAAAGTGTCCCAAAAGATTCAATATGTCCATACACTGTTTTTAAAGGGCCAGCACTAGTCCAAATAAAAGTCCATAAGACCAAGAAATGGTTTTAAAGAGCCATACACCCCAGGGCCATAGTCATGTGGCAGGAGGCTGGCAATCAGTTCTCTCTAATGCCCAGTGGCAAGGGGCACCTTGTCACAGGGGGGCATAAAGATAATGAGGGGGGACCTACTGTCCTTCCCCCGGCCCCCACCCCCTAGTCACCCAACCCCCACCCAAATAAAAACTATCCCCTACCTACCCCCCTCACCCTAAAAATAGTGAGGGGGGAATAAAATAACTAACCTGTAAATAAAAATAAAACTTACCATTGGATGTTTTCTTTCTTCTAAAATCTTCATTTAAGCCCCAAAAAAGGCCAAATAAAAAACCATAATACCCGTCGAACTTAAAATAAAATAAAAAACCAGAGCGTAAAAAAAAAAGAAAAAGACGAAAAAGGAAAAAACCTGACGCTAAAAAAATTAATCCATCTTCACCCATGGAGGGCTCTGCACAGACTGAGCTCTGCAGGGCGGGGGAAGGCTTATAAAGCCTTGCCCCGCCCTGCAATTAGGCTAAAAACACTCTGATTGGTTGGTTTAAGCCAATCAGAGTGCTCTTTGTCATTTGGAATTTTCCCACGCTGTGTAGTTTGACTCATAACACTCTGATTGGTGGGCTTGGAATCTAACCAATCAGAGTGCTCTGTGTCATTTTACACAGCGTGAGAAAGTTCTTTGGTTCTTTGGAACTTTCCCACGCTGTGTAAAATGACACAGAGCACTCTGATTGTATGGATTTTAAGCCCACCAATCAGAGTGTTATGAGTCAAATTACACAGCGTGGGAAAATTCCAAAGAACTTTCCCACCCTGTGTAAAATGACAAAGAGTACTCTGATTAGCTTAAGCCAACCAGAGTGTTCTTAGCCTAATTGCAGGGCGGGGCAAGGCTTTATAAGCCTTCCCCTGCCCTGCAGAGCTCAGTCTGCACTGAGCCCTCCATGGGTGAAGATGGATTATTTTTTTTACCGTCAGGTTTTTTCCTTTTTCGTCTGTTTTTTTTTGCACTCGGCTCTTTTATTTTATTTTAAGTTTGACGGGTATGATGGTTTTTTATTTGGCCTTTTTTGGGGCTTAAAAATGAAGTTTTTAGAAGAAAGAAGAGATCAAATGGTAGGTTTTACTTTTATTTACAGGTTAGTTATTTTATTCCCCCCCTCACTATTTTGAGGGTGGGGGGGGTTGGTAGGGGATAATTTTTATTTGGGTGGGGGGGGGTGGGTGACTAGGGGCCTCCTAGTCACCTTTGAAGGGGGGGGAATTTGTCTTAGGGCCCCCACCTGCCGCCCAGGGGTGAGGGCCAGGGGGAGGACAGTAGGTCCCCCCCCTAATTATCTTTATGGCCCCCACTCACCGCTAAGGGGTGGAGGTGACAGTAGGCCCCCCTGTTATTGTTATTTAGGGCCCACCCTTCGCGCAGGGGTGGGGGCCGAGGGGCAGGACAGTAGGTCCCCCCCTCATTGTTATGTAGGGCCCCCACCCACCGCACAGGGATGGGGACCTGGGGGAGGACAATAGGTCCCCCCCTCATTGTTATTTAGGGCCCCCACCCACCACGCAGGGGTGGGGGCCAGGGGGAGGACAATAGGTCCCCCCCATTGTTATTTAGGGCCGTGGGGGGGGGGCAATAGTTTTTTTTTGTTTTTTTACAGTGAGCAGCCACTGGCTGCTCAATGTTTACTAGACATGCCCCTACTCGCGGTATACCGAATAGGGGCAGAATTTACTAATACTAAGTAATCTTTACTTAGTATTAGTAAATGTGGCGGAAAGACCAATTTAGGTATTTCAGCCTCTTGGTAGATAGCTCCCTGATACCGTGGGATGCAGCCACAGCACGAATAGGATCGGAGTTTCATTAATTCGAATGAAATTCCGATACGAACAAAGTCCCGAATTGCGTTCTAACATGAATGGAGAAACTGTTCTCATTCTGTTAGTACGCAATTTGGCAGTTTTACCGGTGTTCTGTCTAAATGACAGGACATTCGGCAATACTGACAGGAAGCATCGTGGGAACAGGGAAGAAAGCTAAGGATTGTGGGAAAATTGCTCTGACCACCGGAAATGAAGCACACTTTGCTCCTCCGCTGGTCATAGCTGGTCATGGCGTAGGAAACCTCCAGAAGAGAAATAGTCCCTACTTTGTCTTATTTTTTAAAGAAAACTAGAACAGACAGGAAGAAATGAAGAACAGATCCTGAGAGAGGGAGAGAAGAGGAATCGATTGAGGAAAGGTATGTTCGGCATGACAGTGCCGCTTTAAGGTTTTCAAAGAAAAAAATCCAAGAACTGGTGATCTTTTTCAAACTGCTAGATGTAAAGATTTGTCATAACTTTAAGACAAGTTTGGAATTACTTATAAAGCTCACTTGTCTATAATAAGAATTAAATATTATTTAAACATATCTATATAACATTGCAGATGAGAAAATAAAGGGTCAGTTAGATAAATTGTTAGATACAAAATCCAATAAAAAGATAATGAGAGCCTGTTATGATATTCTTGACAAAAGAATAACTTCTATAAAACAGAGCTTTGGAGGATTGGGTTAGAGAATTATTTAATCTTTAAATAAGAAACAATGGTGGGGAACACACCACTGTATTCAAAAACCACACTACACACAAATGTCAACACTACATAAAAACACACTCACACATACTCCATACATACTTACATTCAAACACACAAACACTGCTCAGTGCTAAATACATTAAAAAAATACACAAATACTGCTGGTTGCTAAATACATTAGAATATTTTGCTTTTTTAAAATTTTTTAAAATTTATTTAAAGTTGGGAGCAGGGAAGACTGGGTGGAAGTCTAACAGAGAAGGGAAGGGAGTTCCACAAAAAAGGAGCACCCCTGGAGAAGTATTGGAGGCGAGCATTAGATGTGGGAGTACGGACAGAGGATAGACGTAGGTCTTCGGCAGAGCGCAGGGGCCTCAATGGGACATGTGTATTAGGGAGGATAGGTAGATTGGAGCAGCATTATGTAGGGACTTGTAAGCAAGCACCAGAATCTTAAATTGAGCCCTTTATCTAACTGGAAGCCAATGCAGGGACTGAAAGAGGGGGGAGGTGTGGGAGGTGCGGGCGGACCGGAAAATGAGCCTTGCCGCTGCATTCATTATAGATTGCAGCAGTGCAATCTGGGACTATGTAAGACCACTGAGAAGGGTTTTGCAGTAGTCAAGTAGAGAAAGAACAACGGCATTGACCAGCACTTTAGTCGTGTCTGGTGTCAAATAGGGGCAGATGCAAGCTTTGTTTTTGAGATGGAAGCAGCAGGATTTGGCAATCGACTGGACATGAGAGGTGAAGGAGAGGTTGGAGTCAAAGAGAACACCTAGGCAGTGAGCCTGTGAGGTAGAGGTGATGGTGGCACCATTGACTTGGAGGGAGACAGACACGAGAGTAGCAACACTTGAGGGAGGAAAGACCAGAAGTTCTGGACTCTCTCAAAGACTCTCTCAAAGAAAATATTTAAGTAAAAACTTACATGGAGATTTGATCATGATCCTCTCCTAAAGGGCTTTAACCACAACAGCCTGCATCAATTTATTGATATATATTGAGTTGGACCAGATTTTAAAATGTTATAGTTCTGTTGGTTAAGTCATTTTCACATCATTTCATTATAGTAGCACTGGGTACTGAGAACCACAATCAAACCACCTTTACAGTAGACATGTGCAATTTGTTTCGTTCCAAATGTAAATTCAGACAAATTTCAGCAATTCGGAAGCTTCCGAATGTCCGAATTGCCAAATTTTCGAAGTGCCGAATTTCCAAAGTGCCGAACCCTATCGAATTACCAAAGTGCCGAATTTCAGAACTGCCGAGGAAAATTACGGGAATAATGACAGGAATCTAACCCTAACCCTAACCCTAGATGTGTAAGTAGTTGTGGTGGTTAGGGTTTTGGGCATAGGCTTGCGTAGTCTATTGCATTAGGGTGTGCACCCTAAAGTACAAACACACGCCGTGTGTATATGTATATATATATATATATATATATATATATATATATAAAATACAGAATCCAGCGCACTCGCTTATTCACTAAACAATGCTTTCAAAATCTTAGAGATTGTAATAGTTTTATTTAAAAACACCTCACCTAGGCAAAAAATAATGGGGGTTTAGTTACATTATATGATCATATATTGCATAAGCCTGCCACAACGTCAATGTACCCCATTCTTGACAGGTCCTACTCTAGCAGCCTAATGCTTGCCCTTATGAGATTAATCCACTTTCTTGGGAAATACTTCCTTACTGGGACTCTCTGCAAGTCAAGGCTAAATAGGGTCCTGGAATGAGGCACCTGTGATATATATATACACACACACACATACACACATATATAAATATATATACACACACACACATACATACACTGCTGTGTGTGTGTGTGTGCTGCGTGAGGGTGGTTTGAGGGTGTTGTGTGTGTAAGGGTGCTGTGTGTGTGTGTGTAAGGGTGCTGTGTGTGAGGGTGCTGTTAGTGTGATGTGTGTGTGAGGGTGCTGTTTGTGTGCTGTGTGTGTGTGAGGGTGTTTGTGTGTGTTTGTTACGGTCCTGTTAGTGTGCTGTGTGTGTGAGGGTGCTGCGTGTGTATTTGTGAGGGTGCTGTGTCTGTGCTGTGTGTGAGAGGGTGCTGTATGTGCGAGGGTGCTGTGTGTGTGTGGGTGCTGTATGTGTGAAGGTGCTGTATGTGTGTGTGGATGCTGTATGTGTGAAGGTGCTGTATGTGTGTGTGGATGCTGTATGTGTGTGTGTGTGGGTGCGTTGTGTGTCCCCGTGCAGTATGTGTGAAGATGTTGTATGTGTGTGCTGTATGTGTGTGAGGGTGCTGTATGTGAGTGTGTGCTGCATGTGTGTGAGGGTGCTGTATGTGTATGCTGTGTGGGTGCTGTATGTGTGTGTACTGTATGTGTGTGTGTATGTAGGTGCTGTGTGGGTGCTGTGTGTGTGGGTGCTGTGTGTGCTGTATGTGTGTGATTGTGGGGGGTGGAGGTGGGGGTACATTACTTAATATCCCCCCTCCCTTCTTACCTTATGTAGGGAGGGGGATTCTTGTTCCTGCTGCTTTCCCTGGTGGTCCAGTGGAGAGTGAACTCTATCCCCTTTGGGGATAGAGTTCACTCTCGCGAGATCTGAGCATTGCCGCGGCAACGCTCAGATCTCGCTAGAGGAACCCGGCGGAGCTGCTGGTTGAGCTCCCCGGGTCCTCTCCAGTCTCCCTCCATGCTGCAGTGGGGAGGGAGGCTGAGAGCAGAGCGCGCCGGCTCTGCATGCACCAACAGGGGAGATTCTGAAATCTCCCCTGCCGGTCTCACTCCATAGGCGTGCCGCGGGGATTAGGGTGTGCCCAGGCACACCCGGCACAACCCGCGTGCACGCCTATGGTTTTGGGTAGGGTTAAGGGTTGTGGTTGGGGAGTAGACTTAGGGTTAAAGGTTGGGGGTAGGGTTAGGGTTAGTGTTAGGGTTAAGGGTTGGGGGTAGGGTAAGGCTAGTGGTAGAGTTAGGGGTAGGGTTAGGATTAGTGGTAGGGTTAGGGGTTATGTTAGGGGTTAGGGGTAGACGTTGGGGTTAGGGAATTGCCGAAGTCCCGAATTGCTGAAGTCCTGAATTGCCGAAGTCCCAAATTTCGGGAAATGCTGAACTGAAGTGCCGAATTGCCGTAGTCCCGAATTGACGAAGTCCCGAATTTTGGAAGTGCTGATCCTAACTGACTTTTTTGCCCATGCACATCCCTACTTTACAGACATTTGGCTTATCTGCTATATTTTTTTCCTGTTTTAAGTGTATTACCAAGTTGTAAAAGAATAAGAATATTTAATAGAAAATTTCATATATTTTATATGTTTGTTTCCTATTAATATCATAAACATGTATTTTCAATTAGAAATATATATCAATGGTATTAGCCAATGCACTGCTAATAAGACATTTGTTATATGGTGGTTTTAAATCATTTATATATCATTTTATTAAATAAAGTCAATTGCGGTCATAGTGAAACATTTATATAATAAATGTATAGAATTTAAAGAGCAGTAATTCAAGAAACATGTAGTTCTTTTTGCTTGTCAAAAATTAGGGTTGCACAATAGATTGATTGGACAATACTATAGGCAAGCTCTCGCAAGGAAAGTTTAAGACTCTTTGATTATTCTTTAAGAACAGAGTAATGTGGAAAAGGCCCAAATAATGTAGAATTTCTCCAGAGGTGTCAAAAGTATTTCACACATTTGGTAGGAAGCAGAATGTCCTGCATGTTGGTCAGAATGGTTGGAATTTATATAACCAATATGAATTGTCATAATTCATGAAATTATTTTGATAATCTACCTATATTAAAGTTGAATTTCCATAAAAAGATCACGTTACACATTTGAAATATATAATAATCTGTTTATAATATTAACAAAACACAATGGAAATATGTTAATGAGAGCATAAATCTTACAAAATCCCACACCTGAAAAAAATAAAAATAAATCCAGACGCAAGCTACCACTGATACTTGGAATATTAGATTAGACCACGACTACTGAATCTTATGTTTGAACTCAGGAAGGTTAATAGAAACTAGAAATAGTCTTGTTCTCATGTATTTAGAGGCTGTTGTTGAGTGTATGGGGGCGGGAGTCTGCCTGTGAAATTGCTTGTGTGAGGGAAGACTGCCTGAGGTGTGGCGTGTTTGTGGGGATGCTGCCTTTGGTATTGTGTATTTGTGGGGACACTGCTTGTGAGACTGTTTATGTGGGAAGACGCTACTTGTGAAGTTGCATGTGATTGTAGTTTTGAGTGTTTATGGGGAGACTACTTGTGGTATTTTGTGTTTGTAGGGAGGTTGCTTGTGGTGTTGCACGTTTGTGGGGAGACTACTTGTGGTAATTAGTATTTATAGTGAGGTTGAAAGTTTGTGACAATGCTGCGTATGGAGAGTAAGAGCTGTTGCATGTATAAACATGGGAGTTATTCAAAAAATCTCTCTGTATATAAATAGAGAGATATTAAAAAAGTTAAATTATTCCCCCCTCATTGCTTAGACCAAGGAGGGGAATGCTGAGCCTGTGTGGTCTTCTGGGTGAAACACATTAACTGCTCCTCCAGCTGGTGAAGACTGCTTCTTCCATTTTGCCCTGCAGCAAAAATAGAGCTTTGCCTTTGTTAAAAACCCCTTCAGCAGTTTACCTTAATCCAGCGCTGGGCTCCCTCGGCACTGGTGACCTCTCCTCCAGGCTACGTCAGCTCCCGAGTGAAGCGTAATGCGCATGAGCGGCAAGAGCCGCGCGCGCATTCTAACAGTCCATAGGAAAGCATTTCTCAATGCTTTCCTATGGACGTTCTGCATGCTGGATGCGAATTTCGCATCGAGCGTCGCAGAAGCGCCTCTAGTGGCTGTCAGGAAGACAGCCACTAGATGTTGGATTAACCCTGCTATGTAAACATAGCAGTTTCTCTGAAACTGCTATGTTTAACCCCTTTAGACCGGAGGACGTACAATTACGCCCTATTTTAGGCGGCTCTAAGCGCCGCCGGGCGTAATTATACGCCCACCGGTTTTTGTTCACTTACCCGGTCGCCGGCGGTCCCCCACAATCACATGGCTGGGGATAGCTGGCTTCTGTATTGCCAGCAGGGGGGCTGCCTGTAATTACAGGTGGTCCCCCTGCTGGCTGAAAATAAAAATAAAATAAAATGTATTAGTGTAAAAAAAAAAAATATATACTTAGATCACACATATATATATATATATATATATATATATATGTGATCTAAGTATATATATATATATATATATATATATATATATATATACACACACACATATACATACACACACACATACACTGTCTAGGTGTATTTTACTATTAATATATATATATTTATATATATTAATTTCAAATTACACGTAGACTGATACTGGTTAAATATATATAATTATTGTTATATATATTTATATATAATATAAAAAAATTAAATATGTAAATACGTTAAAAAATAAAATTAAAAAAATAATTAAAAAAAATTAATTAAAAAATATATAGATGTGTGTTATTTCATTCTAACTGTATTGTGATATTAATATATATATTTATATCAAAATACACGTAGAACGAAATAATATATATATCTACATACATAAATATATACGTATATATCACTATATATATACCTATATATAAATAAAAATATTTAAAAAAAATTATATATAGATATACACATATAGATTCACATACGTATATATATACATATATTAATTCTACATATATATTTATGTAATATTTTTACATAATTAGGTATCTTAATTAATTACAATTAGCGGGATCTGCATAACAACCCATGCCGAAAGTAAAGGGAATTTAATTGGCTAGCACTATATTTATCCCTATAACTTTCCAAGACATCATAAAACCTGTACATGGGGGGTACTGTTCTACTCGGGAGACTTCGCTGAACACAAATATTAGTGTTTCAAAACAGTAAAATGTATTAAAACGATGATATCGCCAGTAAAAGTGACTATTTTGCATTTTTCATGCACAAACAGCACTTACACGGACGATATTATTGCTGTGATACTTTTTACTGTTTTGAAACACAAATATTTGTGTTCAGCGAAGTCTCCCGAGTACAACAGTACCCCTCATGTACAGGTTTTATGGTGTTTTCAAAAGTTACAGCGTCAAATATAAGGCTTGCGTTTCATTTTTTTCACATTAAAATTCGCCAGATTGGTTACGGTGCCTTTGAGACCCTATGGTAGCCCGAGAATGAAAATTACCCCTATGATGGCATACCATTTGCAATAGTAGACAACCCAAGGTATTGCAAACGGGTATGTCCAGTCTTTTTTAGTAGCCACTTAGTCACAAACACTGGCCAAAATTGGCGTTTTTTGCATTTTTCACACACAAACAAATACTAACGCTAACTTTGGCCAGTGTTTGTGACCAAATGGCTACTAAAAAAGACTGGATATACCCCATTTGCAATACCTTGGGTTGTCTACTATTGCAAATGGTATGCCATTATGGGTGTAAATTTAATTCCTGGCTACTATAAAGTCCCAAAGGCAACGTAACCTATCTGGCGAATTTCAATTTCAAATGTAACGTGCTATATTTGACCCTGTAACTTCCCAAAACGCCATAAAACCTGTACATAGGGGGTACTGTTTTACACGTGAGACTTTGCTGAATACAAATACGTGTATTTTATTGCAGTAAAAGCAAACAGTATTATAACATTGACAGTTAAAATGTGATGTAGAACTAAAAAAAAAAATCAAAAAAAATCTTATTTTCTCCCATTTTTTTTCATATTAAATTATGTTTCACATCTAAATATTTGATATTAAATGAAAGCCCTGTTTCCCCTGAATAAAATGATATATAATAAGGGTGGGTGCATTTAATATGAAAGAGGTGAATTACGGTTGGACAGACATGTAGCGCAAATGCCAGGTTTTGTTTACATTTTGTTTCGTTCACAACGTGTACATTTGGCTCCGTCCTTAGGGGGTTAAGTGTGAAGGGTTAAAACCTGAGGGACCTGGCACCCAGACCACTTCATTGAACTGAAGTGGTCTGGGTGACTATAGTGTCCCTTTAATGCAGGCAATATCATTTATCCCTTACGACCCAGAGGTTATTTAGAAAAGTATTTTTACATACGTATGTTTGTATTTGGCAAGAAATGATTTCCCATTCAATCATAGTATCTGAAACATCTGATGTTACTTGAAAATTTCTGTAAAAGTAGCTTTGAAAAATCTAATCAACCATTAGTAAGAACAGATTGGTTATGAACAACCCCAACTAAGCTGCTTTATGAAACACTAAAAAAATGACTTGGCATTCGAAAAGGATGTATTTTAAGTTCTAATCATTACAATGGTGCTTGAAATCACGGTGTAATAGCTGACATATAGCTTTCTGCTATTTTTTTTCTCTAGGCAAGATGTGAAATTTCAAACGACATTTAATTGCAGCAGCTTGAGAAAATTAAGCCATTGAACAACTATTGCCACAGCCTGATTCTTTTTACATTCGTCCAAAAGAGAAATATTAGTTTAAGTAAAGAAAATGTCAGAATGGTAAAATACTTTATACTGCTATGCAACAGAGGAGCCCTTTTCATTCCTTCAAATAGAAGTATGTCAAAGTACATTCTAGAGAGCTTCTACTGGCAGAAAAAGTCAAAGAGACATATATACATCAGAAAGCACACTACTAAAGGAAAAGCCTTCAAACACACACTCGTCTGAAATGCAACTTACTATACACCCTACAATACACAATAGAAAATATTTCTTTTTTAATGTCAGCTGCACCCTGGGCTTTTCAAATTAATTTATTCCCAACAGGCAGGCCATGTTTCTAAATCCTGTACGGCAGGGTATTTGATGTTGTTTAATATGTGTGTGATTTTACTCACCATTTTGTGTTTTTTGTTGCATGTTGTTACTGTTCATTGCTATGCTGCACTTCTCTTTGGCTCTTTGTTATGTTATATGCATATAAATATATGATTTCTTTAAAAGGGGAAAGATGTAGAATGTTTTACGCATATACATAGATGTTCGGGGAAATTGGGGCGGAGACAGGAAGTAGGTAAGTGATCGTGAAACTAGAGGGCAGACAACACGACAAAAAATAATTTCACCACAAGGTTTATCTGGTGACTCCATCATTGCTTGGTGGTTCTAATGTGAGGGAAGCAGTTTCAGGAACATGCACGTCCTGGTCTTACACAAAATAAGTGCAAGTTATGATTATGCAATTTGTAGCTGCCATTATTTTACATTAAATTATACCTATAATGATCTGGTAAGACACAAGCTGAGGAGACAAAACTGCGCCATTGTGTCTCCTCCTCTTTTGTACAGGTAAAATGGGAGTTGAGATTAATTAATAGTAATGCCCACCAAGCTTCAGTAGACTGCGACATGCTTATTTTAGTGTTGCTCTTTAGTTTAAGAAACTCTAAATGTAATTCAATGCAATAAAAAATACATAATGGTAAGGCATCTTGCAGTTGCTTGAAGACTTTCAGTCACACAGTTCATTGCTATTTCTCCTGAGTACTTCAGTGGCATTTTTTTTATATGTATAGGTATATATAATTATATAATATGGTAATTGTTGTCATAATTGTCATCAATCTTGTGTTATCTGTGCAATTATCTGTGAACAGGCAATAACACACAGATCACTTCCAAGACAAATCTTCCATGTTGCTTAAACATAGTCAGTGCAAGTTACACTTTCATCATTTTAATTTTAATAACGATAGATAAAATAGTTGACAAGTGCAACTTTCACTATTTTTAATTTCTTCCCCTTAACCTCTACATTACACTGTCACTAAACTTAAGAACACTTTATAACTACTACAGTATAACCAAGGCACTCCTGGTTATGGTGGTCCCCCAATGTAAGTAGTCAGCTTGGCACTGCTCCCTGCTTCCCTCTCAGTCAATTAGCTTGCCCTGCATTTCAGGTCTTAGTTCAGGAAAGCTAATGGGAAAAAGAACAGAAATGTATATAAACCTTCAGGAGAATTCCATTAAACCTCTTTAGTCCACATCATGTGGATAGATGAAAGTAGATAATCAAGTATGGTTCAACAACTGGGTAGATTATTTACCCTCTGTACCCATACATCACTGCTGTCCAGTAATATAGGATAAACTCATTACTGCTATAGAAAATAAAGGTTGCATCATGATTAGCTTAGTCACTCTCTTATTTGAGCTTATTATAATGGTGGTTGTGCAAACAGTCTTTGGGTATTTTCCTCATAGTTTACCATTGTCATCCAAGATTTGACAAATTCGGATGGATACTTTGGAAGTGCCTTATTAACTTTAATATGGAAATTACAATTTCAAGCTGTCATTTATTAAAAAAAATTATATATATATATATATATATATATATATACACACACACACACACACACACACATATATATATATACACACATACATACACACATATACATACACACACACACACACACACACAGGGATGTGGATGGAAGCCCTGCTGATCAGATTCTACTGTAAGAGCAACACTGGACACGGAATACTAGCTATCTCAAGTCTAAATCTACTCACAAATCTCCTTGCTCCATGATGTCACAGAGCAAATCTAAACCCCAGCAAGAACGTGCTGACAAACGGTATTTTTTCCACCAAAAAACAACGAAAACCACCGCGCCGGCAGAAAACCAAGATGGTGCCAATAGGCCTGCAGCTGCAAGCCACCACATGAGCTAGACTCAGGTACAGAAGTGGCTCCCTTAACCCACAGCATATTTCAAACCTCTCTAGATGCCTTATCATATAAGCTGATAGCCACCTGGCAATACAGCATGGACATGCTGTGTCAGGATATCCAGGACTTGGGCACCAGAACCTTGCACAAAAAATGAGCAAATACACTGAAGCACATAATTGCAGAGCAGAAACCATGCAAAAAATGGACGCCAGAATGGAGGTCTGCAAATGGAGAATTAAAAACCATGTTAACGGAGTATGAAGATAAAGGTGTGATTGATAACAAAGTAGTCTCTTTTTTATTCCCACTTTCTATTTCCTACCTCAGATCCATAAGTCTAATACATCCATCAGGTAGTCCCATTATAAGTGATGTAGATTCGTTGATGTCGAGGTTGTCTAAATATACTGATTTCCACCTTCAGAAATATGCACAGAAGGCAAACTCGTATCTTAGAGAAACAAAGAAATGTATTAAGGAGTTGAACAGTGTTGAATGGAAGGAGGATTATATTTGGGCAATAGTAGAGGTCACATCACTCTACACCGTTATAGAACAGAGTTTAGGCCTCCTGGCAGTCAAAACGGTGTTAGAAAAATACAGGGATATCGCTATGGATTTTAGTTAATTTTTATTATATGGTATTCATTTTATTTTTTTTTAAAAATGTTAATGTTGACTTTTTGTTTGTCCAATTTCAAGGAAGTGCAATGGGCACCAAGTTCGCACCAAATACATTTTTAATAGAGAAGCAATCGAAACCGCGGTGTTATGAATAATACATTTGCTTTTACTAAATGTGGACTTTGACATTTTGTTTTTATGAGGGTATTAGTGTCCATATTTCCCTCTTTGTTCTAAGCTTTAACCTTTTTTTTTTTTATTAAAAAAAACTTTTAAAATAAATTCTTAACTTCAATCTAATTAAACATTTTTATCCATCAGTACTTTTTATCATCATTCTTTTTTTTGTGTGTTTGAGTCTTAAACCTCAGATTCTGAACAAATAATTATTTCAAGCCTAGGTATAGGATTACCAGGTACCTCCGTGACAGATTCTTGCAGGACTTTAGTAACAACATCTGTTGGAGGGTGAGGAATGGTCGGGGTGCCCAAGCACGGACAGGTAACATGTTGGCATACAGGTCTCATATGATACGTGTGAGTAGTACCCATACAGAGAACCTGAGGTCTAGATGGGCATATAGGACAAAAGGAAATGAAATGCCCCTCTCCCCACAGTAGAAACACAGTCCTTTAGCCCTCCTTCTTGCCCTTTCCTGGGGTGGTTGTCTGAATGAGGTCGTTCCAATCTCCATGGGTTCCACGATATCCAAAGTAGGCGAATAAGAAATATCAGAGGTTTCAGGTAACTTGGAAACGGTTGGGCTTGCTAAATCATCAGTCCATGTGTAAGGGGCAGTATAGTCCATTTCCAGATCGGGATGCCTTTTCCGTGGAGTAACTGAAGGTGTTCTGGAAACACAAGGCTTTCGTGCCATATTGCAGCCTACTTCCAGGGACTGTATAAAGGCCTCCCAGGAGTCTAGGACTGGATCTTTGATGAGTAACATTTGGTGAGCCCACATCTTAGGATGCCCTGACAGTAGGGTGATGGCTGTCCTCACCTTAACGAAATCCGTAGCATAGGTAAGTGGTCTCAGGGAGAACAGGACCTCACAATCCACTTTGAAGGTAGCATACTTTGACCGGATCCCAGAAAATGTCTCGGGTAGAGAAACCAGCGGTTAAGTGTATTCAGGAATGCAGGGTACTTTCCCTTTAAGGGAAGCCAGTTCCTGCTGTAAACATAGTTACATAGTTACATAGTTACATAGCTGAAAAGAGACTTGCGTCCATCAAGTTCAGCCTTCCTCAGAAATGTTGTTGCTGTTGATCCAAAAGAAGGCAAAAAACCTGGTCTGAAGCACTTCCAATTTTGCCACAAACTAGGAAAAAATGAAAAAACCTTGTAAAGCTTGGGTAAGCTGGGAGACATGCTGGATTAAGGCTGCTAGGGCTTTCTTCGACTCTGCAGACTCCATGGTTAGATCGTTATGTAATGATCTTACCTTGATTGGGAGTCAATACGCAGAGTTTAAATCACCCTTTGCAATTTTACACCAGCCAAAGGGACTCAAGGCAGAAATCCCCAAGGCGGTGAAATAGTGCACTGGGGCTGATAATAGCCAGTGCTTCCAGGAATGAGGTACAGGCAAGGAATATCCAAAAGAGTAGTCAGGAACGGAACCAGTAGTCAGGACAGGCAGCAATGAGGCATAAACGAAGGACGAGCAGAGGATCAAGAACCAGGAGTCAGATTAACAGCAGAAACACCAAACAGGAACAAAACGATCTGACAATGTTCAATAACCAAGGCGGGGTTTATATAGGATGAAATCACATATCGTGAACAGGTGAGCAGGGTCCAGGCGTAGAGACAAGGAGAACATCAGATAATCAAAAAATAACCAAAAATATGTGGAGCTCAAGGCAAGGCTAGTGACTGGGAAGTAGGAGACCCAGGTTCAAATCCAGCCAGACTCAAGAACACAAATATTGTGGAAGTGACGATGACAATCGTGACACTATTATTTTAAGGATTACAAATAATTTGGTATTATTTTTACCATTTTTTTTTACCCCTGGAGTTGTATATTATTGGGGTATTATTTATCCTTTCAACCCCAACTTCTGCTATACAAGCTGTGACCCTCTTCCTGTGGGTCAACTCAAGGGGTAACCTGCACAGCAGATCCTGCATACGCTCACTGTTACTAGTACCAGAATGTATATATTGTGTGCACCTGTACTGTTTATGAACTCATGTTTTTACTTTTGGTTGATGCCTACATTGCGGTTGACAGGTTATTTTTCAATGTATTGACATGCCATAGATATATTGATTATAACACTAGACATGCAATTCTGGCCTATCTAACATGACCCACTAGGCATTAATCCATGCCCCCCATGAAAAACCTTTCCACAACATACCAACTGTTTTGGGTATTCCTGTATATGCTTTCTTTATATTGCTGATGGGCTGTACAACATTCACCCAGCTACCCCGCTTTATCAATATAAGGGTTCCCGCAACTAATAAGCTTGCTTTCACCTATGTAGACTATAACACCATATAGCACAAACCTTTACCCCACTTTATGAAAGTATACTCCCATAATGTCCAAAGTCTTAACACACCACATAAAAGATGCATGCTCCTAAAGGAAGCAAAACAAGCACAGGTAGACATAGTGTTTTTGTAGGAGACACACTTTGCTAAAGCAAAACTGCCTTCCTTTAGTATGACCAACTATCCTGGATGTTAAAGCTTGACTTGAGGTAGCACCCAGATAGTCACCAACATACCCAGCCAAGTTTATATCTACACCGAAAAAATTTATATCCATTCAATAGCCTCGGAGTGCTTCATTCGATTTGAGGGGTGGTGATGACGTAGGCGGGTGCGTGTCTACGTGAGAGGAGGGGCAATGTAGTGGAAGGGCGCCCGGCGGTGTTTTTTGGCGGTCCGAGGGGGGTGATTTAGCCGACACATCCGACATCTGAGGAGAGACTATCGGGCTATCTCTTCTCTCTTCAGCCCGGCGAGAACTGAGTGGTATCCGGAGCCCTCGAGTAGAGACGCAGGGGAGATCTGGCGAGGAGAGAAAACAGTAGCTACAAAGATAAGTCTGCTACATGCATTATCGATATTATTAAAGACCAAGAAATAATGGCATTGAGAGAGTGAAAGAGAGAAGGGGGGTGAGGAGGATAGAAAACAGAAATTGGAAGAATATTGTTTTATAAAACACCAGGAGAGGAGGAATTGGAGGAAATGGAGGGGTGATTTTCCCCAGAGAGAAAAAAAAAAGGGGAGGAAAAGGAAAGAGGGAAAAAAAAATAAAAATAAAAAAATAAGTGCAACAGGTTTATAAATACTGAGAATTTTGACTTAAAGTTTCGTTGCCTGAAAAGAGAAAGAGTAAAGAAAAGAGAAAGAAGGAAGGAAAAGGGAAAGAAAGAAGGAAAAGGAGAATAACAAAAGAAAAGAAATTTTTTTTTTTTTTTTTGAGAAACAAAATGGCAGCTAGAAAGCCACAGGAGGAAAGAAAAAAAAGAGAAAAAAAAGATAACATCACTGACAAAAGGTTGTCAGGTTATTTCTCCCCTCCTCCAAACAAATCTCAATTGAATCTTGAAAATCAGGATAATTCCCCTCCCCCCAAATCTAACTCTAATCCCTCTCATGGTACACAGGCTGGTAAACCTCTAACTGAAGAGACTCTAATTAATTACCTGGATAAACTACAGGAAAACATTAAAGTAGACATTCAAAAGGGATCATTAGACTTAAAACATGAGATAAGAAATATGAAAGTACAACTGGAATCTATAGAGTCTAAGATGATCCAAACAGATCTTAAAAATGCACATATAGAGTTATTAATGACAGACCTGCAATCCAAGGTAGAACTTTTAGAGGATAAAATAAACGATTTGGAAGATCGTTCCAGGAGAACTAACATAAGAATCCGTAATATTCCGGAACATATTAACGAATCAACACTGAAAAATTTTTTAATGGAATACTTTGAAACAGTATTATCTCAAGCTGGTTTACAAGACTCAGAATTAGAAAGATATCACAGGTTACCCAGACCCAGAAATGTGGCTGAATCATTACCGAGAGATGTAATTGTTAAATTTCAATCTTTCTTTACTAAAAATCAAATAATGAGTTCTCTGAGAAGTAAGCCAGTTACAGAAGAGAGATTTAAGAACTTGAAGGTTTTCCCGGATCTATCTTTCCAAACAAGAGCATGGCGGAAAAGTTTTATTCAGGAACTAGCCATATTAAGATCTAAAGAAGTGAAATACATGTGGGGATTCCCTAAATGCCTTAGGATTTTTTGGAGAGGAAAAAATGAAAAATTCACTACTCCGGATGCCTTGAGAAAATGGATGGAAGAGCAATTAATTGTGGACGTTATATAATGCGGGACAATAACTAAAAACCGAAGAGGATTTGCAGTTGTCTGGATGAAAAAGGATAATTCAAATAATTTTTTTTTGTTTTTTTTGTTAGGGAGAGGCTGGGTCTTTAAGAGTTGATAGATACTATGAAAGCATGGAGAAAGATAATGCTAAAGAATAAGTGTTAGATAAGTGAATGGTGGGTTTATTTTTAGTACACGTTTGAGAAGGATGGTAAGAGTTAGTATTTTAAAGGACAAAATAATCACATAGAGTGTGTAAATCTATAAAATTGGTAGCTTAACACTGTAAAAAGATGTAATATTTACACACAGAATTAGAAATTTATAAAGGTTATGGAAATACTGGTAATTTGAATAAGACACGGAAAGTATTAATATAAAGGATAGATTGATTCATATACACAGTATAAACTGTTAATGATTGTATATATATATTCATGGTTGGAATTGGGATATATGGTTGGATTTAATACAGTTAAGAGTTAGAGACTGTATATATTCTTTGAAAATACATAACTGGTTTGGTGGTAACAATAATCTGAATAAGACGTATGGAATGCACTTTATAAATAAGTGCACGGATTTCACAAAATAAGGAATGTTTATAAATTCTTAAAGACCAGATATCTAGATTGTTAAGGGTCGCAGGTTGCAACATAAGTTTTTTTTTTTTTTTTTTCTTCCTCCCTCTTTTCTTAAGGTATTCATATGAGATAGTAGAGAGTTTTTTTTTTTTAAAATAAGGAGTATGATTTTCGGGCGCTCCCTTCTATATTGCCCCACCAAGTGTCATCTTTTTGTGTTGACACAAATACCGAGATATGGTAATCTATAATTCCATCTCACGAGGACACAGATGGCTCCTGAGTGGTGAGTTGAGAGACAACCACTCGGGAGCCAGGCTGTGTTGGGCCAGACTGGGTGTTTTTCCCATAAGGCTTATGTGGGTCTATGTCCAATGGACCATTTGTGTTTTGTGTGAATGCATTGCAGCTCTCTTGGGGTCAGTGGTAACAATGGTTTTTTTTTAGTTAAAATGGTAAAGATGATTTCGGTTAATGTTCAGGGCCTTAATTCTCCAATTAAGAAATCTTTAATATATGACTATATGTTGAGAAATAAAGTGGAAGTGGGCTTCTTTCAAGAAACCCACTGGTCAGATATAGATAATCAAAGCTGGGGTGGTTTAAAATTTCCCACAGTGATATATGCTTCATTAAGTGGAAAAAAAAAAGAGGAGTAGCAATAGTTTTTTCCCACACACTAAAAGTGGATATAATACATCAAATTAAGGATAAGGAAGGCAGATATGTAATAGTCTGCTGTAAATTAAATGAGATACCATATACACTGACTAATATATATCTTCCCAATGATTTTCCTGCTCCAACCTTAAAAAGGGTTCTAAGTTTAATAGAATCTATTAAAATAGGCACATGTTTGGTGGCTGGGGATTTTAACAGTGTACTCGATCCGATATTAGATAAGAAGACAACCTCAACATTGTTACATCAAAAAAGAACAGATAAACTTGCAAGATCTATTAATAGAATTATGATTAATTTTGATTTTTTTGATCTCTGGAGAACGACCAATCCTGACTCATTGGAATATACGTTTTTTTCACGTGTACATCTTTCGTATTCCCGAATAGATATGGTGTGGGGCAATATGACAGCATTGACGAATATTAAATATTTTAAGATATTGGATAATACTTGGTCAGACCACAGTATTAATATGTGGGAGATGAAGAACCAATGGACCAGGATTGGTCGTGATACCTGGCGCATGGAGGATAATTTGTTAAAATCTAAGATTAATCTTGATATACTAGAAAAACAAATAGTAACCTTTTTTCTTGAAAACGACCCTAATGACACCTCATATATAAACAATTGGTGTGCCTTTAAATCCACAATGAGAGGCAATATAATAAGTATACAAACAAGATATAAAGCAGAAAATAATAGAATTTTTCTAGGACTACAAGCAGAATTAAAAAAAGATCGCAAGTAAGAATAAGCAGTCTCCTTCTAAACAAAATGCAGATGAACTGAAAAGTATTCAGAACAGAATTAATAATTTTTTGATAGCAAAGAATGCAAAACTAATGAATAAACTTAAAGCAAATTATTATTATAGGGGGAACCGAGCAGAAAGAAATATGACAAAAAAATTAAGAGATAAAATTGGATCCAGCAAAATAATAAAGATAGTGGATGAAGAGGGGGCATACTTAGACCCAAAAAAAATAGGTGAGAGATTTAATAAGTACTATGAGGCTTTGTACAATCTAACTCCCCCGATAATAAATGAAGAGGATTATTTGAGTAAAACCAATATACCTAAACTAACATTAGAACAAAGTAATAACTTAAATACTTTAATTACAGTCCAAGAAGTAGAGGCAGCAATAAACAAATTAAAATCAGATAAGACGCCAGGTCCAGATGGTTTTGCAAATATATTTTACAAATCCTTTAAAAATATTATAGTTCCCCATTTAACAAATATGTTTAACAAAATCGTATCAGTTGGTAAATTTCCTACCGAAATGCTGAGTGCAAATATTCTTCCAATTTTAAAAGATAATAAAGACCCTGTAAAGGTGGAGAATTATAGACCCATCTCTTTAATTAACACAGATGTTAAAATCTTTTCATCAGTTTTGGCTAATAGACTAAGGGGATTAATGGAGCATATAATCAAAAATGATCAAATTGGTTTTGTACAAGGTAGAGATCCGGTAGATAATTCTAGAAGATTATTGGATTTGATAGATGCATCTAGAAGAAATAATAAATCTTTATTTGTATTGGCTGTAGATGCCGAGAAAGCTTTTGACAGGGTCGGTTGGGACTTAAGGAAAACTATGGAAAAATTTGGAATCCAGGGCAGGATGCTTAATGCTATTTTAGCTCTATATGAAGGCCCAAAAGCAAGAACAGTGGCTCCAAATATATGTTCAGAGTGGTTTACATTAAAAAATGGCACGAGACAGGGTTGTCCTCTGTCGCCTATCTTATATATTATGACAATGGAGATTTTAGCTATCAATATAAGAGATAACCCTCGAATTAAAGGATTTAGATACAGAGAGAAAGAATTTAAATTGAATCTATATGCGGATGACTTGATTTTGACCCTAACCGACCCTGTCGAATCGCTTAGTGCCTTAATGGAAGAGATAGATAAATACAGTTTGATTTCAAATTATAAAATAAATACAACGAAATCTACTTTTTTAGCTATAAATATTTTTAGAGACTCTATCCAACAGATTAAAGATAAATATAAATTTAACTGTGATAAAAACAGGTTATCTTATTTAGGTATAGTGATTTCTGATGATTTAAAAGATACGTTGCAAACAAACTTCTTGAAAATATTTAGATCGACACATGAGTCACTAAAAAGATGGAGACAAATTGAATTATCTTGGTGGGGTAGAATCAATTTGGTTAACTCGTACTTACTCCCTAAATGGTCCTATTTATTTCGCATGATCCCTCTGAGAATGCCACAACCATGGTTATCTATGATACGAGATATAAACAATTTTATATGGAAAGGAAAAAGGCCGAGGATGAATAAGCATCTTTTGATGCAGAAGAGTAGGAAAGGAGGGATAAATTTCCCAAACGTCAACACAATCTACTTAGCTAATATGATGTTTCATATATATAAGACGCAATTATTAAGTTCAGAGGAAGCTGGATGGTACCAATTAGAAATAGAGATGGTAGAAATGGAAAATTTACATCAATTGATATGGCTAACTAATCAAGACGAAAGAATTAAAAAGGCCTGTACTTTTAATAATTGCTTGAAATCCATTCTAAAAGCTGAGGATTAATAGCGGAATCCGCAATAAAATATTGGGAAACTTTAACCTCAGTATTATACAACTAAGGATGAAAGATTTAAATATTAGTGAATGGACAAGGAGAGGCATTGTTTATATAAATCAAATAATAGCGGGAGATAAAATTAAATCTTTTGAAAATTTGATACAAGAATTTTCACTATCTAGGAAAGAGTGGTATAATTATCTAAGAATCAGAAGCTTTATTAAACAGTTTTTGTTACATCGACCTACAGCGGGTATAGAAAATCTGACAGTTTTACTAAGAAATGAGAAGGTATCGCAAATAGTCTCAAAGGCAAGGACTGCTCTTCTTCAACTTGAAGCACCAAATTTAAACGTAAATATTCAAAAATGGAGTAAAGAGTTAAATGTACAGATTCTTAAGTCTGAATGGGACCAAGTATTATACCAAACAAGTAAAATAATCCATTGTTTGAACCTTCTTGAGGTATTATTTAAACTAATGAACCACTGGTATTTAGTTCCCACCAGATTGTCCAAAATGTATACTTCTAATTCCTCACTGTGTTGGAGATGTAATGACAAAGAGGGGACTTTTGGACATATATGGTGGGACTGCAGTAAGGTGAAAATTCTGGGGTTTATGGCTTTTGAATCATTGGAGAATATTACAGAAACAAAAATCCCTAGAGGCCACCATAATGGTCTATTTCACTTAAATTTGCAATCACTCCTCTTTAAGAACAAATTTATATATGTCCATTTTGTAGCAGCAATAAAAATAATAATCGCAAGGAATTGGAAGAGTAGCGCAAATTTTACGCAAGCCCAGTTGTATTCACAAGTCCAATACCAATTAACCATGGAAGCCTTGGGACATCAGTCAATAAAAATCAGAGATGTTAGCAATTTCTGGAAAGAAAAAATGGAGAGTCTGACTAGATAAAACCCTGGACAAAATTAATAGAATAGTGTGTGTTTTTTTTTTTTTTTTTTCATCTTTTCCTTTTCATTTCTTTTAAGGTAGTGAAATAGAGGTGCCACTGTAATACCCCAAGTAGAGTCTGCAATGCAAGTCTGTTTTTGTATGTTTGTTAAGTACATCATACTAATGAATCCAGTAAAGCTAATTATTTAATAAAAGTAATAATAGATAGTGAAGAAGGATGACTATTATGGGAGACGAAACTTTAATCTTAGAAGGACGGTTGGACGACAATTTTTGTCATGCCCATTGTTCTTGTTATTTTGGTATTTGGATTTGTTTAAAGAAATAATATAATTGAGTAAAGAAATGGGGAACAAGCAATAATATTGTAAATACATGATAATGAGCAATATTTAATCTATATGTATATATGTAATACCACATGTCCTATCTAATCAGCGCTAAATGTTTACATCTGTCTATGTTTTTTTATATTAGTATGGATATTAGAAAAAATGAAATAAATAAATTATAAAAAAAAAAAAAAAGAAAAAATTTATATCCATAATCTATAAACTCCTACAAAGAGCGCTCTCTCAATCTCGCCTCTCTTGCCTTGAGGCCAATAAGGAGGAGATAGGCAGCCAGAGATAGGCCACCATATATATTGAGGTTCAGTGGACTAAGACATTCCTGATCCACAAAGGCAATGCCCTGAATGCAGCTCATAGAAAAATTTAGCAGAAAATTATTTGCAGGTGGTACATGGTGCCGGCGAGACTAGCCAAAATCTCTCCCACATACTCCGACAGTTGC
>OW240922.1:67198827-67244728 GCA_933207985.1 Pelobates cultripes | reverse complement strand
TAGCGGTTTGTACAAATGCAGGTAAGTGTGACTAGGGCCGTATAAACAAAGAACTGAGCAGTGAAATTGAAGGGACATAACCTATACACCTAAACTGCATCATTCAATTTTAATTATTTTAATGTGCCTTTAACCTTTTTTTTCAAAAAGTGTTTAAAGTGACGTGCATCTGTTTAACCCTTTAAGACCGGAGTGCGTACAATTACGCCCTATTTTAAGCGGCTCTAATCGCCGCCGGGCGTAATTGTACGCCCTCCGGTCTTTCTTTACTTACCCGGTTGCCGGCGGTCCCACGCCAGCGATCGCGGTGGGGGGGAATCCGAGGGAGCCCCCCCACGGTAGATCCTCTTCCTCCGGTGCCCCCCGGCCATGTGAGAGTGAGGTCCTTGAGAGGACCCCACAATCACATGGCCGGGGGTAGCTGCCTCCTGCATTGCCAGCAGGGGGGCTGCCTGTAATGACAGGTGGTTCCCCTGCTGGCTGGAAATGAAATTAAAATAAATTAATTAAAAAGTAAAGTGTAAAAAAAATATATATATACATACACACACATACACTGTCTACGTGTATTTTACTATTAATATATATATAATTATATATATATTAATATCAAATAACACGTAGACTGTTACTGATTAAATATATATATAATTATTGTTATATATATTTATATATAATATAAAAAAAAATTAAATATGTAAATACATTAAAAAATTAAAATTAAAAAAATAATTAAAAATAAATAATTAAAAAATATATAACCAGAATCAGGTTTGCCGGAGTTCCGGTGATGACGTAGGCGGGTGCGTGTCTACGTGAGAGGAGGGGCAATGTAGCGGAAGGGCGCCCGGCGGTGTTTTTTGGCGGTCCGAGGGGGTGATTTAGCCGACACATCCGACATCCGACATCTGAGGAGAGACATCTGAGGAGAGACTACCGGGCTATCTCTTCTCTTCAGTCAAGCTGCTTGGGGTGGACAGGCCCTCATTGCCAAAAATGCAGGGGTAGCGAGGAAAACAGCCAACTACAAAAGACCAAGTCTGCCCTTATTGCCGATATTATTAAAGACCAAGAAATAATGGCATTGAGAGAGTGAAAGAGAGAAGGGGGGTGAGGAGGATAGAAAACAGAAATTGGAAGAATATTGTTTTATAAAACACCAGGAGAGGAGGAATTGGAGGAAATGGAGGGGTGATTTTCCCCAGAGAGAAAAAAAAAAGGGGAGGAAAAGGAAAGAGGGAAAAAAAAATAAAAATAAAAAAATAAGTGCAACAGGTTTATAAATACTGAGAATTTTGACTTAAAGTTTCGTTGCCTGAAAAGAGAAAGAGTAAAGAAAAGAGAAAGAAGGAAGGAAAAGGGAAAGAAAGAAGGAAAAGGAGAATAACAAAAGAAAAGAAATTTTTTTTTTTTTTTTTGAGAAACAAAATGGCAGCTAGAAAGCCACAGGAGGAAAGAAAAAAAAGAGAAAAAAAAGATAACATCACTGACAAAAGGTTGTCAGGTTATTTCTCCCCTCCTCCAAACAAATCTCAATTGAATCTTGAAAATCAGGATAATTCCCCTCCCCCCAAATCTAACTCTAATCCCTCTCATGGTACACAGGCTGGTAAACCTCTAACTGAAGAGACTCTAATTAATTACCTGGATAAACTACATGAAAACATTAAAGTAGACATTCAAAAGGGATCATTAGACTTAAAACATGAGATAAGAAATATGAAAGTACAACTGGAATCTATAGAGTCTAAGATGATCCAAACAGATCTTAAAAATGCACATATAGAGTTATTAATGACAGACCTGCAATCCAAGGTAGAACTTTTAGAGGATAAAATAAACGATTTGGAAGATCGTTCCAGGAGAACTAACATAAGAATCCGTAATATTCCGGAACATATTAACGAATCAACACTGAAAATTTTTTTAATGGAATACTTTGAAACAGTATTATCTCAAGCTGGTTTTCAAAACTCAGAATTAGAAAGATATCACAGGTTACCCAGACCCAGAAATGTGGCTGAATCATTACCGAGAGATGTAATTGTTAAATTTCAATCTTTCTTTACTAAAAATCAAATAATGAGTTCTCTGAGAAGTAAGCCAGTTACAGAAGAGAGATTTAAGAACTTGAAGGTTTTCCCGGATCTATCTTTCCAAACAAGAGCATGGCGGAAAAGTTTTATTCAGGAACTAGCCATATTAAGATCTAAAGAAGTGAAATACATGTGGGGATTCCCTAAATGCCTTAGGATTTTTTGGAGAGGAAAAAATGAAAAATTCACTACTCCGGATGCCTTGAGAAAATGGATGGAAGAGCAATTAATTGTGGACGTTATATAATGCGGGACAATAACTAAAAACCGAAGAGGATTTGCAGTTGTCTGGATGAAAAAGGATAATTCAAATAATTTTTTTTTGTTTTTTTTGTTAGGGAGAGGCTGGGTCTTTAAGAGTTGATAGATACTATGAAAGCATGGAGAAAGATAATGCTAAAGAATAAGTGTTAGATAAGTGAATGGTGGGTTTATTTTTAGTACACGTTTGAGAAGGATGGTAAGAGTTAGTATTTTAAAGGACAAAATAATCACATAGAGTGTGTAAATCTATAAAATTGGTAGCTTAACACTGTAAAAAGATGTAATATTTACACACAGAATTAGAAATTTATAAAGGTTATGGAAATACTGGTAATTTGAATAAGACACGGAAAGTATTAATATAAAGGATAGATTGATTCATATACACAGTATAAACTGTTAATGATTGTATATATATATTCATGGTTGGAATTGGGATATATGGTTGGATTTAATACAGTTAAGAGTTAGAGACTGTATATATTCTTTGAAAATACATAACTGGTTTGGTGGTAACAATAATCTGAATAAGACGTATGGAATGCACTTTATAAATAAGTGCACGGATTTCACAAAATAAGGAATGTTTATAAATTCTTAAAGACCAGATATCTAGATTGTTAAGGGTCGCAGGTTGCAACATAAGTTTTTTTTTTTTTTTTTTCTTCCTCCCTCTTTTCTTAAGGTATTCATATGAGATAGTAGAGAGTTTTTTTTTTTTAAAATAAGGAGTATGATTTTCGGGCGCTCCCTTCTATATTGCCCCACCAAGTGTCATCTTTTTGTGTTGACACAAATACCGAGATATGGTAATCTATAATTCCATCTCACGAGGACACAGATGGCTCCTGAGTGGTGAGTTGAGAGACAACCACTCGGGAGCCAGGCTGTGTTGGGCCAGACTGGGTGTTTTTCCCATAAGGCTTATGTGGGTCTATGTCCAATGGACCATTTGTGTTTTGTGTGAATGCATTGCAGCTCTCTTGGGGTCAGTGGTAACAATGGTTTTTTTTGAGTTAAAATGGTAAAGATGATTTCGGTTAATGTTCAGGGCCTTAATTCTCCAATTAAGAAATCTTTAATATATGACTATATGTTGAGAAATAAAGTGGAAGTGGGCTTCTTTCAAGAAACCCACTGGTCAGATATAGATAATCAAAGCTGGGGTGGTTTAAAATTTCCCACAGTGATATATGCTTCATTAAGTGGAAAAAAAAAAGAGGAGTAGCAATAGTTTTTTCCCACACACTAAAAGTGGATATAATACATCAAATTAAGGATAAGGAAGGCAGATATGTAATAGTCTGCTGTAAATTAAATGAGATACCATATACATTGACTAATATATATCTTCCCAATGATTTTCCTGCTCCAACCTTAAAAAGGGTTCTAAGTTTAATAGAATCTATTAAAATAGGCACATGTTTGGTGGCTGGGGATTTTAACAGTGTACTGGATCCGATATTAGATAAGAAGACAACCTCAACATTGTTACATCAAAAAAGAACAGATAAACTTGCAAGATCTATTAATAGAATTATGATTAATTTTGATTTTTTTGATCTCTGGAGAACGACCAATCCTGACTCATTGGAATATACGTTTTTTTCACGTGTACATCTTTCGTATTCCCGAATAGATATGGTGTGGGGCAATATGACAGCATTGACGAATATTAAATATTTTAAGATACTGGATAATACTTGGTCAGACCACAGTATTAATATGTGGGAGATGAAGAACCAATGGACCAGGATTGGTCGTGATACCTGGCGCATGGAGGATAATTTGTTAAAATCTAAGATTAATCTTGATATACTAGAAAAACAAATAGTAACCTTTTTTCTTGAAAACGACCCTAATGACACCTCATATATAAACAATTGGTGTGCCTTTAAATCCACAATGAGAGGCAATATAATAAGTATACAAACAAGATATAAAGCAGAAAATAATAGAATTTTTCTAGGACTACAAGCAGAATTAAAAAAAGATCGCAAGTAAGAATAAGCAGTCTCCTTCTAAACAAAATGCAGATGAACTGAAAAGTATTCAGAACAGAATTAATAATTTTTTGATAGCAAAGAATGCAAAACTAATGAATAAACTTAAAGCAAATTATTATTATAGGGGGAACCGAGCAGAAAGAAATATGACAAAAAAATTAAGAGATAAAATTGGATCCAGCAAAATAATAAAGATAGTGGATGAAGAGGGGGCATACTTAGACCCAAAAAAAATAGGTGAGAGATTTAATAAGTACTATGAGGCTTTGTACAATCTAACTCCCCCGATAATAAATGAAGAGGATTATTTGAGTAAAACCAATATACCTAAACTAACATTAGAACAAAGTAATAACTTAAATACTTTAATTACAGTCCAAGAAGTAGAGGCAGCAATAAACAAATTAAAATCAGATAAGACGCCAGGTCCAGATGGTTTTGCAAATATATTTTACAAATCCTTTAAAAATATTATAGTTCCCCATTTAACAAATATGTTTAACAAAATCGTATCAGTTGGTAAATTTCCTACCGAAATGCTGAGTGCAAATATTCTTCCAATTTTAAAAGATAATAAAGACCCTGTAAAGGTGGAGAATTATAGACCCATCTCTTTAATTAACACAGATGTTAAAATCTTTTCATCAGTTTTGGCTAATAGACTAAGGGGATTAATGGAGCATATAATCAAAAATGATCAAATTGGTTTTGTACAAGGTAGAGATCCGGTAGATAATTCTAGAAGATTATTGGATTTGATAGATGCATCTAGAAGAAATAATAAATCTTTATTTGTATTGGCTGTAGATGCCGAGAAAGCTTTTGACAGGGTCGGTTGGGACTTTTTAAGGAAAACTATGGAAAAATTTGGAATCCAGGGCAGGATGCTTAATGCTATTTTAGCTCTATACGAAGGCCCAAAAGCAAGAACAGTGGCTCCAAATATATGTTCAGAGTGGTTTACATTAAAAAATGGCACGAGACAGGGTTGTCCTCTGTCGCCTATCTTATATATTATGACAATGGAGATTTTAGCTATCAATATAAGAGATAAGCCTCGAATTAAAGGATTTAGATACAGAGAGAAAGAATTTAAATTGAATCTATATGCGGATGACTTGATTTTGACCCTAACCGACCCTGTCGAATCGCTTAGTGCCTTAATGGAAGAGATAGATAAATACAGTTTGATTTCAAATTATAAAATAAATACAACGAAATCTACTTTTTTAGCTATAAATATTTTTAGAGACTCTATCCAACAGATTAAAGATAAATATAAATTTAACTGTGATAAAAACAGGTTATCTTATTTAGGTATAGTGATTTCTGATGATTTAAAAGATACGTTGCAAACAAATTTCTTGAAAATATTTAGATCGACACATGAGTCACTAAAAAGATGGAGACAAATTGAATTATCTTGGTGGGGTAGAATCAATTTGGTTAACTCGTACTTACTCCCTAAATGGTCCTATTTATTTCGCATGATCCCTCTGAGAATGCCACAACCATGGTTATCTATGATACAACGAGATATAAACAATTTTATATGGAAAGGAAAAAGGCCGAGGATGAATAAGCATCTTTTGATGCAGAAGAGTAGGAAAGGAGGGATAAATTTCCCAAACGTCAACACAATCTACTTAGCTAATATGATGTTTCATATATATAAGACGCAATTATTAAGTTCAGAGGAAGCTGGATGGTACCAATTAGAAATAGAGATGGTAGAAATGGAAAATTTACATCAATTGATATGGCTAACTAATCAAGACGAAAGAATTAAAAAGGCCTGTACTTTTAATAATTGCTTGAAATCCATTCTAATGGAGTGGGAAAAGCTGAGGATTAATAGCGGAATCCACAATAAAATATTGGGAAACTTTAACCTCAGTATTATACAACTAAGGATGAAAGATTTAAATATTAGTGAATGGACAAGGAGAGGCATTGTTTATATAAATCAAATAATAGCGGGAGATAAAATTAAATCTTTTGAAAATTTGATACAAGAATTTTCACTATCTAGGAAAGAGTGGTATAATTATCTAAGAATCAGAAGCTTTATTAAACAGTTTTTGTTACATCGACCTACAGCGGGTATAGAAAATCTGACAGTTTTACTAAGAAATGAGAAGGTATCGCAAATAGTCTCAAAGGCAAGGACTGCTCTTCTTCAACTTGAAGCACCAAATTTAAACGTAAATATTCAAAAATGGAGTAAAGAGTTAAATGTACAGATTCTTAAGTCTGAATGGGACCAAGTATTATACCAAACAAGTAAAATAATCCATTGTTTGAACCTTCTTGAGGTATTATTTAAACTAATGAACCACTGGTATTTAGTTCCCACCAGATTGTCCAAAATGTATACTTCTAATTCCTCACTGTGTTGGAGATGTAATGACAAAGAGGGGACTTTTGGACATATATGGTGGGACTGCAGTAAGGTGAAAATTCTGGGGTTTATGGCTTTTGAATCATTGGAGAATATTACAGAAACAAAAATCCCTAGAGGCCACCATAATGGTCTATTTCACTTAAATTTGCAATCACTCCTCTTTAAGAACAAATTTATATATGTCCATTTTGTAGCAGCAATAAAAATAATAATCGCAAGGAATTGGAAGAGTAGCGCAAATTTTACGCAAGCCCAGTTGTATTCACAAGTCCAATACCAATTAACCATGGAAGCCTTGGGACATCAGTCAATAAAAATCAGAGATGTTAGCAATTTCTGGAAAGAAAAAATGGAGAGTCTGACTAGATAAAACCCTGGACAAAATTAATAGAATAGTGTGTGTTTTTTTTTTTTTTTTTTCATCTTTTCCTTTTCATTTCTTTTAAGGTAGTGAAATAGAGGTGCCACTGTAATACCCCAAGTAGAGTCTGCAATGCAAGTCTGTTTTTGTATGTTTGTTAAGTACATCATACTAATGAATCCAGTAAAGCTAATTATTTAATAAAAGTAATAATAGATAGTGAAGAAGGATGACTATTATGGGAGACGAAACTTTAATCTTAGAAGGACGGTTGGACGAAATTTTTGTCATGCCCATTGTTCTTGTTATTTTGGTATTTGGATTTGTTTAAAGAAATAATATAATTGAGTAAAGAAATGGGGAACAAGCAATAATATTGTAAATACATGATAATGAGCAATATTTAATCTATATGTATATATGTAATACCACATGTCCTATCTAATCAGCGCTAAATGTTTACATCTGTCTATGTTTTTTTATATTAGTATGGATATTAGAAAAAATGAAATAAATAAATTATAAAAAAAAAAAAAAAGAAAAAATTTATATCCATAATCTATAAACTCCTACAAAGAGCGCTCTCTCAATCTCGCCTCTCTTGCCTTGAGGCCAATAAGGAGGAGATAGGCAGCCAGAGATAGGCCACCATATATATTGAGGTTCAGTGGACTAAGACATTCCTGATCCACAAAGGCAATGCCCTGAATGCAGCTCATAGAAAAATTTAGCAGAAAATTATTTGCAGGTGGTACATGGTGCCGGCGAGACTAGCCAAAATCTCTCCCACATACTCCGACAGTTGCTGGAGATGCGGAGCTAACCGTGGCACCATGCTACACATTTGGTGGCGATGTCCTAACCTGACCCAATACTGTGCTTTCATGATAGAAAAATGTATTGGCCTGCGATTGCCAAACTTTTCAGAGTGCTTTCTCCTTTTAATCCTTCCAGATATAAATGCCCGACACACCTCATACTTACTATTCCATATTATTGTAGCCGCACTTATGTTACTAGCAAACAGATGGCGGTCTCCCACCACCCCAACCCAAACTGAACTTATAGCACATATTACACAAACACGCAAATTCGTTCGGGCAACTAGAAAGGATCAGATGACTTACTTATTCTGGCAAAAAGCCTGAGATCTGTGGGATTCAGCCACCAAGGTGACCACATGGCAAGATCCGACCCTGAACGTCTAAAAATCCAATACTGAATAGAGCTTGAAATTGCTATCACACACACGGTATGTTGTCATCAAACAGCAGGCACTCCACCTTTCTTTACTTTGCTGTCAGTGTTAACCTATAGTCTTTTTTGACTTTGACAGACTGGTTACACACCCTCCCCTACATCCCATTTGAACAGAAAATTTTGTGCACCTGTGCTTTTCCTGTCCCTTGCTGTTTTGTAAAGGAGCGCAATCCTATGTATCCAGTACATAGTATGTATGATGCCATGTCTCATCCTTACATTTTGTGTTCCATTTTTGGACTCATGATCCTGCACGACGTGAGTTATGTTAAATTTATATATGATGACCATGATCAGCAATTAGGTATCAATAAAATACTACTTTACAAAAAAATATATATTAACATGTCTTCCCAAGGCTATAATGTCTGGATACCTATTAAGCGCCCCCACTTCTCACTTGATCTATGTATTAAATCAACATCTACTGGCTGTCTCCTACCCATCAATCAATCAATCATTTTTTGGGGGTGCTATCAGGGCCGGCGCTACCTGTAAGGCGGACTAGGCAGCCGCCTAGGGCGCCCCTTGGGAGGGGGCGCCGCCAGGAGCGCCGGCCCCCCTAATGCTGCAGCCGCCCGAGCGCTCTGTAAAGAGCCTCAGGCGGCTGCAGCTTTGCCCGGGCGGTGCGTCCATGAGGGCGGACGCACCGCCCGGGCGCAGCATGGGGAGAGGCTGACAGGAGGGAAGCGCTCAGCGCTCCCACCTGTCAGCTCCCTCTCTGTAGCGTGGCCGAGCCCTGTATGGCATGGTCCGACCGGTACAGGGAGCAGCTGTCTCCTGTACCCGGCCGGACTAACAGGAAGTGAACACTGAGTGTTCACTTCCTTTTAGTCCGGCCGGGTACAGGAAACAAAAGCAACCTGTACCCGCGGACCAATAGAGGGCTCGGCCACGGTACAATAGAGGTAGGGAGGGTGGGGGGGAATAAACGCATGGGAGGAATAAAATGGACGGGTGGGGAGGAATAAAATGGACAGGGATGGAGGGGGGGGAGGAATAAATGGACAGGAGGGGGGAGGAATAAATGGACACAGGGAGGGAGAGGGGGGAATAAATGGACAGGAGGGGAGGGGAAATAAAATGGACAGGAGGGGAGGTGGGGAACAAATGGATGGGTGGGAGGGGGAATAAATGGACAGGAGGGGGGGAATAAATGGACAGGAGGGGAGGGGGGGGAATAAATGGACAGGAGGGGGGAATAAATGGACAGGAGGGGGGAATAAATGGACAGGGGAATAAAATGGACAGGAGGGGAGGGGGGAATAAATGGACAGGGAGGGGAGGTGGGGAATAAATGGACAGGGGAATAAATGGACAGGGAGGGGAGGTGGGGAATAAAATGGACAGGGAGGGGAGGGGGGAATAAATGGACAGGAGGGGAGGTATCAAAATGGACAGGGAGGGGAGGGGGAATAAATGGACCTGGGAATAAATGGACAGGGAGGGGAGGGGGAGGAATAAATGGACAGGGAGGGGGGGAATAAATGGACAGTGGGGGGGGGATAAATGGATAGGCAGGGTGGGGGGATAAATGGACAGGCAGGGTGGGGGGAATAAATTGACAAGGTGGGGGGGGAGAAATTGACAGGGAGGGGAATTGACGGGGTTAGGAGGGGGAATGAGAGTGGGGAGGGGAGAAGAGAGTTACAACGGGGGAGACGAGAGTGACAAGGGAGGGGGAGAAGAGAGGGACACGCAGGGGAGAAGAGAGTGACAAGGGAGGGGGAAGAAGAGAGGGACAAGAGGGGGGAGAAGAGAGGGACAAGAGGGGGGAGAAGAGAGGGACAAGGGGGGGAGAAGAGAGGGACAAGGGGGGGAGAGAAGAGAGTGACGAGGGAGGGAGAGGGGGAGAAGAGAGGGACAAGGGAGGGGGGAGAGATTGACATCCATCACACACACAATGCACCCCTTGCACACAGAAAAACGCACAATGCATTACACACACAGACACACACACACACACAAGCAATTCAACCCTTACACACAATGCATCCCTTACACACACAGAAACACAATGCATTCCTTACACACACTCAATGCACCCCTTACAGACGCACACACTGCATCCCGTACATACATTGAAACACACATTGCAGCCCTTACACATACAAACACAGATTCACACAATGCATTCCTTACACACACATATCAGGACATCCCCTACTCCTGTGAACAAAATAATTGGTGGAACATGAAGGTGGACCCTGGGGCCCAGACCTTGAGCTGTGTAAAGGGCCCCCAAAAAATGGAGCTGCTTCCCGTTCTCCCAGAACACAAACAGCCTCCAGACGAGTGGAGCCAGACTGCAGCTAGAGCCCATCACCATCCTCATCTGATTGTAAGTAGGCAATCTAGTATATTATTCGTGGCACTAAGCTCTAATTTACCTCACATTAAAGGGACACTTTAGTCCCCAGAACCACTGCAGCTTAATGTAGTGGTTCTGGTGTCTATAGCCTGTCCCTGCAGGCCTTTTAATGTAAACACGGCGGCACTGCAGCACTTGCGTTAGTTAAAATGGGGCATTGTGATGTCATATGGGGGGGGGGGGCGGCAAACTTTACTTTTGCCTAGGGCGGCAAAAATCCTTGCACCGGCCCTGGGTGCTATCGACAGATGGACAGAACTGACTCATGAAAAAAAACTGCTCATTATTGTTCACTTTAATTGCTTTGTAATTCAACCATATGCCTTTTTAGAGTTTGTCATTTCAAACCAGTTTCCAATCGCACAACATTTTGAGGACTCACGATTCTGTAGAAACCTAATGCACAAGTCTACTATAAACCATCATTTATCAGTCAGTTAAATAAGTAATCTGGAAGCAATCCAATTGATTCAGAAAAAGAAGGTGAAAGAGGGTCACATGCATGATCAGCATAAGCTTTCCAAAGGACATTTAAATAAAATGACTGTGCCTGCTTTCTAAATTCCCCCAGGATTGCTTTAGAGTCTGAGGATTTCAGATAAGTTCTTTGACATTTTCAGGCTCATAGAAATAGAAGTGGCAGATCAGATCCTTGTAAAAAAAAAAAAAAAAAAAAAAGCTAGAAAGAGGGATATTTAAAGTTCTGGATTTTTTTATTTTAACACATCTGTACCAAATATCAACCCTTACATATCAGAAGTCTAGTACATCATTTAAATCAAGAACAAAGAATATTTTTAAATACTTTTTTTTAGTAAACTATTTTATCGCATATACTGAAATGCATTCTGAAAACATACTACTACACATTTCATTGTACACATACATTCACATTCTGAGCAACTAGAAAACTGATGAATTTTGGATTCTAAATAATAATAGCCATCAAGTTATTCATTGTACACATCCTTATTAGTTTTGGGGCTCAGCATTCTGCTCGAGTCATCAAGCAGAGAAATGGCTTTTAGTTGATTAGATAAACACAGGGAACCAGGTGAACGTTTACTATTGCGTGGAGTACATTTCTACTTCTACCCTCATTTAAATGGCCTGGTAGGGTTGAATCATTTGCTGGTGATCTTCTAAAGAAGAAGTGAGTTGTGCTGGTGTATAAATAAAAAAACAACAACAATGTGCCAAACACAGAGTAGACGTGCACCCTCCAAAAGCAATACAAGTATTTAATCAAATGGTTAATACTTATATATGTACACAACACAGACACAGATGGCAGGCGAATATCAGCAATGCTTAAAAGAGAACAATATAATACATAGTGTGTACTGTAGGATAGAAGTGAGTAATATATAATAAATGGTTACACTCACGAATTCCAGAGCAGCATCAGGCTCTGTATAGTAAGCCCAATGGTGCCTGCCTATACAGGCTAGCGGTGAATACCCATGGACCACTGTAGCAGTAAGGATAGCAGCAACAGTAAATGAAAAAATGCAAAGATTTATTATAAAATACTAAGAGGATAAAATGCAAACAAAGGCAAAAATCCTTCTGGATATAATAAAAGAGAACAGATGCGTTTTGACAATTCAATGTCTCTGAAAGTTCCTGAGTGTTATGCTGCTTAAGAATCCTGTTCAATTAACTATTACCTTCACCTGTGAAGGCTCCAAGTTGCACACGTGACGTCATTTATGGTCCTCGAGGTGAGGTGTAATTTCCGGTCTGCGAGGTGAGATGTCATATCCTCTTAGGGAAAGCATATCTTGTGTATGTCACATCCCATTCATCGGATTGGGCGGCCATATTTGCTAAGGGCTATATACCCTAAAAAGTCTTAATGTTAAAATTCATATAGACAAAATGTATGCAGAACAAAAGGAGAGTAATAAACAAATGTATATTATAAAAATGGAATATATTCATGTATAATCTGTTAAAAGAAAAAAAAAATATATGATAAAAATGGGCAAATATATACTAATGTAATTTAACGGTACATATTCCTCACCTACCGAATAAAGGTACAACAAGTGCAAATATAAGTACAAAGGAGAGAGAGGAGCTAGAAGCAAAAGCAAGTAGGATACCTCAATATATAAAAAACTAAAAAACTACAAATTGGAAAAAAGATTATTATAAAAAATATAAATATATATAGCCAAAAAATGTACAGCCAGCTTTCCTGTAAACGTTGCTTGTCTTAAGGAAACACAAGTGGCAAGTGCTTGCGTTTCTAGAGCGACCCTTTTAAATATGTTTTCCATAAGTCATTAGAAAATATGACTCATCCTCTGGTGGTTTTCCTGATATCCCTAACATGTTCTTCTGAAATGTTCTCCTGTTTTCTATTACATTAACTTTAGAACATTAATTCTGAAGAAATAAGAAAAATTAGATGTTTACATAACGCAGGGTTAACATGACGCACAGTGAAAAGCTTATCTTTGTTGGAAGAAAACAATGTCCTCTTGTCTTTGAAAAGCACAACTTTGTCACTGCACTGGGAATTGACCTGTTTTGATTTGTCATAGATTGTCATTCTCTGTTCTGTTCCTAACATAGAAGTATGTGTTTTGCACGTGATTAGTCTTTCTTTAGGATGGAGACAATTTTCCACATTCTCAACCAAAACAAAACCTTGAATTTAAACTATAGCTTAATAGTGTCTTGTCTAGTGCACCAATACATATTATATTTTATGTTTTAAAAGGACAGAAAGGGTTTTAATTTAACTTCATAAATGTAGACCTAACAAAACATTATGTGTCAATAAATGTTTAAAAATAGGGCAAATTTGGAAATAAAGTATTTTTTTTACATTTATGCTAAATTTTACACATTCAGTGCAACTAATTAAAATGAATTCAAATAGATTTAGATCAGTCTTGATTGTTAAATTCTTAACATGTTTAGGATCTAAATTAATATTTGATAGTTGACACTAACCCTATACCAACTAACGCTATACCAACCATACCCCTTACCCAACACTCACACTAACTACAACCACATGCTTATCCTCATCTTATATAAACACAAAATATGGGATTCTGCTGGATATCTAGAATTAAAAATGAAAAATAATAGTACAACACTGTATTGTGATATAAACAGTGCCCCCACTTAATATAGAACGCAGACTTGGAGTCTGATAAAGCGCCTTGAAGTTGCCTTCCCTTTCAAGGGAGGTCCGGATCCTCAGCTTGCAGCTCTCTGGATCAAAATCAAGAATCGGGTGGGTAAGTATAAATTATATATTTGGTATAAAATCCAATAAAATATATATCTAAAAGATAGTAGTAGATCACCGGTCCTACGCGTTTCGTTTCCTTAGAAACTTCCTCAGTGACCACTTTCCAATAATCACAATAATAAAACAATATCAGTAACAATAAATCGTCCTACCCATCCCTCAACTTCCTCTTCTTAAATAGGGTGATTTCCTATGGTGTGTTTGAGGGATTACCCTAATCTTACCCTTAACCTCCACCCTACACTATCGTTAACCTAAAAACAGCACTAACCTATATCCAGCATCTTACCATAACCCTTACCTAACACAAACTGTAACCCTATCCTACTCTACCCTACCCCAGCCCAAACCCCAAAGTAACCCAATGCTAATACAATTCTGATATTGGAAATGGGTATTACAACACATATATGGTGGTATGTTGCTGCCATTTACTGGCAATTTTAGGAATTGACTAACAGCGCTGCACAGAGAATCACCCCAGCTGACTTACAGGAACACCAGTTATCCATTGATACCTAGGGTTAGTAGTGTGAGCAGGGATTTAATTCGGCTCACACCACAATCTTTTAATAGGCATCAACATCAGGACAGCTGTGTCTCCTACTATCATGGTGCAGGTACTCCCAAATCAGCTAACTTGGTTGCAGAGATAACAAATATTGAAGAACCGAACTTGGAAGTAAATAATTAGGACTTCACCTTCCAAATAGAAAAAAAGAAACAGATAATTTTTATTGTGTGTTTCCAATTCATTTAAAATCAAGCAATAAAATAAAAACACAAGTGCAGACCATCCCTCTCTCTCAGCTAACACATTTCTTGCAACTGAGTGTACATAGTCATAGGCATTGGCTAATCACCCTCTACTACCTTTGAAGCTAGGTAAGGAAACACCTTGATTGGCAACACTAGACAGAGAAAAAAAAAGTATGTCCAAAGTCTCAGCAGTAAACAGCAATGAGTGAGCAGCTTTAATTCACAACCTGGCTGCAGTCAGCCACTACTAACATTTCATGATATCATTACTTTATGCCTCCCTGGGTGTTCTCTACCTCTAGTGCAGATTGTATTGTAGTTAAGATCATTCAGTACTGTCAGTGGCTTAACTATGTGCATAACCTTTTCATAAGGAAGTATTTTTCTGTAGCTGGGGGAGTGGCTAAAGAGGCATGGTCATGGTGGAGCATTTTGCAAAATGTTTATTTTATACAAAAATTATAACAATTTTAGAATGCAAAAATAAAATAAAAAATAAAGTAAAGCATATTAATGAGGTCATAATCTATCAAATGCATTCAAATAGCCTTGGTGCTCAGAGCGTCCCTTTAATTGAAATTCAAATACAAACAGACATTTAAATTTAATCTATTTAAAAACAGAGCATTTCTACAAATTGCTTTAAAAATGTCAGGAATATTATTCATATGTTAAAAGCCTGATAAGATACTTTGCAAATAACCCTTAAAACTAAACTTGCCGAAACATCCCTTTTCCTAATCCTAAATTAACCTCCGCTGCAAAACAAATACTAAACAAACCCTTTCCTTATAACAAAAATTTGAGAACTCAAACCCTAAACCTGAAAGAAAACTCTACATTAACCCTAGGTTTAACTCCTCTTAAAATCTAAACACCCCATGTACCCCAATACTAAATTTAACTCCACTATAAACTTTAAACCCAATAATTCTAAACAACCCTTTTATCACAGCTAACCCCTCTCAAGTTTTTAATTTTACCACGTTATGTAATCTAACACTGAAATTAATCCCTCTCTAATCTTAAACCTTCCTTTGCCCTAATCACTTCTAAATCCTTAGATTTTTTTTGACCTTGCATGCATTTACAAAACTGCAAAAACCCGATATACTTATAAATTCAACAATATAGATGCTTGTATGACTGCAATGTACAGTTAATAGTTAATGGTGGGGAGTGGGATGTAGCAGAGGGTGCCTTTGAATTGTGTGCCTATAAGCACCCAATATATAAATCCAGCCCTACTCATAATCTAAATAGGCAGCATTCTCAGACCTACCCAGTAATGTATGCCCTACTGACCTCCCAGTAATACCCATGGGAGGACTATCGAGTAGGTTAGGTGGATAATGGTATTGGAGGGCTGGCAAGGGAAATGTGGACTGCAGCCCTAAACCCAGGGCTAGTGCAAGACTATTATGTGCCCTAGTCATGACCAGCTACTTGCACCCCCTTCCCGTCCCCCTTTGTGTTTCTCTTTCTCCAACCTTTGTTGGTCTTTCTCCCCCAGCACCTCTATTTGTCTCTTCCCCCAGACCCTTTGTGTGTCCCTCTTTTCCCCTAGCTCCTCTGTGTGCTGCTTTGTTCACCCAGAACCTCTGTGTATCTCTTCCCCCAGCATCTTTGTGGATCTCTTTCTCTCTCCCAGCCCCATTGTGTGTCTCTTCTCCCCCAGCCCCACTGTTTCTATTTGCCCCCCATCAGCCCTCTGTGTGCCTTTTACTCCCCTCCCTCAGCACTCTGTGTGCCCCTCCTACCTTTAGCACTTGGCGTTCCTCTTCTCCATCCCAACGCTTTGTGAGCCTCTCCTCACCTTCCCATCCATACGTGTGTCTCTCCTCACCCGTAGCCTTCTGTGTGCCTTCTCCTCACCTCTAGCCTTCTGTCCGCCTCTCCTCACCCCACAGCCTTCTGTGAGCCTCTTCTCTCCCACTGAGCCCTCTGTCAGCCTCTCCTCACCCCCAACCCTCTGTGATTCTCTCCTCACCCCCAGCCCTCTGTGTTTCTCATATCACCACCAGGCCTCTGTCAACCTTTCGTTACCCCCCTAATCCGCCTAGTGGCCGTGCCACCCCACTCGAACCATTATTCTGGAAGTTAAAATAGTGAATGTGCATTGGAATGTTTGTCAGTACAGTACTGAAGGATAGAGGCAGCAGGGAATACTTTTGCTTGACTTTTTTAGCCTGGCAATGTTTGAGTTTGTGCATGGCCTGGTCTGTGTTCTTAATGCTCTCCCAACTAGAATGACACACTGGTATATTTCCAGTGGACTGTAATATATATGATGACCAGGCTGCCAGACTAGCATGAGGATGTATGTACAATGTCCCAGGAGGTGTTTGCAAGCAACTGCATATCTAGATTTGATGAACTTGAAGACTATATGGGGTGTCCTGTATTCCTGCTGAACTCCCTCCAGTTAGTGTTCTTTCACAAATTTCTTTAATCCAGTTGTAAAGTATCAACTTTCCCACTTGTATAGGCAGTGTGCCCTCCAGAAGAGCATTGAGAAGAGGCAAAACATGACTTTTCCTACAGAGCTTTTTACAGTATTTCATTATCTTTATCTATCTCTCTTTTGACAAGCGTTTCTTTCTAAATTTTCACTTTTTTTTTTTACTACTCCGAAAAGTTGAATAATTAGGGATTATTCTAGCTTTAGTGACTGAATAATCTAAATTTTGTTAACGACAGGAGGCAAATATTTGCTTATCTCTCTTTACTGATCCTCCCAGCAGCAAAGAAATAGTTAACAATAGTATAAACAGTTCAACCAATCAGAGTGGATAACAGTATTATATGATGTCATCAAGCTCCTCCCAATTCCTCTTTCTTGCTGGAGCCGACGACATCTGTGTATCGACAATAACAAACAGGACTAAGAACTGAGGACTAGTTGATGTCCTGGAGTAGTCAACCGTGTAAACAGTGATGGAACTGATGAATCCATGTGTCTCAAGCGTTGGGTGCTTCACACTAAGGAAAGAAGAAAGAAATCATGAAAGTATGGGGTCTCATACTAATTGAAAGTAAGTTATGTTGTGCATACTGAGAACAACTATGCGGTACATCCCATGTAAGATGATGTTAAGATAGTCAACCCTAGGATAGAGTGTAGTGAGATAAACACGTGACAGATGGTGTGTAAAGTGTCTGAAGCCGAGGACTTTGTAACAACTTACCTAGGGTGGGTATGAATGGTCATGAGACTAAAAGGGCGGGAAAATATTTGCCTCCTGTCGTTAATAAAATTTAGATTATACAGTCACTAAAGCTAGAATAATCCCTAATTTTATGGCAAGACAGGAGGCTTCATATTTGCTGTTTTAACGCTTCATATGATGGAAGATGCGGCATGTGGTGTAGGTTTGAAGTAGAATGTGCGGAATGTAGACTCTCTGGACCAATCTGCCGAGGACAGAATGTCTGAGAGGGAGCTACCTGAACGGAAGGCGGAGGAAGCGGCTGCTCCTCTGACGGAGTGTGCACCAAAAGTAGAGTCAATGTCTGCTTGCGCTAGTATCCATCTTATCCACCGTGCGACGGTGGGGGCGGATACCGGTTTGTGTGGTTTGACATAGGAGACGAGAAGAGGTCCCGTAGGGGGGCGCAGAGTGGTAGTGGCATCTATATAGTGCCTGACGCAGAGCGCCACACAGAGAGATTGTCTGTTCGGAAAATAAGGGTAGAATACCGAGGAAGAATTAGACTTTGTTCGTCTGGTGATGTGGAACCTAACGCCTTCAGGTGAGAAGCTTACTGCGTGGAAATCAAATGCTCGAATATCCGAGACCCTACGGAAGGATACCAGACATAGGAGTAAAGCCAATTTAGCTGAAAGTTGACGTAGCGTCAAATTCCCATTAGAGGGCCAGGATTCTAGAAGGGAAAAAACCTGAGTAACATCCCAGAAGCAGGAGTATTTAGGGAGAGGGGGTCTGGCTAATCTGATTCCACGTAACAGTCTGCAGACTGATGGATGTTTACCTACTGATGTATTGTCAATGGGGTTGTGGGCCGCAGAAATAGCTGACCTATAAACATTGATAGAACGATAGGACTTGCCTTGATCAAATAGGGTAGACAGAAAATTCAGGATGGTCGTCAGAGGTGTTGAAAAGGGATCGGTATCCCTTCCCAAACACCAGCTGACCCATGTCTTCCATGCAGCGAGGTAGACTCGTCTAGTGCCTGGGGCCCAGGAGTCCCATAGGAGAGCCTGAGTTGTCTCCGAAAGTCCTGAGACATTCCAGGATCCCCTGAAACGGTCCAAGCTACAAGCTGGAGCCGGTTCTGAAGGGCGAGTGGATGGCAGTGCCCTGCTGGGTCCCTCAGGATGTCGGGGACTCGGGGTAATAGAATTGGGTAATTCACAGAGAGTTCCAGCAGGGTTGGGAACCAAGTTTGGGCTCTCCATAGAGGAGTGACAATGACTATTGTCACTGCTAGGGCTTTGACCCGGTAGAGGGTGCGTTGAATCACGGAGAAAGGTGGAAACGCATAGGCTCCTGTCTCCGGCCAAGGATGTAGAAAGGCGTCGACCGCCCATGACAGGGGGTCTGGGAGCCAGCTGATAAAGGCCTCCGTCTGGCGATTCAGACGGGATGCAAACAGGTCCAATGTAAGGGGTCCGCGAAGGCAGTAAATTTGATGGAACAAGCGGGGGTCCAATTGCCAGTCGCTTACATCCCTCCAATGGCGAGAGAACCAATCTGCCACTAGCTTGTCCGTGCCCGGAAGATATTCCGCTTTGATGGATAAATTCCGCTCTAGGCAGAATTGATAGAGATCCTTGGTAAGGTCGGAAAGGAGCTTGGATCGTGAACCCCCTAATCGATTCACGTAGCGTACTGCAGAGACGTTGTCCATGCGCAGTACTAGTGAACAATTGAAACAGTCTTTTGCGAAACTGCGAATCGCAAAAGATCCTGCGATCAACTCTAGACAATTGATTGTTCGGAGGGGAACCATAGGCCCCCGGTGGATCCTTCGGCACACGTGGCGCCCCATCCTAGGAGGCTGGCATCGGATTCCAGGATGAAGTCTGGTTGAGATCCGAAGATGGCTTTGCCATTCCAGGCCTCCATGTTGTGGAGCCACCAGTGAAGTTCTATACGAACTTCGTCTGTCAGGTAGATAAACTGATCGTAACAGGTGGAACGGTGTAGATAAAACGTCTTGAGCCGTTGCATGGCTCGGTAGTGTAAAGGTCCTGGGTAAATGACTTGGATAGAGGCGGTCAGTAGGCCTATAGTATGGGCTAGATCGCGTAAGCGAATCTGATTGCCTGATAACAATTTGCGAATGTCTTTTTTGATGATTCTGATCTTTGCGGAGGGTAGCTGTAAAACCTCCTGTACTGAATCTATCAGGAAACCGAGAAACTGTACTTTTTGGGAGGGTTCCAGGGCTGACTTTTGGAAATTTATTACAAAACCAAGGTTTTGTAGTAGGGCCGACGTCATCTCTGTTTGGTGGCGTAAGAGATCTGGGTCTGGTGCCATTATCAGGATGTCGTCTAAATATATGATGGACCGAATCCCCTGAGATCGCAGTAGGGCCATCACTGGTTTCATTAGTTTCGTGAAACACCAGGGTGCGGAGCATAGTCCGAATGGGAGGCATGTGAACTGCCAGATTTCTTCTTGCCAGAAGAATTGAAGGAAAGCTCGATGGTTGCGAGCAATTGGAACCGTGAGATATGCGTCTTTGAGATCGAATCTGGAGAACCAATCTCCCACGCAAAGGAGGTCCCTGAGCAGATGGATGCCTTCCATCTTGAAATGGCGGTACTTGACAAATTGATTCAGGTTCTTTAAATTGATAATTGGGCGTAGGTCTCCAGTTTTTTTGTGGACCAGAAAAATGTTGCTGAGAAAAGTATGTGGGAACGGGGATTTTTCTATAGCCCCTTTTTTGACTAGCTTGTGTAGTTCGTTTTGTAGTGTTTGGTTGTCTGATACGGACATCTGTAGTGGTGTTGGTGGTGTGTCTTGGAAGGGAATGGAAAGGAAATCTATCTTGTACCCTTGGACTGTGTGTAGGATCCATAGATCCTGAGAAAGCAATTCCCACTGTTGGAAAAAATGGGTTAATCGACCTGCTATTGGTACATTGAAAGAAGGGAGATTGATTACCTGGAGCAGTTCTACCGCGTAGGGAGGCAGATCCACGTCCCCGGATAGACCCTCTATTAGTAAACAGTTGTCTGTGGTAGGGTCGGGGTTGTCCCGATTGCCAATAGTTCTCGGAAGGGCGAGGCCTGTAGCCTGTGAAGGCAACTCTGCTGTTCGTTCGACCTCGATAACGTCCAGCTCTCCCAGAAAAACGACCTGCTTGAGAACGAAAAACCCTGCGCAGGGAAGATTGGGCCTTATTTAGGGTGGTAAACACCGCTACATGTTTGGAGAGATCCTTCATGAATGAATCTCCAAACAGTAGTCCATTTGCCTCTGGTCCCAGTTCCCGGGAGCTCAGATCTGCTAGTTTTGCATCTAGCTTGTATAGTGCCGCCCTGCGCCTCTCAGTGGACATAGCCACATTTGCGTTGCCTAGAAAACATAAGGCTCTCTGGGCGCACTCTCTAACTGTGCTTGGGTCGAATTCCCCACTAGTTAAGGCTTCGTCTGCCAATATAAAAATCTGAATTATCGGGCCAGCGATGTCTAGGAGTTTATCCTGGGCCGTTTTAAGACCCTGCTCGATGCCCTTGCGAGGGTCTTTCCCTGTCTTAGTAAGAAAGGTTACAAATAGTGGGTCAAACTCTGGCGTGAGAGCCACCTTGTTTGGAATAGTTGGTCGAGGACACTCCGCTCTGAGCTTCGCCCTGATTTCCTTTTCAAGTGGTTTGCGTAACCACATCTTACAAAAGTTAGAGATATGGTCAGGTGGGGCCCATTCTGCTGACCGTGGATGTCTGATGATCCTGGAATCAAACAAAGGGACACCCGAAGCATCCAGCAGGATGTCTGAATCAGGTCCTTTCTGAAGAGGTGTTTTTTGATCTATGTCTGCATGTGTGAGAAAAGTCTCCTTGACAAATTCCGATGGGGTATCCCCTAGCGCATTCGCCGAGGGGTCCTCATCGGAATATTCAAGGAAGTAATCTTCCGCTCCATCTCCCTCGTGAGATGTAGAACCCTCTAGGGGTTTGGGTTGGCATGAGCATGGCGGGTGTGTGTTAACTTCTGGGACTTGGCGGGAGCCTTACCTTTACCCGCAGACCTACTATCCCCTTTCCAGGGGCGCTTGCGTGTGACCTCCTGATCCGAGGGTTGAGAGTCCTCTGAATCAGAAGGTAGACGCGCAGTAGGGATGGCTGCTGCCACAGAAGTTTTCTCATGGAAGGCTGCTAATGCCTTTGGAATTGAATCAGCAATGGTCGAAACCAACCAAGCTCTGAGTTCTTGGGACATTGCGGGCTCACTATTATCGGACATGGTATGTCTTGGAGCGGTTGCAAATAATCCAAAACTTTTTTTTTTTTTTTTTTTTTTACAAAAGGCAGAGAGGAATGGGGTTCACCCAAAGTTATATCAGGTTGAAAAATGGGGGTCACCCAAAAGAAAGGTTTGATTTATAAATGGGGGTCACCCAAGATATTCGTAAAGATTAAGGTGTAAAGGGCGGCACTTAATATTTAGTGGGGTTGTCCACTAAAGAATACACAAGTGGGTTGTACCACTATCGTAAAAACAGTGGGGTTCACCACTGAATACATAAGGTGTTGGATCACCTGTTAATTAATCGTGTGATTTAAATAAGGGGGTCACCCTTAACTGGCACAGTGGTGTAAAGACACCCTTTTTTTGGCAAGAGTGAATAAGGTGGGGGTCACCCACAAAAAAAGCACTTATTGAAATGAAATAACAGAGGCAAAATTGGTGGGGGTCACCCACAAGGCCTGTTTATTAAAATAAAAACTCAGCAGGTGTAGCAATAGAGCCTGTGAAAAAATTGTAAAAAGACAAAATCAATAACTGAAAATAGTGTGTAGCACTTTAAGGTGCTGTAAATAAAAGAGAGGTACTTACCAGGTCCGAGTGTGCTGCAGGACGGGTTCGCTGTGGTGTGGAAAGGATGCGAATAAGATGGCCGCCGCCAGTACAAGGGCGGGAAAAGGATGCACTTCACAAGTGCAGAGGCGAACAGGCGGGGAGCCACGAATAGGCGGGGAGGCGCAAAGGGCGCGAAAGAAAAGAGCCGCGGACTCCTGGGAAATGGAGTCCGCGGCCTGACAGGAAGGTCGGAGCGACGGCTCAGCGTTTAGACGGTAAAAACAAAGGGTGCAGAGAAATAAATCGCGGGAGATTCCAGCGATTAAAAACAATATGTAGCAGTTGAAATTAGGGAAGAAAGGAAATATGCTGACTGGTAGTAGCATGAAGGGGTAATTAGAAAGGGATATGAATTGTTTACACAGTGTAAGTGAAATAGAATGTATAATGTTAACAAAAATTTGATATTCAAGTAGGATATTGAATTAAAAAATATACATTAAAGGCTGAATATCATAGCAGTATAATTGGAGTAGACTCACCTGGGAGGCAAGCAGCAAAGAAAGAGGAATTGGGAGGAGCTTGATGACATCATATAATACTGTTATCCACTCTGATTGGTTGAACTGTTTATACTATTGTTAACTATTTCTTTGCTGCTGGGAGGATCCGTAAAGAGAGATAAGCAAATATGAAGCCTCCTGTCTTGCCATAAAATTAAAATCTCCACTAGACATTCATTTCATCCAAGAACTCTGTTGTCACTTCATAGTAGTTTATTTCATTTATATGTTCAATAATTAATTAACACTACATGACTGAAACTGGTTTATAGTAGATGCAGTAACTCCAGACAATCATTTTGGTTTTTTTAATGTTTTTTATAATTTTTTTTTTATTTTTTTTCTGCTGGCTTTTTTTCCCTTGAAAATAATTACTGGGTTTTCCTACTGTAGAAGGCTAAATAATAAAATATTTGATGAATAATAAAATCAGTACCTGAGATCTGCAATCAATCATTATAATTTTGTTATCATTAATTATATGCTAAATCGTTCAGTAAATACTACATGACCTGTGCACTGTACTCTTATGGTATATTACTGTTATGGCACACATTAAATTACTGTGACTATAGAAACCAAAACCCAGGAAATCCATTGCCATTATATAAGATGTCAAGTTGCAATAATATTCAGTGAGAAACTAAACCTATCTTGTACATAATTAAAGTGTCATATCCATCATCCTACAAACTTTTTTTTTACATATCTTATCATGGTTCCTCGGCTGGAAATGACTCAGACTTTTTATGAATGCGTAGATTTATTGAACATATAGCAATATGGCCAATATTGGAGAGATACAGGCTCTCTACTGATGCATAGTATTAGTAATACATAGAATTTATAGTTGTGGCAATATACAAGGGGAGTCAAGCCTCCCCACATCAGATCTACATGGTTAAGAGTTGGAAGTCCCTTTTCAGCAAAGCTCTATCCCTAAGGAGAAAAGGTTAAAAGCAGAAAAAAGCTAAAAACTGCTATTCAATGATCTGGACATGTGATCAGAACAGCATCTACTGGCAAAAAACACTCGGACAGGGGTAAGACAGAAAAGGCAACTTGAATTTCTCCGCACTCAGTCTCTACCAAATCTCAATGACATCTGTCCAGAATGAAGAAACCGTATTAAGTCCATGTAGGCACAAAAGGGCTTTGCTACAATTCATAACAGTATGACGTCAGGTAAAGAAACATTTTGTACTCACAAAAAGCTACAAGGCATTTGTTTGTGTACAGTTGCCATTCTGCCAAAATATGAGGTTTAATCTGGTTCTCATTTGTAACACCTAACTGCTTACATAATTGCAGTTTTTTATTACAATTTCCTGTCCATTATATGAAATCAGTTCACATAATTCACGTCATATTCGCATTACTCATTCAAATGCTATAAACCTGGACTGTACAAGATGTAAGAATGAATGTTAGCTAACTCATTTTTGGCCTTTTTTATTACTAGCAAAAAGAAAAATTAATTGCAGGCTGGTCGTTTAGTTAACGAAAGGTAGAATCCATTCCAGCCTTGATGCACATTCTATATGAAAGATAATAAAACACATACCACTCAATTGGCTAGTAAAGCAGAGCTGTAGTTTCTCTCTTCTCTCTTTTTCCCTTAACTCAGTAAAAGTCATGGAAGCCTGTAAAAATGTCTGTATATAATTCACTGATAAAAACATTATGTGATCCGTGGTCAACGAGTGACTCTGCGTTTCAGGAAAGGAGAGAAAATAATAAATGATGTAATAGGGTAGACAATTTAAAAAAATAATCTGGAGAAAGTGCCAAGTTGTGCTCTAGCTAAAGATCAGGGAATATTCAGAGTGAAAAATAATTAAATAAGAATAAGGTGCAAGAAGATTATAATATTTCCATAATAACCATGTAACTTTCAACCAACAATGCACTCATCGTTTGTATATACTCTACTCAAAATTCATAAAAATATCACAAGACACCCAGGTAGACTTATTGTTGAATTATTAAAGTTGATAGATTTAAAGGGACACTAATGTCACCAGAACAACTACAGCTTAAAGGAACACTTTAGGCACCCAGACCACATCAGCTCATTGACGTGGTCTGGGTGCATGTTTCCAGGACCCTTATCACTGCAAAGCTAATTATTGCGTTTTTTTTTTACAAACTGCAATATTTAGCTCTGTGGGGTAATTCCACCTCTAGTGCTTGTCTACAAGACAGCCACTAAAGGGACTTCCTGGCTTTCGGCCTAACTGACGCTTGACGTTCTCACGCTATGCATGAGGACATCCAGCATCACAAGAATTTCCATAGAAAAGATTGTATAGTGCTTTCCTATAGGAAAATCCTAATATGAGCGGGACCCGAGGAAACGGAAGTGGACCAGAGCCAGTGCAGAGGGACATTGGCGCTGGACCCAAGTAAGTGACAGAAAGGGGGGAACTGGGCACTATTGGGACTATATAGGGAGCTTTAGTGCCTGGAAAACAACTTTGTTTTCCTGGCACTATAATTTCCCTTTTATGTAGTTGTTCTGGTGAGTATAGTTCGTCCCTGCAGGCTTTTTGCAGTAAACACTGTCTTTTAAGAGAAAAGGCAGTGTTTTCATTAAAGGAAACAAGAGAGTATGTTTAGCGCGAATTAATCAAAATGAAGGCAGAAAACCAAAATAAGGGGATCCCTCTAAACCCTTTAGGAGATCTACAAGAACAACAAAGAAAAAATGGTTGCGCCAAAAAAGTACAGGAATGACAATAGAGTGATATTTCCAATAATATACAGTAGGTTAGGTGTGTGTAAATAATATAGTCCGAAGCAATCTTAAAAATACATCCATACATATATGCAAGATAAGAAAACGAGAAATCCAATAATGCCATGTCAACTTAAATGAGTAATAGGTAATAAAACAACGGTAGCTTACCAAGTATACCTATTACTCATTTAAGTTGACATATTGCACTATTGGATTTCTCATTTTCTTCTCTTGCATATATGGATTACACTAAGAAATCTTCTATGCATCATATTCGCTGATACAAGGACCTACTGCCTACCCAAGAATTCCTATTGCACTGCAAAATTCATTTTAAAGGGGTACTCATAATTATTCATAGACTCTTTTGGACTATTTTTTAGACTGCTTTGGACTATTTTATTTACCCACACCTACTGTATATTATTGAAAACAGCACTTTATAGTCATTCCTGTACTTTTGTGGCACAGCCATTTTTTCTTTACTGTTTACATTAAAGCCTAGGGACACCTCCAGTGGCCTCTCCTCAGCACTAACATTCAGCGTCTCCACACTCTGCATGGAGACGTTGAACTTTCCCCATAGAGATGCTTTGATTCAATGCATCTCTATAAGGAGATGCTGATTGGCCAGGCCGGTGTTTTTGATGCCACAAATGCTCTGCCTCCTTGACGATCTCAGCCAAACCAATGCTTTTCCTATAATCAATTCTGATGATGTTAGCTAAGAAGGCGGATTGGGGGTTGGGTCAGTGCCCAGACCCGCATGGCGCTGGATATAAGGTAAGTTTTCTTACCTGTTAAGGATGGTAAGGGGGGACAAGTCATCTAAATGGTGGTTTTAACACTATAGGAATACATGTTTCTGTTCCTGACCACACAGTGTTCCTCTAAGTACTTTTAAAGCAATATTATAATACAAAAAAACTGTATATAAATATGGGGTGGATTAAAATCAAGGCATCACTAACTAATTGATAATGCTTTCTGACTTTTAAATGCTACCACAATCCAAAATTTAATTACCTGTTTCATTTAATCTATTCCAGTAATGCCAAGGTTATCAATATCAAACAGAAACCAGGAATAACTCATAATATACTTCTTATGATCAGTGGGCCAATATTGTGAGGTTGGTGACAAAAACAAAATGGCACCTTTGTCCATTTTTCAATTATATCACAGGTCAAAGGTTAAAGACAGCCAAGTGATATATTAATGTCAGTTTTTGATAGGTGTGTCATAATCCCATTATGTTTCATATGGACATTCATGTGGATATTGTAGTCAAATGAACAGTGGCTCGTTGGCAGTTATTAACAGATCCCTAATTATTGAACAGAAAATGATTTACCCTTATGTATACAAAATGCAATAAAAACAACTTAATTAAAACAATAAAATGGAATAATATACTTCGATATTGACTATTATAAGATTAATTCAGTTCTGCATGGGGAATGGTGATTCAGTTGCCAGACAACTAATGCTATGTCAGCCTGCAAATTCATCTATAGTCAGGATTTTTTTTTGGTGTTGAATTCTTGAGAAAACCATTAGAAATATACTTGAACTATGTGTTTCATCATTTAATATACAGTCAGGTCCATAAATATTGGGACATCGACACAATTCTAATCTTTTTGGCTCTATACAACACCACAATGAATTTGAAATGAAATGAACAAGAAGTGCTTTAACTGCAGACTTTCAGCGTTAATTTGAGGGTATTTACATCCAAATCAGGTGAACGGTATAGGAATTACAACAGTTTGTATATGTGCCTCCCACTTTTCAAGGGACCAAAAGTAATGGGACAATTGGCTGCTTAGCTGTTCCATGGCCAGGTGTGTGTTATTCCCTCATTATCCCATTTACAAGGAGCAGATAAAAGGTCCAGAGTTAATTTCAAGTGTGCTATTTGCATTTGGAATCTGTTGCTGTCAACTCTCAATATGAGATCCAAAGAGCTGTCACTATCAGTGAAGCAAGCCATCATTAGGCTGAAAAAACAAAACAAACCCATCATAGAGATAGCAAAAACATTAGGTGTGGCCAAATCAACTGTTTGGAACATCCTTAAAAAGAAAGAACGCACCGGTGAGCTCAGCAACACCAAAAGACCCGGAAGACCATGGAAAACAACTGTGGTGGATGACCGAAGAATTCTTTCCCTGGTGAAGAAAACACCCTTCACAACAGTTGGCCAGATCAAGAACACTCTCCAGGAGGTAGGTGTATGTGTGTCAAAGTCAACAATCAAGAGAAGACTTCACCTGAGTGAATACAGAGGGTTCACCACAGGATGTAAACCATTGGTGAGCCTCAAAAACAGGAAGGCCAGATTAGAGTTTGCCAAACAACATCTAAAAAAAAGCCTTCACCATTCTGGAACAACATCCTATGGACAGATGAGACCAAGATCAACTTGTACCAGAGTGATGGGAAGAGAAGAGTATGGAGAAGGAAAGGAACTGCTCATGATCCAAAGCATACCACCTCATCAGTGAAGCATGGTGGTGGTAGTGTCATGGCGTGGGCATGTATGGCTACCAATGGAACTGGTTGTCTTGTATTTATTGATGATGTGACTGCTGACAAAAGCAGCAGGATGAATTCTGAAGTGTTTCAGGCAATATTATCTGCTCATATTAAGCCAAATGCTTCAGAACTCATTGGACGGCGCTTCACAGTGCAGATGGACAATGACCCGAAGCATACTGCAACAGCAACCAAAGAGTTTAAGGGAAAGAAGTGGAATGTTATGCAATGGCCAAGTCAATTGCCTGACCTGAATTCGATTAAGCATGCATTTCACTTGATGAAGACAAAACTGAAGGGAAAATGCCCCAAGAACAAGCAGGAACTGAAGACAGTTGCAGTAGAGGCCTGGCAGAGCATCACCAGGGATGAAACCCAGCGTCTGATGAGGTCTATGCGTTCCAGACTTCAGGCTGTAATGGACTGCACAGGATTTGCAACCATGTATTAAAAAGTGAAAGTTTTATTTATGACTGTTAATCTGTCCCATTACTTTTGGTCCCTTGAAAAGTGGGAGGCACATATACAAACTGTTATAATTCCTACACCGTTCACCTGATTTGGATGTAAATACCCTCAAATTAAAGCTGAAAGTTAAAGCACATCTTGTTTGTTTCATTTCAAACCCATTGTGTTGGTGTATAGAGCCAAAAAGATTAGAATTGTGTCGATGTCCCAATATTTATGGACCTGACTATCTCTTTTTAAGCAACTTTATGTCATGAAACAATTTTATTTCTATCTTTGTACAGTGGTACCTCGGTTTACAAATGCCTCAGTTAACATAATTTTCGGTTTACAAATGAAAATTAATTGAAAATAATGCTTTGGTTTACAATTTTTTGTCGCAATACAAAGCAAGCTTCCCCAGGATGCATTGCGCCTGGGACGTTTATAGCGCCGCCCCCGTGTATGTTGGAGTCTGTGGGTAGCACGTGGCGTCGAGTGTGGGCGTGTTGGAGCGGCTTTTGCATCGAGTTTTGGAGCCATTCTGGAAAATATTTTGCAGTTTTTTGGGGGATTTTTTTAGAACTTTTTTGGTGCATTTCTCAAGTGGTGGAAAGGTAGGGAGCTGAGATCCGTCATTTGCATGCCTTTTACTGTGTGTTCTGCATTGTGGGTTGGTTTCCATGCCAGCTCATTTTGACTTTTTTTCTGACCTCCAGAACGGATTAATTGGTTTTCAATGCATTCCTAGAGAAAACTGCATTTCGGTTTACAAATTTTTCGTGAAATGTCCCAGAGAACGCATTAAATTCGTAATCCAAGGTACCACTGTACTAACATTTTAGACCATAAAATAAAACCGTGAAACTGACTATAAAGCAGCAAAATATATTTTATCTTTAGGATCAGGATCAGAAAAAAAAAAGTGTAAATTTAAATAGAAACATTTACTTTAAGCTTGTTTATAACTCACTTCTTCAGTACACCCTAGCCTTAATAACATTATTTGCCTCATTACGAGGTTCATGCATAGAGTTGATCGGGCGACAAAACAAAAATGGTACAGTGTATTTTATGTCATATTTTTCCGGCTTGCATTGCGTCTTCTACCTATCACAATCCGACATTTAATGACAAACCCTTTCTTGCATGACTGCTGATCCATCTCCCCATCATTGCCCCTCCAAATAACACACATGACACATTCTATAGTGGATAAGGGCAACGGCCACAGCCTTATTAACAAAACCATTTTAAACAAGGTCCATAACTCTGTTAGCTGTTGGGCAGTTGCCCAACAGACAGTTCTCCAACCTTTTGTTCCTTGCCCTCAGCTCCATGCAGGCTGTTGTCTCCCCAAATCGACTCCACGTCTTGCCCCCTTTTCCAACTGCACTGTCCAGGAATCCCGCCAAGTTATGACAACACAAAAAACAAGCAACAAAACACAAAGCAACAAACCTACCAGAACTAGGGTGGGAGGGTGGAAAAAGCAGTCAGGGTCCCTCAACTGTTCCTGCTGACTGGTAAGTCTCCTCCCCTTCTTTCGCTTCAAAACCCCTCAAACGTGCCACATTTGCAACATTTTATTAATCCAGCCCACAATCCATGGGCAATAGTCATGCTCCCTCTTCTCTAATTGTTCAGTGGAAAACGCTACAAAAATAAGGAATTATGAAATAAAAAAGGCAAATTTGCATAGTTGTCCCATATTTGTGGGGTAGCTGTGAATTCCATGTTTCATAGACTTATGCTAATATTTGTGAATGAAAAGAACTTTTTAGTGAAAGGTTAAAATATGCAACAAACACTTCTTTCTTTATTGTGTACAGTCTAATGTTCTCTTTTGACACCGGTCACCTTTTTCTTTTTAAAACAAAGCAGAGCGTGATTATAAATAATTTGCATGAATATTTATTTCAGATAAGTACAAAGTAAGCTTAAATCTTTAAAACCAGGTAATTGGAAGCAATGTTCATTAATGTTCTGGAGCGATTTTTATTTTTCTTAATTTAGAACAGAATTCTAAAACCTTCAATTGCAGAGCTAATGTATTAAATTATATTTCCCATGTGCTTGAGTATAACAGTAATCTCATTCATTACAGAATTAATTAACAAATGGAAAAAAAAATGAGGAGAGAGGACAACATGGCATAAAGTATATTAAATGAGTAATTAATAGTATCAAGGACATTTTTACCTAGCAACAAACATGAAAAGAGCATGACCTCCTAAGTGTATATTTATCAAAAGAACAGTCTGAAATGTCCTGACAGACATGTAATGGCAGAAGACAACTCTGATTATGATTGACTGTGTCCTCATCCACAAAGTAACTATTTATAACAACATAATGGAGATAAAAAAAAAGCTTCCAGACTTGTTTATATCACTAACGATACATTGCCTGGAACATTAAAGTGATTCATTTCTCGTCCCCATTCAATATAATACTTAACTTTTTTTTTGTTATTGTTATCATTTTCCACAACATTGGGTTATATTTCAACACGTAACAGGTTTTCCATTTTTGTAGAAATCAGATGAACTTTTGATAAACTATATAAAAAAAAAAAAACAAAATGTGTTGGATCAAACTTCACTTTCTGTCGGATTACAAAAAATGAGGTTCTAATATAATAATATAATCAGAATTAATTTCCAAATAAGAAACACATTCCAGAACGATGTACTAAGGGAAGAAACAATATAAAAGTAATTTGCGAGATAAGTGTAGGTACTTTGGGCCAATACATTTTTTTTTTTTTTTAATTCCTGGACACCATATATTCATTGAACAGATTGGTAGAATTGTAAAAATGCTAATGCAACATGAACAAGATTTGGAGGAATTAGAATCAAACTCCAAAAGTGAAAGAGAAGAGTAATCCATTTTTATTTATTTTATTAGTTTAAAAAAGAAAAACAATTCAAACCCCACTTCAGCAATTGTTGAAGTGCATTAGGAGTTAACCGAATGCCACCTCCTTCATACTTGACACAAATGGTGATTTGCAATTTTATAAAGGCACTAATTCCCGTCCTCTTTTTGATTGGATTCAATGCATCTCTATGAAATGCATTGCTGGTGCAGTGGGGCAATTTCTGTGCATGCGCCTTATCTCCTAGTGCTTTTCTATGAGAATCATTGGATTAGCTCTAGATGATCAGTTGTGGTGATATTAGTGGTGGTGGAGCAGACCCGTGGCAGAGAGATCCTCTCGCTGCTGGATTATATGTAAATTAATCCAGGGGCGAGACTGGGCAGGTGCACAGTGCCCACGCACTCTGTAGCAAGTGGTGCATTGCGGCATTAGGCCCAGGCCCCTCATGGTTGGCTCCACCCACTCATGACCGGCTATGCCCACTGAATTAGGAAGCAGTGAATTAGGCACCTAAGACCAACAGAGGTCAGAATTCTCCCCCTTCCTGGCCCAAGGTAAAGCCTCAGAGAGGGAGGAATAATCTAGTGTATTTTTTCTTAAGGCCCTACTTATTAATTGGAGCCCTTAGCCCTATTACAGCCCCTTATAAAACCCACTGCTACAGCCCCTCACCCACTACTACAGCCCCTAACCCACAATTACAGCCCTTAAACCCACTACTATAGCCCCTAACCTCCAATTGGTGCCCCTCTACCCTACTACAGCTCCTAACCCCCAACTGCTGCTCCTATACCCTACTACAGCTCCTAACCCACAACTACAGCCCCTAACCCACTATTACAGCATTAACTATTTTGGGACACAGATGGCTGTGGGTAGCTGTATGCGGACGGAAATGGCAATGGGAAGCTGGGCACAAAGATGGCACTGATAAGCTTTTTGGGGGCAAAGCTAGTACTGTAGGAAGTGGGTGCTACCTAGTGAAGTTGAGGGGCCAAAAGTGTTGGAGTGCATTACATAGGAAATGGGTGCGGTTAAAATTGTTTATGTTTGTGAAGGGGAGGAGTTAATGACATAGCAATGCCCACCTGTGTGCGCCAAAAATACTAGTGACTCTAGGATTGGCCCTGAGTTAACCAACACCACAGCTTTTAAAATAAATCTGTTTATGTAGTTGGAGTGTTCTTTTCATAAATCATCTTTGTATTACACTTTAAACTGGAGACGGATCTGTGGACAAGCCTAAAGATAAATTGTTAATATTATATTATTTCCTAGTCTGCTTTCTTTTTTACAAAGCATAATAAAATAAGTGACACTTTTCTGCTTCCTTCTTACTAACGCATCTACATTATATTGATTGTTAAGCTATTTCAGGAGCCCTTGATCTTTGCGAATTATAAAGGATTCCATTAATCTCATTTTCAGAAAAAAAACCCCACACAAATAAGATGTCATTTCTCAATAGCAACCATAAATATAATTAATACACATGGGGAAAGCTGGTGTAATCATAACTTGCATAACTGTGCCTTCATCGAATCTTTGGCAATATTCATTTAAAATTTACAGTTTATAGCAGTTTGATTAAATATGTACATTGGGTTTTTATGTTTGGTTTTTTTTATCTATCTATCTATCTATCTATCTATCCTTTTTGGTGTACACATTTCTCTTTTACTACAAGAATTCTGCAATTATTTGGGAACTCCGAAAATGCTTCCCATTCCAAATGTGAAATTAATTTAAATGGTGATTTCTTCTGGATTTTGGATAAACTTAATTGATTTCCCATAAGGAATTCACATTTTGTTGTGCAGCACTCTCAATCATTGACGAGCAGAATGTAAAATTCATGTCACCCAATTAAATTGGTAACCCGAGGGTGGAGATTTACCAAAAGCATACTTTGCCCTGCTGTCTAACCCCTTAAGGACACATGACATGTGTGACATGTCACGATTCCCTTTTATTCCAGAAGTTTGGTCCTTAACCCCTTAAGGACACATGACGTGTGAAATGTCATGATTCCCTTTCATTCCAGAAGTTTGGTCCTTAAGGGGTTAAGGGATTAAATATAAATAACTATTTAAAACAGTGGTCTTAGTCATGTTTACATGTGCCTAGTAAAAATCATTCTACATGCAATCTGCATATATTTAGTGTTTATGTATACGTGTAATGCATCTTAACCACATCCCGATGTTAGGACGTGCTCTACCGTCCTACAATAGGAGGGCTTAACGCCATTAAAGCTACATAGCACGATCAGGCCCTCCCTGCAGCCCTCCTAATTACCAAGCAGACTGATTGCGGTCTGGCGGCCCACCTGACAACCCAGGCAGTACATTAGTACTAGTAATATTTTAAATGTATTTATTTTTGGGGGTCAAAAATTGTGATACATAGACACACATGCAAAAAAGTAGGCTTTTTTTTAGCCACCCTCCTGTTTCCTATCATTTGGTTGCAGGAGGGTGGCTTCCTTGAGGTCCAGTCTGCTGTCTGAAGCTGATTGCTGAGCAATATATTGGCCAACAACCTAACAAAGGCACAGTAGGAGTGATAGAAAGACATGTTAATGGAACTTAGAGTGGCCAGGGTTAAAGTTTAGAAAAGAAAAAAGTGTTCAGGTCAAATATAGGCAAGCAAGGACTCAGATTATTAATATTATTGTTATTATAATTATTATTATTTATATAGCGCCAACAAATTTGCAGAACTTTACAATGGTTCCACAGTGCTTTACAATAGTACAAAAATACCGAATAAAGAATGATTTGGTGTCAGGAACAGGCTAAGTCTGATACTTGGCCAATCAGGAAAGGGCAACTTGAAGACAGGAATTTAGTCAGGTCAAATAAATGAATATGAGGGAAAAAAACTCGGGGTCAAAGGTGTAGCCAGGTTACTAACTGGACAGTCAGGGATAGTTGTTACAAACTGCCATTTGTAACTGTTATTTTATTTGACAAATTGCCCTGCTTCCCTGTGTTATGGAGAAGCCTAATTGCCAGCCTTCTGCCCCATGACTATGGACCTAGTGTGTACGGCGATTTGACTGTATTTGTGGGATCTGAGCGCTGTTTGGATATATTGAGCGCTCAGATCCAAGCCATCTGGGGATAGGTTGAATGTGGGGGTTCTGTTCAGTTCAATAGGAGTGTATTTTGTATTTTTGTGTCTTTTTGTGTCTTTTGCTAACATGTGGTTAATGGAGTCTGCCTCTATCCCTGGATAATTGGATTACTTTCCCCATTGTCCAGGATAGAGGCCTCTGTAAAACCGGTTTGGGCCAGAAAACCATGCTGCCAGCCAGGCCCCAAAAGACACTTTTGCTAACTTTTGAACCCCTTGTCTGATTTGTGCCATTTTTTAATATGTTGCTCCCCTTAATGGATTGATTCCAAATATGTAATTTTTATGAAGATTGGATGTGTAGTTTGGAAGTTATAGCACATGTATAAAAACTGTATTTTTACTGTTCTGTTTTAATTATGTTATGTGATTATCTGAGGGATGGGAATTTCCCCGAATGTATATTGTTCCGATTGGTTATACTGCTAATTATGTGGGTGTCTCCCTTGCATGGGCAGAATCTCATAAAAGCAGAGTGTGTGCCATTAAACATCAGATCTTCTTGACCCTCAATACGTAGCCTTGTCTCGTTATTGGAGGGAACTGCTATATCACACTGGGGATTGCTATGCTCTGCATACTCCCCTGAGCTTTTAATCACTTAGCTCTTTTAAGAGCTGTTCCTGTTACGCTCTCCTGGAGGAGAGGTCTTCCCCACACGGTCCTGGAGGACAGAAGCTGATCCAGGGTGGAAGGAAGACGGCGAGACTCCAGTTAAGCTACGGCGGTTGTGGAGTCTGCGGTGGTTGTGGTGTCGGCTGCAGTGTTTGGAGTCCTCAGGAAGCGCTAGGAGCATCCATCAACGGAGGGTACTCGGTCAGAGTACAGGGAGCTCCGTTACAATAGTAATTTAACTTTTACGTGTCAGAAACCACAAAAGGGCTTCTACACAAAGTTGGCAGTGGTTTAAATAGAACCAGGCCCATGCATCAAGTTTGTATCATGATTAAAAAGGCACAAAGATTGCGACTCGAGTCATTTTAGGTTAGTATGGAGCCAGAATGATGTGAAAGAGACTTAGTTAAAAGGATCCTGCATCAATATGGCTTGGAGCTGAAAAATATTCAATAATCAATTTTGGAGCGAAGATTAACAGGTTGGGATGGTGGATGGATTGACGCGCATGAATCATTATTGATTAGTGACCTTACAAGTAGAAGTGTATAAGAGGTTTATTCACAAGTGAATACACTGTATTGTTTGCAATTTGTTTTTCAATTCAATACAATTTTGTGTTTATCGAATAAGCCCCTAAGTCAGTTGTGGTCATCTCATTGGTTTCACTATAGGTACAAAGCATGTCTCAAAATTTCCTGTGTTATAGAGTCTATAGGCTATTACACATCTCACATATTTCTTAAATAGCACACAATATGATTAGCTTAATTTATGAAAAATGAAAGTGAAGTTAGTCATACATGCCACACATGCTCTCTGCGCTCTGCATGGAGACACTGAACTTTCCCCTTAGGAGATGCTGGATTGGCCAGCGGTATTTTTGACTCCAGCCCCACCTCCTTGGCTGAGATTATCAGAACTGACGATCTCAGTGTCAGGGATCAGCGGGCGGCTAGGAGGGGAGGCTGCACGCCACTTGCAGCACTCACCCTCAGTCCGTCGCCGCCCGCGGTCTCCCCTTGTCTCATCTGTCTGCGAGCGGCGTCTCCTCTCTGCCGCTCGCGTCCTCCATGACCCCCAGCGGCAGCATGTATAACGCTGCACGCTGGGAGGTCACTAAATTATGCAAACGCAGGGGTCACGTGAGTGACCCGGCGTTAAAGAAACAGTACCAAAATCACAGTGGGAGGTATAGATATCCCCCACCTGTGATTGTTAATTCTGATTGGAAGTTATCCAATCAGAATTAAACCAAGGGTATTTATACTTACTTTTCCTGTCCCTCAGTGCCCTGTTGTGGTCTTGTGATACCTGTAGTGCTGTTCTCTCGTGTTGCTCTCTGGTTTCCGATTATTTGGCTCGTTATTCCGATTATCCTGTCTTCTCCACTCCTTTGACCTGGGCTTGTTTCTCGTTCTCCCGTTTTCTGGCTCCCTTTACTTGGCTTGTCTCTTGACTATTCTTAGCATGCTTAGCCCGGCCACTCTAAGGACCGGTATAGCGCCCTTCCTCTCTGTGACCTGTTGGCGTGTTAGGTTCTGGAATCGTGACATTACAACAGGGGCCACCATGGAACCTGCTGACATTCCACAGCTGTTAGTAAATCAGGAGGCTAGAATGGATGGTTTAGACCACCGTATGGATCAGTTTGCTCAGGCTTTACAAACCATACTGGCTCGTACTGCCCACTTGCAACCTGCCGTTCAAGAAGCTGTTGCTGCTGTGCCAGAACCCATTCCTGATCCAGTACCGCTCCTGCTCACGTGGTTCACATGACGCCACCTCAGCGCTATAGCGGTGATCCAGCATTGTGCCGTGGTTTCCTCAACCAAATTGATATTCATTCAATGTGTGTTTGTACATTCATTAAAGCAAAATAAAAATCATGTTTTACACAAATACAATAGTGTAGTCCCAGTATTTACAGGTGAACTCCTGCATGCATGAGACATTTTTCACAATGAGGATATGAAATCCCCTTAAAAAGGCAGAGAAATGGATTAGGGAGTTGTACTGCAAACCTTACGTTTCAACAGGTTTCTAATAGTGTAACTGTGATAACATAACATTGGATAGTAGAGAACAAGATAACGTTACATACAAACATTATATACACTGATCAGCCACAACATTAAACCCACCTGTCTAATATTGTCTTGGTTCCCCTTGTGCTTTCAAAACAGCTCTGATGCATTGAGGCATGGTTTCCACAAGACCTCTGAACATGTCCTATGGTATCTGGCATAAAGACATTAGCAGCAGATCCTTTAAGTCCTGCAAGTTGTGAGGTGGGGCTTCCATGGATCGGATTTGTTGTTCCAGCACATCACACAGATGCTCAATAGGATTGAGATCTTGGGAATGTGAAGGCCAAGGCAACCTTTTAAACACTTTTTGTCATGTTCCTTAAACCATTTCTGAACAATTTTCCATACACCACACAAACTATGATGTACTGTGTGCTCTGACAGTGTTTCTATCATGACCATCTTTAAGTTTTACAGCAATCTGAGCTACAGTAGCTCTTCTGTGTGATTGGACCAGACGGGCTAGCCTTCACTCCACACTTTTGGTGTGGAGGACAAGTGCACATGAATGAACTGAAACTCACAAATCTCTGTGTGGATGATCCTACTTACATAGAATATACAATATATACATTTTACAGAGAGAAACTGCTGAAGTTACGAGGTGTGGCATCAAATATACATGCAGCCTCAGAATGACCTGCACATCCTGATGGAGCATTGCAAGAGATCTGTGAATGCCTAGGGGACACATACTAGACCAAGACTGGGCAAAAGGCAAATCTCCAGAAATTGTGGAACTAGAACTTCCATGATGCTTGGCCAGCCTTTAATATTGCAAAGCATCATGAAAGTTGCAGTCCTAAAATATCTGGAGATCTAGCCCACCCTAATCTAGCCTATGCACAGACTCAGAGAGTGCTGAACTAGCAAAGTCTTGCACAATACTTGCCTACTGCCTCACACCTGTAATACTGTGCCAAACCATCCTAATGAAGCATCTTTAAATCTGTAGAATTAATTTAGGGTGCAGTCTAAAATCCTTCTAAGATCCCCATCCTTCTTGACAGTCCCTATATAATAATTGATTGTGTCATTCAAAATTCAATGACTGGATTGTAATGAATGAAGACGTGTCAATGGTTATACAGAAATGGCTCAACATTTTTTGCTCTAGACTGTATGTGCTGTCATTTGAAGCAGAATGATTTTGTGAGGGTCGAGTTGAAAAACATTCAAAGCTCCAAGACATAAAGCTGGACCTGGATTTTCCCATAATATATGGCACCGGATCCTAGATAACAACAGTTCAATTTTAGATCTTCCTATATATCTTCCAATTACTCCCATTCTCCTCTCATGACTACCCTCACAATTCAATATCTCTTAGCATTGGTTTTATAAAGATGTTGAGCTGCAGCAATTACACATACCTCTTGAGGTCCATGTCAGATTTTCCCTGAAGAGAACCGCTGATCCTCCGTGCCAGGTGCTGCAAATGTGCTTGGCGCACATAGGCTGGGAGGTCCCAACAGGGAGGAGCGGTGATGCTCTCCAGGCAAAATTTGACATTAGACCTCAAGAGGTAAAATATTTTGTCAGATATATTCCAACATAAGACCTCAAAGAGTTAAAGAAGTTATTTTTGACTATACAATCTGCAGATGCTGTGTTAAGGTACATGTTCAAGATGTCTAAAAGAATACTCTTATTTGATGTGCATTTGGCAGCGACCCAGCTCCAATGTCAAGTCCAATATCTATTGAGATCAGATTGATAGCACTATGAAGTTTATGAAGGCAATGGATGACATGACCACTTTAATGAAGAGTTGTAAGAGTTTTTTTGTTTGTGGTTTTTTTGTGTGTGTTATTCTCTACCCTGGGTGAGGATGACCTGATCATTTAAAACAATTTCCTTTACTGTATTCTTAGAAACATTTATTTCTTCAACTAACATGCATTTAGGGAATAGATAACAATACACTACCAAAAATGTCATTAAAAATTGAGACTTAAAGGGACATAGTCACCAAAATAACTTCAGCTTAATGAAACATTTTTTTTTGTGTATAGATCATGCGTCTGAAGTTTCACTCCTCAGTTCTCTGCCATTTAGGAGTTAAATCACTTTTGTTTCTGTTTATGGAACCCTAACCACACCTTCACTGGCTGTGACTGACACAGCCTGCATGAAATCAAAATGGTTTAATTTTCAATTAGATGTAACTTACTTTAAAAGTTTGTACCTTTAGGCTGTAAGCTCGTTTGAGCAAGGTCCTCTTCAACCTATTGTTCCTGTAAGTTTTCTTGTAATTGTCCTATTTATAGTTAAATCCCCCCTCTCATAATATTGTAAATCTCTATGGAATCTGTTGGTGTTATATAAATGGCAATAATAATAATAATAATAATAATAATAATAATAATAATAATAATAAAAATACCTCCTGCTCTGTAAATTTTAATTTAATTACATACAGGAGGCCTCTGCAGTGTCTAACAAGGAGATAAACTCTAGATTAAACAGAAATTCTCAATAAAGGAAGTGTAAACATTACATGATGATTCTTTACAGGAAGGATTTAGGAAGGCTGTGCAAGTCACATGCAGGAAAGTGGGACGAGGGCTGCATAAACATATTGATTTAACTCTTAAATGGCAGAGAATTGAGCAATGAGACTTCAGTGAAATGAGCTATACACCAAAACTACTTCATTAAGCTAAACATTGTTTTGGTGACTGTAGTGTCCCTTTAAGCTTTGACATTTGTGAGAGACATACTAAATATATGTGATCTCTACATAATATTTGCATATACTGTACCTCTATTTCTGTCTAATATGACTTATAAAGTGCTAAGCGCACCACAATCAATGAAGAAAGAATAGAGGAGCCTAAACAAACTAAAACCACTATGATGGGAGGCAGCACACCTGATAATAGGGGAATCCCTCCAACCCCCTAGAAAACTAGAACAGGTCAAACAACAATATACAGGTAATGCCAAGAAAAATACTCCAAACACAATAGTATATAATATTAAGAACAATAAAATCAATAAGAGCAATGAAAAACCCACAGGATATAAAAAGAGTCCACAATAAAACTTAAAAGAATAAAAAATACCAAATGGTACAGCACAGTCTCAAAGGTGGCAATAGATCTTCTAGTCCTGGTATGGGACTTTCTTGGTAGCTTTGCTTAATAGTAGAATATGAAAAGGAAGCAAAAACAGAGGCAAACCAATAGTGCAATATGGTAGTACGTGGTAGGACAAACGACAGTTAGATAAGATGTCAACTCACGTATGGTAGAGCTATAACCAGCTCTAGGTAAAACCACATGTAGTGGTATACAATCCCCACTTGCAGGATATCCCTCTGGTTTTGGTACACAGTAGAATGATGGTAAATCCCAACTGGATAACGATAAGGAAGATCATTTGGAATGACAAAAAAAAACAGCCAATAGTGCTCTCTATATAGATAGGTAAGTATCAATAAGGTATATAAAAATATACTTACAATAGAGTGAACAGACTAACCGCTCTATGTATCAAGCATTGGTGGTATAATCCCCAACAAGGATTTCTTTGGTTGGTTGTCCACAGTAGGTGGTGGGTCCAGATGTCAGGTAAAAGTATAAAAATAAATAATAAGTTCTAAAAATATATGGCTAAAAGGCAAGTAGTGAGGTAGCCAAAATACTTTAACAACAGCATAAAAACCACAACGCGTTTCTCCCCTTAGGGCTTTCTCAAGTGGTAAGACCACATTCAATAATGTACATAAATATATATATTTTTTTGTATGTCAGATTTTACAGCAATGACACACACACACACACAAACACACATATATATGAGCAACACATTCATGGTTTGCTTTGAGAAAGATTTGTCATCTATAACAAAATATTGAACTTTAGTGAAGTGGTTAACTGAAAACTAGAATTGGTATAGTAAAATGTTTACCCCATTTTAACTGGTTAAATTAATTTCTATGAAAATATCAAAGCTGTACACCTGTCAAATTAAGATATAAACCGTATTGAAACACTAGCCTTAACATGTAGACATGACATCAATTCTGACAGTTAAAAATCTGCCTGATTTATATGTGTTAATTAAAAGAAGCACTATACCCGGCTAGTGTGAAGTGATTTTGTAAGTTTAACTGTAAGGATTGATAGATAAGATAACTTCTTGTTCACTTTTGGATGTCAGTGTGTTTAATTCTGCTTATAACATAATAGGGCAGATATACAGATGATCGTTTAAAGTCTCCCCTCATCTTAGCAAGACTCTTATTAGATATCACCTTAATAGACCTAATTAATTTTATAAAAAATGTTTTGTTGTATTCATGGGTGTCCGCAGGAATTTTTCCAAAGGGGGGGCATAATTGTAATGACATCCATGCTAGGCCCCTTTTTGACAGTGTCATGAAGAGGAGGGGCATATTCCTTATCTATTACCCCTCCCCCTTTAGTATATTTTATCCTCCATTTTTACCCTTTATGTCTGACACCCCCCAATTATCCCCTTTGTGTGTCATTGTCTCCTTCCCCAGTTCCTCGGTGTGTCTCTTGAGTCCCTTCCCAGCCCCTCTGTGTCATTCTTCCCTTCTCCAGCTCCTCAGTGTGTCATTGTACCCTTCCCCAGCCCCTTTGTGTTTTTGCCTCCCTGCCCCTTTGTGTTTCTGTTTTTCCCCTTCCCCAGTCCCTCTGTGTGTCTCTTGATCCCATTCCACAGTCCCTTTGTTTGTTTCTTTCTGACCTCCAACCCCTCCATGTGTCTCATTCCCCTCCAAGCCCCTCTGTGTGTCTCATTCTCCCCCAGCCCCTCTATGTATCTCATTTTGCACCCAGCCCCTCCATGTGTCTCATTCATCTTCCAACCCCTTCATGTGTCTCATTTCACGCCCCCTTCCTCTCTATGTGTCTTCCCCCCTCTCCTCCTTTGCTTGCTGATCTCCAAGTAGCGTGGCAGAGCAGACCAAGGTAAAGGCTACATGCATTGACTGGCAGGAAGGGGAATGCTGTGTGCTCCCCTCCTGCTAGTCAACCGGACATAGCACCAGGGCGGATCCAAAACCCAACCTTGGGAGAGGCACTGAATGATAAAAACTGGCTAGTGTGTGTATATATATATTCTATATATTGAGTTACTCCAAACTGAAGCAAATTGAAACTTGAATTTCAAATGATGTCCATCTTTCCATACACCCCTAGTATCCTTCCCTCCAGATACTCTCCCCCACTTTCTGTCCATCTGTATATATTTTACCATCAACTTCTATCCCTCTTCTCATATTTTTCCCCCACACCTTCTGCTTTCTCCAAATGCCCTCCCCCAAATTCCATCCCTCTCCTCATATTCTGCCCCCACACCTTCTGCTTTCTCCAAATTCCCCCCTCTACATACACAACATAAATCCTGTGTGCCTTTTCTAATATCCCCATCTTCTGCTTTCTCCAACCCCCCAACAAAAAAAATCTGTCCCTTTTCTAATAGCTCCATATTATGCACCCCCAACAAAAATAATCCTGTGTCCCTTTTCTAATATCCCCCCACCTTTTGCTTTCTCCAAATCCCCCACCAACCAAAAAATATGCCCCTTCTGTCTAATATTCCCCTCCACACCTTCAACTTTCTCCATATTTACCCCCACACACACACACCGTTTGTCCCTTTTCACATAATCTGCTCTGAAACTTTCACCTTTCGCTATACTCTCCCGACTTTGTGTCCCCTTTCTCAAATCCCCCAAACTTCTTTATTATAATCAGACATAGAGCAACATAGAGCCATCATTTTATTCTTATTAACAGAACTTTTCATTACGCACATACCTTCCCCCTAACCTTAATCATATCCCCTCCTCACACTCCTTCTACTATCTCCTTAACTTGTGTCAATTTTCTAATAACCCCCGAGACACACACACCTTAAAATGTATTAAAGGATCACTATAGGGTCAGGAACACAAACATATATTCCTGACCATATAGTGTAAAAGCCACAATTAAGGTGGCTTGCCTCCCCTCTTACCCCGCTTAAAAGCATTAACCCCTTAAGGACACATGGCGGACATATTCCGTCATGATTCCCTTTTATTTCAGAAGTTGTGTCCTTAAGGGGTTAAAAACTCACCTTATTTCCAGCGCCGTGCGGGTCTGCCAGCACTGATGACTTCATCAGACAGGCTGATTTTTAGCCAATCCAATGCTTTTCCATCGGGAAAGCATTGGATTGGCTAAAATCAGTAATGGGGTGGGGCCAAACACCATTTTGGCCAATCAGCTGCTCCTAATAGAGATGCATTGAATCAGTGCATCTCTATGAGGAAAATTCAGCGTCTCCAAGCAGACCATGGGGACGCTGAATGGCAGAGCTACCTATTGTGCAGCACTGAGCCTGGAAGCACCTCCAGTGGCCATCTGAGGAGTAGCCACTTGGAGGTGTCCCTAGGGGCAATGTAAACACTGCCTTTTCTCTGAAAAGGCAGTGTTTGCATGAAAAATGCCTGCATGTAATGATTAAGATTAACATTAAGCTGTAGTTGTTCTGGTGACTATAGTGTCCCTTTAATATTCCTCCTCCCATTCCCCATTCTGTCCCTTTTTCTGTATAAACCCTCCCTATCTGTCCATTCCCAATTGTATAGTGATTCACTCCCTACCTGCTCTGGTGTAGTCTGGCTGAGTGGAATGGTACTGGTCGTCCTTGCAGAGAGCACAGCTCAGTTTGGTGCCCCCTGCAGGTAGGAGGGAGCAGTAATAGAAGTCTAGTCCTGCTCTCTATTGCAGCCCACTCACGGGAGTTAACACTCTGCTGCTTATTGAGCAGTGTGGCAGTGCACAGACTGTTTGTAAGTGCAGGTTTTTATTTTATTTATTAAACAAAGTACCCACTTCAGATTATCCTGCGAGGAAGAGGGACAAGTTGAAAAACCCAGGGCGGGGCAAGTGCCCCCCCTTGCCCCTCCCTCTGGACGCCCATGGTTGTATTATTCAAAATAAGGATTACAGAGAAGATTTATAAAAAGCAAAATCAGGTGCTACACTGGGGCAAAGTGCTAAATAATGAACAATCACCATGCCAACCAGCACTCTGATAAATAATCCTCTATATGTAATTTAGAATTTTTATGTATAATATAGAGAAAGCAGGCCCGGGCTGGCCATCAGGCAAAAATGGCAAATGGACCCTGCCGGCTAAAGCAGTGTAAGACCGGCCTTCACGAGCCAGAGTGAAGGTAAGGTTACGGAGACAAATGCACCAGAAGCCTCTCTTTTGCGAGCTCAGATATTATCAGAGCATTGCCATGGTAACCCGCAACACAACTCTGCAACACCGGTCAGGATTTCCCTGGACTGAAAAGAAATGGGAGGCATGACTGCTGCCCATAGTAGGGGAGGGCTAAAATGGGGATACAATGTTGCAAAAAGGGGACAAGATAAAGGGGCTCAGAGGGGAGGGTACTTACCACTTGTTAAGAAGGACCCTAAGGTTTAAGAAGTTTCCCGTCCTCCCTCCCTGGTTTTTGGTTGTTATTGGGTGCTTTTGTGGATTTTGGTGTTGTTTCTGTTCTTCTTTTTGTCACAGCATGCGGTTTTCCTGGCCAGTGCAAGTGACGGAAGTGACGAGTCGGCTTGGGGAGTCGCAGCCTGCTAGGACTGATTGCCAAAGGCAGGCTGTCTAGGATTCTGGAAAACATATGGATTATCAGTCTGTTGGGCAATCATCCCAACAGCTGACAGGTGGAAGGAATGCTGGTGCATTGATTGATTTAAATAAAGCTATGGCCGTTGCCATTATCCAATATCCAGGCGTCTTGTCGTTATTGGGGCAACGGGAAATATGTGTCTGGGTCAGCAGTCTTGTACCCTTATACAACTAACCAACCCACAAGACCGCCAGGGATAATGATTAGCGTGCCCCCTCTCGCCCTAAAAGTTGAAGAATCCATACTGGGAAAACACTGATGTCTTCAGGATACAGTAAGCAGAACACTTTCTGAATCGTTGACAGAATTGACTACATGCTTTGGCAGAAACACTACAGGTATAAAGATAATCCTCTTTCTGAATCCCAGGTTGCAAAGTTGAAAATATATAAAGAGTTGGAGAACTTTGT
>OW240922.1:67125700-67198727 GCA_933207985.1 Pelobates cultripes | reverse complement strand
TTCTTTCTTTCCCCTCCCTCCCTGTTTCCTTCTCCCCCCTCCCTCCCTCTTTCCTCCCCCTCCTCCCCTACCTGTGTTGTAGCGTGGCCGAGCCCAGTATAGTCGGCGGGTACAGGGAGCTTTTGTTTCCTGTACCCGGCCGGACTAACAGGAAGTGAACACTCAGTGTGCACTTCCTGTTAGTCCAGCCGGGTACAGGAGACAGCTGCTTCCTGTACCCGCCGACTATACTGGGCTCGGCCACGCTACTACAGAGGGAGTGACAGGAGGGAGCGCTGAGTGCTCCCTCCTGTCAGCCTCTCCTCAGGTTGCGCCCGGGCGGTGCGGTCCGCCCTCATGGACGCACCGCCCGGGAAAAGCTGCAGCCGCCTGAGGCTCTTTACAGAGCGCTCGGGTGGCTGCAGCATGGGGGGGCCGGCGATCCTGGCGGCGCCCCTTCCCAAGGGGCGCCCTAGGTGGCTGCCTAGTCCGCCTTACAGGTAGCGCCGGCCCTGCACTTATTCCATGTAACTAAAGGTGGTTAGACCAGCATACCTCCTGCCAAGTATATTAATTCCTGATGGCATGCATAAACGATAGCTGTCCACCGTGTTATCTGTATTGCAAAGGTGTTCTGAGGACACATGTATAATATTTCAAATAGCACGTAGAAGTTTATAGAGAAAAAGTTTCTCCAGCATGGTAACAACAACAAGTAACATAACCATTACAGTCCACTGCAGTGGTTAGGAGTACCCTGGCATGGTTCCACGGTAATTGGTCAAAACTGTTTAGCAATGGTTTGTCCTCTTACCTGGATCCCACCAGTTTATGAGCCTCCTCTGAGCTAGTTGACGCACATCCAGCAGATAGCCACTAGAGGCAAGTTATTTGCTTTTCTAAAGTCTTTGCATTTGGCATCACCACGCACTGCATGATCATGTTGAAAATGGCTAAGGCTCTTTATAAAGAGGTACTAGAGTTGGTGCTTCTATATGAGAAGCACTGGATTGACAGAGCGGCATAGATGTTCATTGTATAGACACGGTCTTGATGCTAGAATAAAAGAAGATTAATGTAAAACATAACTTTTATTGATAATAAACATACATAAACTATTCAATAATATATTTATATTGATTTACATCCAGTGTTTTAAGTATCTAAAAAGAGAAAGTTTATGACACTATTGTCTGATCATTTCTGATGATCAGCAACTACAAAGTTGATCAGCTAAATTTTCTAATCAAACTATTAGGAGTACATAATTAAAAAAAATGTCCCCATTATATTTGGAACCTTTGCAGAATTTACTGCAACAATAGACTAAGGCAGCCTGTAGATACATTTTCACAGGTTGTAAACTTTGGTCATAACAAATATATATTTTTATTTGTGGTGAGATATCATAACATTATGTACAACAAATGATAATGAAGGATAATCTTTGAGACAGACCGGCTGGCACCCCAACTGGGTGCCTCCGCCAATCGATGCTTCCTAGCTGACGCTGAGGACTATAAGCACCGCACCGGACACCATCAGCACCGTAGCCCCCATAGCCACCGCAGCTTGGCTTGGCTTGGGTCTCGCTGTCCCTTCCCACCCTGGACCAAACTCCTGGATCCAGCTCACAGAAGGCCTCTCCTCCAAGAGAGTATAGCTGTGAAGCTCTTATAAGAGCTAGTGGCTATAACAGTATAGCTGTTCCCTACAATCACAAGACAAGGCTGCGTGTTGTGGCCTTATATGACAATCCCCATGCAAGGGGTACGCTCACATGGACCTTGTGGGGAACTGAGTTACATTATTCACAGACCAATAAGAACAGTATTCCAATGCATGACACTCCCACACATAGCATACAATCCCTCCCCTCTGCCTGGGAGATAATTGAGTCAGATACCGTATTAACCCAATTATCTCCAGGCAGAAAAAACACATTTCTACAAAGTTCCAAAAGTACCCCAAAACACATAATATCTGTCACATCCCCTGATAGCCCTGATCTGGGTGACCAACATATCCAAAAATCACCCTGATCAGTTCAGGAATTCTATGGAAGTCACATTTTGACCGACCGCACGCATGGTCCCATGCCCAAAACAGTTCCAGAGAATCAGGCTGTGCGGTTGGTCTATTTTGGGAATTCAAAATAAAGTTAAAAATACCGAACATAGCCGTTTGTGAGTAAAGTCAGTGTATGTCTTTTATTCGGGAGTTTATTCTTACCGAACGCTGTTCAACTCCCGTTCGAATAGCCGAACATCCATGGAAGGTAAATATTAAGCGGTGTTCGTGCTGTCGTGTGTCTGATTTGAGTTCCATGAACTCGACGACCAAACACCGCTTATTGTACTCGCGGCTTAAGATGGCCGCTGCCATGTGTTCGAATGCTGCTTTGAATCACTTCGACCATTCGGGAGTTCGAAGTGCCACATCGAAAGTTTGAAGTGTTCCTGTTATAAGTCCCAAAAGGGCCCAAACAGTATTTTCAACTACCACAGGCCCCTCCAAAAACCAGTGGCGAGGTTACTTTCGACACTATCTTCTTTTGCAAATTCATTAATTTTTAATACATTTTAAAACAGGTTAGTAAAGGTTTATATGTAGTTCCTTAATATTGTATTTTTTAAGACTATTGGGTTTAGGATCCAGTTCAGTTATAATTTTCTAGACATAACTTTTAAGTAAGAAAGTAGTAGGTAATAACGGTGTATTACCTTAAAATTTATATATAATCCAAGCAGCTGCTAACCACCATGAGAATCTTTTAAACAAGAGTGATAGAAAGTAGTAGGTAATAACGGTGTAGCGCTTATGTGCAGAATTGAATAAAAAAGTTTACCCAATTTTTCTTCTATGTTAATCAGTTATTCTTTGTTAACCTTAAGGTAAAAAATGGAAAAAATACATAACATAGTGCAGATTGTATGTAAATAGGTGGAAATAATTTTAAAGTAAGGGCCAAGTGGCAACTCACAATTTTCTGAGCTATAAATCTAGCTCAGAATTAGGTGCTTTAGGATCCGTATAGGCGACCCTCTCCCTTCTTCTCCTTTCTTTGATCCAGTCCCAGAGCCAGTCTATAGGCTCACTTCAGTGCGCATATGTGGTTTAAGGACCACACTCCTTCTTTCAATTAGCAGGAAAAAGCCATAAGTGTATTAAAAAATATATCTCATTTATTGACTATAAAATTGTAACACATATAAAAATATATATATATATATATATATATATATATATATGGAATAAATAAATAAATAAAACACTTATATGGCTGAAATAAAGTCCAATAAAGTCCAAAATGAAGTTTTTCAGTGCTCACTTCGCTTTCCAGAACGCGTTTCGCCAGGTGGCTTCTTCAGCTGGTTAAATTCTGTGATATTCTCCTGGACCTCTTCTCCTGCTTTAAATACCCTTCTTCGTTTGTAGAAACAGCTGTTAATGCTTGGATTTTCGCGGGTATTCTCCATGGTAACGGAGATACCCTGCGTTCCAAGCCTCATTCTGGTTTCTGTTTCCTCTTTCTCGGCCGATACGTCACTTCCGGTTTCGACAGTTTTCGTAGCCATGCGTTCCACAGTGCGTTCCACTGTGATTATTGCACTCCGGTCTGTTTTCTCTCCATTATAGGTGTTAAAAATAGATTTAAAGGACATGTAAACAGTTGTTATACTTCTAAATTGGTGCGTTCTGTTCACATTCAATTCATATTGTACGGACAATTTGCTATTCTCCTTATACAAAGAATTATTTGTGGGTAATACTTGGCTTTATATATCTTTTGTAATTACTAATGTAGTCTTACATTAGACATTAGTAAGACAATACAATGATCATTGCAGAGGAATAAAACTTCAAGGGTGAGAGCTAAAAAGTATCTATTATTGTAGAGAATTGTAATTTAAAGAGTAAAAAATAGAAAAAAGTTACCCTGGTTGAAATTGATATAAAATCAATATAAAAGACATTGTACAGACTGGGGTTGAATAAAAACCAATTATTATATAGAATATGGAATATATATCTATCTGAAAGACGTTTTATTTCTATTTTTAGTATAGAATCTTAGTTCAGTGTACAATAGATTAAAACTTTATTTAAACCTTTGTTTTTTAAAAACCCTTATTTTAAAGTTTAGAGGAGGAAATGGCACATTTCGAAGTCTGCATTTAGACCATTTGGAATCAGACTATTTAGTTTGAATATCCATTCCATTTCTATCTTACTTAATTTTCAAAAATTAAGTAAGATAGAAATGGAATGGATATTCAAACTAAATAGTCTGATTCCAAATGGTCTAAATGCAGACTTCGAAATGTGCCATTTCCTCCTCTAAACTTTAAAATAAGGGTTTTTAAAAAACAAAGGTTTAAATAAAGTTTTAATCTATTGTACACTGAACTAAGATTCTATACTAAAAATAGAAATAAAACGTCTTTCAGATAGATATATATTCCATATTCTATATAATAATTGGTTTTTATTCAACCCCAGTCTGTACAATGTCTTTTATATTGATTTTATATCAATTTCAACCAGGGTAACTTTTTTCTATTTTTTACTCTTTAAATTACAATTCTCTACAATAATAGATACTTTTTAGCTCTCACCCTTGAAGTTTTATTCCTCTGCAATGATCATTGTATTGTCTTACTAATGTCTAATGTAAGACTACATTAGTAATTACAAAAGATATATAAAGCCAAGTATTACCCACAAATAATTCTTTGTATAAGGAGAATAGCAAATTGTCCGTACAATATGAATTGAATGTGAACAGAACGCACCAATTTAGAAGTATAACAACTGTTTACATGTCCTTTAAATCTATTTTTAACACCTATAATGGAGAGAAAACAGACCGGAGTGCAATAATCACAGTGGAACGCACTGTGGAACGCATGGCTACGAAAACTGTCGAAACCGGAAGTGACGTATCGGCCGAGAAAGAGGAAACAGAAACCAGAATGAGGCTTGGAACGCAGGGTATCTCCGTTACCATGGAGAATACCCGCGAAAATCCAAGCATTAACAGCTGTTTCTACAAACGAAGAAGGGTATTTAAAGCAGGAGAAGAGGTCCAGGAGAATATCACAGAATTTAACCAGCTGAAGAAGCCACCTGGCGAAACGCGTTCTGGAAAGCGAAGTGAGCACTGAAAAACTTCATTTTGGACTTTATTGGACTTTATTTCAGCCATATAAGTGTTTTATTTATTTATTTATTCCATATATATATATATATATATATATATATATATATTTTTATATGTGTTACAATTTTATAGTCAATAAATGAGATATATTTTTTAATACACTTATGGCTTTTTCCTGCTAATTGAAAGAAGGAGTGTGGTCCTTAAACCACATATGCGCACTGAAGTGAGCCTATAGACTGGCTCTGGGACTGGATCAAAGAAAGGAGAAGAAGGGAGAGGGTCGCCTATACGGATCCTAAAGCACCTAATTCTGAGCTAGATTTATAGCTCAGAAAATTGTGAGTTGCCACTTGGCCCTTACTTTAAAATTATTTCCACCTATTTACATACAATCTGCACTATGTTATGTATTTTTTCCATTTTTTACATTAAGGTTAACAAAGAATAACTGATTAACATAGAAGAAAAATTGGGTAAACTTTTTTATTCAATTCTGCACATAAGCGCTACACCGTTACTACCTACTACTTTCTATCACTCTTGTTTAAAAGATTCTCACGGTGGTTAGCAGCTGCTTGGATTATATATAAATTTTAAGATACTATACTCAAATAGCGCTGATACTTTCCTGTTTTATAAACTTTTAAGTAAATCCACATATGAACGGGATATTTTAAAAAAATTGATTCCCTATTCCACAAGCTAAAGCAGGATTTCCACCAAAATCGGGTGGTAACTTTTCATTCATGGAGGGTCAAGAAGTGAGACAAAATTGGAATAAAAAAAAATGTGCAATTAATCAGGGAATAAGGCAGATATAATTATTTTTCTTTCTCTTTATATCTTGTTATTCCTGCCTGCCTGGTAAGTGCTTATATTGTTTGGGTTCAAGCTAACTTTAAGGACACTCTAAATACAGCGATCTGATTATTCTGGCATTGAAGTAAAAGGTGGGGATTTAAATCAGTTAATTAAGGGTGTGAGACTCAATAGACCAGCCCTTTTGCACATCCTTTTCCATTATAAATCTTAGGAATCCCATAGAATGCCCATCTTGAGAAAGCACTCGGAGTAGTGTGAAATGCATACAGGACTTCTATAATCTTTCTTGAGGGTCGGCATCTTTGGTGGTCTCCCCCCGTACAGCAGCTGTGAGTGGTCTTATGCTCAGGTTTTGGAATTTTTATATTTTGTTCACTTACAACCTTTTTTCATTTTTCACATGCTTGGACCAATACAGCATACATGAGGACTGCTCTTCTAGGATCCAGTTGCCATATGTATTTTCTTTTTTTACTTCAATAAATTTTAATTTTTTCCCATGATTTCTTCCTGATGTATTTTGGGGGATTCCCTATGAGTGCGAATCAACAAACTTGTCCTATGTGAAGTATCACATAATTCCAGAGTACACAATTCAGAAGACAACACGTTTCAACCTGTTTCGGTCTTTGAAGAAGACTGATTTTATATTTAGTTACAGAGCGATCAAGAGGTGTTACACTCATGGAAATGAAATATTATTCACTGTATGCTGGTGGAAATTTATGCACCCCCCATATTCCTTACATAATCATCTACACTGCCTGACTAAGATCTAATATGAGATAAGGTGTATTGTTACATGGCATCTATGTTCCACTAGAAACTAATGTGTTAGAACAAAAGGGGTTGAGAAAAACCTCATGCTTTAAATATATAATTCTAAGTTTGATTATATAATTAAGATATTACTCATCTTTAATATTTTTTTTTTATTATTCATACATGGCATCTTGAATAGTTTAGTTTTTTTTTTTAAATCCTAACACTATATGCATTATGACTAATACATTTACATCTATATTCTAAAGCAGTATATAGTCAGTTTAACTAAATCCAGACACAGATAAGTTAAAATGCGAATGTGTCATAAGATATACACATCTTATGAGCAATTTATTATAACCATGAAGTGTACACACTTAGAATGGATATTCTTACAATATCCCATTCAGACTTGAGGTAATTCTAAGAACAGAGGTGTCAAAATCTAAAATGTGGCAAGGTATGAAGACATCAAGTCTACAAAAAGCTTTAGATCCTTGACAGGTATCCATGGTTAAATTGCCATAAACTTACCAGCTTTTGACGTAATTTTCGTCATGAAAATCAATTAACTCCTTAAGAGATGGTATTTATTGGAATTGATGGAAATAATCATGGAACAATTACTCCAGCTTTTGGAAAATAGAACTATTAGAATGAGGTCAACACTCATAATAGTGCACACCCACCTGATTCCATTGATCACTTCAAAAGTTTGGGTGTGAAAATGAGAGATAAGAATTTGTTTAAAAATAACAAGGGGATTCTGAGGACACTTTTTCTTGGACATGACCTCTGGAATCATTGACATACACTGTTCAACTTCTTTGTTTGCCAGACCAATTCTGGGACTTTTCCAAACTTCTCTTATTTAACTTTTCAACTCCTTACACTTAACATCTCCATCTTTAAATCCTTAAACATTTTCACACTGTTACATCCACTGGATTACTACATCTCCAGAACACGAGAGAATTTACTATGGGAGACTGGTAAATATAATTGCTTTATTTTAGGAGGGGAGATCAGCCTGCAGCTCCTCCGGGTCCTTCTCTTGCGAGCACAGTGCATTGCCGTGGTTACCACGGCAATGCTCCGGACCTCGCGAGAGTGAACTCTAGCCCTGGAGCTATGGGCTAGAGTTCACTCTCACCACTGGGGCCACCAGGGATTGCCCACGGACCACCAGGGATCAAGAAGTGTCCCCTCCTCCTTGAGTAAAAGTAAGAAGGGAGGGGGGACATAAATGTATTTATTTTAATTTTAATCATTTTTAATGAAAAAGCCTCCCTACCCTCCTCCCCCATACACACATACACTGCCCACCCACAAGCACATTGCCCCCCCCACCCACACATTGCCCCCCACACACATTTCCCCACACACACACACACACACACATTGCCCCCACACACACACACACACACACACACTGCCCCCCCACACACACACACATTGCCCCCCACACACACACACTGCCCCCCCACACACACACATACAGACTGCCCCCCACACACACACACACACACACTGCCCCCACACACACACACACACACTGCCCCCCCACACACACACACACTGCCCCCACACACACACACACACACTGCACACACCCACACACACACTGCCCCCCACACACACACACACTGCCCCCACACACCCCACACACTGCCCCCCACACACACCCCCACACACACACCCACACTGCCCCCACACACCCACTGCCCCCACACACCCACACACACACATTGCCCCACACACACACACACACACTGCCCCACACACACACATTGCCCCCCACACACATTGCCCCCACACACCTGCCCCCCCCACACACCCACACACATTGCCCCCACACACCACACACACACACACATTGCCCCCACACACACACATTGCCCCCCACCACATTGCCCCCCACACACATTGCCCCCCACACACACTGCCCCCCCACACATATACTGCCCCCACACATATACTGCCCCCCATACACCATAAACATTTACACACTGCCCCCACACACATACACTGCCTACTTAAACACACACACATTCACAGCCCCCCATATGCACATTGCCCCCCCACTCACACACATTGCCCCATACACATTTCACCACTCATACACCACTGATCCTATACCCTAGTACAGCCCCATATCCCAGCAGACCCCAGGTAAGTTCTCAAACTGTTCTTAAATGGTGTGACTATTTACTCTGGGAGGGGGTCCTAGCACCAAAACCACTACACAGAGAAGTAGTGGTTATTGTGCATGGATTATTTCTTTAAATAATCTACAAGTGCCCCTCCCGATATCAGGCTCTGGATCCGCCACTGGGGCAACAGCTCTGATGGACAGTCCTGCAGTCAGCATGCCAATATCACGCTCCCTCAAAACTTGTGACATCTGTGGCATTGTGGGGTGTGATAAAACTACACATTTTAGAGTGGCCTTTTATTGTGGCCAGCCTAAGGCACACCTTTGCAATAATCATGCTGTCTCATTAGCATCTTGATATGCCACACCTGTGAGGTGAATGGATTATCTCGGCAAAGGAGAAGTGCTCACTAACACAGATTTGTGAACAATATTTGAGAGAAATAGGCCTTTTGTGTACATAGAAAAAGTCCTAGATCTTTGAGTTCAGCTCATGAAAAACAGGGGCAAAAACAAAAGTGTTGCATTTATAATTTTGTTCAGTGTAATTTAGAGCAGAAATGTCTAACAGGCTGTCACTCAGAAAGCCAGGTAGGTTATCTTCCTTTTTTTTAGTAGTGCCAAAAAGCTAGCGGACGTGGCAGGCGTGTTAAAGGGACTCTCCAGTGCCAGGAAAACAATCCTTTTTCCTGGCACTGCAGGTCCCCTCTCCCTCCCATCACCCATCCCCGGTTGCTGAAAGGGGGAAAAATGTCCCTCGGCGGTGGTTTCGAGTCGCCGCCGCTCCTCCCCTTCATTACGTCAGCTGGCAGGGGAGACTGATCCCGCCCGCCAGCTGATGAGACCTAATGTGCATGCAAAAGGCATAAAAAAAAATAAAAATAAAAAAACACGATTGCATTTCACAGCTCAATGAAAAGCCTTTAATCTGTGTTTTCCAAGCACACACTGAAAGTCTAGGAAAAGAGGGGAGAACGGACAATAATGTTAAAAAATTAATGCATGCATGTTTTCTTTACAAATATTGATTTACGATGAAATCAGACACTTTAGAACTTAATAAATACGATCTAAAAATAATAAAATATAACCATAACGTTTCAGAACACTTTGATTAAATATCCTGTAATGCTTTCCAGAACTTTGTTGTTTTAACAAATTAACAAAATAAATGCATTTTATTTATTTTGGAGATTAACACACTATTGGTTGGAAGTGTACTGTTAGTTTTCTTCAGTATTGCATATTCGAATGAGATTATCTCTGCATACAAAAATTATTCTGGATGATTAAACTAAATACTATTTTACCATAAAAAGAGCTAAAGGGACAATAATCCTGTGCAAATTATTATTTTGAAAAGAACTTAATCAAAATGAAGTTTTAGCGAGCTTGGCTGGTATTGGATTGTACAGATGGCATGGGAATTCTAAGCTAGCACATATTTTACTTTTTGTATTTTGTTATATAAGGACCAGTTTAACAGTAAGCAAATCTGGGCTGAGAAATGTGGTTATGTAACATTATGTTTCATTCCTTGTTCTGTTTTACATGTATGTTTAAAGAACACTTGGTACTGTGTAGCAACACACCAAGCATTAAAAATACTCCCCCCCCCCCCACCCCCGGGATCTGTACTAAAGTAGATGAATATGCAAAAATTAAATTACTAAAACTTACTTACATTATTCATTAGTTCATCAAGTTTGTCTGTTGTCTCAAATGGGCAGTACACCATTTTTCAATGATATACACTTATCTTCCAGGATTCTCCTAAAGTCACCAGTTCAGTGGGTAAATACAGTCGAATGATCCACATGGGGGGGGGGGGGATGTGCGTTTGTGTGTATGTGTATGTCTGAATGGGGGTGTAGCCATGAGGAAGGGCTACTCAGAGAAATTTAAAAATACATAAAACTTAAAACAAAAACAATGTATGTTATTTACACAGACTGATTTCTAAACACATTTAATGTACTTTAAATGCACTTTAGTGTGAGGTCTATTGATGTGGAGTTCACCAAAAATATGGAGCTCATCAAAAAAGGGGACATTAGGATAAAAAAAAAAAAAAAGAGGGGCAGAGGAATTTTGATCCAAAATAGGAATTGTCCCTCCTAAACAGGGGCATTAGAGAGGTTTGTATAACTGTTGTGCATCACCTACATATCTCAACGTAAACTTTGCAAAGTCTCCCTTGAGTAGAGAAATCATATTTGCGCAACTATCCCAGAATGTGAATGTATTTAATGTGGAAGCTGTTTATTAATCTGTATTATGTAGTGATTGTGTTTCAGACATCACCCTGCATTTTTGCATGTAATTTTAGCAGCAAAAGAACTTAAAAAAAAAACAATACATAGCATGGGTTATGTTTCAAAAGGAACAGAGACCAGAAAGAAATGGTTTATAGTTATAACTTTGTGGGTCTAATGACATCTAAGGACATTGACATCATAATGAGGTAATTGTACTTCCTCATCATCTTTCAAGGAGTCTGCATGCATGCTAACTCAATGAGTGACATTGAGCAATGGTAGGGTGATTCACCTGTGTTGAATTCATGCAGCCCTATTGGTGGAACTAAATCACCGTAGACCATTTGGGCACTACAAAACTGACACAGGGATCTTTTGGCAGATGAGGAAGTCAGAATTTCTTATTGTGATATTGGACTAAGCAGCTTAACATGCCATGTGTTTTGTAATACATTTTGAGTATGGCTTGATTAAAACCAAGGGCCTTCACCAATTGCCTTCCGTCCCAAGCACCACAACCCTTTTAATAACCAGCTTCCACAATTATCTCGGTTAAGAAACATGCATCACTTTGAGACAATTTCTTTGTTATGCTTTCCACACCCACTGCAGGTGGTCAACTAATTTAGCCAATTGGTATCCTATCCCTAGGAATGCTGGAAACATGCATTATATTTGTTGGACTTTATTTTTTATAGTCTTTATTTTTATATTTATTACTGCTATTCTTTGCCTTTGGGTTATTCTTTCGGCTCAAGAGACCTATGCCCATAACACATTTTTCTCTGTAAGTGCAATACAATAAACATATCTGTTTTAATTACACTTCACTTATGGCCATTTCTCTTCTGTTCTATGTAAATAAGATTCATTACAGAAGATTCCTGTTTCTAGTACCCTTAGAATGGTGGTATGCCTGCATTTCCTGTCTGTTTATTCATTAACATTTTACTAGATTGTCACACAGTTTTTCCAGGTTGTAGCATATTTTAATTTATTTTCTAAACATGCTCTGTTTTTCCCAATATTTTTTTTTATGCATTATGCACGTCTGAACGATTTATACACACGTGTAAGCAAAAGATCTCTTCACCTTGTAACACGTTGCCAGGAGGAGAAGAGAGTGCGTCTGATCAGTAATTAATGCAGAGCAGATTCTAATGTCAGGTTTCTCTCTCCTGCTGCCATACAATCATGCCCTGTTTGTCATTAATGGAATAGTGGGTGGGTAAGAGGGAGGAGGGTGGAGGCTGAACAAACTCCCCTAGCTGAGAGTCGTACCCAATAATGCAATCACCAAGTTTATAGTAAACTTATAAACATATATTAAATAGATTTCAAAGTTTGTCGATTTTTTTGCTTTGTATATTTGTTTAAAAAAACGGTTTCCTTACTGTTTTTTTATAAAAATAATACTACTACTACTACTACTACTACTACTACTAATAATAATAATAATAGTTAATTGATGCATGTTAATTTAAAGAGTGTGCATTTAAAGAGTCTGTCAGGATCCTATCCTGACAACTAAGTTTATGTTTAATTTCTTCTACTACAATACCTGCTCTCCACCACTAGTGGTCTTCCTAACCACTAACTCTGAACTCCATCATCCTCACCCGCCTGAACTAATGACATTCCTACAAAAGGCTACACCAAGGATAGGCAACCTTCGGCACTCCACATGTTGTGGACTACATCCCCCATAATGCTGTTACACCCATAATGCTGGCTAAGCATCACGGTGTAGTCCAAAACTTCTGGAGTGCTTAAGGTTGCCTATGCCTGGGCTACATCCTGCTCAAGACGTCCTTTCCATTGAAGTTTTTGGTATACCTGAAAGTCTTCAGATCCTGGCTCCTGTAATAATACCAAAATACCGATGGACTTACCCTCTTTATTGCCTACCTATTGGAAATCAACCTGATCTACATTATTTTCCTTCTGTTACCAACCAGCTCCAAACCAGCCTGAAAAACTCTACAATCCAGCTTTATCTTGCCTACCTGACTGATACCAGCCTAATCCATACAACCTATCTGCTCTATACCAACCTGCATAACACCAATCTGGACTTTACTCCTAACTACTATTGCAAGGTGTTATATTTCTGCTTTATCAGTACTCCTTCCAACAGGGGGCTGATTCACTAAAGTCTAATTTACCTGTAATTGCTGAAACCAGTCTGTACTGTTTTTGTTTTACTTGTTTCTCCAAAATATCTTATTTTCCTCTATAGGTTTTCTACTAATTTATTTATATCCTGTTTTATAATCTGTTTGGGGCATATTGCCTAAACCTCTGTTTCCATTATTTTACCTTCTCACCAATAACTGTTTATAGGTTCTCTTATTTTCCTTCTCCCTATAATTTCAGTTATAGGATTCCCTGTTATTCTACTATGTCCAAACTCCGCAATAAAGAACCTAATGTTAACTCTGGCCAAAGTCTCATATCTGACCTGCTCAAGATCATGACAGAGTCACCAGATGCTAAATAATTGTTTTCCATGTGATGTTGATTGATAATTTATTTTTTAGGCCAACCACTTAGCTGGTGTGAATTCATTTATAAGCATGTAATTAATATCTCTATCTTGCCAAGCTACTACATAACCTGGTGCAACACGTTATATTTTCTAAAAAGAATAAAATGTGTCTGCAGTCCAGCGTCATATGGACAGAATTTAATTGGCCGTGCTGATGCACATCAGCATCAAAAGTCTATTGTTGGTGGAAGAAGAAGAAACAATAAATAAGTCAGTGACTACCTGCAAAGATCCTTAATACAAAGTAAAACACCCACCTAGTTCTAGGTATTACATTTATAAAAGCAGAAAACCAACTACTTAAAAAAACGACATATTTTCCATTTGCCTTTAGTGTGTGCAAACCTAAAACACACATTTTCTTCAGTTTAACACAATGGCACATTCTCATTCTCCTACATCATACTGAAATTCACTTGAACAATTTTGTAGTTAGTTTTTTCCATTCAAATCACAGCAGAAGTGGAGAGTTGTATCCACAGTATTAAGCTCCAAGCTATTTTGATTATTTTTTCCAATCAGAAAGTCTGGGTGATATATGAACACTTTACAATGGGCAAAGCTGAACCAAACTGGACTGCTATTAAATTATTATTATTAAAGGTTGAAGCAAAAATAAGAGAACAAAGTGAAAACATAACTTCTGTGGATTAAAAGGTTCCAGGTGTCGGTCATGATAAGTGTTTAACCCATTAAGGACACATGACATGTCATGAATCCCTTTTATTCCAGAAGTTTGGTCCTTAAGGGGTTAAAGGGTTCTTTAACCCTTTCATAACTGGGGGAGGGCAGTGGGACATATATAGTGTTTCTTTAAGTCCTGCAAGTTGCGAGGTGGGGTCTCAATGGATCGGATTTGTTGTTCCAGCACATCCCACAGATGTTCAGTCGTATTGAGATCTGGGGAACTTCAAACTATTCCAGAGCAATTTATGCAGTGTGGTCGGGTGCTTTACCGTACAGAGAAAGACCACTGCCATCAGGGAACACCATTACCATGAAGGGGTGTATGTGGTCTGCAACAATCTCTAGGTAGGTGGCAGGAGTCAAAGTAACATCCACATGAATGCCAGGTCCCAAGGTTTCCTAGCAGACCATTACCCAGAGCATAACACAGCTCTGCTGGCCTGCCTTTTTTCCATAGTGCATCCTGTTACCATCCACCTGGTCTAAAAGAAAACGTGATTCTTCAGACCAGGCAACTTCTTCCATTGCTCCATGATCCAGTTCTGACGCTCACATCCCCACTTTCAGCGGTTGACAGGGGTCATTAGAGGCACTCTGTGCCTATGCAGCCAGATATGGAGCAAACTGTGATGCACTGTGTTTTCTGACAACTCACCTTTCTAACGTGGTCAAAATTAAGTTTCAGCTATTTCAACTACAGTAGCTTTCAGTGTGATCGGACCAGACTGGCTAGCCTTCGCCTCACCTGTGCATAAGTGACCCTTCAGCGCCTATGACCTGGTTGTCCTTCCTTGCAACACTTTTAATAGTTACTAACCACTGCATACTGGGAATACCCCACAATACTTGCCATTTGGAGATGCTCTGACCCACTCATTGTTATTTGGCCCTTGTCAAAGCAACTCAGATGTTTTCGCTTGCCCATTTTTCCTGCTTCCAACACATGAAATTCAAAAATTGACTGCTCATTTGCTGCCTAATTTATCCCACCTCTTCAAAAAGGGGCTATTGTAATGATATAATCAATGTTATTCACTTCAACGGTCAGTGGTTTTATAGTTGTGGCTGATCAGTGTACTTATATTTTTTATGTTGGAGTGGTTCTTAACAATAATCATTTGTCAAAATTTTAAGGAGAAGCACTGGCTGAGAGGATCACACAATGATATATAATAGACATTTGCAGGGTTATTCTCTGAAGTCTGAATGATGGGTACCAAATGAAGCAAATCTTCCAGCTGTTTATGGGGCAATTCGCCATTGTTCAGACTATTTAACATTGTCTGGATTTTCCAATGCTGGCCACTAATGAATCAAAAACTATCAAATTACTAAAATCCAGATCAAATGATTCAATCTGGGCCTGGATGCTTCAAATCCAATACCAGATATTAACAAATCCAGACTATTTTCCCACTGGTAGTGCTAGCAGTGGGGGAAGTGTTAATTATGTGGCAGTTGGCCAGCTCGTGTTATAACAAAAAAAAACAAAAAACAAAAAAAATGAATAAAAGCCTAAATTACTATAATGGAGGTTTGAAACATATATATATATATATATATATATATATATATATATATATATATATATACACACACACACACACACACACAGTGGTGTATCCTGGTTTTGTGCTGCCCTAGGTAAAACTGATGATGTATGAGCCTTAGTGCTACAAGGCCTGCTTAGTTACAGCTATGGCGGAGACTACCCAACAACAGCAAAAACCTCAGTTGGACCTGACGGCCTATGTCAGTAGAGGCAGTAGAGGCAGAAGATGAAACATTTGTGTGAGAGGAATACCTGAAACGGTAAATCCCAATGAATGTGCTCCCTTTAAACGCCAACTGATTGCCTCTCTGTTCTTGTCCAGAAATCCACTTCATTCGAGACAGTGTTCCGAGTTGCAAAAACTCCCAGAGCTCCAGCACCTTGGGACATATCAAGTCCGAGCAAGAATCCGACAAAACCTGTATCATGCACTCCATTCAAATCTCAGGAGCTGTATCTTATGAAACATACCAGTTTACTAGACGAACATTGCAATGGCTCTGGACCTTATGACCAGTAACTGCTATGGACCCAGGGAATCTCTTATATCCACCATACTCACTCTCTACTTGTTGCCAAAGATGGGTCCTAGCATGTGTTGAAGGACATTTCTGAAGCACCATAATTTTTACAGGCCCTTGGTGTTTCTATGGAGGTCTCCTTGGTTAGTCTTGGGAGCTTAAATCCCCTATGAAGTGTATAAGTTGAGACATGGATAATATCTAACCACTTGTGCCAATGCAGGAACTCTGACTACCTTCCAATACCTGTCTAAAATGACTCTAGGTCCATAAAGTAGTGGCCTGTATACACTAAGGTTCATATGTCACCTACAATTGGCTATCATCCATTAGCAGTTCCAATTACCTTTAGCCAATGGTTTTGCAGTTTAGTTTTTATTGTTCAAGTAATCTCTCTTTATTCTTTTTTTTTTCCCCTTTTAAAGACTTTGTTTTACTTTCTTGGCCAATCCCAACCATTAGACTCTGGCATTATCTTATCCCCTCTATATTTTTCATTTTTCCGAGCTGTACATAGATCGATGCTCTTTTACTCAAACCCCCATATACAGTGATTACTGGGCCTTTATTTTACTTTCCTGCCCCTGGTGCTTATATATCGGACCCACCAGCTGCTCTAGCTAGTGTATTTTGTTCACAAGATTAGTCCTGTATTACTGTTACGCTACTTGGGGTGATTTGGATTGGAACTCAACTGCAGCTTGTAAAAAACTCCCTAATTACAATAGTGAAGAAACGGAGAATCTTTAAAAGTATCAATACTGTAGCTTTAAGAAAAGAGAGAATCACTGGTAACTTGATTCAACCGAAGTTTTAAGTGTTAAACTTAAATGAATTGCATGTAGGCAATAATCCAATAAGAAGAAGTGTAAGAAATCAACAATTCAAAGTTCATTATTAAGTATATCTTCAGAGATGCATTAAAGGACCACTATAGTGCCAGGAAAACTCGTTTTCCTGGCACTATAGTGCCCTGAGGGTGCCCCCACCCTCAGGGTCGCCCTCCAGCCCGGCTCTGGAAAGGGGAAAGGGGTTAAACTTCCCTTTTTCCAGCGCTGGGCAGAGAGCTCTCCTCCTCTTCTCCTCCCCGTCGGCTGAATGCGCACGCACGGCAAGAGCTGCGCGCGCATTCAGCCGGTCACATAGGAAAGCATTTATAATGCTTTCCTATGGACGCTGGCGTGCTCTCACTGTGAAAATCACAGTGAGAGCATGCAAGCGCCTCTAGTGGCTGTCAATGAGACAGCCACTAGAGGGAATGGGGGAAGGCTTAACCCATAGATAAACAAAGCAGTTTCTCTGAAACTGCTATGTTTATGAAAAAATGGGTTAACCCTAGAAGGACCTGGCACCCAGACCACCTCATTAAGCTGAAGTGGTCTGGGTGCCTAGAGTAGTCCTTTAAGTAACATTCTTTATGTTCATGAGAATAATCTTCAATAGAAACAATAAGCAAGTAGCTAAGAATATTTACAGAGCAAGAACAGTTCATAGTGAATAAGCATGATGGGAGTTGTCCTTCATATAATTAGTAGCTTGACACATTGAGTGCCTTTGCAAAGCAAGAAACAGTTCATAGTAAATAAGCATGATGGGAGTTGTCCTCCATATAATAAATAGCTTGTAGCAATGAATATTTGAGTAAGCAAGCATTAGTTCATTAATAAATGATAATGTAGACAAATAGCTGAAAGATATACTTAAGGTTAATGTGAGTAGTCCTCCAATAGTTCTGGGATATGGTCCACTTGTAAAGTAAGTGAGTTTCCATTCTCCAGTAATCCTCTATGACATGAATCATACTTGTCTTAGTCCAGAAGGCTAGGACAATTTCAGAGTTTGTAGAGCCGGCGTGTCCCAGGAGCCAGCGTACATATTCAGAAGTAGGACCCACATTGCCAGAGCCTGTGGAGAGGTAAGTCTGGTGGAAGTAGCTCCCAGTAGCTGAGCCTGTGGAGCCCGCGGAGGCAGCTCACACACAATCACCAAGCACCCTCTCTCTGGCCCAGTCTCCCTAAATACTGTCAGAGCTGTGTCAGAGGGGGCGGGGTCCAGCTCCTCACAGCTGAGTGCCGAACCCGGAAGTGTTACTCCATGACAATTACAAAGCATTGAAGCTGCAACTATAGCACCTAACTGGGGCTTCATATGCGTTGCTCTTTTTAAACCATTAATTAGTTGATTTACTTATCTTTGTATGTATAGACTTTGTATGTTATTTGCCATTGTTTGTTCATCCCTTGAGAACCTGTGTAACATTTTACTCAGTACATTATAGATGTTCATGGCTAATCACAACATTAGTTGAACACTAAATGTCATGTTCTGCAGGACTCGAAGTGTGTGTGTGTGTGTGTGTGTGTGTGAGTGTGTGTGTGTGTGTGTGTGTGTATAGCGAATAGGTGGTTGAGTAAATAGCATTAATTTTTAAATCACTACTATTGAAATAAATCTAGAAGAACATGAAAAAAACAAAATGTAAAAAACGTTATATTTTTAAGAAAACATTAAAAGATTTTGTATGCTTCTCCCTAGCTGCACACATACACTTAAAAAAAATAATAATCCCACTTTAATCCAAATACTAGGTAGCACAATGGTTTAATTTATTTTAATGTGTTACCTATGGTAAGCTTTTGTAAATAGGTTGAGCAGTTGTACTAGTTGTGCATATGATTCATTCTGTTTCATAGAAACATAGAAAGTGACGGCAGATAAGAACTATTCGGCCCATCTACTCAGCCAGTGGCGTACATACCCGGGATGTACCCACTGGGCCAACCTCTTCTCCAGGGGGGCCCAGGAGCCGGCCACCTCAGGGCCCCCCCCGAGGCTGGCCCCGCTGACACCCGGCAGGCAGGCGGGCGGGCGAGGGAGCACTCTGCTCTGAGTGCTTCCTCTTCAGCTCCCTCGCGCACTGCACTGATACCAGAGCCGGAAGATGACATCATCTTCCGGCGCCGGCATCCCTACGCGGCGCGCGAGGGAGCTGAAGAGGAAGCACTCAGAGCAGAGTGCTCCCTCGCCCACCCGTCTGCCACCCAAACAGCCCGCCCAGGAGCCCAGCAGCACCACTGGACCCCAGGGAATCCCCCAGCACTCCAAAAGGTAAGGAGGCTGGGGGATTACATTTTTAAAAAAATGTGTTAGTGTGTTTGTGTTAGTGTGTGTGTCTGCTAGTGAGTGTCTGTTATTGGGTGTGTGTCTGCTAGTGAGTGTCAGTGAGTGTGTTACTGAGTGTGTTTGATGTCTGTTATTGAGTGTGTGTTTGTCAGTGAAAGTGTATGTCTTGTAAGTGAGTGTGTATGTATGTCTGTCACTGAGTGTGCCTCTGTCAGTAAATGTGTGTGTCTGTTAGCTAGTGTGTATGCGTCTGTTCGTGAGAGTGTATGTGTGTGTCTTCAGCATTTACCTTTCTCCAGCGCCGGATTCCCTTGGCGCTGGGGATCCCTCTGCCTCTCAGCTCCGAACGCACATGTCCGGCAATGCTTTCCTATGGACGTTCAGTGTCTTCTCACTGTGATTTTCACAGTGAGAATCGCGGAAGCTCCTCTAGCGGCTGTCAATGAGACAGCCACCAGAGGCTGGATTAACCCTCAGTGAAACATAGCCGTTTCTCTGAAACGGCTATGTTTTCAGCTGCAGGCTTAAAACTAGAGGGACCTGGCACCCAGATCACTTCATTGAGCTGATGTGATCTGGGTGTCTGTAGTGGTCCTTTAAAGGACCACTATAGGCACCCAGACCACGTCAGCTTAATGAAGTGGTCTGGGTGCCTGGTCCAGCTAGGATTTATTTTTTTTAATAAACATAGCAGTTTCAGAGAAACTGCTATGTTTACACTGAGGGTTAATCCAGCCTCTAAAGCCTCTAGTGGCTGTCTCATTTACAGCCGCTAGAGGCGTTTGCGTGCTTTTGAGAAGACGCCAGCGTCCATAGGAAAGCATTGTAAATGCTTTCCTATGAGACTGGCTAAATGCGCGCGCATGCGCATTCAGCAGATGACATCGCTAGGAAGAAGGAGAGGAGGAGGAAAGCTCCCGGCCCGGCGCTGGAGAAAGGTAATATTTTAACCCCTTCCTCTCCCCAGAGCCCGGCGGGAGGGGGTCCCTGAGGGTGGGGGCACCCTCAGGGCACTATAGTGCCAGGAAAACGAGTATGTTTTCCTGGCACTATAGTGGTCCTTTAAGTGTGTGTGCATACCGCGGTCGCAGGGTCGCAGCCCTGCCACCCCTGCGACCAGGTGCCCGCCGCCATGTGTTGCGGCCCTGACCCGCGCCGAGTAAGCGGGGGGGGAGGGGTGGCACGGATTAATTTTCACACCGGGGCCCCATGGGTCATGTGTACGCCACTGTACTCAGCCCAATTTTCGAAATACTTTTATTAGTCCCTGGCCTTATCTTATAGTTAGGATAGTCTTATGCCTATCCCACGCATGCTTAAACTCCTTTACTGTGTTAACCTCTACCACTTCAGCTGGAAGGCTATTCCATGTATCCACTACCCTCTCAGTAAAGTAATACTTCCTGATATTATTTTTAAACCTTTGCCCCTCTAATTTAAGACTAAATTAATGTGAAAGGGCTCTTTCCTTTCAGTTATTCAGATGCTCTCTGATTTAAGCTCACCAGCAAGACACTTTGTTAACATAAAGTACTCTGTACTACTGTTGTTAACGGAACACTCCTGGCACCATAGCAACTTAATCAAAATTAAAGCAAGTGTAGGTGAGAGTGAAAACTCTCAAATTAGGATAGGCAGTAGTGGCTTTGATACTACTCTACTGGATAAAACAGGCTCCCACTTAAAGCCAGAATTTGCAGAAAAAAAAGAGAGTGTTATTATGTGAAATCAAATAAATTACCTGGAGTAGTTATAGTGTGTGGATTACGTCTTTAAGAAATATCATAGTAAAAAACGTCAGTCTGTGTATGAAACATATTTGTTATACACAGACTGCCGTTTTTTACTTTGATATTTCTTAAAGACGTAATCCACACACTGTAACTACTCCAGGTAATGTATTAGATTTGATGTAATAAGTCTCTCTTTTAATCAAAATTAAGTTGTTATAGTGCCAGGAGTGCCTGGTACTTGCTCACTGCAAGGGGTTAAACCGTTTTCGAATTGTTAAACCCTAGAGTTTGTGTTTCCATGCCATATCTTCCTTTCTCTCTGTCCTTCTGTTTTTAAAAAAATCTCTAAGCCGAAGTCGCCTTCAGAATCTGGCATTGGCAATGCTGACTGGCTGAGATCAGCCATCCGTGAATCCCCATTCATGAAACTGGCTTTAAAAATGTATGTTTCTCTTCAAGCCAGTTTTATGAATGAGGATTTACAGATTGTCTCAGAGCATCAAGTGACTGCTCTTGGCCAATCAGCGGTGCCACTGCCCAATTTTGCAAGAATCTTCCGTTTAGAGATTTTCAATTTTGGAAGAGAAGAGAGGCAGAGACATCCTGGCACCACTGCAACTTAATTGTGATGAGGTTGTTATGGTGCCTAAACTGTTTCTTTAAAATAGATTTTTTTTTCTCTATAATGAAAGTAATCTTGTATCACACCCTCAAGTACAAAATAACACCCCAAACACCATAACTTCTACAAATTTATTGGAGGCTTTGAGTACTGTCCTTCCTGGCATGTTGATCTGTCAGTGTAGATCTGTTTGTCATTTTCTCTAAACAAAGGTTACAGGTACACATCACCTTTTTGCATTAGATAATTTTGAGGTTGACAGTAACTGATCTCATGTGAGATTTATCCATTTAATGAATTTTAGATTATTGTTCACACATGAGGAATTCTAATCTGGAGTATGAGGCTGGATTACCTACTATATATGGAAACTGTGCAATAAGAAGGCCTACACAAATAAATAAATTAATGGTAGTGTCAGAATATGTCTATTGTTTAATCATGTCACCATTTACATTTCACTTGCCTGTTTAAATCCAATTATCCATTGTGCAATTATTGAGTCTCTACCTGGTCTCGATGAGAGCACTTATTGCTTTTATGTCCAGGTTCCAGTTTCTTCAAAGAGGCATCATTCTCGACAGGTAGCCATACCTTCCAACACTGGTGGGAGGGGAGGAAATGGGTCGGAACCAAAGAGGCAGACACATCAGTAAAGGGTGTGGGTGCGCCTGAATTACTGGAAGGTCAGCCTGGCATGAATGCACACCAGGCTGACTGCCAGTCATGTATGACCAGCCCACTGAGGGCAGACCCACTCTTTCAGTATGCTCTGTAGGGTCCTAGTGACTTGAACATAGCACAAGAACATCTAATTATGCTCTCACTGAATGCTTGTTGGGGACATTTCCCTGCAGGACACCTGGAAGCTAAGTCGGGACAGCTGGACAAGACCCAAAAATCATGACTGTCCCACCAAAGACCTGGGAAGTTGATTATACTAGATGGTGATTTGAGCAACTTCTGATCATTTCCCCATATATTGTTTTCCGCAATATATCTTTGCTTGTGACTGCCAACATAACATGCTGTCATCAACATTTATTATTGTCAGTAAGCATTTTTTGTGGTTTTAAAATTCCAAGGTGGTCATCTCCACTCTGTAAAACAGCTATATGTTCAAATTGAGATTACAGTTTCATTTATTATAGCTCAGCTAGGTGAAAATAAAACGATTGCTTTGGGGAAATTGATTTAAACTGTTATATGAAAAAATAATTGAATATAGAAGAGAGGTAACTTACATTTTAAATGCATATAGGAATGCTCACACTAGCTAAGAAGGATAATGATGTTGGGTAGAGTCAAAATTCCGATGGACAGCATTATAAATCAGGTCACTAATTTTATTGCCGAGAAAAGCTCTTGTGAGATTTATACATCAGAACAGAGCTAAGCACTGTGATGAATAGCCGGTATGTCCTAAACATCAAAGAAACTTCAATTCAGATATTTATTTCAAAGACCAAACTCTCACAAACTCATTTCTGAAACCTGGCAAAATGTAAATTAATACATCCATTAAAATAAAAAAAGTACTGCGTGTATTGCTTTATGGTACACAAGATTAATTCTGAGTCTGCAAATTGTAAATTCATTAACATGGCCTATCAAAGACATTTATTTTGCTAAATTTTTAAACAAAAACTGGTCACTTTATAGAATGGCAGATTTGGCCAATTGCCAGATTTCTTGAGCATGTTTTAGTATTCAGAATTTTGAAGTAGTGAGAATATTTTAATTAGTCACCATTTGAAATATTTTTTTTTCATATACTAGAAACACTGTTAGAATGCCCACCACAGTGGTGGAACAAATGCAGGTCCCCTCTAGCACAAGGGTGGCTAAAAGATATTTCATGATATATTGCCAGCTGGGGACCTACCATTTGCACATCCTTGCTGGGTTTTACTTGTGAGCAGTTTTTGTGGGTTTTAATGTATTTATTACTACTACTTATTACTGGCATTTATAAAGCGCAACACATTTCAGGGAGGGGGAGATCCCATTCCCTGGTGGTCCAGTGGCATGGACTCTGCAGAGTCCATGCCCGGAGCACACTCTCACTAACCTTCCCAGCACCTCCCCTGTCTAACTCTCGTGGCCTGCGGGACTCTGATAGCTGCGGGACTCACGAGATTTAGACAGGCGAGCTGCTGGGAAGGTTAGTGAAAGTGTGCTGCGGGCCCCCTCTACAAAAAACAGGTACCTGGGGGCACCTAAGTACATATCTATATACAGCGAAAATCGCTATAATTATGTGTACTTAGTCAATGTGGGGCCCGGAACTCCCAGAGCAGTCCGTGCCCCCCAGGACCGCTGGGCCCCCCAGGACCGCCGGGCCCATGACAACCGTCATGGTTGTCATGCCCTGATGGCGGCCTTGAAAGCTTGCCTTATGATTCATCCTTTCGTTACAATTGTCAAGCGTAGGAAAAATACATAAGACAAAGTAGTCTTACATTTTAAAGAGAAATAGATCAGAAATAAAGAAAAGAAGAAAAGATTTTTTAAAAGGAAGAGAAAAGGAAACAACTAAAGAAAAGTAAGTTTGAGGTCCCATGACCCCTCTAGAGATTGGATGCAAAGAGTCATAACTGGTTAGAACCCTTCTTTGGAAACTGAATCAGCTGTACAAAATCATTGGCAGCTGCAAACTACATTTTGCAAACTACACAATAATTTTAAATAAATTGCTAAATAATACTTTTTCTGCATAGGCCTTGTGAATCGCAAACATTAGAACTTTCCTCCAGTTTTCCTGACCACTCGTTTGTCTTAACCACTCTGATACGTACACACACATTCCACATTGAATGCCAATTAAATTACCCATTCTTCAAGGACCTTGAATTATAATGCACCTCTAAAATAGACCAGGCTCCAGCCTTCTGTTTGTTGAAAATCAATCCTATTCTCATGCATTCTTCATAAATATTATTTCTATTGCCTACTTTTCCTTCTTAACTACTCCAATATTCAAACATTGTGCAAAAAGGTTAAAAATTGCAAAGCTATTATCTAGGTTTTAAACTAAGTTCTCAAAATAGAATACTTATGTGAATGCGAAGCAGTTTCTAGAGTCTGTATTGAAGATTGCATCAGACTCATTTTAAATGTATGGCACTTTACTGGTCATCAAATGTGATTGTAGCACTCTTGAGGGGTTGACATAATGGATAGTGTATTATATTCTTGTGATTGCAAGTGAAGGTTTTTCAATATGAAATCTCACCTCTGCACAATGTCATCAGTATTTTCATATGAAAACAAGGTGTGTTGGCAAAATCATGACTTATTTAACCACCCGTATTGTTTGATTTAATGTGTTTCGCTTAAAGAGTGTCAATCATTAAAATGTTGCATTATCGCATTTAAATACAGAGATAACTAGAATTTTGCCATAACTTGTAGTTTACTATGGAGCTAGGTCATTGTTTGCTATGATAACCCGTATACATGTTAGAAAGCAGAGAGTTCTAGCTACAGTAGATCAGTTTGCATAGCCCTAAACAATACAGTCTGATTACCAAACTCATTTCTAACTTCTTATTCATGTTGTTCAACTATAGTCAAACTGGACCATAAAGAGAGGAAGAAACAGAGAGAGAGGAAGGGAAAATTGATAGAGAGAGAGGTGGAAAGAGAGTGAACACAAGATAGAAACTTTGTCCATTTCAAGACTTTGGTCCTAATGAAAATTTGTGAGAATGTTCTTCTAGTCAAGTTATTTATACTTGAGTCAATGAGCACATATCAAAAAGAAAACCTCTTGACCTCTTTGAAACACTTTCAAGTTCAATACTAAGAGAACTAAAAGCTTTATGGAGTTGCCCAACACGAGGAAACTCTCCAGCAAATCAGGTCCAGAATCTTAATAATAGAACCGTAATAGAATTAAACCTTTACCCAGGAACATTTTTGAGACACTTTGATGATAACATTTGCATATAGTGAGGTGAAACAGGGACAAGCTTTTCATTCAAATACATTAATGCAAATCACGATCACTTTTAATTACAGCATTTATTATGGCTTAATATATTTTAGACAAGTTATATAGTATAAGTTATATGGTATACATTATGGCAGAGCTCGAAATTTCAAGTCCTACTCTACTAGATGGGCCTAAAAGTGGCTCAGAGGGTCTATTACTTCTAGGGACTAGTGGGTAAGTGCAAATTCTGAGCCCTGCAGTATGGTATAAACTAAACGTTATCTTATTCTGATACATTGGTCAATAAAAACAGCTCTTGACTATTTCTTTAAACGACTGCTGTCTGTAACAATGATGGATGCTTTACAGTGTAGACACGAGTACATAAATTTGGAAGCTGATTTAGCATGGATTAATTCAAAGTGGCAGGTGCACAACAGATTTCAAAATTACTCAACTAAATGATGCACACATAAATGTTTACAGTGCCATGAAAGCAACTAATGGCCACACAAGATACAAATATAAAATGTAACAGAAAATAAATACATATAATTAAACAACAGAAAAAAAAAGGGGTTTTGTTCTAGGACAGGTGCTCACTATAATAGATAGAAATGGCAGCAGTGAATAGTACAGGGATTCGCAAAACCTTATAAACAGAGCAGAAGAACAAACAAAAGAAACACCACGTCAGATGTTATAAAGTGCAAAATTTAAAATATATACCTTTTGAAATGTTTTGATGTTAAATAACCTAAAAAAAATAACTAGAAACAAATAATAGTGCAATACAGTACAGATAAAAAATTCAAATATTCACAATATTCAAATATTCACAAGCTGGTCTTGGTAACACACTCACATTTTCCAGAGCTAAGAGCTCTGCTGGATTTTGCACAGACGGTATAATCCCCATCTAAGGGTATATGTGGATCTCGATGGTAGGAGTACTTTCAATTGAGCATTTCTCCAGCAAATACAGGGAAGAGAAAGACAAAAAAATACTCCAATAGTGATGTACATTCAAATGACTCAAGTATATATAAAAATTGACTAACATTCTCTAGAGCAGAATTTGCTCTAGTGTAATAGGCCTTAGGTGGTTTGATCCACACCTTAGGATGTAGAACATAACCAGGAAGCAGAATGGAGGTAGATAACTGGATAAGTATAATAAATTTATAAAATTAACTTTATTACGTATCAGATTATCAAATATATATAAAGCAAAGTATACAAATTCCAAAAGATGCTAGGGACCACATTTTAGGGGTCCTCTCAGGGCTTCATCAGAAGTGTGGTGAAGTCCTCTAAAGTCCAAGTTTATATAGGTATCCATGATTATTCAATTGCTTCCTGGTGAAATCAATTTACTGTATCCAGGCTGAAATGCACGCGTCACACCGGAGGTGACGTGGCATGGTTTCAGTCTAGTAACTGCCATAATGCGTTTCACCCAAGTAGGGCTTTATTAAGTGGTTATTATTTTGATAACCACTTGATAAAACCCTACTTGGGTGAAACAAGTTGTTGATTGCTTTTACTTGTTTTAATAAAGGTCTATTGGCTACTTTACACTCTGATTGTGTCATACACATTTTTCTTTGTTTTTATTACTAATTTTACTACCTGTCTTTTTAGTACTCCAGTGAGGATCTCACCAAGAATCCTAGGTGGGGATTATACGACTCACGCTGATTAAAGTGAGCCTGTCATCTGCTCAATAAAATGTGAGTACCATTTAATATATTTACCCCTGGCTTGATTTTATACAGTGAGCACTATTGTTGCTTTTTATTCTATTTTTTGGTCCTATGTACATTCTGCTGCTGTGATACCTGCTGACCACATCTTCTACTAATATCATACAAGTGGGGATTTATACCACTGTATGTGAATTTTATCACATGACAGGAGGCTTCATATTTTGCATAACTTTCTTTACTTTATGCCTCCAGCAGCACAAGTCAATCAATAAACTTTAAAACCAATCAGTAACAGGCATCACATCCATATATAAAGCCCTGACAGACACATGACTTCCTCTTTCTTTGCTGCTTACCAGCCAAGGCACAGGTCAGAGTATTTTGCTCCAAACTGTTTTACTGATATTGCAATTGTCATTAGTTAATCATTTATTGCTTAACTTTCAGTTTGCTCCAAACTGTTTTATTAATATTGCTATGGTCACTGTAGTTAGACACCTTATGCTAGACATTCAGTTTTAATCCTAACTGTTTTTTCTGGATACCACTTTAATTAAACTTTATTACTTGACTTTCAGTTTGCTCCAACTGTTTTTATTAATATTGCTATGGTCACTTTAGTTAGATTTTTAATGCTAGACATTCAGTTTTTGCTCCAAACTGTTTCTGGATATGCATGGCCACTTTTGTTAAACTTTATTAGCTTGTCCTGCAATTTTGGCCTAAACGTTTTTCATTATTTTGCACTTGCCTTCCATTTGGATTTGTATAGTGTGATATTTTCCCCCTGTTACCCTTCCCCTGAATTAACCCTGTATTTTCTGCTTTATTAGCCTGTTTTCTGTTGCTGGCACTTTTTTTTTTTCCTATGCTTTACTCTAGCAGAGTTAAGATGAAATACTGGATATGATCAGCCCGGGAAAAAATGCTATACTTTGCGGACCTGACCCCACACAAGACTCACCTCTAGAAGCTCACGATGTGAGGGAATGGGTGCAAAGAGCAATATGTAGGTTGGGGAACGCAAGGCAGACAGGTGCACAGAACGGCGCAAAGCAGCCTGATTAAAGATGGATTTCAAACTATTGACGTTAGGGACGAAAGAGCGAGGACCTCAGGCGGACGGACTATCGTTTGGAGAACCATTTATCTCAGCAACGGTTTAGTAGTAAGGAAGAAGATAGGAGACTATCACCCAGTCATCAACCTACGCCAACCCAATGGTTTTGGGGCGTACCGACAACTCAAGAAGGAAGGTATCCATCTCTTAGGGGATCTACAAGGTTGGACTTGAAGGGCACTTACCTATAGGTTCACATGGTGCCTCATGAAGTTTCTGAAGTCGGTCATGGCGCACTGAAAAGCAAAGGGTATCTGCTGTCGCATACCTAGATGACTTACCTTTTGCAAATCCAATTCATGACGAGATTTATGTTTACAGTTTCGGGAATTGTTGGGATTCATAGTGAACAGAGAGGAGTCGGTTCGATCCCAGTTCCGAGTGATTCAGTTCCTCTACTTCAGAATAGATTCCACCTTGAGCGGATTACACCTTCCCACATCATTGATAGCGACGATTCGTAAGGAAATTCGACGGGTACGGCGGAAAGGCACCATAACCCTTTGACTATTTCCCAGGACTGCTTCACTACCAGGCCAGACAGTGGCTGAAAGCTCACTACCTGAGATCCGGACACACCTATGAAATTGGGATCAGAATAGCGAAGACTTCGATAGTACTCATTACTGCGGTAAAGGAGTCAAGCGTGACACCCAGAAGGGTTGTCCTTAATCAGGATCATCCTCTGCTCCTTCCATTTTAACTTGCCTTCGGGCGGATCCAAAAGGAGAACATCATCCATTGATAATGCAGGAGCATCTGGAGTTGGTAGATTGGTGTCTTTCAGGGGAGACTGGTATGTCAAGGGACTATCGCAACCAACTAGAGACCTACTATGGGACTCATGGACACCAGGTATTCCCCGAAATAACTTATCCGCATGGAACACCTGGAGTTCGCTGGTGTATGGGAAGGGACTGCGATCCCTTTATTACCCCTATCTCCACGATGCTGGATCTTTATCATACCTTTTCACTACAGGCCGATCGGAACTTTCCATTAACGGGCTACGTTCCGCGATTTCGACGATGCATAGCACGATTCACGACACTCCGGTCAATCAAGAGCCTTTGATATGCCATTTTCTGTGGGGTATCAAACCGTCCAGAACCATGCGTCAAAGTATCACTGGTGTGGGACTTTGATTTGGTTCTTTTGGAGCTAGTCAGATATCACGGTCCTATCCCTCCGTTCTTTGTGCAGTTAAAGCGGTACTTTGTTACATGGAGATCACGACAACACTTAGAATGTCACATTCAGGACATCTGCTGGTTTTATATCAACCGTACAAGCCAGTTACCATGAACACTCTGTCTAGATGGGTTCATTGGTTGTTATCGCTAGCGAGGGTGGAGACGTGTTTGGGTACTCATTCGGTAAGAGGCGCGGCTGCTTCTCAGGCCTTCACGAGGGGGCCTCTATATTTTCAGCAACGAATTGGACACGGATAGACTACTTCCGTATATTTATTTTCGTCAACCACACACGCATCCTTCTCGCTCATACCACAGCTTTAAAAATGCAAAATATGAAGCCTCCTGTCATGTGATAAAATTGTAGATTATGCTAACGTAGTGTACCTATAATCTTAATTTTAATAATGACAGGAGGCGAATATTTTCCCTCCCTGTTTCCCTCCCTATACTCTGGAAAAATTTTATATTCTGGTTTGTCATTTTCTCAGTGTAAATTATAAGGTTTTGGTAATTCAGTATATTTATGGGATGCTTATTGGGTTGACATGTGTTAGATCCGTGTTGATTATTAAGTATACTATGGTTTGTCTAATGTTTCAGTATATTAACTTAATATTAATATAGACACATATAGTACTGGATTTAATGTGGACAACAGTTGGTTTCCATCACCTTTCACGTATTTCTGTTCTTTTCAGCGTAATCATCATAGATGGATTCGACAAGATAAAGCTGAAAGGTTTCAAGTTTCGTTTCAAGTTATGTTCTACACGTTACTCAGGACTGTTATTTGAATTCCCTGACGTTATAGACTGTTTTTCGCATCAAAGAAAGAGGAAGTCATGTGTCTGTCAGGGCTTTATATATGGATGTGATGCCTGTTACTGATTGGTTTTAAAGTTTATTGATTGACTTGTGCTGCTGGAGGCATAAAGTAAAGAAAGTTATGCAAAATATTCGCCTCCTGTCATTATTAAAATTAAGATTATAGGTACACTACGTTAGCATAATCTACAATTATACTAGAGCTGGTCTATACTCATTGTGAGTATACTGGAATTATTTTTACATCCTTGCATTACACTTTTAAGACTTGTTACACTATTGGAGTTTTTCTATTTTTATTTTTTTTTAAACCTCTATGGACTCTGAGCATCTTTGTGATAAGACACCTTAACGAAGAAAATACCTTCTCACAAGGATTTTAAGAAGCTGCACCCTTACCTTAAAACTTACCACATAATTTGGGGACTGCTGCTATTTCCCTCCGGGTATTTATTTTATTTGATGTATTTTATTTGTTATATCTCATTTTTTTATTGCAAAATGTTTGAATGTAGATTCCCTCATTTTATTATCTTATCTTCCAAGTTTGGCTTTTTATCCTTTGGCTCTGGTGTACCCTGTTGTTTGTTTTTTCTATCTGTGTTCTAGGATTTTGGAGGGAATTCCCCTTCTCAGGTGTGCTGCCTTTATTATGTTATCTGGTGCTGCACCATTCTTCATCCCACCCCTCCACCCACCTCCCATAATATAGATATATGCATCTTTAAAACATTAAAAAAATATATTGAATAAATATATTTTTTAAAAAGCATTTTTATAAAAAAATTAAAAAGATCGAAATCATCATATGATTTTAACGTTTGTAACATTTTTAAGTGATATACCAATTCCATTTCAGTTTTGCCCAATTTCTTGATTAAGTCTCCTCTTCTCCAAAGATTCTTTACCAATTCTGAGGAGATAGATCCCTTACATATAAAAAGGAGGTCATATATAATTAATAATTGCTCTAAAAAAATTAAACAAATAGCAGCTTAAACTAAACAGAGAGATAATCTTGCCAGATTGCAAAGGGATGTGCAATTGTCTCACTATGACGCAGATGCTAGCAGTATTCCCTCTACACTTCCCAATAAAAGCAATTTTACTGCAAAACCAGTTTTAACAAATTCCATTATAACCCATTGTTAGAATTTACTAAGAGTGAGCGACCATGTTTGAACTAGAATTGGCAATTTTAATATTAGCTCCAAATATGCAAAGTTACACTGGCCAAATCTTTGCAAATTAATTTTACTGTGAATAGACCCCAATATTGTGTTGAGAAGACTTCTGAAGGCTCTAATGCATTCACACAACCCAAATTATTGTACCATGACCCTCTCTACTTTAGTTATAGCCTTATTCCCACAAAAGTGGGAATTGGTATCTTCTACAATCTTCTACAATCTAGAATTTTACATGATAAAAGGAACAGGACAATGATATTCCATATGACCTACAAAACATAGTAATATATATAAATTGCAAGAAGTATAATATATTATTATACAATATAATATATATTATTAGTATATTATATTCTTGCACTAAATGTTAACATACATCCCAAGGTTGTTCTTAAAAGTCCTTTGTCTATTTCCTTTGACTCTATTAAGCTGCTGAAACTCCTCAATGTATCTTGCTTCTGATATCACATTCTGCTCTAACGTTGCTGTTCTCTTGGGATTATCTGTCAATCTGACATGTCAAATGAACGAAACTTCAATCTGTAAGGTACATGTTATTAATACAACTATAATAACAGTGCCAGCAGGGGAGAAAAAAAGTGCCAACTGGATGATGTCAAAGGTAAATACAGAGACAGGGATATCAGGCAGTTGGTGAATGCTGAATACAATAATAAAAGCAATATCAGCATGAACATTAAAGTAATTTTTATTAAATAGAACGAAATTGGAGATTCTGTTACTTTATGAATAAATGAATACGGTTATACTACCACAAAATTTCACTATTAAATTGTACTGCTATCCTCAAATCCTCTCCTAAATTGTAAACCACATAATATTACAAAATATGAGTTAGCCCATTATATATCAATTTGATGTATATAAAAAATATCAGTATATATGTGTATATATCCTCAAATCTATTAGTAGTCCTTAATCATTAACTGATAGTCCCTCCTTGGGTGAAACACATAAGTCATGTGGTGCATCTGCACGTTGTGTTCGGCATAACAAGAGCAGGAAGACACGGATAGAGTCCCAGTGGATGGTTAACTCAGCCGGAATGTCTGCTTAAATGTGAACCTACTATACTCACCGATAATACTATTTGCTTAGTGTAAGCCTATTACAGTTTATTACTAATAAAGTATTAAGGAACCTACACAGAATGCCTGAGATTTCTGTGCTACTGTGATACTGTGGGGCCAGTGCAAGTCCCAAATCCAGGTGAGAGTTTACACTTAGGGTGGGAGCTCTGGCTCATTTGCTCATTAATGCTGCACAATCAGAGGCTGTTTGTCATTTGACTCTTTAGGATATCGGAGTAAGATTTGAACGATCACTGTATTAAATGTGAGCTACATTAGGGGCAATGCTATATGCTCTCTGAAGAAGTTAGGGTGCAATAAGCGTGGAAATTGGTGAAAGGCAATTGGAAGCCTCTGTCTCCATAGATCTCATCCTCTGTGTGTCTTAACCCATCAATAGCTGGAAGTATTTGAAGAGAATTTTAATCCTAATGGTACAAGAATCACTGACTGCGGAGGTATGAGTATCTAGTTAATGTGGACTACAATTGCAATAAGTTGATGATTAAGGACTCCTAATAGATTTGGTAACATAGACACACACACACACATATATATATATATATATATATATATATATATATATATATATATATATATATATGTATATATATATATATTTTTTTTTATTTTTATTTTTTGCATCAAATTGATATGTAGTGGGCTAAGTCATATTTTGTATTAAAGTGGTTTTATAGAGTTTAGTTTATGTAGTTAGAGTCTTCAGTTGGCTTGTTACTGAGATGACAATCAGCCACTACAGGAAAGAGTGCCATCTGTGCTGTCAATACTTCTTGAAAATAACATTTTCTTGATGGTATTATTTATCGTACAGACCAGATGTGGCTGTAGTTGCCATTTGCAGTGTGGAGAATTTGTGGTGGTGTCAACTGGTAGTTTTCATGCAGAAGGAGAACCTAACAGACACCGAATTACTGAGGACTCCTGCTCTGCATGAATAGGGGCACCCAACATCCTTAACCCTATTTCATTATTTTACAAGAATCTGTCCAGTTACTTATTTTTACCATTACCTAATAAACATCACAAACACCTATCCAATCAGAACTACTTGCCAACCTTTCTTGTTTGTGTGCAGCATGTAACCCCAGCTTTTCCATAATCTTTTTCCAACTTTTATATGGTGTAACATGGTATAAAGATTTGGTAACATTTTCCTAAACCAATACTCTCTGCTTGGACCTTGAGAAATAATCACTTATGTAGGCAACAAAAACCCTGGCACATAGTATATACATAGTGCATTAAATGCAAAATGCTCCTACACTTTAAGAACATCTGTTTAGGAAATCCAAATCTCGAGAGGATTTCATCCACTACAAGCTTACGTTACACCCCTTTAACTCTGTACTCTGTATCATTTGCAAAACACCTCAGTTTCTCTGCATCTATCTCAACACTTATCATACAGCTACACCATCATCACAAATTCCAACACCATTCATCATCATTCCACACCACTAGCCTATCCTTATTTACTGCCTAAAGATTCGCCATAAAATTAAGGACAAAAGGAACTGCAATGATGTGGGTGTATCTTAACATTTCTTCCTTAACATAATTCAATTGAAAGATAGTTTTAATAATTCTCTTTATCTTTCGTCCTATCTAACCAGAGGCTTCTGTAGCAAGCATTTACATTACTGTCAAATGTCACTATAAATACAACTACCTAGACCTTTGTGCTACCTGAAGTAAATGCTTTTAAATTGCCTAGAAAATTGTTTTTGGTAGCATAGGATATAACTTGGGCAATAATCAATATATTTAACTGAGATTTAGTTGATGTTCCATAGATACGATTGTCTAAGCCATTGTTTAAATGATACAAGGTGAAAAGGAAATCCAATCTATATTTATAACTTTACTTCACTCATCCGCAATCTGAAGCTAGATGAGACATATTTCATTCTCTTGTATGGCATCTTTAATCTATTTTGGATGGATCAGTTCCTGACTCCTTTATATAAAATAAAGTGGGACATTATCACCATAAAATCATATCAATAGCTACATGTTTGGTAGAGAAAAAACATGACAAAGAATTTGAACACACAAAAAGATGTGGAATAGTGGCGCTATATAATTAGTGAACTGTGATTTTAGCTGCTATATACACTCCGTGGGTACTCCTTATAACCCACCATACATAAATAAACACCAAAAAGAACAGAGAAAACTTTGGATTTAGGTGGATATTTTGTATCACCCGGATCCTCAGTTTCTCATGAGTGTAGCGCTGAATATAAAAATATAGAGTGAAATTTTCAGTGAGAGAACAGTGCTAAAACACGCACTTACCCTATATGTTGTACTTTAGTTTTCTTAATGGTATACCAAAAAAAGAGAACATAGAGAAAGTACAAATAATAGTGTAGTATGTTAAATAAATGTCTCATAAAGTCCTTTAGTTGTGGGTGATAAATTGAAATAAACTCAAATTTTTTAGAGCCTTTTACAGTTATAAGGCTCTAAACTTCCAGGTGTCTGTGTCTTTTTGGGGTAGATCACACGACCCGTCTCTCAAGGTGAAAAAGAGCGTAAATTCCTCTCCATGTTGCATAGAAAAAAGACACAGATATCCCCAATCTAAATGTAGTATTTTAGATACTGATATAGATCAATGTAAATAAAATACAAAATTGCTCACCTTCTTTAGAGCCATTTGGTAACCGGCTCTAAGTATTTTAGCCTAGTGTCAATTAATGGGGATGACACTACCCCTTCCTGGAATCACTTGCGCAGAGTATAATTCAATAGTGAATAAAAAATATATATTTATTTAAGAAACTATTAAAAATGTATACATACTTCTAGAAAATAATAAAAACAATTAGATGTAATACAAATGTATTAAGTGGTCTGCTAACAGGTCCACCTAGTTAGCCAAAACGCGTTTCACCGAAAAAACGGCTTCCTCAGTCAGCTTCAGATAGTATCATGGGTTAAGTCCCCTTTTTAAATGTTCAAATTTCCCGCCAGAAATTTCCTCTCCTCGTTCGTGTTAATTGTGTCCAGTGCCATCAGAATGGCGTCGCGTAATTTCTGCCCTTCAATACTACAAGTTCCATCATGCTTTGTGCTTGTCGGCATCACTTCCGGTTTTCGCTGGCAAAATGCCATTGCGTCACTTCCGGTTTCGTGTACTACATGTCCCATGGTGCAACGGCACCTCGATTTCAGTTCTTTAAAGTGACATTTATTTCCTTGTAGTCCATTTCCTCTACAGGTTCACTCAAGGTATATTAGAAAATAAATGTATCAGTGGCATAATAACAAGACATAAAAAAGAAAAATAACAATAAAAAATAGCAATATATATACAGCAAAATGTCTATATATAATAATCAATATTATTTGTAATATATCAGAAAGGACCTTTATATTACCCCAGCACTGAAAATGCATATTTTAAATTTTTAATATGGTTTTATAAATAATTAATAACTTTTTCTTAGTATGGTTATTTAGAACTTTTAAATGTATAGATCCCTAGTCTAGTGTGTCCCATGGGTCCAGCAGCAGTAGATTGTATAATATTTGAATTTATAAATATATAAAAAATGGACTATAAAAATGGCATAGTTCAAAATCTGCATTCAAGCCTAGGGGGGTTAAAGTGTTTAAATTAAAAATCAATTTTGTTTCTAATTGACCCAACTTTCTTATTTCGTCCTCTTCTCGCCAATTTAAGGCTCTAAAGAAGGTGAGCAATTTTGTATTTTATTTACATTGATCTATATCAGTATCTAAAATACTACATTTAGATTGGGGATATCTGTGTCTTTTTTCTATGCAACGTGGAGAGGAATATACGCTCTTTTTCACCTTGAGAGACGGGTCGTGTGATCTACCCCAAAAAGACACAGACACCTGGAAGTTTAGAGCCTTATAACTGTAAAAGGCTCTAAAAAATTTGAGTTTATTTCAATTTATCACCCACAACTAAAGGACTTTATGAGACATTTATTTAACATACTACACTATTATTTGTACTTTCTTTGTGTTCTCTTTTTTTGGTATACCATTAAGAAAACTAAAGTACAACATATAGGGTAAGTGCGTGTTTTAGCACTGTTCTCTCACTGAAAATTTCACTCTATATTTTTATATTCAGCGCTACACTCATGAGAAACTGAGGATCCGGGTGATACAAAATATCCATCTAAATCCAAAGTTTTCTCTGTTCTTTTTGGTGTTTAAAAAACATGACAAGTTTGTTTAGCTAACAGATAAACTCTGTCACCATTAATCACCAAAGTGTAATTGCTGAGACTTGACCACGGCAAAAATATTGAGGCCAAAATAGCCAATAGGAAAATCGTTCAACTGATTGTGTAGCTTGGCTTTTTGGTATGAAGTGTACAATTCCTGGTTTAGTCAATAGCAGTTTTTATCTTGCTGTAAGGGTTTTTAAGATTTTATTGTACCTCAGGTAGAGGAAGGCACATACCTCTCTGAAACCTTCCTAAGCAAGGTAACTAAAAATGTAACCTAGGTGATGGTTTGAGATTATTTTCAGAACCGTTTCCCCCAAGTTAATATTATTGGTTAGAAATTTGGAAATATCACCTCAACATTCACCATATATTGAAGAGGAAATAATAGCCAAATTTACTACAGGATGGTTAAGTGAACATAATAATCAGTTGGTAATTTTGCTTTTAATTCATGTAAAAAAAAAAGCAAAAAAGAAATAATGGATTACAACCACTGTTTTCTTTTTATTTGCCATTCATCTTACTCTTGAATATACACATGTATATACACATTCTATACTCTTTTTAATCATAAATAAATCCCATTTTGATGTATTGCCTTATTTTGATAACTAATTTAATTTTATTAATAATTAATAATTACATTTATACAAATTTAGACACTTGGGGCAGTGTCCCACCAGTTTTTATGTGGGAAAATCTTTACTTGCAATAGTTTAGAAACACTAAGATTCTTTTTCTGGTGGTCTGGAGCAGGTTAAAATCTGTCTAACCACCATTATATAAGTAACATAAAGGACCACTATAGGGTCAGGAATACAAACATGTATTCCTGACCTGTAGTGGAAAGCCCACCATTTAGGTGGCTCGACCCCCACTTAGCCCCATTAAAAGCAATTAAAACTTTCCTTATTTCAAGCGGCACACGGGTCAACTGGTCCTGCCCCCTTGGTGACATAATCAGAATTGCCGATTTTTAGCCAATCCAATGCTTTCCCATAGGGAAAGCATTGGGTTGGCTAAAATTGGCAAGGGGGAAGGGCCAATAAGCACCTTCTCATAGAGATGCATTGAATCAATGCATCTCTATGAGGAAAATTCAGTGTCCCTATGCAGTGCATGGAGACACTGAACAGCAGTGCTGCCTACTGTGCAGCACTGCCCCAGGAAGCACCTAAAGTGGCCATCTGAGGAGTGGCCACTTAGAGGTGTCCCTAGAGACAATGTTAACTGCCTGAAAAGGTAGTGTTTGCATTAAAATGCCTGAAGGCAATGGTTATACTCACCAGAACAACTACATTAAGCTATAGTTGTTCTGGTGACTATAGTGTCCCTTTAAACTCCCCAAGTCAATGCCGACAGGTGTGGGCATGGGGGATGGGAGGACTATGCCCCCTTCATTATTTTATAGGCCTTAAAGCATGCAAAAAGGGTAACAATGAGGAAAATAATTGACACCCTTCAGTTTTATTATTTTTTTTTTTTACAATCTTTATATATATATATATAGCATTTATAAGCAATATAGGGTTGCTGAAACTGGAAATTCAGGATGAAAAACCAGTGTTTGTCTGCACATTGTCATAATAAATTAAGGAGATATCTCAGTCTTCAACTATTCAACATGATTACCATGTTTGAATAAGAATAAGGAAATTTACTCTTGTGAGGTGTGCACCGTAGTAATTATAAAACATACATCTTCTTTAGACTTCCAAGGGACCAGCCACCATCATCTTCTCACAACTCCGCAAGAATAGGCATCATCTCCATGACACTTTCTGCATACTAGACATGTGCAATTCGTTTCGGTCCAAATATGTATTCAGACAAATTTCGGGCAATTCGGACATTCGGGTACTTCCGAATGTCCGAATTGCCGAAGTGCCGAATTGCCGAGGTCCCGAAGTTCCAAAATTACCAAATTTCCGAAGTGTCGAAGTTCCGAAGTGTCAAAATGCCGAAGTGTCGAAGTTCCGAAGCACAGTATTGCCTAAATACTAATATACTTACCCAGTGAAAGAAGAAGAATGTTACATTGTATACAATTTTAAATAAAAAGTATACAAACATAGCCAGGATTCAGCTGTAAGCATTTGCAACACTTACAACAATCAAGTAACATACATTCATATGAAATGTAAGTTACTTAGCCTGTCAATGTAATGACAGGAATGAATAAGTAGATAGTAGATATTAATGTGGGAATTAGGGAGCTATCTACTAAAAGGCTGAAAGACCTAAATTGGTCTTTCAGCCAAATTTACTAATACTAAGTAAAGATTACTTAGTATTAGTAAATTATGCCCCTACTCGCTATACCTCGAGTAGGGGCATGTCTATTAAACAGTGAGCAACCTACCCCCACCCCTGAGCGGTGGGTGGGGGCCCTAATGTAAAATAATGGGGGGGACCTATTGTCCTCCCCCCGGATCCCCACCCCTGAGTGGCAGGTGGGGGCCCTAAATCAGAATAAGGGGGGGGGACCTAATGTCCTCCCCCCTGGACCCCACCCCTGAGCGGTGGGTGGGGGCACTAAATTATAATAAGGGGGGGGGCTAATGTCCTCCCCCCTGGCCCCCAACCCTATTTTTTTTTAAACAGTGAGCAGCCGCAGTATGCTTACTGTTTACTAGACATGCCCCTACTCGCAGTATAGCGAGTAGGGGCAAAATTTACTAATACTAAGTAATTTTTCCTTAGTATTAGTAAATTTGGCTGAAAGACCAATTTAGGTCTTTCAGCCTTTTGGTAGATAGCTCCCTAATACCGTGGGAATTAGGGAGTTATCTACTAAGCGGCTGGAATAGAAGTCCCGAAGTGCCGAAGTCCCGAAATTCCGAAGTTCTGAAATTCCGAAGTTCCGAAGTGTCGAAGTGCCGAAGTTGCCGAATTTCCCAAATGCCGAAGTTCCGAAGTTGCCGAAGTTCCGAAGTGTTGAAGTGCTGAATTGCCGAAGTCCCGAATTTCGGAATGCCGAACTGAAAATTTTCCCCATGCACATGCCTAGTGCATACATACATGCTTATAAGATAAACACTATAGTGTTAGGAACACAAAGCAGTAATTCTAACACTATAGTGTCCATCTGACCCTGTGACCCCACACCCTCTCGGCAATGGCCAGTGGCGTCACCCTATTAAAACTAAAGTTATAGCTCGCTGCGCTGCCTGCCTTCTGCTTGCTTTAATTTGAAATCAAAACATGCAGTCAGCGCCTGCGCTTGCCACCACCCGACGCAAGGTAGCACTGCTTTACCCTCCCTCGCAGCTCGCAACTGTCAATTCCCTGAATGATTTTAATTGCGAGGCTGAGCGGCGCCAGCGTGCGTTACATCATAGGCAAACCATAGAGAGTGAAAGAGGGAGCGGCCATACTGCATTGAAGAGCATAAGCAGAGCAAGAGCAGTGAGGAGAAGAGCAAAGCAAGTAAGGGGGAGCAGAGCAAGCAAATGGGAGCAGAGTGCAGAGCAAGTAAGGGGGAGCAGAGAGCAGAGCAAGTAAGGAGGAGCAGAGCAAGCAAATGGATGCAGAGTGCAGAGCAAGTAAGGGGGAGCAGAGAGCAGAGCAAGTAAGGGGGGCAGAGCAAGCTAAGGGGAGCAGAGAGCAGAGCAAGTATGGGGGAGCAGAGAGCAGTGTAAGAAAGGGGGAGCAGAGAGAAGAGCAAGTAAGGGGGAGCAGAGCAACCAAACAGGAGCAGAAAGCAAAGCAAGTATAGGGGAGCAGAGCAAGTAGAAGGGAACAGAGAGCAGATCAAGTAAGGGGAAGCAGAGCAAGTTGTGAGGAGCAGAGCAAGCAGGCAGAGATGAGCCTTACTTACCGGAGACTGTAGATAGCTTGCATTGTGGCAGGTGTGACAGTGGCACCTTACCTACCTGAGATCGGAGACAGTTTGCAGTGCGGACACACATAAGGTGTGAAACCTTACCTATTTGAGAATGCAGTTTGCAGAGGAACTGAGCGAGCAGAGCAGACACTCCAGACAGTGGCATTACTACTGTTAGTAACGTGTATCTGTATGTGTGCCAGTGTGTATCTGTCTATGCACCTGTGTGTCTGTGTATGTCTTTGTATGTCTGTGTATTTGGACGTATGTATGTGTGTATATCTGAGCCTGTGTATGTGTGTATCTGTATTTGTGTCAGTATTTGTACGTGTGTCAGTGTGTGTATTTTCTCTAGGTAAAAAATAAGTCTGGCTAAGTCTACGATCTGTGTGCGTGTTTTTTGTGTGTTTTCTTTATGTGTGTCTTTGGGTGAAAGGCATGTTTGCATGCTAGAAGGTGGGTGGGAGGGGACCAGGGGCCCAAGTAAATGCTTGCCCAGGGTCCAATAAACATTAACGCTGGCCCTGATGATGAGCATTTTTTATAAAAAAAAACAAAACAGGGAAGATAAGATGTATCCATTTAAAAATCATCAGTTTTTAAACACTTCAGGTCATTGAGTCAGATTACTGTGTCCCCCCCCCCATGCAGACCCCACTACCCTAATTGATGTGGAGAATGCAAATGTGACTGAGAGGCTTTTAGTCCTGTGTCATCTCTGTCCTCAGTTTGCCAGTGCTATCTATGTCCCCAAACAGCTTTCCGGTGTGGCAGTGCCTTCTCTGTCCCTAAACAGCAGACAGGCTATGCATGAGGAGCAAATATAAAGCCCTATGTCCTTTTTATATGTGTCCAGGATATGAACCGTGTATTTTTCAATTGTATTTAAAATGCAATTTCCCTATTCAGACATAATAATGGTGCAATGTGCAGGTGCATGTCCTGTCTGAGCAGTATAGATGCAAGAGCAAGTCAAATTTATGCAATAATGTGGCTGCTGAAGAAGGGAATGAAAGCAAGAAATATATTTTTTCCAATAACATTTTTATTCCACGTGAATAGGTTGTATAACATATTAAAACATTCCTATAAGTGTCAATGCAAATATATGTATATATATATATATATATATATATATATATATATATATACACACACACACAAGTTTTAGAATTGCCTCCCTACTTTTGTCACTGGCCCCTCATGTGCCCCCCCCCCCAAATATGAATTCTGGAGACGCCATGGCGAGGTGGAACCTAATGCAGTAAATGCCACACAAGCATTAGACTTTCTCCATAGGAAAGCACTAAATCAATGCAAAGAGTGAGGATGTCCAGCATTGTTTCATGGAGTCTAGCTCAGTGAAACAGCAGGCAGCGCCATCAGTGGCTGTTTGGTAGTGTAACGGACCATTTCAGCACACAAGGGGTTAAAACTGTTTAGGCGATCGTCCCCTTTCAGAGATGCAGGCACAGCTACTGTAGAACACCAAACTCACGAACCGCATGTAAGGGAATGCTCCAAACTCCCGAACGGCATACAATAAAACACTCCAAACTCACAAACTGGAACCATACGAATCGCTGCTAGCAGACGAATAGGAAAAGCACCCAAGCGGCTTACACTCCTAGCAATCAGTCTCTATCAGCATTGAGTAAATCCCCCCAAAGACGAGACAAGGCTCCGTGTTGAGAGTCAAGCAGTGGTCTGTTTAATGAGGGCTACCCGCCCAGTATTTATGCAGGTCTCCCACCTAGTGGACACTCCCCTAGGGGACCAAATGGGAGACTGTGACAAAAGACAGACAATCAGCCAAACAGGACACACAGTCACATTATATTCCCACAATGCATCCTGGCTTCCTCCCCTCTGACCTGGAGATAATTGAGAAGTAATTCAATTATCTCCCAGGACAAAGGCAAATCGCCATTATGCACGTGGGGATACCAATACATGAATTACTATTAAAATACACTATATGACATAAGTTACAATAAAACTATACATTTAACATATCCCCAGATAGCTCAGGTCTGAGCGCACATTTTTAAGCGAATGGCGCTCAGACCACACTAATACAGTTTAATCGCCATGGAGCCAAAGTCTTTACAAAGTCAGTTCTCATACGAATGAGCTCCATGGGATTCCTATCTGGGGTATAGTGCAGTCAGGTACAACTACCGAACACCGGGCCGTTCGTGCACTTTCACCGAACAAGAAGGGAGGTCGGTGTTCGCGCCAAACTGTGTCCGTTTTTAGTTCCATGAGTTAGGTGTCGAACACCGCTGTGCGTTTGCGTGTTTTAAAATGGCCGCGACCTCGTGTTCGTTATATGAATGGCGGCCACCCAGTATTCGTCAATTAAGCTGCGGTTAACCGCAGCTTCTGGAAGGCTAATTGCCGGCACACTCCAGCTCCCAGGTGGTCTAGTCATTTGTGCGGTTGTTCGGTAGATTGAATCTACCGAACACCGGGCAGAAAAGCACGAATAAGTCTTTTCTGCAGGGGAAACAAAGTCTTTTAACATGGGGCCATAATCCAAAGGCGAGCAACCAGGCTTCTCCAATGCAATGTGGCGAGATTGCTCTCGTCACAGGTAGACAGTCCCTAGAGACGGTCTTAACTCTGCATTGTAAACAATTTCTCTAAAACTGCAATGTTTTCAGCTGCAGGGTTAAGGGGACGGGGACAGTGCTCCCAGACCACTTCAATATGAGGAAGCAATATGGGTGCCTATAATGTCCCTTAAAAATCAAGTGAATACCCCTGTAAAGTTCTCTTGAGTATGCCTGTGCAATCACTTCCCACATGCAAAGAATCATGGGTCTTCAGTTACTTGCTCTGAATACCAAACTATTTCTTAATATATAATATATAATATATAAAATATAAAAATATACATTTGATTTTAAATAAATAAAGGCACAGCTACATCTTAGCTATTAGAATGTTCCATTAACTCGGAAATGATAATTTCGCTTTCAACTACTTATCAATTGTAAGCTTAAAGCAGGAGAAGCAGATGTGTGGAACAGCTCTAATCACTAACTCGAACCCATATTTTATGCCAGTCAGTGTTATGTGAAATTGATATAGGCTTCGTTGATACTCAGGGATACATCTGGAATGTGGTAATTGCATACACTGGTATTGCCAACTGCAATAAAATGCTGCCAAAGGGATTTTGCAGCAATTTAGAGCTAAGAACATAGCTTATAATTCCTCGGAGCATGTTTATAAAGTGCATTATATTTTCTTTTTATTGTCATTAAGTATTCAAAATATTTCTGCTGTTAAATTGTATTTGTGATTGTGTTTAAAACAGAACAGCTCATGATGCAAATTATGGTGGATGTGCAATTTAAACAGCCATGTTTTATTAATATAAATGTTTCAAAGAGTACCTGGTACATGTGATGAGTTCCCACAAGTGTTTAAAACAAAATCACAAAAACTGGTTAAGGCAGGGACAAATAACATCATGAGAGAGATTTATGAAGTCAAGTGCTAAATATTTTCATTGTGATAACTGCTTTTTTAACATTATTATTTGATTATTTATACATTATTATTTAATTTTAGCATCATTTCATTTAACTCTTTATTGAGTAGTGATCTTAAGACAAGGTTAACAAAGCTGTAGTCGACTGTATATGAGAGTTGTATCACAACATCCTAGAACAGGGATAGGCAACCTTTGGCACTCTAGATGTTTTGGACTACATCCCCCATAATGCTTTTACACCCATAATGCTGGCAAAGCATCATGGAAGGTGTAGTCTAAAACATCTGGAGTGCCAAAGGTTGCCTATGCATGTCCTAGAATGTATAGCTCATTATAACAAGTTCAGTTAAATCCTAACAGGAACTACATTGCATTTGTTCTGGTGAGTATAATTATTCCCTTCAGGCGTTTAGGATTTTTGTAGTAAACACTTGTGACCCTTTCTGTTTGGATTATTCATTATTGGCTGTTCGCTGCCTGCCCTGACTTTTGGAACAGTGTCTGACTACTATCTGGATTTGCCTTTGTCTGTTTCCTCATACCTGATTACTGTTCCTGCCTAAGCCCCCATGCACAGATTCACAGCCCAGGCAACTTCTTACCTGGTTACCGTGGGCTGTGTTTATCTGCAAGTGTGAGCACAAATCTCTGCCTACCGGACTCCCACCTCAGGTAAGACCCTGACATAACGAACTGACCATCATGGAATCTGCAGAGATGTGTAAGCTGCTTACCCAGCAATTGTCCAGCCGGCCCAGACTGTTTCGGAGCTACAGCGAGAAGTTCAATTTCTTAAAGGAACAGTATGCCCATCCCCAGAACCTGCTTATCCTGAGCTGTTCGTCATTATGCCTGAGAAATTTGATGGTAGCCGTACATCCTTCCAGCACTTTAAGGTGAACTGCGAATTGTTGTTTGCCTTGAAGCCTCGGACTTATGCTACTGCCTTCATAATGGTCAGAGCGGCTATCAACCTCCTGTCTGGACAGATCAGAACATGGGCACACCAGATGTTGCAGGCTAAGAGTCCTGTTCTTGACAGTTGGGATTCCTTCATGACTGCTATGGACTTACAGTGTAAGACCTCTAGTAAGACCGCTGTGCCAAAGCCTGCTCCAAGTCCCAGAAGATTCCAGATTCCTAGAAACAGGGAGAACCAGTACCAAAACTACTCCCCCGTGTTGCCTCCTTATAATCCAGCTCCTAGGAAGACTCCAGAGGTATCCTATGTTCCTCTTGACACTGAGGAGCCTATGGAAATAGGACTAGTCCAGCTCAAAGTGACTCATGAAGAAAGAGACCGGAGGAGAAACCATGGCCTTTGTTTTTACTGTGGAGAAAGAGGTCACTTCATCTCTCATTGCCATGTTCGCCCACCCAGGCCTCCAGCTCTCTGATTGGTTACCACCTTTCTTCGTCCTATGAGCTCTGCATGCCAGCCTGTAAAACCTCAAAGACGCCAGCATGCCTGTCCGTGCTTGGCCTCCCTGAGAAATTCTCCATCTCTTGCTCCAGAGAAGTATGCACCTTCTCCTGTAGACACTTATGTTAAAACCGTACCATCACCACTTCTGTTTGCTCAAAGATCGGATTGTACCTATACCTCTAAAGGTACTAAAGTCTGCATAAAGGATTTGGAAATGCCGCAAACTCCATTCCTGTTGATGTACCTAAGGAGAAAAGTTCTAGGATGTGCCTTCTGGAATCAAAATACTCACCATCTGCACCCGGATCCTCAAAGACCATGATGACTCTCCAGTGGTACCAGAAGCTGCTGGCAATAGCTCCCCGGGTCCTCTCCTGCATCCTTCCCTGCATGTGGGTCAGTGGGGAGGGAGGCTTAGAGCAGAGCCGGCGCTCGGATAGCGCCGGCTCTGCATGAGCTGACAGGGGTTTAACTCATAGGCGTGCGCACGGGGTGTGCCGGGTGTGCTGGGCACACCAGGGGCGTTTTAGCCTTGGGCGGCATTTTCGGGGGGTGGCAAAAAATGCCGCCCCCCAAATACCCAGGGCAAATGCCTAGTTAGCCTCGTGGCTAGGGAGCTGAGCAGACCGCTCAGGGGAAGAGCTCCCTCGCCAGCTGCCCGCCCGCCCAGCAGCCACTGGACCACCAGGGAGGTAATGAACCCCTCCCCCCCCAGCACTCCCAAAGGTAAGGAGGTTGGGGGGGGTGAATAAAAAAAAATGTGTTAATGTGAGTGAGTGAGTGTGTGTCTGCTAATGTGTGTGTGTTTTGTTAGTGTGTGTGTGTGTGTCTGACTGTGTGAGTGTGTGTGTCTGCTAGTGAGTGTGTGTCTGTTAGTGTGTGTCTGTTAGTGTGTATGTGTGTGTCTGACTGTGTGTCAGTGAGTGTGTGTTTGCCTGTGAGTGTGTGTCTGTGTGTGTTTGTTAGTGTGTGTGTCTGTTAGTGTGAGTGTGTTTGCCTGTGAGTGTGTGTGTCAGTGAGTGTGTGTCTGTTAATGTGTGTGTGTTTCTGTTAGCGAGTGTATGCGTATCTGTCAGTGAATGTGTGTGTGTGTGTGTATGTAGAAGGCGGGGCGGGGGGAAGGGTTGGGGGGCCGACGCGGGGGGTGGGCGCCTGAGTTTTGTCCTGCCTAGGGCAGCACAAAACCAGGATACACCACTGGGGCACACCCTAATCCCCGCGGCACGCCTATGGAGTAAGACCGGCAGGGGGGATCCTGTGTTCTCTGTTTAGGGATATTCAGTCCCCTACAAATGAGGGTGAGTTTAGAAGGGCTGGGCGGTAAGCTATATCTGCAAGTAGTATCTGTACTCCCCTTAGTCCCTATGAGAGAGACTTAATCCTGAGCCTGAGTCATATGCTGGGTAGACGGGCAAAGGGCCAACTCCCCCTGAACCACTTGCATAGGGAAAGGGCAGGGGAAGCCTAGAAACAGCGAGCAAAATAATAGAATAAAATCAGCAGAGCTAACTTTTCTATAATACTACTATCTTCACAGTATTGTGTAATTCTCATATTTAAGCCATAGTTTGCCTAGTGCAGGGATGCCCAAAAATAAGTTATCCACCTCCCCCCCCCTCCCCACATGATTCCCTGGTGGTCTAGTGGAGCTGGACAACAGTGAAGAGGGGGTCCTGATAGTAGCAATCTTACACCTCCAGCAGCAGCCAGTACTTTTCTCTCGCAAGCTGCCATGGCAACCTGTGGTAACGCTCTCGCGCCTCGTGAGAGAAAAGTATTGGCTGCTGCTGGAGGTGGAAGATTACTACTCTCAGGGCCCCCTACTCATTGTCCTCCAGAAGGCGCTTGGAACTGCACATATATATATATATATATTACTCGCTATATATATGTGCGGCCCGGGCCCTGCACTACACATTTCTTAAAGGTACAGGGGCGGCAAAATGCTGCCACCTGGAACCGTGGCTCAACTGGGGCCAATAGACTGGCCGGCCCTGATCATGGTAAGCATCATGAATATTGTTTGATGATAAATTAGTGAAACATACTCCCCATTGTGTTAAACATATCCTCAAATACACTGTACTACTTTTGTTTCATAAAAGCAAAGTTAAAAAAGAATTGCCCTAGACTCATCAGCCTGGAATAAATCTCCCAGAAGGCCATGTAAAATATATATATAAATAATGATATCATTCACTTTTTATGGTCTCCAGCTGACACTTCTGTTTGCTCCTTTGTAATAATCTGCTGTTTTACTATACAGCTTTCCATGCATTTACACTGGTTATGATCTGAGTCAACATTTATAAAGTATTTTTAGGGTTGTTTTTTGACCAAGAGGCAAAACAGTCCCATAGTGGTTATGGTGCCAGGACTGCCCTGGTACCTCACTATATAAGTAGTCAAACCCTTTAGTAACAGTTTGACTTCTTAGCTTGGGTCTTCCAGACAGCAACTCCACATCTCCCCTGTGCAGGAAGCTTTCTTTGTTGAGCTTAACCCCGTAGTACAGGACTTGGTTAATGGGCTGAGAGCAATCAGCTGGAATTGGCCAATGAACAAGCCTTGGAATGTTCGGCTTAAATTTCGAGAGCTAATAGAAGATCCTATCTAGGAGCTTCAGGCTTCCCTTCTGGCAGACCCGAGATGTGGAGTGGTACCTGGGTGTGAGTGCTTCGTTTTACCAAATGATAAACTGATACATCGATGTTACAACGTAACTGTTTTTTTTTTTCATTAGTTTAGGAAGAATGGAAAAAAATTGTCATCTTTGCCGACACAAGAACCTGCAACCTTGAGGTGTGAACATAAACTGTAGACAGAGCTTTAAACAAATGAGCAATCTCACCAACTTTAAATTCGGATATGTACTTTTCAAAATAGTATTGATTATCCTAACGCACATGTGCACCTAATAGTACCCCAGCGTATATTCAAAGTTCTATTTTCACCCTTCAAAACTAAAATAAGGATAGAGATTACTTTTGTTAGTCTCATATAGTCCAATAAGAATAATTTTGAAGACCTTGCTAGGGGCATAATATACTATTATTTTTTTATATTGCTCACACTGATCTAAAAATGCTATGTTGCTATTGCTGTCAGATTTTAATCAGGTCTCAATTCACATCATAAGAGAATTCATTTAAGTATGTTTTGGCATATCACGTACACCATATATTTCGAATCCATTGCAGAAAATCGATACTATTGCTTATTTATCACTATCTCTGAACAAACAACTATGACTGACATCTACCCTTCGGCAAATTACATACACAGTATACAATTTCTATTCAAGGCAGAGAGTGTAATTCATAATAACTTGGTGAAAATCCTATTTTTATTTTTAATTTTAGAAAAATTTAAAGTACACTATTTCGAGAATATAAACTGAAAAAAATTTCCATTGTGTTTGAAAAGATTAAATTGATTTTAATAGTAAAAGTAATTTTTTAAAATGTTCTTTATCTCTTGCTAATTAACACTATATTTAAAGGTAACGGTTTATGTTTTGCATCACAAAATCATCGACTTAAGAGCAGCAGTACATAGATTCTATTTCAAGTTACTCACATTCAAAAAAACAAGTATAGATGTAGTGCCATCATACCTGGGGACTTATTAAACAGGAGCAGGCAACCATCAGCATTTCAGATGTTTTGGACTACATCTTCCTTGATGCTTTGCCAGTATTATGACCATAAGAGCATTATGGGAGATGTAGTCTACAACATCTGGAGTGCCAAAGGTATCACTGTCATAGGATGGCTGACCTTGTCACTTAATATGGAGCTCAATGCAGGAGAGTAAGGATAGGCAAGAAATGCCTGCAAGCAGGTAAAGCAAAGCCAAGTCGAGGTCAGAATTCCAGAATATAAGCAATATGGTTAGATAAAGTCAAGGTAAGGAGTACAGAATTTGGATTAGTCAAGAAACAAGCCAAAGTTGAATACCAGAGATATCATGACAGGGTTTCAGAATGGATTTAGAGGAATAAGAGATAACATATAGGTTGGTGTCATTCCTACTGTGCCAAGAGGTGTGCTTGGATTGACACCCATATGACACCATTTAATCCAACACCAAGAGGACTCTGTTTGGCAGTGAGCAGAATCCATAATGAGGCAGGAAAGGTGCACTGTCAGGCAATGTGCCATAAGTCACAGGTACCATGACAGTGAGTGGCAAGAGTTACACCACTCGTTCAGAAACAAAAAAAATACGGATACTCTGCGCATAAGACACCAGAAAGTGCTGCTAAAAATACGAAGAAGATCCCTCCTCCCCCATCTTGTAAAAAAATACATCCATACCTGAGGACTCTGTGACCCGAGAGGCCATCATTTTATATATTACCAGTGTTATTAACCACTGTTCTCTATTTTAGGCCAAGTTTAGGCCACTTTAGACAGTTGCCTTTTGTCTGCCTTAATGATTGGGGGTCTAAACCTCAAATAGTAAAACTTATTATATATGCTATTGGGGTTTGCTAGGCCTGTTGCTATAGCACATTATGTCCTATATATGAAAGGTTTACACTCCTGTATTTATTAATCAGTGATTATTACTTTAAATAGTTTTAAAAAGCATAATTTATTTTATATAGACTTTACTAGATCCCAGGGCAATGTCTGTTTAATTCTATTCAGGTCCCACTCTTGGTACCTAATGTAACTCGGGTTCCTTTTTTTAAATGGGAGTTTGCTAAACTGGAGGTTTTTGGGGGCATTATAGTTTTCACCTGGGACTGGGATATTGTTCTGGATTTGGCTCTTCTAAATGTAAAGATACTCAGGTATCTATTTAAAGATACAAATGGTGTGTACCAACACCATTTGTTGCAAAAACTGCTCTGTGTTCACCAATGTATAAACAGTAGACATGTGCAATTCGTTACGTTCCGACATTTGGATGCGAATGTCTGAAGTTCCGAAGTGACGAAGTTTGATAGTTTTGGAAGTGCCGAAGTGATTTGGATTTCTGAAAAGTGGCAAAACAAGAGAGAGGGAGGGAAAATTACATGAATGATGACAGGAATCTTGATCAATAAACCCAATCCGGTTTCACTATTCCCTGTCCAATGAAATGAGCAAATTTATGTGATTGATGTTAGAGGACAGCCAATTAATGGTGATTTTGTCACTGACACTTGGCCAATGAAGGCGCACAGAGTCATTGAAATGGGATAGTATATAAATCAGGCTGACAGCTTGCATTTATGTGACCAGACTAGTTGTGATAGCACAAGATACTGAGAGAGATAAATTACATTTATTGTACTTTAATTGTTGCAAATTTGGGGAGCCACATTGCTTTTATGTGTGTGTTCCAGGGAGGGAGAGAGAGAGAGTTTTGCCTTTTTTTCTGCATTATGTTTCTTTTTTTTTCTTTTTTAAGGGGGGGTAGGGGAAGAGAGCGTGTGGCTGTGCAAGTAGTCTATTTGCCAAGGTGTCTCTCTGCTGGTCTGTGACATTACTGCAGTGATTAATTTTGTGTTTTTTAGCTGTTGCCAGGTAGCCTGATTGCCAGGGTGTCTCTCTGCTGCACTGTGACTTTGCTACAGTGATTAATTTTGTGTTTTTTTAGTTTTCTGTGATATAATTTAAATAAAGAATGAATGAAACAAAAGAAACCATAATGGATTATTCACGTCTTCCTCCCATTCTCCCCTCAAGCTAAGTGACTGAGGAAACTGGAAGTCATCATGTCACTGCCAGTAGTACCACTACTAGCTCCTCCACCAGTACTAGTGTTAAGAGGCAGCGCACAGATAGTGGTACACTTGTTTCCTCTTCAACCCACCTAAAGTGGAGGCAAATGAAGCAGCAGGAGCTGCTAGTGCTTCCAATTCCTGCAAAGCCAGCAGTAGCCCTAGAACTACCTAGAACACCTACCTTCCCTCCCACCACCCTCCCACCACCCTCCCTGCCCCCAGAACGCCTACCTTCCCTCCCATCACCCTCCCTGGGCAAATCTCCCACAACTACCCCACTACCAACACCACCACAACTCTCCCTGGGGGACCCGACACTGTTCTCCCTACAAGCCATCACTTGCTCTTATTTTGCTCTCTCTCTCTCACACACTCTCACTTGCTTGTTCACACACAAATTGCTTTCTCTCTGTTCTCACACTCTCTGCTCTCACACTCTGCTCACTCTCTGCTCCTAAACTCTCTACAAAAATGGTATCATATGGGGTGGGATTATATAGTGTGCAGAGGTGTTGCATGCTGGTAGTGCTCCTTGATTGGCTGCATTATCTGTGCAGTGAAGATAACATTTTGTAAAAATTGTATATATACCAAACTAACACTACTAATTATTAACTAACCCCAGACCACTTCTTTAAGATTAAGTAGTCTGGGTGCTGCTGTGGTCCACTATGCAATGTAAAACATCGCTGTTTAAGAAAAAAACACACAAATGTTTATTTTTCAAAACGAACATTTCGAACTGCCAAATGCCTGTAACGAAAGACATGCCGAACTGCCAACTGCGCTAAATGAGTTCCGAAGTGCCGAACCAAATCGAATGCCATTGGTCAGAATTGCCGAAGCAGACACATTTTTTTACTTACCTGAATTTTCGACCCGAACCAAATTTTTTGCCCTTGCACATCCCTAATAAACTGCTGGTGCACACTACATCCTACGATTAAGGATTATTCCTATTACCTTTACACTATCAGAACTTACGCTAGACACAATATGTTTTTTTTTTTTTTTAAGTATCATTAAAAGTTTATTGATTATATCATAATAGAGCAAAACAATGCCCATGTAGGCAGAGAAGTATATTGTGAAGCTTATAACATCAATATCACAGTAGCAATGAATGAATTTTAACATTCAGTGGTACAACAGTTTGCAGGTAATAAAAATTAATGGTCTGAAAGAAGACTCTGAACAGTTTCTTTAATACCAGCGAACTTTTACACGAATTTCTAGTTATAATAGATACACTACTTGCAACCTACCTACGTGTCTTGGGGCTGTGGTAAGGATTTCAGTAGTTTGGTTAGTGAGTGCTGCAAGTGATATGTAGGTGTGAAGTACTGAAACCCTCACACAGAGGAAAGCACATAATTTGCCTATGACATTTAAGTGAATAACCGTATTGGATACTTGCTTTACAATGAACATATATCTTGAATAGACAGCCGGTTAACCGCTATTAAAGTACATGAGCTTCGATTGGAGGAAGTATATTGCCTGACTCAGTAATAAAGACAAAAAGGAAGAATACTTATGTAGTCTCCCCAGAGTTATGGGGCAAGGGCTTATTGCCAAAGGTACAGGGTTGGACAAGCGGGTACAGATGTTAGCCAGTAAATGGGCAAGTGTCGATACAGGATATGTATATCCAGTGGTGTATTTTGGATCTGTGCTGCCCGAGGCATGACAGAATTCGGGAACCCCCTAATTTAAATTTGCACAACCCCTTCCTGTTAAAGACTAACACACACTTTGACTGACAGACACACACTCTAAGATACACTGACATACACACTCAATCACTGATTTGCCGGGAGCCGGAGTGACGTTATATTGTGGCTCCCGGCATGGAGCTCAACTGACCGTCTGCCCTGAGGGGACCAAAGGTGGCCAGCCAGCCCGGTCTTGGGCCCCCTTAAAATGAGGTTAGCAAGCCATTAGCCTTGGCATTTGGGGGCAGCGCTTTTTGCCGGCCCCTGGAAAGTGCCGCCCAAGGCAAATGCCTTGTTAGCCTCGCAGAAAATACAGCCCTGTGTATATTATTATTATTATTATCACCATTTATATAGCACCAACAGATTCCGTAGCGCTTTACAATATTATGAGAAGGGGGATTTAACTATAAATAGGACAATTACAAGAAAACTTACAGGAATGATAGGTTGAAGAGGACCCTGCTCAAACAAGCTTACAGTATATAGGAGGTGGGGTATTAAACACATTAGGACTGGAAATAGCAATCAAATAAGGTGGGAGAGAAGCAGAGCTGGAGAGAGCAAGAGACAGGTATGTGAGGTAGAGGTTACTATGGGTGGTCACAAGCTTTCCTATAGAGATGGGTTTTAAGGCACTTGTTAAACTATTAAAGACTAGGGGATTGCAGTAGGCAGGCTATTCCGCGAGAAGTCCTGCAAGTGTGAGTTGGCCGTACGGGTGTGAGCAGCGGACAGGAGAAGGTCACAGGAATATCGGAGAGACCGAGAAGTTCAGTGCTTTATAGGTATGGGTTAGCACTTTGAATTGACTCCTATAGGATACAAGAAGCCAATATAAGGACTGAGAGAGGGGTGAGGTGTGAGAGGACTGACTAGAAAGGAAAATCAGTCTGGCGGCAGCATTTATTACAGACTGTAGAGGAAGAAAATGGCTTTTGGGAAAACCAATCAGGAGAGGGTTACAATAATCCATGTGGTAAATTACTAGAGCATGGATAAGCTCCTTGGTAGCATCTCGTGTAAGAAAGGGGCGGATGAGAGCTATGTTTTTAAGATGGAATCTACACCCTGTTGCAAAAAAAATACTGTTATTAGGAGGTTTGTTCAATAAAATTTGAATTGTACTCTTAATAGTTGATAACATTAGAATTATGCTGACTGTTATTTACATCAATTATTTAGGTAAATGAGAAAAATATTATTTGCATAATAATTTGGAACAGGGTGTACAGGATTTGGCAACATACTGGATATAAGGCTCAAAAGTGAGACCAGAGTCAAGTATGAGGCCAAGACAGCGTGCTTGCAAGAATGGACTTATGTGGATATCACTAACTTGAAGGGAGAGCAAAAGAGGAGGATCAGTATTAGGAGGAGGAAATACAAGGAGCTCAGTTTTAGAGAGATTGAGTTTTAGAAAGTGGGAGCACATCCAGTCAGAGATGAAAGAAAGGCAAGCAGTGACACGTTGCAGGATGGCAGGGGGAGGTCCGGGGAGGAGAGATATATCTGGGTGTCATCAGTGTGCAGGTGGTAGTGGAATCCAAAAGAGGTAATACGTTTGCCAAGAGAGTCAGTATAAAGAGAAAATAGAAGGGGACCAAGGACAGAGCCTTGGGGGACTCCAACAGAGACAGGATGAGGGGAGGAGGTATCTTTAAAAAAAGGAGACACTGAATGAGCATTGGGAGCGATAAGAGGAAAACCACGAGAGGACAGAGTCACAGAGACAGAGTGATTGAAGAGTTTGAAGAAGGAGAGCAAGATCAACAGTGTCAAAGGCAGCAGAGAGGTCAAGAATAATTAGTATGGCGCAGTGGCCTTTGGATTTAGCTGCGATTAAGTCATTAGTAAGATAAGAGCAGTCTCAGTAGAGTGGAGAAGGTGGAAGCCAGATTGAAGAGGGTCAAGGAGAAAGTTGGAATTGAGAAAGAGAGACACACGGGCAAAGACAAGTTTTTCCAGAAGCATTGATGAAAAGGGGAGCAGGGATATGGGACGATAGTTAGAGGGGGGAGGACGGGTCAAGAGATGTTTTTTTTCAGGATAGGTACTACAGTGGCATGTTTAAGGTCAGCAGGGACAATGCTAGAAGAGAGAGAGCAGTTGAAGATGTGTGTTAAGGAAGGCACAAGACAAGGGGAGAGAGATCTGATAAGGTGAGATGGGACAGGATCGAGCGGGCAAGTGTTGGGGTGAGAGAAAAGGAGAAGGGCAACCACCTCTTGTTCAGTAGCTGTGGAGAAAGTCTGAAGGGTAGGAAAGGCATGATCTATGTGTGGTTGAGAAAGAGAACGGCAAGGTGGGGAGAATTCTTTCCTTCAATCTTGTTCAATCTTGTCGGTAAAGTAACATGCAAAGTTATCGGCTGTAAGGTTAGTTTGGGGTGTGGCCACAGCAGGGCGAAGAAGAGAGTTAAAGGTGTCAAAGAGATGCCTGGGATTGTGGGAGCATTGTGGGAGAGAGGAAAAGTATGACTGTTTGGTGAGGGTAAGGGCTGCGCTGTATGAACACAATATGAATTTATAATGGAGATAGTTTGCCTGGATTCAAGACTTCCTCCTGGAGCGTTCAGCACAACGGGAGCAACTTTGCAGGTAGCGTGTTGATTTAGTATGCCATGGTTGGGGTTTCTCCTTGAGGTGCATGTTTGGAGTGGCGCTCCAGCATTCAAGGCCGAGGTGAGGTTAGTGTTATATATGTGGAGATGGCCAGTGAGGGACAGGAGAGGGAAGGGATGGATAGAAGTTGTGAATCCATATCAGCTGACAGCTGCTGGAGGTCAATAGAATTAAGGCTCCTCCTGAGTTGTGGTGAGTTAGGCTGAGGTTGCTGGGTGAGGGGGTACTTGAGAGCAGACGATAAGAGGTGGTGATCAGAGAGAGGAAATGGACTGTTGCTGATATTAGATACTGTACATGCATAAAAGAAAATGAGGTTGAGGGTATTGCCAGCTACATGGGTGGGAGAATTAGCCCACTGCGATAGCCCAATGGAGGAAGTGACTGAAAGTAGTTTAGAGGCTGCTGAGGTCAAAGGTGGGTTAATGGGAATTAGGGATGTTAGCAGAGAAGGGTTTGAAAAGGTGAATCGATAAAGGTATATCAGTACCATATGTCAGCAGAAAGCCAGTGTGTGGATACATACATGGCAAGAGATTACATCTTAATAAAAATAACTTTCTATAAAGAGGTGCCGCTGTTAAGTATACGGTTCAAGGCAAGTAAAGGAAAACAGTGAAAAGGGAAAGGAAGGCAAAAGACAAGAGAAAAAAATATTTTTTTTACTCTTCCTAAAAAAAAAGTAGAAGGGGATATAAGAGAACTTGCGTGAGACCCTTGTGAGCAATCGAACAGATAAATAAGTAATTTAAATAAGTAATAAATTAAACAACCCCCACCCCAGCAAAATAACCACACTAGCGCTGGAACATAGGGTGGTCCAAAAGGTATAAAACATTTTTCTGCATAGAAATGGAAGACCCTCCAAAACATCAAACTCCTGCCTGCCTTGCCGAAGCCAATCCCAACCCCACCTCAGATTCTGTAGTATAGTGGGCACCGAACCCCACTTCCAAAGAGTCCACAGACTAACTGCCCCCTGCACTTACTCCACATCTCCGGAGCTGTGGCATAATGAATACCACAGCATGTCTCACTCATCAGTGGCCACACAGCTAGGACAGAAGCAGACTCACTCAAAGCAAATGGTATACTGGAGGCTAGTACAGTCCCATATGGCTCATGGGGCAGGGACAACTCTCTGTGGGCCCCCTCAAAAACCCAGAGACCGCGGTTCCAGACTACTGGCAACTCGGGAGATCCAGCATTGGTCCTCAATGGCATCAGAGCAGCATAGAACAATGCTCTGAGGTAAGTAGACGTCCTCACACTACAATCACCAGTAGGCCCAGGAATATGCAGCCTCCACAGGAGTAGGAAAGTAAACAGAAAACAAAGCAGAAATGCCATCTTTCAATCCTACATCTACAGCCTGATAACTGCAAGCAATATCACACATTTCCACCTTCTCCTATATCTAGTGATATCTGATTGCATTTAGGTGTTTAATCTTTAACCCCTTAAGGACACATGACATGTGTGACATGTCATGATTCCCATTTATTTAAGAAGTTTGGTCCTTAAGGGGTTAAAGCAGGACTGTCTGTAACGAGAATATACCCCTACACGCAGGATCCAGCTAAACAGAGGCAAATACAGAGGAGAGATACGTCTACCGGACCTTAGAATGGCCGGACTCGACGTATATGAGAGGAGACAGAGCCAGGAACAAACCGAGGTCAAGGGCACAGAGAGACAGCGTAAACTAGGACAAGCCGGGGTCTGGTACACGGAAAACAGCAAGCCGGCAAACAGTACAGATAAGGATAAAGCGAAAACGAAGTCAGAATACGAAGCCAAAGTCAATACGAGAAAACACAACTGAACACCACAAGCGCTAAAGGGAACTGAAACAGAAACCACGATAGGGCAACGAGCTAAGGGAAAAAGGTAAGTTTAAATAGCTTTTAAACGAAAGTGATTGGCTCCTGTCACTTCCACACCCCCTATAGGTAATTGTACAGGGAGTGTGGTATGACAGGAGCCAATGGGAGCCTTTTGGCAATTAGGCTCCCACTGTCTCTTTAAGAGCGCGCCCGAGACTCGCGGCGCGCTCTTAGTTTCAGGCGGGACACGTGACCGCCTCACGCGGTCACTGCCCGCCTTCCATCTAAAGCAGTCGGATGAGCCGCGCGCGGCTCGTGCAGCCGCAGGACCGCGCGCGGCTTGAAGAGAGGACCGCGACCGGCCCCCGGTTAAGGTAAGTAACGCTACACTGTCACATTCAGTGGTGTTCAATTTGTTTTGCAAATAGGTGATATTTCTGTTTGGTGTATGGCAGCCCAGAGATGGGGCTGAGTATAGTTATACTTACCTGAAGTTCTCTCCTGCGGATGCAGCCTCCTTAAGCGCTTCACACTTCATCCACCAGAAGCCCATACCACTTATGTACTCTCATACTTGTGCAAGAGTACAGCACTGAGTCTATGAAGGATCCATCAAGACCACAGGATCCTGTTTAGAACAACCTTTGCTATTCCAAACCTTGTAATGTTTCAACAGTCTCCTTTTGTCAGGTTTTGTAAACTTTGAGTCCCTACTTTGTCTTATAATATCTTTCTTTTCATTTCAATTTCAACTCAGTTAATATGAATGATGGTGGCAGAGCTGTTTTAATAACTACCTTCTTAACCCACGCTCCACTTAAATAGTGCTGACAAGGACATCCTTCTCATTTTCCCCTTCAACTATTTTCTCACTCCTTTTCTTCGAGATTGAAAGTTCAAAAGTTCTCACACCACAGACTGGTGTTAAAAATAATAATAATAAAAATAATAATAATATTAAGTACCATCATAATAAAATTTAATTGGTGCTGTACATTATAATCTCCTAAATTGAGGGTTCTTGTACTCTTGGTTGGTACAAAATCCCTCTAATTCACACCAAAAGCAATTCAATGTTCTGTCTGTTTGGCATATAGGGTTTCCTAACATACAATTAGAATCTGAAACTAGGATGCCTTAGCATTTGTTATGACTGTAGGTCAGACTCACTACTCTGGGGTTCATCTATCATTCTATCCGTTTATGATTTATTTTATAACACCAAAAATTTCATTGCAGAATAAAAATAAACCACAGTACTGTTTTCCCCTTTAATGAGGAAAGGGGGCATGAGATTTGAGCATTGGAAACTAAAAAGAGAATGGTCTCTTTTCTGATGTTTACTAGAAACAATATGATAAATTAAAAATAAATAACTGTACACCAGTTACAGTTTTCATTAATATAAGATCAATTGATCCATTGAATAAAACAAAGAGAGTAATTTAAATAAATAAAGGAATTCAAAGTTTGCACAAAAATCCTTAGTTAAAAATGAATTTTTGTTGTTGTTGCTATAAACCTAAATTCAGCATATGCATTCTGAACAAAACAAAGAAATTCTCAAACGACTTATATAAAATAAACCTTATACAAATTCCAATATAGATACATGTATTCTATTCTCTCCCAGTGGCCTTGGAGTCTGAGGGTTCCGTGCAGTATATTAGCTGTTCCTGCCATGCACAGAGTGGCCTGTCTATTCTTGAAATCTTGTGTGACCATTTGATCTACCAGCAGCTGGTGTTTTGAGACTTTCTGATCCCCTTCTGAGTACTGTTCTTGTACTGATTAATATGCCCATTGATCTTGGAGGCTAGCAGGTGATTAGTCGATAGTTAGATAGTGTTATTCCCTTGTGAGGGTCCTTTAAGATCAGTATTGTTCTGCCTTGTGTTTAGGCAGTCAGGGTGGCAGCATGTTAGTAGCTGCTTTTTTAGTGCTGGTAAGTATTTTAATGCATTGTTATTGGAAAAATATCAACCTCTATTTCAACGTGGGGGACCATGCTATGGCATTTTTGGCCCCATATCACTACAGCACATAAATCTAATTTGCTGGAGAATATAGAAATATAAATAAATACATACCAAAAGAGTTGTGGTGGGGAAAAAAGTGTGTATGAAGGCCTCTGACAGGATCCGATGGACCTACCTATTCAAAACCCTGCAACACGTGGGGCTGGGAGCAAATACACAACGCTGGATAGAGGCGTTGTATCATGAACCTACGGTGCACATAGTGGTCAATGGTGCACTCACCGGGGCATTCCCCATACGCAATGGCACCCTACAGGGCTGTCCCCTGTCACCACTACTGTTCGTGCTGGCCCTGGAGCCATTCCTAACCCACGTCCGACATAATGACGACATCACTGGCATACAGACAGGCAACGTGCACCACAAGGTTGCCGCATTTGCGGACGACCTATTATTGGTAACTAACCCGGAGATTTCCCTCCCCAACATAGTGAGGACCCTTTAGACATTCGGACATATCTCAGATATAAAAATTAATCACACCAAGTCATACATCCTCAATGTAAGCATACCGACGGCACGAGCCACCCCCCTACAGCGCAGTTTTCCCTTTCAGTGGTCTGACCACCGGATCAGATATCTGGGAATCTGGCTGACCACAAAGAGCGGTGATCTGTTCCGGGGAAACTTTGCTGCCATGACACAGACGTTCCAAAAGGAAATGAGAGACTGGTCATTCCCACACATATCGTGGTAGGGAAGAATCCAGGTCATAAAGATGAACTTTCTCCCACACCTATTATATCTCTTCCAAGCGATACCCATTACGATACCCAAAACACACTTCCATACCCTTAACACTGCAATGACCACCTATATATGGAACAACCAAAGACCCCGACTAAGGCTGGCCACACTCATGCAACCCAAAGACAGAGGGGGTCTAGCCCTCCCAGATTTTTACTTATACCATGTGGCCACACACCTTCAGAGGGTGGTAGACTGGACAAAAGGGGGAGTGAACAAACTATGGAAGGGGGTCGAGGAGGCGGAGGCGGGTAGACCAATCTCCGAACTGCCCTGGGACAGAGACCCCAAGGGCAAGGGAGCCATGTCTGTATATACGAAACACATATGGTGGAAGGCTGTGAAAGCAGGGAACCTAGCACCGTACCCTTCCCCGCTCCTGCCACTGACCCATAACGATGACTTCCAACCAGGGCTGGACCCAAAAGCATTTAGAGACATCCTACCAACCCCCTCACCACGTCTACATCACATCGTAAGGGGGGAAAATGCAGAACATTGACAGACCTGATGGGAGAGACACCACCGACCTTTATGCACTACTTTAAATACGCACAACTGATCAAATATATCCACTCCCTGCCACAGGGACCAGCACTCAACAGGGAGCATACCACATTCGAAAAGCTATGCCAACACCCAGACCCAATCCCACATGGAGTCTCTCTACTGTACTTCACACTCCAAGCAGAGACCCCCACAGCGAAACTCTATTCATGGGAAAGTGGGAAACAGCCCTGGATAGATCACTCACAGATAGGGAATGGGACTCTATATGCTACTTCACACACCACTGCTCGACACACAGCAGAACGCAAGAGACAGCATATAAGCTATTGACACACTGATATAAAACACCATACACGATGCACAAAATAGACGCAGCCCACACAGAGATGTGTTGGAGATGCGAGAGAGAGGTGGGCACCATGCTACACATCTAGTGGGAATGTGACAGGATCAAACCGTATTGGAATAAGATACATGAGATATTGGGGAAGTTCTCTGACTCGCCCCCCCTGGAACCGGCCGAAATGCTATTACACCATACATCCATCACGAGATCAAAGTACAAGAACTCCATGATGGTTAGAATATTAAACGTAGCTAAACAACTCCTTCCCCAATTCTGGAAACAAAAGATAACTCCCCCCCTTTCAGCTTGGTTTGATTAGATGGAGGAGCTCCGATCTATAGAGGAGCTGAACATGACAGCCTCAGCAACCCCCTCGAAATACACAGACATATGGACGCACTGGATCCTAGAGACAGCAAAGGAGGAATTTCAACAGAGACTCTGACTGAACACATAGACGACACCCACTACTGCTTCCCCCTCCTCTGCTCCTCCCACCCCCGTAACACGACCCGCCCCCCCCAACACCCCTACGGTTCCTGCCTACCATAGCAACCAATCGGTCACGACAGACCGGGAAACTACACCCTACTGTGCACAGATAGAGTAGAGGGACAAAAAAACGGGGAACATGAACCAGACAATGGAACTAGGGAAGCCAAGGGCTATGTGACCTGTCACCATAGGATGACCACAAAAGGGACTTAATGACCCCTCTATACTCTGGCTGGACGGGGAGGGCCCTACCTCACCGGACCACAGAGGGGGGACCTCTGGAAGGGAGACTGTGGACAGACACCCAGATCAAAGGCTGTAATGCTATTGACATACCTAGCTTTAGCGACTGATGAAAGTTATATAGCAAACTCACCCCCTACATCGGCAGGAAGATCGGTAAACAAGGGAAGCATGAAGGCTATAGCCACGCCATGTGTCTGGGATGGAAATAAATAACAACACAATGCACTCCCATTGTTAAATTGATATTGCTGACTAAGGTCTGCTCTTCTGTACTTCTGAATTTAAAATGCAAGGAACCTGCATGTTCAAAACCATGGGGGCCTGCGTGCCCAAACCTACCTGAATACAAAATACCATGTTTACTCCACAGAACGAAAAACAAATAAAAATTATATTTACAAAAAAAAAGTGTGTTTGAAAACCCCTCCAACCTGAAATAAGTGCATAATTAATACATTGCTAAACACAAATACACACACACACCAGTCAATCCATAACACTTGCTTCTCCCACATAAATCTCACTTTAACAGTGCTATCACTACTGCAAGGGATTCTGGGTAGGCGTATGCAAATGAGCTCAACAAAGATGTGGTTCCTTGTGTTTAGCAATGTATTAACTATAAATAAATATATATATATATATATATATATATATATATACATAAAACAAAAATAGTAATGCACTCCACCTTCCTTGATGTACTTGCCCGGTGCTTATCAGCAAACAGATACAGCCAAAAGTACAAGATAGCACTCCAGGGACTTCCAAGTTGAATGAATAAAACTTAGCTTTTATTAGCTCAAAATAAATGATGAAATTTACTGATGAAAGTCTGTGATACAGACTGAAACGTTGATTTTTATTTTGAGCTAATAAAAGCTAAGTTTTATTCATTCAACTTGGAAGTCCCTGGAGTGCTATCTTTTGGCTATATATATATATACACACACACACACACACAATTCATCTTTAACTAACGATGGAATTATACCAAGCAAACAATTCCAAATTTACATTTGTAGTAGCGGGCACTCTGCAGAGCGGTCAACTCCTATTCAATCAGACACAGCTGTAGCCAAGGTTTTTGCAATACCATCTAGTAGTAAAACCTCTGTTAAAATATGTTCCTGTACTGTGCATTGTAAAGTTTATTTAAAAAAATAAAAATAAATACAGGACGTTTTACATGAAACACAGCCATACAATAAACCCACAAGAATTCCATTAAATTATTAAAAATAGGGTAGGCGGGGGGCGGGGCCTGACCGCCATACTGGTCAGATGCATGAGGCATGAGCTCTGTACAAGCCCTGCAAAATCACCAATTACTCAGCAATACTCACATTTCTTGAACCGGTACCAACGCCGGGAACACCTAGAGTGAACTGGGTGCCGTCCCGGACTCAGGCAGCACATGAATTGAAGAAGCATAAGCCTCCAGCCTGTTGCGGCCTGGTGTGATGCTGCAGCGGGAGAGGCGGCCGATCTCCACGCCCGATCCTAGCCAGGCAATCCGGTGGAAAGACCCTGTGCACCCCCTCCCTTTGGACCAATGGGGGATAACCCAGTCCTCATTTGGCAAGCTTGTCTCCTCAACGAAGGCTTTCAGTGGCTAGCATGAACCCAAGTGACATACCCAAAATGGCTGCCGCAACTTAGTTTCCTTGCACCCAAGCAGACACGGAGTACCAAAGATGGAGAGCCCTCTTCAATGCCCGATTTGACGCCTTATGTGAAAAATTTGTCTCCAAGTGGCTGGCCGAACCGCACTACCTCCAGCACCAGAGGCTCAAAAAACACTACTGCCAACTCAAAGGCCGCTCGGTATATAGCCCTGAAGCATCATCCAAGCAGACGGAGAACAATCCGCCGCCGGCAGTGACCGTCCAGCAAGACACTCCGCAACTCCCAAATGGGGAAGAAAGGGAACTCCCAAAGCATCAGAGCTCAAGGCTCACTGAACCAGTCATTCATGCTAATCAAGTGCAGTGACAACCTTCCTCCGACTGAATGCCTCTGGACTTGTCCAACAGTGCAGCCCTACCACATACTGCGGGTGTTGTCCAGCCATTTATGGATGCCGCTTTTTTCTTCTCAGGCATTCACAGCACAAGTTTATCAAGCATTATTATTGCTATGTTTAATTTCTGTCCATTTTTATTATTATTACGTTCCTTTATTAGCGTGTTGTATACTTTATCTCATAAGTGAAGTTCCAGTGGTATACATAGCCTGATTTAACAACATAAGTTAGCACATTACAACTCACTTACAATGTCTTGCATGCAGGGTAGTTAGTATTCTTAGTCTGTGACAAGTAGTTTTAAACCACAACTAGCCATGCTTCTCTAACATGTACTAATAATGAAAAATGTGCCGTTATATCTCATGCCATGTTATTGTCTTTTCTGGAAAGCTTACACCTGCTACCGTGGCTCTGTAAGCATATCTGTATATCTTATGCACAAAAAAAAAAAAAATGTTCAAAAAATAGGGTAGGCAATCACAATAAATTATAGTGGACAATAAACCTTAAAGTTAATAGCAAACAAGGCAGAACAGGACAAGCTATGATGCTTGTTTTTAAAATCACTTTGGTGAAGTTAATGAGGAACTGTATATAAATGTACATATATCAATGCAAAAGGGTTTGGCTACAATAGGCTCAGATACAATAAAAAACAGTTTGTTCTGAAAATCCAATGATTTCCATATTCTCTAGAGGTTTTTTTTCTTAAATTTAGTTATAAATAAACAGTAATTGTTATTCACAAAAGTGGGTGTTATAGAACGAAGGAACGACCCGTATTAAAAAGCGATATGCAATAAATCACTGCACCGTCTGTTTTTACGTCCAAACCTACACAAAATACATTATCTGAAATTGCCTGTTTTTCTTTTTTTTTACATATTAAAAATGCATTAGCTTTTTGCAAGTTTAATTACTTACTTTGTTTTATAGCCTGTTTATTGTGTCTTCTCACCGTCACACACATACCATTGGAGTTGGAAAAAAATCTGTCTTGTGTATTAAAAAAAAAAAAAAATCAATGGCCACTTTAAAAAAAAAAAAAGAAATGATTAAAATGCTTAAGTTATTCTCATTTTACTATCCTTCAAGGTATAAAGCAGGATCATAGTATCTGCTTAATACCCAGACAGATATTTACCCATCAGGCATTTTGCTTTTTACATGCACATGTCTTGGGTAGTTCCCTAAAAATATTTTAAAAATGACCCAATACACTTGGAACTCAAGACCATCTACCTTTCCGTTCGAACTTGCTACACACTTTGGCTCCATATAAACAAGTATAAACAACTCTATCGCACAGAAAAGCTCTGTGAAGCACACAATGAGCTAGTGGGCAAGGTCCAGAAACGGGTGGTAAATTCTTTTATCAGACACAAAATAGCTGACATGGAAGATTGGTCTAGAATACAAAATGTTAGATTTCATGGGATTGCTGACAGCATCTCGCAGGAGGCCCTTTCTGATTGCATTCAAGGCATTTACAAAGCATTACTACCTGTTGTGAAGGACTCGGACTGGACTTTTGACTGAAGGCACAGACCCCGAAGACCTCCTAGATTCACTGTCAATACTCCAAGTGATGTTGTGTTTCGTTTCCACTACGCTCACTGTAAGGATATGCTACTGAATGCAGCTCGGAAGCTACCCTCACTCCCTTTCCTATAAAGAATTATTCTCCTGTTTGCAGACCTCTCAGCCTCCACAATGGCCAGACAGCACAAATTTATTAACATCACGAAGGAACTACGTAATCACAGAATCCGATATAAATGGGGGTAACCCTCAAAGATCCTTATGTAGAGGAAAGGCAGAACACAAGTAATAGCTGACCCAGAAAAAGGCTAAGTCTCTATTTTCTTTGTTTTGCTTCTTTTTTGTTTCAATTGATTTCCTTTCTTCTTGCTTTTTATATTTTACAAGAGAAGCAGGAGTTGAGAAGCAAAGAAAAACAAAAACACCCTTTAGTTTACTTTGCTGATTTTATCAACTTTATCTATGTCTGCTTTGGGTACTCCAGAAGCATATGCAAACTGTTAAAAGCAATACCATGAGGAAGTACCTTGGGACAGACCTCTTACCGAGATTGCTAGGCCCAATTCATGGCTTAGATATACTTTCACTGAAACCCGACTACATGTATATATCAGTTACCCATATTGTAAATAATTTATCTAGCTAATGGTTCACCTTTTAGGCAGGAAGGCTTCGGGTTTGGGACTGGGGGGACACGGAGGGCGCGACGGGAGGAGTGGGTGCAGGGAGGGAAGGTCTTGCGTGTCACCACTAGCCCACACTGATGCCTCCCTCCATGTTTCCCGTCCACACCGCTCAGTTAAACACATTTGATCATTCTCCTGTTGATATCGCAATGTTATGTATATACAGCAATGTTATGTGACATGGAGTGCAAAAGAAGGCCCAGTGAATGAAAACATCCTTCTAGGCATCTGGATACTGATGTCCACTACAGAGGCATTTGTGAAATCCTTCCCACCTGGAACGATACCAGCCCCCAGTTGTATGAGTACCCCATAAGGGGCCCTGTACGGCCCTTAAGCTGAGTGGAGCCTATGTATACTGTATACTGTGAACTACCTATGTATTACATTTCTATTTTTGTGTTTACCCTAATCCTTTCTACCTTCTGTACCCCACTTGGCATTGCCTTTATGCTTGACAATAAAAAAAAAAAAGAATAAAAATTGTCAAATAAAAAAAAAAAAGAAAACACAGACACTTCCCATGGGAATCCCTGCTACAACTCAGAATTATTTAGAAGCAACATATCCGTCTTCAATGGTGTAAAAAATTACTTACATAAAATTAATTTACACTCATGTACATGTTAAAATTATGATTTCCCCACACATTCTATACAAATTTCGCACTATTCCTATAGCATTACCTAATCACTAATTAATGCCCACACATGGAAAAGAAAACCACCTAGGATAGCTTTTTGTACCACATGGCTACCTTATTCTCAAGGAGGATTAGGCATCTCATGAGTGCATTCATATTATAGGGCCTCAATCCTTGCCCAAGTCTTAACCAAGTCTTATTAATAAGTCAACTAAAATTCTTAGAACAGCCCTGCCGCCGGCCACACTCCATTCATTTTAGTAAGGTTAAAGTGTTTAATTTTGTCCACTTAAGATGTAAGGTATGTTGCAAGCATGATAAAACATTAAAATTTCACAACTGCATATGTATATACAGTGAGGAAAAAATTTAATTGATCCCCTGCTGATTTTGAACGTTTGCCAAAGAAATTATTAGTCTATAATTTTAATGGTAGGTGTATTTTAGCAGTGAGATACAGAATAACAAACAAAAATCCAGAAAAATGTATGTCAAAAAAGTTATAAATTGATTTGCATGTAAATGAGTAAAATAAGTATTTGACCCTTTCGACTTAGTAATTGATGGCAAAACCCTTGTTGGCAATCACAGAGGTCAGACGTTTCTTGTAGTTGACCACCAGGTTTGCATACATCTCAGGAGGGATTTTGTCCCATTCCTCTTTGCAGATCTTCTCCAGGTCATTAAGGTTTCAAGGCTAATGTTTGGCAACACAAATCTTCAGCTCCCTCCGCAGATTTTCAATGGGATTAAGGTCTGGAGACTGGCTAGGCCACTCCAGGACCTTAATGTGCTTCTTCTTGAGCCACTTCTTTGTTGCTTTGGATGCATGTTTTAGGTCATTAATTGTGTTCAGTGTAGTTAAAAATATACAAAAATGCATATATGTACAGCAAAAATTTAATAGAAGTAAAAAAATTGAATAAAAAAAATGGAAATAGAAAAAAAAACATAAAAGCATGAGACACTTTCATTATGTAAAAATACCTTAGTCCAGGAAATGACAAATCTCAAAATCCACATGTGGATACAAAGTGTTAAAATTATGGATGATAATAATTTCTTTGCTGTCTATTATCTTCTCAAAATCTGCACATCTTCTAGGTACATCAACTTTTTTAATTCGTAAAAACATAAGCCCATCTGGATTACTGTTATGCTTTATTTTAAAATGTGAAGATACGCTATGTTGTTCGAACGCTTCTTTAATCTTCATTATGTGTTTTTGTATCCTCGCATTCAGAGGTCTAGTACTAGAGGTCTACTAATAAGCAAGTAGACTCAATGTTCGATGACACACGTGATTATTTTTTTAATTTTATGTGCCCTCGTCCAATCTCTACCTCGGTAATCACCTTCTTCGTACTCTGTGTTCCGACAATTCACACAATTTCCACATCTATGGAAACCATTAGTGATATTACAATTATTTCTTTTTCTGTTTCCTGTTTGGTTGACACTGTTAATTATCCTTGACCTCAATTTCTTAGTTCCCCTGCAGATGAATCTAGGTTTCTGTAGGAGTATTTTGTGTAAAATAATGTCTTTATATAGCATGTTCCAATATTTTTTCATGATTCTTCATATTTGTTTGTTCTGATCATTATATTGAAATATGAACAGCAAGATTTCTAGATGTTCTGTTTCCCCTCTTTGTAAAAGTAAAGATTTCATATCAGTTTTTGCTTGTCTTCTTTTATTGCTTGCAGATAAATTTTTTTATCATATCCCATTTCTTCAGAGGCCTCCTGGAGTTTAATCTAGTTTCATCTGCAGGGGAGCTAAGAATTTGAGGTGAGGGATAATTAACAGCAACTACCAAACAGGAACCAGAAGAGCGAATAATTTTAACATCACTAATGGTTTCCATAGATGTGGAAATTGTGTGAGTATTTTATTGTAAATATACATATATATTTTGCATTTTTAAAAACTTTTTCTAAGAAAGTTGGCTAGTATTTTTTTTCTAGATTCATAAGAAGGATGTTTAATATATATATATATGTATGTATATATATATATATATATATATATATATATATATGTATACATATATATATATAAAACATTCCAATTGCTTGCATTCCTGGATTAATAGTAAAAAGCCTGGTGCTTAACAGCCAAATAATAGAAATAAAGTAATGATAGCACTCCAAGGACTTCGCAAATATTGTGAAAAAACTTAGCTTTTTATTCAGGCATCTGCCACAGAAGATCAACGTTTCAGTTCTCTAAGGAGCTGAAACGTTGATCTTCTGTGGCAGATGCCTGAATAAAAAGTTAAGTCTTTTCACAATATTTTCGAAGTCCTTGGAGTGCTATCATTACTTTATTTATATATATATATATATATATATATATACATTTCTTAAGGAACTGTTCTCACAAAATAGGTGTTTTTGGACCAAATGATCACCCGAAACCGAATGATTGAGACTTTCGGAACAGAGAACAGAGACCGAATTGAGACTTGGAACTCAAGCGTGTTCTCTTGGATCGTATAATGGAAATTTGCTGGAGCCACGAATGATGACCGGGAAGGATGTCAGACACCGAACTGAAAACCATCAATCTGGCAGAATATTTAAACTGAGAACTTGGACATTGTTTTTACTGACTAAATAAGTTTGTGTTTACTGAAGAAACTCATTTCAGACATATTACAAACTTGCATAATAAAGCAAAAAGGGTATGGGGGGCACACCCTAAATATGCTTTTTCCAGGAATGGTGCTCTTACAACGGTTTGGTACTCCAGCATCAGAGGCCCATTTGGAGGTGACCACAGGAAAGTATAAATTTGAGTAGGTTTTGGATAGTAATGTCACTTTAATTATAATTTTCATTTGGTATAGAGCAGATCTAAGATATTCATTGTGAGTATATACATCAAAACACTATCACTTTAATTGTTTAGTTTTGACTCTGCATTTTTTTTAAATTGCGTTTAGCACATTCATTTTGCATTATATATTTTCATAATGCTCTTGCAACATATTTTTTTAAAATACACATATTTAGCACTGGCACTATATAATTTGTCTCCCACGTTTGAATTAGTGTAGGACCCACCGATATTGGGGAACTGTGAAATAGTGGTGATCTTAACCCACTATGGCCATATAGTGGAACTGAATACCCATATTTGTTTGCTAAGATAGGTGATTTTAAGTAGCCTTATAAAATGTAAAAAATATTGTTATGTGTGCACTGTTCCTTAATCTGTGTTATGTATATATTTTGGTCTCTATCGCAGCACCATTCCTGAGAAAAGCAAGTTCCAGGTGTGCCCCCAATACATTACAAACAGAAATATGCACATGCTTACATACAGTGAGGGAAAAAAGTATTTGATTTTGAACATTTGTCCACTGACAAATAAATGATAAGTCTATAATTTTAATGGTAAGTGTATTTAAATAATGAGAGACAGAATAACAAAAAATAAATCCAGAAAAACGCATGCCAAAAAAGTTAGAAATTGATTTGCATGTCAATGAGTGAAATAAGTATTTGATCCCCTCTCAATCAGCAAGATTTCTGGCTCCCAGGAGTCTTTTATACAGGTAACGAGCTGAGATTAGAAGCACTGTCTTAAAGGGAGTGATCCTAATCTCAGCTTGTTACCGGTATAAAAGACACCTGTCCACAGAAGCAATCAATCAATTAATCAGATTCCAAAGTCTTTACAATGGCCAAGATCAAAGAGCTGTCCAAGGATGTCAGGGACAAGATTGTAGACCTACAAAGGGCTGGAATGGGCTACAAGACCATCACCAAGCAGCTTGGTGAAAAGGTGACAAAAGTTGGTGCAAATATTCACATATGGAAAAAACACAAAATAACTGTCAGTTTCCCTTTGGTCTGGTGCAAGATCTCACCTTGTGGAGTTTCAATGATCATGAGAACAGTGAGGAATCAGTCCAGAACTACGGGAGGATCTTGTTAATGATCTCAAGGCAGCTGGCACCATAGTAACCAAGAAAACAATTGGTAACACACTATGCCATGAATGATGGAAATCCTACAACGCCCGCAAGTACCTCCTGCTCAAGAAAGCACATGTACAGGCCCATCTGAAGTTTGCCAATGAACATCTAAATGATTTAGAGGAAAACTGGGTGAAAGTTTTGTAGTCAGGTAAGACCAAAATCGAGCTCTTTGGCATCAACTCAACTAGCCATCTTTGGATGAGGAGGAAGGCTGCCCATAACCCCCAGAACACCATCCCCACCGTCAAACATGGAAGTGGAAACATTATGAGTTGGGGTGTTTTTCTGCTAAGAGGACAGGACAACTGCACTGCATCAAAGGTACGATGTACTGTTAAATCTTGGGTGAGAACCTACTTCCCTCAGCCTGGGCATTGAAAATGAGTAAGTGGATGGATTATCTCGGCAAAGGAGAAGTGCTCACTAACACAGATTTAGACAGATTTGTGAACAATATTTGAGAGAAATAGGCCTTTTGTGTACATAGAAAAAGTCTTAGATCTTTAAATTAAGCTCATGAAAAATGGGGGGAAAACCAAAAGTGTTGCGTTTATAATTTTGTTCAGTGTATTGCTAAGAAAGCTGGCTAGTTTCTTAGTTTATTTTTTTATAGATTCATAAGAAGCATTTTCTAATATATATTTTTAAATATTTTCCTAAGGAATCGATACTGTTCTCACATACAGGGCTGCCATCAGAAATTTTGGGGCCCCTGACACAGCTCAAGGTCTGGGCCCCCCGGTGCCTGCACCCGAGTCCGCCCAAAGTGCTGTTCCCCCCCCCCTCCGAGTCCGCCCACAGGAATGCAGTGTCTGCAGAGCCGGTGCAAGGATTTTTGCCGCCCTAGGCAAAAGTAAAGTTTGCTGCCCCCCCCCATGTGACATCACAATGCCCCACCCATAGGATCTGCATGTTAACTAACACCAGTGCTGCAGTGCCGCCTTGTTTACATTAAAAGGCCTGCAGGGACAGGCTAGACACCAGAACCACTACATTAAGCTGTAGTGGTTCTGGGGACTATAGTGTCCCTTTAATGTGAGGTAAATTAGAGATTAGTGCCACGAATAATATACTAGATTGCCTACTTACAAGCAGATGAGGATGATGATGGGCTGTGGCTGCAGTCTGGCTCCACTGGTCTGGTGTAGAACAGGCTCTCTGGAGGCGTTTTGTAACTGTGGTCACAAAAATCAATGTTCTGGGATCAACGGGAATCAGCTCCATTTTTTTGAGGGCCCTTTACACAGCTCAAGGTCTAGGTCCCAGGGTCCACCTTCATGTTCCACCAATGAGTTTGTTCACAGGGAGTGGAGTGTGTGTGTGTGGGGGATGTCCTGATGTGTGTAAGGAATGCATTGTGTGAATCTGTGTAAGGGCTGCAAGATGAGTTTGTGTATGTATGGGATGCAGTGTGTGCGTCTGTAAGGGATGCATTGAGTGTGTGTAAGGGGTGCATTGTGTGTGATGGATGTCAATCTCTCCCCCTCCCCCCGTCAATTTCCTTCTCCTTCTCCCCCCTCCAATTTCCTTCTTCTTCCCCTCCCTCCCTCCAATTTCCTTATTCTCCCCCTTTCTCCAATTTCCTTCTTCTCCCCCTCTCCTTCTTCTCCCCCTCTCCTTCTTCTCCCCCCTCTCCAATTTCCTTCTTCTCCCCCACCCTCCAATTTCCTTCTTCTCCCCCTCCCTCTCCAACTTCCTTCTTCTCCCCCTCCAATTTCCTTCTTCTCCCTCTCTCTCTCATTTCCTTCTCCCCTCCAATTTCCTTCTTCTCCCCCCCTGTAATTTCCTTCTTCTCCCCCCTCCAACTTCCTTCTCAAATTTCCTTCCCCCCACTCCCCCAAATTTCCTTTCCCCCCCCAAATTTCCTTCCC
>OW240922.1:66943314-67108492 GCA_933207985.1 Pelobates cultripes | reverse complement strand
GATCACTGAGTCTGCGTCTGTCAGTGACGTCTGTGTGTTTGTCATTGAGTGTGTGTGACTGTCAGTGTGTATACACCAATGAGTGTAGCGTGGCCGAGCGGTGCGGAGCACGGTACAGGAGCTTTTATTTCCTGTGCCCGGCCAGACGCTCCGCACGGCCACGCTACAAGAAAGGTAGGAGGCACACCAGGAAGGGGAGGGGACCACTAACGGGGTGGAGGGTGCACCTAGGGACAGGGAGAAGAGAGGAACACTAACGGACAGGAAAGGTATGGGACCACTAAGGGATGGGAGGGAAGAGGAGCTGGATGTGAAAGAAACACACAGCTGGGCTTAAGAAGGGGAAAAAGAGAGACACAGAGGGGCTGGGGGGAGACAGATGGGCTGGAGGTGAAAGAGACACACACAAAGGAGCTGGGAAGAGTAAAAGACACAAAGGGGCTAGGAGAGAAGGAGTCACACACAGGGGCTTGGAAGAGTAAGACAAAATCTGGGAAGATGTAAGAGTCAAACAAAAAGGGGAGATAAGAGACATACAAGGGGGGTTGTAAGAGATACACTGAAGGGAGTAAGACATTTAAAAGAGGGGATAAGAAACACAAAAGGGAGTTTAACAAGCACAAAGGTAAAGATGTTATTTTTTTGGAGGGGGAGTGCGGAAACATGCATCTTCGCCTATGTACCAAAAAATCCTTGCACTTTTCCTGTATCTATCTCTCTATCTATCAATCTCTCTATTTATCTATATATCTATCAATCTCTCTATCTATCAATCTCTCTATCTATCCAGCAATCCATCCATCCATCCATCTAATCTAAGTGTTTATCATTCTAATCTTAATATGTAATCAGTCACGGAGTAATTCACTTAAATAACTGTAGCAAATTCAAATGTCAGAATGTAGGTTTAAATAACTTCTCCGATATCTGAGCCTTCATTTTGTAATTTGACTTTTTATTTCATTGTAACACACTGATCTGTGCTAATCCCTGAAACGTAAATCTATCACTAGTTCGTATCTTACGGAGATTTTGGTAAAGATGTAGATAAACAGGTATAAGATGGACAGGAAGATCTGGATCCTTTTCCCACCGAAGCGTTTCTGCAGATATTCCGGCATTGTAGTGACCTGCAACAGATAAATAAATCATTATAAACTAGGCAAAGATTAAAGACCAACCAATGTTTAATCAGCTTGTAGCAGAGAAAGGACAGAATATTACAAATATACTTCAATATATAACTCCCAAATGTCCTGGGTCCCCATGGATAGTCCTGATCTCTGAAACCTGTCCTGTTCTCAGGCTGCTGCTCTGGTGTCCGGCTACCAGGAGCCATCAAAGGTCCCTCAAAATAGCAGTGTGAGCATTAAATGGAGTGAGCGTTGAGTTGGTTGGCTGGTAACATGTGATACTCGTTAAATGCTCCCTGTAAGCTACTTGGTACAGAGTGCGTCACTGGAATGCCAATCCTTTATCATTTTTAAAGAGTTGTAGATGCATGGAGCAGCCGCCCATTTCAGATGGTAGAACTTAGATAAATTCTGTAAGAGTATGTTTCTTACCCCAGCTGATATGTATATAGGTAAAAAGAACCAGGCCAAAGCAAGGACGCAGAACAAGCCCTGCAAAAAAACAAACAAAATACAGTGGTTACAATCCAAACAATTTCAAAAAGACAAAAACTGTATATTAGCAAAAATAACTTACTGGTATTTTTTTTCAATCTTGTGTAACATCTTTAAATGAACAGTCCAGGCACCATGACCAATACAGGGTACTGTAGTGGTTATGGTGTCAGGAGTTACCTGATGCCCCCTATGTAGGTAGTCATACCACTGGAGAATGATTTGACTACTTACCTGCGGTCTGTCAGGCAGAGCTCCCCACCTATCCTCTTCTGCTCTGGAGAGCCTGAGTAACTACTCCATTAGCTCTCCTGAGCCAATCCCTGACCCCTCTCAGTCAATGAGTAGAGCCCTGTCCCGAGGCAGGCAGCAGCACTGCAGTGATTATAGTACCTGGAGGGCATCTCCTGTGGGGGCTGCTGGGAGCCATTCCCTGCCTACTCTCTACAGAGTAAGCATACCTCCCAACATTTCAAATTGACAAAGAAGGACACTTACATTTTAGGGGCGTGATGGGGGAGAAATTTTAGGTGACTTACTGATAATTTATAAAACTAAAACTTAATTTAGAACAAGAATAATGTATCTTATTCACACAGACTGATTTCTAAACACATTCATTGTAGTTTAAAGACACATTACTGGGAGTATTATTGCAGTGGAGCTCTGTTATACACTTAGACACATCACTGGGAGTATTATTGCTGTGGAGCTCTGTTTTACACTCAGACACACCAACAATATGGAGCTCCTAGAAAAGAAGGACATTAGGATAGAAAAAAAGAGACAAAGGGATTTGTGCCTAAAATAAGGACTGTCACTTCTAAACAGGGACACATTTTCCCATTGTGCTGAGCATCCCATCCATCCACTAAGGGTGCTCCTTTGGAGGTGACACAGGAAAGCTTAAACTGAGGAAAGCTTAAATTGAGGAGTCTCTTAAAGCAGTTCATACTGCAAGTAAGAATTGCAAGTTGGCATGTAAATCTCCCATGTTAAAATGAGTGTAGGACCTACCGATATTAGCGTACTGTGATGTACTGGTGAGCTTAACTTGATATGACCATATTTATTTGCTAAGATAGGGAATTTTAAGTGGCCTTGTTAAACGTAAAGCTGTATTTTTGTCTGTGTCTGCATTGTTCCTTGAATCTCCCTCATAAATTTTAATTCTAAGAACTGAATTGAAAAAAAAAAAATCTCAGCATATGATTCCTCATTCTTACGTTTACGCTGCTTATGGTCTTTTTAAACAAGAGAAGCCAGGTATACATTTTAATTTACTCAATGTGTCATCTGAGCTCTTTCAGCCAGTGAATGTTTTGAATGAGTTTTTGAGTTTGGACTAAAACAGACATCTGGCATGATCAGCTCTGAGAAGAGTGGAAGCAGCATGGGTGACCAGAAGAACCCAGATAAGTGTCAAACCGTGCTGACTCTTTTACAAATTAGACTGAGACAGCGCCAGCACACTCCTGACACCATATCCACTACAGAAGCTGTAAATGTTGCTTGGAGTGTTGCTTTAAGTGTTGAACTGTGTTTTTATTTACAAGGATACTACAGGCACCAAACCAACATTAGCTTAATGAAGCAATTTTAGAATATAGACCATGCCCCTGCAGTCTCACTGCTCAATGCTCTGCCATTTAGGACTTAAATATAAAAATGTTTTAATGCATGTAGCCCTAGCCACACCTCCATGGCTATGACGGACACATCCTGTATGGAAAAATAATTTCATTTTCAATCAGATGTTAACTTACTTTAGAGGTTTATATTTCCTGCTCTGTAAATTGAACTCCTGCGGGGTCTAGAAGGTTATGAACAGGACAAGAGATACGAAATTCTAAATTAAATAGAATATGCAAGAAAGGAAGTATAAATATCAGAACTCTCTTCACGCACCAAAACTGCTTTATTAAGCTAAAGTTGTTTTTGTACCTATTAGTGTCCCTTTAAGATCAGCGAAAAGGTTTAATGCTGAAACAAGTCATTTTTTATCATGTTGATTATCTTCTGTCCAGTTCCACTTCAGTGATTGCATTTGCAATTCAAGATAGGACAATACTGTATACTGAAATGTATAGCATTAATCTAAAACATATTTCTATACAAGGAAAAGAAGAGATTAAAATGGATTGGACTGGTGGCTTCTCTTTTGAAGCCTACAATACAAACCTACCACTTGCTGTTTTTACAAGGTGCATTCTCATATAACTAATTCACTCAACAGGACATTTCTGTAAACATGACAGTTAACTAAGGTTTTATAACTGCATCCATATCACATCATTATTTGTTAAAATGCTTGCTGTTTTTAGAATTAAATACTTTCCAAATGTATTCACAGATAGCAGTGAAGCAGGAATCAGAGTTTTTAATATATTACTTTAAACTTTAAATTACCAGAGGGCATGCAAACGTATTCGGCATAATATTAAATAAATACATAGGCGTGCGCAGCCTATTGCATTAGGGTGTGCACCCTAAAGCACAAGCACACGCCACGTATATATATATGTATGTATGTATATATATATGCGTATATATATATATATATATATACATACACATATACACACACACACACACACACACTGCTGTGTGTGTGTGTGTGTGCTGTGTGAGGGTGCTGTTAGTGTGATGTGTGTGTGACGGTGCTGGTAGTGTGCTATGTGGGTGAGGGTGTTTGTGTGTGCGTGCTTGTGAGGATGCTGTTAATGTACTGTGTGTGAGGGTGCTGTGTGTGTGCGCTTGTGAGGGTGCTGTTAATTAACTGTGTGTGAGGGTGCTGTTTGTGTGTGAGGGTACTGGTAGTGTGCTGTGTGTGTGTTTGTTAGGGTCCTGTTTGTGAGGGTACTGTTAGTGTGCTGTGTGTGTGTGAGGGTGCTGTTTGTGTGCTGTGTGTGAGGGTGCTGTGTGTGTTTGTGAGGGTGCTGTATGTGTGTGTGGGTGCTGTATGTGTGTTGGTGCTGTGTATGTCTGTGGGTGCTGTGTATGTCTGTGGGTGCTGTGTATGTGGGTGCTGTATGTGTGTGGGTGCTGTGTATGTCTGTGGGTGCTGTGTATGGGTGCTGTATGTCTGTGGGTGCTGTGTATGTCTGTTGGTGCTGTATGTGTGTGGGTGCTGTGTATGTCTGTGGGTTCTGTGTATGTCTGTGGGTGCTGTGCATGTCTGTGGGTGCTGTATGTGTGTGGAAAAGGTATGTCTGTGGCGCTGTATGTGTGTGGTGCTGTGTATGTCTGGTGTTTGCTGTATGTGGCTGCGGGTGCTGTATGTGTGTGGCGCTGTGTATGTCTGTGGGTGCTGTATGTGTGTGGTGCTGTATATATGTCTGTGGGTGCTGTGTGTGTCTGTGGGTGCTGTATGTGTGTGGGTGCTGTATGTGTGTGGGTTCTGTATGTGTGTGGGTAATGTGTATGTGTGTGGGTACTGTATACCTGTGGGTGCTGTATGTGTGTGGGTGCTGTGTATGTCTGTGGGTGCTGAATGTGTGTGGGTGCTGTGTATGTCTGTGGGTGCTGAATGTGTGGGTGCTGTGTATGTCTGTGGGTGCTGAATGTGTGTGGGTGCTGAATGTGTGTGGGTGCTGTGTATGTCTGTGGGTGCTGAATGTGTATGTATGTGTGGGTGCTGTATGTGTGTTGGTGCTGTATGTCTGTGGGTGCTGTATGTGTGTGGGTGCTGTGTATGTCTGTGGGTGCTGTGTATGGGTGCTGTATGTATGTGTGGGTGCTGTATGTGTGTGGGTGCTGTGTATGTCTGTGGGTGCTGTATGTGTGTGGGTGCTGTGTATGTCTGTGTTTGCTGTATGTATGTGGGTGCTGTATGTCTGTGGGTGCTGTGTATGTCTGTGGGTGCTGTGTATGTCTGTGGGTGCTGTGTGTGTGTGGGTGTTGTATGTGTGTGTGCTGTATGTGTGTGCTGTATGTGTGTGTGCTGTATGTGTGTGTGGGTGATTGTGGGGGGTGGAGGTGGGGGTACATTAATTGCTATCCCCCCTCCCTTCTTACCTTTTATAGGGAGGGGATATAGTGCTGCTGCTTCCATCCCTGGTGGTCCAGTGGAGAGTGAACTCTAGCCCCTCCCTGTGGGGCTAGAGTTCACTCTCGCGAGATTTGAGTGTTGCCGTGGCAACGCTCATATCTTGAGAGAGGAACCCGGCGGAGCTGCTGGCAATAGCTCCGCCGGGTCCTCTCCTGCCTCCCTCCCTGCATGTGGGTCAGTGGGGAGGGAGGCTGAGAGCAGAGCCGGCGCTCAGATAGCGCCGGCTCTGCATGAGCCTACAGGGGAGATCCTGAGATCTCCCCTGCCGGTCTCAATATACATAGGCGTGCGCGGGGATTAGGGTGTGCCCAGGCACACCCGGCACACCCCGTGCGCACGCCTATGAATAAATACCCCATTAAAAGTAATAATATGATAGAATAAATTAAATGCATTTACAGATCAAAGATCAGATTAAAAATAACTTTATGGCATCTCAGGTCTGATATGACTACAAATCATCAGAGTTTGTATTTGGAAATAAACAGGTATCAGGCGTTACTATTAGAATTCCTCATTAAAAAAATATATTCACTTTACGTCACTTGATAAAGCCTACATATAGGTGACATGCATTATGAATATTTTAGTGTTGTTTTCATTTGCAATAAGATATATTTGGCACATTCATATTTGTGTCTTGGCTATAGAATCTATTGGTTTCTATTTTCACTTTATTTTCACTATTATCACTTTGAGAAAGCCTCTTGCCAGGTGAAATGCGTTAAGTATATTTATTATTGTTATCTACCTCACTTTGAGTGTATTTTTTCTTTTTTTATATTTTTATATTAATTACCTCGCCACTATGCACTGGAGAAGCCTGGTTGCCCGCCTGCTGCATTTAGACTATGGCCCCATGTTGAAACGCTTGATTTTCCCCTGCGAAGACACGAAAGCCGGGTCATTCGGTGCTTGCCCTGTTTGAGCGGTGATACCCCAGATAGCTATGCCATGGAGCCCATTCGTATAATGAAAGACTATGGGAAAGACTTCAGTAATAATGTGCGCTCAGATCTGAGCTATCTAGGGATATGTTGAATGTACCTGTTTTGTGCAATGGCTGCACAGTTATATATTTTTATGTGTTTTATTGTCTTTTGTTGCCAATGCGTTCAATGGAGTTTTGCCTCTGTCCTTGGAGATAATTGGATTACTTCTCAATTATCTCCAGGATAGAAGACTCTGTGAAACTGGTTTTGGGCAGAAAAGCCATGTTTCATTTGGTCACAAAGGACTTCGATCTATCTTTTGAACCAATGGACCAATTTGGATGATTTTGACATATGTTTGTATTTGGAGTATGCTGATTCTGAAAATGTAAGTTTATTTGAATGTGGAAATATAACAGATATGTGCACAGTGTGGCAGACAGTTACTATGAAACTCTATACACCTCAAAGTGGTATCCCCTTTACCACTTAACAATCAACAATATACATACATAAATCAGGTGGAGCTTCTTAAAATGATAGTATAACAGATATTCTGTAAAATAAAATGTAGACCATAGTGCAATACAGTAGTAAAAATTAAATAAAAATATGTATGCAGTAGGTTATCCACTCACAAGCCTGGAGTCATAATCTCATATGACTCGGATGGTGTGTGCCTTTGGACTATTCCAGGATGTCCAAAATCCTTTTTCCATGCAGGACTCTGTTGGTGGTCACTCCCAGACAAAAACTGTCAGGTCAGCAATGGGTTTCCTCAAGAATATAATTTTATTCCAAATCAAAATAAAAGAATCATAAATAAAAATAAATAAAAGCTTAAATAGGGCTATATAGTCCTTTAAAGTCCTTTTAGAATAGCCAAAATGTGTTTCGCCTGATGCAACAGGCTTCCTCAGTCGGCTTTGTGATCTTCTCCTCAGTCTCTCAAATTTTAAAAAGTCTGCTTTTTTTCACTTCCGGGTTCCGGGTTATGTCTCTATGGAACGCAATTGTGCGTTCCAGTGACGTCACTTCCGGTTTCGTCACTTCCGGATCCTATTCTCCGTCGACCTGGAACGCATTTATTCCTCTTATATCACTTCCGCGTTCCGGTCTCGGTCAGTTGGAACGCATAATGCGTTCCACTGACGTCATCTCTCGGCATCTCTGTTGTATTTAAAACAAACTGCATAGTTTTCAACAAATTTGTGTATTTCTCATCAATATATTTATGTATTAATACTGGCAATATATTTTGCATATATATATGTATCTATTGCTAAATTCTATATGTGTATTTAAAATTACTGCTTTGCATACTATACAAATGTCATACAAGGATAATTACCTTTACAAATAACTTTAGCTTCTGAAAGTGTCTATGCAATATACAAAACATATTGCCTGACAATGTTTTACAAAAAGAGCATAATACCAATATATGAAAATATATTTTCATTGTGTAAGTGGTCTAGACTTTAAAGTGGTCTTGTGCCTTAAAGTGCTCTTATATATTTTTAAAGTGCTCTTATGGTGTTTCAAAATTAATGTTCGAATGAATACCATTTCAAAAACTGAAAAATATAAAAATCTAAAAAATATGAAAAAATATAATAGCCAAATGATGTCCTTCCTTAAAATATTATGGTTAAAACTGTTAAAATATATTGGAAATCCTCTATAATAGACGGGAATTCTATTCTCTTAAAAATATATAAAAAAAAAAAAAAGGGAAAAAATAATTATATAAAAAATTATTATTAAAAAATATATATATAAAAAATATATATGAAATATATATATATTCAATAATGTAGGGGAGCTTAGTTCATGAAATGGCATAGTTCCAAATCTTGGTTTAAACCATGTGGTGCCATAGTGTTAAAGTTAAAAATAAGTTTCATTTCTTCTATTCCTATTTTTTTAATATAATCTCCTCCTCTCCAGTCTTTTTTAACCAATTTTACTGTGCAGAAGAATAGTCCTTCAGGATCTTGGTTATGGAATATTTTAAAATGGTTGGAGACACTATGTGACTCCAATCCATTTTTAATATTCCTCGTATGTTCTGCTATTCTCGTGTTTAGACATCTAATAGTTCTTCCTACATAAAGGAGATTGCACTGACACTTCAGGACATAAATGACTCCTTTAGAATAGCAAGTTAGGTGATCTCGAATTTGGAACTGTTGGTTTATCCATGGTTTCATATCTGTTATGTGGCGTTTCCTACTTTTAGTATTTCTGCACGCCAGGCACTGGCCACAACCATAAAAACCTTTACTTAGTTTTAAAAAAAAAATTTAAGAATTTTTAAGAATTAGGCGCAACTGTACGAATGATGAGGATTATTTACTACAGGCAGAGAGAATAAAGACCCAATTTTTACAAAAAGGTTATACAGAAATAGATTTACAGACAACTCTAGAAGAGGTCCGTTCAATTCCCAGAAAAAATCTCCTGAAATATAAAGATAAAAAGGGGAAACAAAAATGGAATAACGACGTTCCGTTCATTTGTAATTTTAATGGAAATCATAAAAAAGTCAAGAAAATTATAAATAGATATTGGCACATCTTGCAAGATGATTCGGTCCTAAAAAGTATCTTGCCAGATAAACCTAAGATTATTTATAGGGGAGCAAGAAATTTAAGAAGCACTTTAGTACAAAGTAGTGATAAACAAACTTTGGTTGAAATTTTTTTTTTAAAACAAAGTAAAGGTTTTTATGGTTGTGGCCAGTGCCTGGCGTGCAGAAATACTAAAAGTTTAAACGCCATTAACAGATATGAAACCATGGATAAACCAACAGTTCCAAATTCGAGATCACCTAACTATGCTATTCTAAAGGAGTCATTTATGTCCTGAAGTGTCAGTGCAATCTTTTTTATGTAGGAAAAATATTAATGTCTAAACACGAGAATAGCAGAAATACGAGGAATATTAAAAATGGATTGGAGTCACATAGTGTCTCCAACCATTTTAAAATATTCCATAACAAAGATCCTGAAGGACTATTCTTCTGCGCAGTAAAATTGCTTAAAAAAGACTGGAGAGGAGGAGTTATATTAAAATTTAGGAATAGAAGAAATGAAACTTATTTTTAACTTAACACTATGGCACCACATGGTTTAAACCAAAATATATTGACTATGCCATTTCATGAAAACTAGCTCCCCTACATTATTGAATATATATATTTTTCATATATATTTTTTATATATATATTTTTTAATAATAATTTTTTATATAATTATTTTTTCCCTTTTTTTATTTTTTTTTTTATATATTTTGAAGAGAATAGAATTCCCGTCTATTATAGAGGATTTCCAATATATTTTAACAGTTTTAACCATAATATTTTAAGGAAGGACATCATTTGGCTATTATATTTTTTCATATTTTTTAGATTTTTATATTTTTCAGTTTTTGAAATGGTATTCATTCGAACATTAATTTTGAAACACCATAAGAGCACTTTAAAAATATATAAGAGCACTTTAAGGCACAAGACCACTTTAAAGTCTAGACCACTTACACAATGAAAATATATTTTCATATATTGGTATTATGCTCTTTTTGTAAAACATTGTCAGGCAATATGTTTTGTATATTGCATAGAACTTTCAGAAGCTAAAGTTATTTGTAAAGGTAATTATCCTTGTATGACATTTTTATAGTATGCAAAGCAGTAATTTTAAATACACATATAGAATTTAGCAATAGATACATATATATATGCAAAATATATTGCCAGTATTAATACATAAATATATTGATGAGAAATACACAAATTTGTTGAAAACTATGCAGTATGTTTTAAATACAACAGAGATGCCGAGAGATGACGTCAGTGGAATGCATTATGCGTTCCAACTGACCGAGACCGGAACGCGGAAGTGACATAAGAGGAATAAATGCGTTCCAGGTCGACGGAGAATAGGATCCGGAAGTGACGAAACCGGAAGTGACGTCACTGGAACGCACAATTGCGTTCCATAGAGATATAACCCGGAACCCGGAAGTGAAAAAAAGCGGACTTTTTAAAATTTGAGAGACTGAGGAGAAGATCACAAAGCCGACTGAGGAAGCCTGTTGCATCAGGCGAAACGCGTTTTGGCTATTCTAAAAGGACTTTAAAGGACTATATAGCCCTATTTAAGCTTTTATTTATTTTTATTTATGATTCTTTTATTTTGATTTGGAATAAAATTATATTCTTGAGGAAACCCATTGCTGACCTGACAGTTTTTGTCTGGGAGTGACCACCAACAGAGTCCTGCATGGAAAAAGGATTTTGGACATCCTGGAATAGTCCAAAGGCACACACCATCTGAGTCATATGAGATTATGACTCCAGGCTTGTGAGTGGATAACCTACTGCATACATATTTTTATTTAATTTTTACTACTGTATTGCACTATGGTCTACATTTTATTTTACAGAATATCTGTTATACTATCATTTTAAGAAGCTGCACCTGATTTATGTATGTATATTATTTGAATGTGATGCATAGTTTTCAAGTTATGAATAATGTGGAAAAACTGTATTTCTCTGGCAGTGATAATTACTGTTACGGTACTTCAGAATGAAATGTACAAACCGCCGTTTAGTGAATGCTCCCCGTTCGCAATAACATAGGCTCCATGCGTATCCAGTATAATCATGCGAACCGCAAGCAAGGGAACGCTGCAAACTCAAGAACGGGTTCCGTACGGGCACTTCACTCCACGAGCTCCAGACTCACGAATCACCAATATTAGCCGAACGCAGGTATCTCCCAAGCGGCTAATAATCCCATCTGGCAGTCTCTAGTCGTCGGTAATAAATTCCCCCAATAATGAGACCAAGCTCCGCATTGAGGGTAAAACAAGAACTGGCTTTACTGTGGGCTACCTGCCCGTATTTATGCAGGTCTCCCACTTGGTGGACACTCCCCTAGGGGACCAAATGGGAGACTGTGACAACAGATAGACATATGGCAGTTCAGGACCCACAGACATAAAATATTCCCAGCATGCAATAGTAATTCCTCCCCTCTGCCCTGGAGATAATTGAGAAGTAATTCAATTATCTCCAGGACAGAGGCAAATCGCCATTTTAAATTCAACACATAAAAACACATAGAAATAGATAACTTTACATTTGTCGAATACTATCCATTTGTATCACATATCCCCAGATAGCCTGGATCTGAGTGCATATTATTGGCGAATAGCGCTCAGATCCCATACACATAGTTCAATCGCCATGGAGGCAAAGTCTATTACAGTTCTTTGGTATGCAATTGACTCCATGGGAAGGCTATCTGGGGTAAGTCCATTCGTGCATTTAAACCTCCCGAACGGCCGTTGTTCGCACACTCCTGTCGATTTAGAAGGGAGGTCGACGGCTTCAGCGGTGTTCGGTTGAAAAAGTGTCCGTTTTCAGTTCCATGAAATCAATGCCGAACACCGCTGGTCTTTCACATGGTTTAAAATGGCTGCCGCCTCGTGGTCGACATACAAACGACGACCACCCTGTATTCGGTTTTAATTGAGAAGTGTCTGTGGTTAACGCAACGTTCTAATTGGGATCAATAGGTTAACCAGCAGCACACTTCTCTTCTGGGTGGCCGTCCATTCGACAGGCATACGAACGGGTAATTTTGTGAAAAAGGCAAAACAGATGAATCCAGCAATCTTAGTCCATACAGAGGGATCTGTCACAATTACATTAACCATACAGGTAATTGTATCACAGGCAGAGGGGAGGATTTTGTGTGGGAGTGTCTGAGTGTATTGTACATGTTTATTGGTTGTTTTCCAAAACCCTGTGGGTGGTACTAATATGTAAGAATGTGTACATAAGAACAATAAACCCACAGCTCAGGAGATTCTGCTTAACCCTCAAACGAAGTGTCGTCTCGTTATTGGGGGAATTGGATTGTATGCTGACTGCCAGGAGTGTAAACCTTTCGTATGGTTTTTCCTGTTCAGCTGTTTCCAGTATTCGTTTCTTGTTCGGGAGTTGGAAAATTCGTGTAGTTTGCAGTTCGGGAGATTGGTGATTGCAGTAGCTGTCTGTGCATCTGAAAGGGAAATATCGCCTAAACGGTTTTTAACCTCTTGTGTGCAAAACGGTCCCTTACAATTGGTGGCAGCAGTGGGATCATTCCCACAGCCCAGAAGGACAGCTACAAGGTAACACCATTCCCTGTATTTACAAATTGAGGGTAACGCTAGTATCCGTACAGCGCCCCTATCTACAAAGGAACTCAGAAAATGGAGGAGAAGTTTCAAGATAGATTGTACTGTTGTGTATCCCTGAGGTCTGGAGCAGTGTCAGAGGAGGACATGTTGAGGCACAGAGAGATTGCCAGAGCCGGGTTGTGGGATGAAGCCCTAGAGAAAGTACAGTATTCGCGAAGGGATCGGCGCCGCAGCAGAAGGCAGCGAATCCTGGCTCGAATGGCAGAGCGGATGCCCCTCCTGAGAAAACAGACCGAAGAAGCGTGGGTGACTAGACTCGAGATTCTAGTATATGCAGAACTGGTGCTCGACAATGCATACCAGGCGATACAGTGGTACGCAGCTCAGTGTGTCACCGAGATGGCAGAGTATGAGTTCCCAGAGGGTGGAGATTACACTGACCCTGGCCTATTTTGGGATAATATTGATGATGAGGACTTTGGGAAAGCTACCAACTCCCGTTTTTGGGACCTGTGTTACGACCGAGAAGACATGCTGGGTCTCCCTAGCACTGTTGATCTCGAGGCAGACCTACGGTATCTGGTCGCCCAGGAATGTGACCTGGAGTAGGATTACCTGCGACTCATCAATGAGGCCCGGGAAGAGACAACCGGTCCTCTTCCCCAACAGCAACCAGCAGTACCCAAGGTAGCGGACCTCCTAGACTGGTCCTGCGAGGATCCCCAGCGGCAGTATGTATCCCAGGGAGTTGAATGTGCCATCCTTCCTGGAGTGTAAACCTTTCGTATGGTTTTTCCTGTTCAGCTGTTTCCAGTATTCGTGAATTTCCTGTTCGGGAGTTGGAGAATTCATGTAGTATGCAGTTCGGGAGATTGGTGATTGCAGTAGCTGTCTGTGCATCTGAAAGGGGAATATCGCCTAAATGGTTTTTAACCTCTTGTGTGCAAAATGGTCCGTTACATCAACCTTTGCTGCTATTCTGCTTGAACTACCGTATCTGTGGTGGGGATTGTACCACACATGCCCGAGGAATAGAGCAGTCCACATCTGCTCCATCAAATGTGAGTACATTTCTTACCACTTTAATTGTATTCTGTGCCTTACGGTACACACTATTTTGGTTCTGCTTTTTTCCTTTTTCTCCTATATTTCTGGAGGGAAAAGACCATTATCTATACCTACAAATGGCACTACACTATAATATCCTAAGCCCATATCCGCAGAGCTGCTTATGTTTCCACCATTTGAGTGACTGCAACCACCAAGAACCACACTATATCTATAGATGGGGATTGTTCCGGCAGGCGTTCAAGTTGGAGTTACAAATTTAGCTTCAGGAAATTGTGAATGTATTTCTTTTGTTTTATTCTATTTATTTGGACAGTAACATACTACACTATATATTTTCCCTTTTTTATTTTTCTCCCTGCTTTTATATATATATTTAAGGACACTTTAGGTGCTGCACCATTCCTTGTACTTTCATTATTCTGCATGCTGACAACAAATGCCTTTAACATTAGGAGCCCAGAACTCTTTTTTTGGGCAGAATTCAAAATCAAGGATTAAAATATATTATAAGTAAACATAATATTAAAAATCATGGGAAGTAATAGTCCCCTTTAATCCGTTTTTGGATCCCCCAAGGTAATATAAAGGTGTTGGTACTTTTTCATTGCCACTAATAATCTATTGAGGTGACATAACACATACATGTGTTACATGTGTATCAGTCCGTTCAACTAGTATTCAGGTGTCTTTATAATTGTATGTTAGTGATTGGATGCTTTTATGTTAAATGTGGGTGTATCTGTGTCAGTGTACATACCTGGAGTATGCCTCCACCTCCACTGCAGCCGGAAGGTCTGCCAGTGAGCTAAGCTTTGGTGGCACTCATTGGCTGAGAGAACTTAATTCTTAAACTGAATACAAATAAAAAAAGAAAAGTCCTGCGCTCACTCCCATCACTCCTGGGTGGCAGCAATGACCAAAGTACACATCAGCTCCAATACATATAGTAAAAACCAAAGGAAAAAGTTACCTGCGCTCTCTCCTTAATCCCTATGTATATTTAAACAAATGGAGGTCATTTAGTTACTCCAATGGCCACGCACGCACACACATATACTGCTGTGTGTGTAAGGGTGCTGTGTGTAGGTGCTGTGTGTGTGTGTGTGTGTGAGGGCGCTGTGTGTGTATGCAGGCGCTGTGTGTGTGAAGGTACTGTGCATGTGTAATGGCGCTGTGTGTGTGGGTGCTGGCACTGTGTGTGTGTGTGTGTGTGCAGGCGCTGTGTGTGTAAGGGTGCTGTATGTGTGTGTAAGGGTGATGTATGTGTGTGGGTGATGTTAGTGTGTGTGTGTGTGTGTGTGTGTGTGTGTGAGGGTGCTTTGTGTGTAAGGGTGCTGATAGTGTGTGCTGTGTGTGTATATGTAAGGGTGCTGTGTGTGTAAGGGTGATGGATGTGTGTGTGTGCTCCATGGATTTAGCTATCGGGGTCAGTCCAGTTTGTGGGTTATGAATGTACCGAACGACACGGCGTTCGTGTAAACAGAGACGAAGGGGTGGAAGTTTGGTAGTCCCAGCGGTGTTCATGGGAAACAGTGGCCGAAATAGTTCCCTTCGGTCGACACCGGGCGTTCGTCAGTTTAAGATGGCCGACGCCATATGTTCATACGAAAGGCGACCACCCATCCATTCGTCAAATAGTTGTGGTTAACCACAGATTCTGGGAGGTTTATAAGCTGCACACTCCCATTGCGTGTGGTCTGTCTGTTTGGTTTTAATAAAAGGGAATAGAATAGTGCTAAATGCACGAACAGCATACGAAATAAAAGGGTCCTGGTATTCACCAAACAGGGGTTTTGTCACATGGACAAATATTCACTTTTTATAGCAGATTTCCTTTTAAACAGTTTTAAACTTACTGGAAACGATTAAAAATATTATTTTTCAAGTATTTTTTTTTAAACACAGAAACAAAATAGCAAACTAAAAACAACACATTAAGTAATGTTTGTAGAAGTACACCACTCAAGGGATAGGCACAGTAGTTCAGCAGGATAATTTTAAACATTAAAATATATAGCAAGCAAATTTTGCCTTCACATTGTAAACTAATAGACAAAATAGGAGAAAACAAATTGTGCATTGGAGAAACGTGTATTACTGTAATAACAATCTATTTTCAAGAAATAAAATATTGTACTCAATAAAATAAAAAAGTAAAGGGAAACTACATACCGTTTCTAAGATAGGACACAGTAGGGATAAAATCTTCCTACTGTGTTTTAGAAAACATGATAGAAACATAAATGAAATAGTTTAACTAATATTTTACAAATATATTTTTTATTGTATTTTGTACACATTCTTCTTTCAACATCATTGAACATGTTAACATGTGTGTGGATGATAGGAAGACTTTCAAGTTCCTGTGTTCCACTTTGGAATGCATGCGTCACACGAAAAGTAACGTGGCATAGCTTCATTCTAAGTGGTCTAAATAGTTTAATTGGGCGTATTCGTGCGTTCCACGAAACCGGAAATTGGATCCACAAGGCAGCAATCTTCAATCAAATCTACCATACGTATAGAGGACACTGAGAGGACTACCCCACACTTTTGAAAAAAAACTTTGAACAGGCGAAACATGTCAAGTGGGACTTCTATACCTATTTTTAGATTATTTTATCGCTTTTACTCTTTGTTAAATAAATAGTTACTTTTTTATATATAACTATTTGTTTTTTGTTTGCTACCTGGTACCAATATATCCATAGGTCGGGATTATATCATCCATGCCGTTTTAACTAGAGCAAATGTAAGTACATTATTTCTTATTTAATTTTATTTATCAGTACGTACTATACCATTGGAGTTTTCTTGCTTTTTCTTGCCTCCATATATACCATGCATATCTGCATTTCATTTGGAGCACCGGCACTGCCTATACCAACATATATCCTTAGACAGGGATTATACCCTCCACGCGAAAAACAGCAGAGCTTTGAGATAGCTCAATCAAATGTGAGTGGTTCCTATATAGCTGCTATTTGTGTGATTTGTACCTTATCATATTGTACTGCACTATTATTGTCTTTTTTTATTCTGAGGTTCAAAGTACTGTACCCCTTGAAGATTTATGTACACATAAATTTTGGGCTCGGTATACGCCAAACACCTTTTTTTAATCTTCTTAAATTTAAGAGATTTTGGGAATCCTTGTATTGTGTACCGCAGCCCTCACCAAAAATTAATTGTACTATAGCGAGTGCCTATTATTCTTGTTTTCTTAGGTCTCTGTAAGTGCAAGTAGTGTGAGTGAGTTTGAGATGAAAAAGTCGTGTATGGCTGTGCCAGACTTTCTTACAGCAGTATTGGGGCTTGATAGTTTTGAAATCAGGCTATTGAATAAAGATATAGGGGTCCAGGGAGGTCTTTTCCCATGGGCATGCTGAGCAGTTGACAGGGGGCACAGGCATGGGGGTCCCAGCATGCCCAGGCCAACAGGGGAGAACCATAGATCTCCCCTGCTGGCTCATGGAGAGGTAGCCCTTCTGGCCGATCAGAGACCTACCTCAATCGGGTAGAGAGGGTGGGAGGACCCGGAGGAATAGAGTAGGGAGCTGGGAGGTAGATTGCTTCTCCCACGACAGTCAGTGTGGAGCGTTGCCGCACATTACCATGGAAACACTCCACACAGCATTCTGCACGTGGGGGTACAGGAGACAGCCTGCAACCAGACGAGCTGCAGTCTATACAGAACTTACCACCACCGGACCACCAGGGCTGGCTGTGTCCCCAGAAGACAGCCACTTGACATGTACACAGTCGCCTTGTCGGCATCTGCTTAAAACCCCACCAAATACCCATTTCCAATAAAACACTGACACCATGGTTTTGGCAAAATTATATCACAGGTTTATTTCATACTTAACATAAAATATAAAGTTCATTGTCAACAGCAGGCCAACGTTGGCCTGCACAATTACCATCCTGCAGTTTACAATTTAACCCCTTGACAATGACCCACCCCCACATAACATAATACCCAAACATTATAACATTTAACTTAACATTGAAGCATGACCATTGCCACCAAAGGGCACCACAAGTGTAGGGGCATACCGAGGCACCTCTACACATCCCGGTTTCGAGCTACCTACGAGCTCGAAACTACCAAACCAGTCCAAAGGCCTACCTATTAGCCCTGAACTCCAAACTTTTTCCCCATCTCACTCTTTTCTCCCCCCAACTTTACTCTCCATCCCCCGCGGCCATGACCAAATGGGAAACACCTGAAAGCAAAGGGAGGGTGGGTGGGACAACAACAGGTAAGTGAAACTTAAATTAAAGTGATCCCTGGTTCTAAAATGGCCACTACCTATACTCCCCTTATAACTCCACCCCACACCATTCCTTAGACCAATCCCTGACCACTGACCCTTAGATGGCCTGTCTCCTGGCAATGTCAAGGCCCACTCCCCTTAGCTACGCTGCTCCATGGGCTACATGACATGTGCACAGTCGCCTTGTCGGCATCTGCTTAAAACCTCACCAAATACCCATTTCCAATAAAACACTGACACCATGGTTTTGGCAAAATTATATCACAGCTTTATTTGATACTTAACATAAAATATAAAGGTCATTGTCAATAGCAGGCACACATTGGCCTGAACAATTACCATCCTGCAATTTACAATTTAACTCCTTGACAATGACCCACCCCCACATAACATAATACCCAAACATTGTAACATTTAACTTAACATTGAAACATGACCATTGACACCAAAGGGTACCATCCATTGACACCAAAGGGCACCACAAGTGTAGGGGCATACCGAGACACCCTTACACACCCCAGTTCGGAGCTACCTACGAGCGCGAACCTACCAAACCAGTCCAAAGGCCTACCTATTAGCCCTGAACTCCAAACTTTTTCCCCATCTCACTCTTTTCTCCCCCCAACTTTACTCTCCATCCCCCGCCACAGCTCAGAGCTTGACTTCCCAAATCCCATGCAGGTAACAGAAGAGCTGTGAACAGCGCTCCTCTGCCTTTTCGCCCATCACACTGGCCAAGATGCAGAATGCCCTCAGCCAGTTCCAAACGTCTTAGTGATCTTCCTATACCTCCGCTTCTTTTCCTCCTCTTCCTTTTTAGCATCCTTTTTATCCCCCTCCTTGAGGTCAATGTAGTCCTCAACGGGGAGAAGCAAAAAGAGCTCCACGAACTTCCCTTTCCATATCCTCTCCTTTACCTCCATCTTGAGATGGCAGCCCAACGGGCCTGCGAAAGAAACATGTACGTTCTGCCGCGCGGCCTCCAGGACACCCCCTAGTAAATTCTCTCTCTCACTCGCCAATCCGGGCGCCTCTATCATAGGGGTCCTGCCACCGGCCCCAGAAACCACCACCGGACTCGACCCTGTGACCTCCCCCACCCGAGCCCAAACCTGACTGCAATCACTGTCCCTCCTTCTCCCTACACCCTAAGAATCAATTAGCTGCCTTATGTCATCTAACAGCTCCCCCGACTGTTGCAACGACCATGTCTCACCTTCCGCACGCTTTGCCGCCGAATGCCGTGGGGTTGCTAACCAACTGCGGATGCCCTGCCCCAAGCGTTCCACTGCTTCGGGCCATACTCCTGATGCGCTGGGTCTCACCCAATCCGCGGGGGACCTGGAAGACACCTGTCTTGCAACCGGGTCCACCTTGCCTGCCGGCGACCGTCCTGCTGTCCTTAAAGCGTGGGGTCTATCCCTCCCAGAGGGTGACCATCTTCGAGACCTGCAAGGAGAAGACATCCTGGGTAGGCTTGCCGTGGAAACCCTGCCCCGTCCCCTCTCATCCTGGGAACTGTCACCCATCTCCCGACTAGCCGTCCGCCCCCGAGGGCCATGAGCCTGCACAGCAGCCCGCCTCCTCTCCGGGGAACTCCCACTCATGGAACTGTCATCTTGCCGCGTCCATCCCCTTGTCCTGACAGGGGGCGCCAGTCATGAAGCAGCCATCATTGAGCTGAAGTGGTTTGGGTGACTATAGTGTCCCTTTACTTTTATCTATAATTTAAATTTTTATTCCTGTTCCTCTTGTGTGTAGGCGTGGCCCCAGTGCACTGCTTTGCCCGGGGGCCCATAAAGTTGTTAAGATGGCACTGTATGGGTCTTCACGAATCTGTGTTTCTCAAATCTGTCTTACGTTGTGACATATAACAACAATCAATATAGTGGAACAGCACATACAATAAAGGTGCCCAGGAGTCTCGCAATCCATGAACCAGTTTAGTAGCCCTTCTTTGAACCCTCTCTAAGGTATCAATATCCTTCTGAAGATCCGGTCTCCAGTACTGTGTACAATACTCCAAGTGAGGTCTCACTGATACCGGAGAAACTGACGGAAGCAAAGCACAGAGGGATGGACACAGGTTTCTTCAGGAAGGAAGAGATTCTTTATTGGATCACCGATCGGGACTCAGAGGGACTAATGTCACCAAAAATACAGCAAGTTCTGAGCCCTGAACAATAGTGCAGGCTCCCTATATAGGCACATAACTCCTCCCATATTAAGCTCCACCCGCACATTCTCTTGACCAATCATTACAAATAAGAATTAACTTCCTGCTTGACCGCATGGCTTGTCCAGCACAATGGAGGAGGGGAATACTACATCCTGTATTCTTGCACATGCTCCGTACACTACTGATCGTATCTTGCCTCGTGCAACCAACTGATCGATACGTCAGCATATGCACGTACACATGCCACGTGGTAATCTCGGCCTACTAAATTTATTTTTACCGAGATTCCACCACATTCCCCCCTTTGATGCCTCTTGATATTTTACAATTACTTGAGGCATCACTTAACCTTGGTTTGCATACACCACAAGTTACCTTTGAACCAGACCAGACTTATCCTATGATGTGAATCTTCAACACTCGTCTTCCTGCATTGGTTCTCCCTGATCTAGAGCCTTATATTTATAAATTGCCATTATCTGTGCAGCAGCCTTCCTCTCTGCTATATTTTCTATCAGGCTTTGCACAGACCTAACTACTAAGGGTATAAGACACGGCAGGAGTAGACACAACATTAAAATCAGTAGGACTCCACCTACCACTGCCTTAAGCCCTCCAAACCACTCATACCAGCTACCAAACCAACTACTTGGATTGTACCCTTTCCATACCTGAGTAGGCACATGCGCTAGTTTAACCATATGGCTAGTAAGCTCAGCTATTGCTTGCCCTTCGTCATCTATTTGAAGACAGCAATTGCTCAGGTTAAACTTCCCACATACACCTCCCTCTACTGCCAAAAGATAATCCAAGGCTAATCTATTTTGGTAAACTGCTGTCCTCATCCTGGTATTATGCTTCGCTAGAAGATTGAGCGCTTGTGATGTCTCGTTAGTAATGATCTCAACCACCGCCTGTAACCTTATAATGCGGTTGAGCATATAAATAGGGGTTCTATAACCAAAGGTACCATCCTCTGCCCACGTGGCTGGCCCATAATAATCTATAATACGCTGGGGAGGCCATTCATTATCTTCCCAGGCACCTATCTCTATGGGTCCCCTTTTCTTCCTATGATTCACATCATACACTTTAACACCTAAAGTCTCACCTGTTTCAATAGGCAACAAGAAGAAGGATGGTTTTAACATACCCAACACACATGCCCCTTCCCAGTCCTGTGGTAACTCCGAATAGGCCTTCTTACCACAGATCCAGTACAAATTCGCTGGGGCTCTCCAGTTAGATGTGATGGATAGATCAAACCATACGTCCTTTAAATTGGCATATCTTGCAAGCGGGTTAGATGGTTCTGAGACATTTGAAGCCGACCACCAAGTTGTATTCTTTGTATCATCATCATAAGCTTTTTGCCCTAGACAAGTTAATTCTCCTACAGAAGTATTATACATCATTCCTTTCCTCGCTATGCAAACATAACCTATGATGGAGGTCTTCAATCTCCACTCAGATTTACCTCTAACACTCATATGATAGTCGGCTTGTGTAGATATTAATTGGTCAACTGCCTCAGAACCGGACATTACCTCCTTTGCTTCCCAAGGCCATTGGTCTCCCATGTTAGTACCTCCACACACATAGCAGTTGGTAACATTAAGACTACCGGCAATACTCTCGGCTAAATCAATGAACAAGTTTTTAGCATTATGGGGGATCTTATTATCTATGCTCATCTCTTCATAAAAGGAATGGTATACTTGATGAGTTTGGGAGGTTACCGTATCAGTCTCTATCCCTATAAACAATATTGTCCCAGGGTCTAAACCCGTCCCATATATTTGAAACCCAAATAAATTACCATATTTATCTAAGAACTTGTCAGGGTTATTTATAAGTATATGGATTGGATTGCATTCCATAGACTTACAATATGGATTAGTAGGCAACTTAGTCACAATCATGTCCTTGTCTGCTGTCTGTCCCCAAGTCGCCCACCCCACACAAGACCAATATGGGCAGAAGTTATAATCTCTATTTGGGCATCTTGGACTTACATATTTATTTTTACTACTGGGACAAATATATTTATCGTTAGACCCATACGTCCTCTCCCATCTAAGATCCCCACATACATTCCACGGCTTTCTACCACTTGATATTGCTTTACACGCATCAAATAGCAGAGCACCTGAAGAATATACGGATTTTAATACCGTCTTATTAATTAGGGTCCCCTGAGAATCTCCATTTCTGAGAGTCAACCAAATTGTACGGGGTTGATACTCAGGACTGAAGCACTTAGGTTCTCCTACTCCTAAATGACACACACTATATTCTATATTTAAGTATCTACATCTTGATACATCTCCTTTACACTCATATTGCGAATGCCAAATTAGGGTCTGGGATATATGGTTACCTGTTCTTGTAGTCTTAATGCATACCTCACAGCTAGGAGTGTTGGTACCTCTACCTTCCTGAATATAAAAATACACATAAATAAACATTATTAAAAATACATCTTTCGTCGTCATCCTCAGTCTTCGTCCGTGTGAAGGCACCTCAGCTTCCAGGATGTAAGGACTGCAGGGAATGGAGTTCTGCTCGTCTTCACAGGGGTCCCCTCAAGACTTTCCCTGACTTATACACTCGTTGGTGAGTGGACAGGCTTTATTATGGCCTTCTCACTCACTTACCAAGTCTCTGAAACAATAAAATTTGTAATCTACAAGGTTCCTCGTCACTCCGACTGAGTCGTGCGTTTTAACCGGATCTTGCAGGGATTCTCTGGATTTGCTGTAACTTGCCAGGAATCGGCTGCTGCTGGTTTAACCCTGGAGTGATGTATCCACGGAGCCACTTCGGCTACTTTTATCGCTGTAGGGGTAGACAGAAGAACAACATAAGGACCTCTCCACTTGGGCCCTAACGGCACATTATTCCACTCTTTAATCCACACTTGGTCGCCTGGGTGGTAACTATGAATTGGGGGATAAATATTCACAGGTAATCTATCTTGTACCCATTTCTGTACCTCCTCCATAGTCTTACCCAACTCTACAACCTGCTGCCGGGTAATTCCTTCTCCCAACTGACTCAAATCCCCCCTTAAGTTACCAAGCACGGGAGGTGGTCGCCCGTACATGATTTCAAAAGGAGAGAGGCCCATCCTTCTGGTAGGTGTACTACGGATTCGCAATAGAGCTATGGGCAAGAGAACGTTCCACTTAAGTTGGGTTTCCTGACACATTTTAGCCAACTGATTCTTAATAGTTCTATTCATTCTCTCTACCTTACCAGAACTCTGGGGTCTATATGCCGTATGAAGCCTCCACTTTATACCAAGCATATGAGTCAATTGTTGTAGGCACTGATGAACAAAAGCTGGACCATTGTCCGATCCTATAGAGCAGGGTAGTCCATATCGGGGTATTATTTCTCGTAGCAGGAATCTCACGACTTCTCCTGCTTTCTCTGTACGAGTAGGACATGCTTCTACCCAGCCTGAATAGGTGCACACCACTACCAGCAGGTAGCGATGTCCACCCGATTTAGGCATCACTGTATAGTCAATTTGTAAATCGGACATGGGAAGTCCCCCCATAAACTGGACTCCTGGTGGCTTTACTGGTCCTTGTCTTGCATTATTTTTAGCACACGTTACACATCTACGTACAATGGCCTGAGTCAAGTTGGACAATCTTGGTATGTAGAAATGTTTTCTGAGAGATTCTTCTGTACTGTCTCTCCCAGAATGTGTCCCGTTATGATAGTTTTGGACAATTTCTACCGCTAGTGATGCTGGAATAACTATTCTTCCATCTTCTAACTGATACCATTTGTTCTCCAAATACTTTCCAGGTTCAGTCCTTAACCACTCCTCTTCTTGAGCTGTATAAATTGGAGTCCATTGAGACAGTGGAGTTGGTATAAGAGCAGCTATATGCCCCACATATTCCTGTCTTCCTGATTCAGCAGCACGCTTAGCTGCACTATCTGCCATCCGATTCCCTTTGGTTACATCACCATCTCCTCTCAGATGCGCCCGACAATGTATAATACCGACTTCTTTCGGCTCCCACACTGCTTCCAATAGTTGTAGGATCTCAGCTGCGTATTTGATTTCTTTGCCTTCTGAATTCAATAGTCCTCTTTCTTTATACAAAGCTCCGTGGGCATGAGTGGTTAAAAACGCATACTTGGAGTCCGTGTAGATGTTCACTCTTAAACCTTCAGCCAATTGTAACGCTCGTGTCAGTGCTATCAATTCTGCCTTTTGTGCTGATGTTCCTTTTGCCAGTGGCCGAGCTTCTATCACCTTGTCTATCGTTGTTACTGCATATCCTGCATAGCGGATCCCTTCTTTTACATAACTACTGCCGTCGGTGTAATATTGAACATCAGGGTTCTGGATGGGAAAATCACGAAGATCTGGTCTACTTGAAAATACTTCATCCATTACTTCCAAACAATCATGTTGACTTTCAGTAGGTTGTGGCAAAAGGGTAGCTGGATTTAAGGTATTTACAGTCTCTAAATGCACTCTTGGGTTTTCACACAACATTGCTTGATACTTGGTCATACGGCTGTTACTAAACCAATGATTTCCTTTGTAATCCAACAACGTCTGTACTGCATGTGGAACTCGTACATAAAGTTCTTGACCCAGAGTGAGTTTATCGGCTTCAGCTACTAGCAGGGCGGCTGCAGCTACAGCTCTTAGACAAGGTGGAAGTCCGCTGGCCACTGCATCCAGTTGCTTAGACATGTAGGCAACAGGTCTTTGCCATGATCCCAAGTACTGTGTCAATACTCCCACAGCCATTCTTCTTTGCTCATGTACATACAGGTAGAATGGCCGTGTGTGGTCAGGTAGACCTAATGCTGGGGCACTCATCAAAGCCCTCTTCACATCTTCGAATGCCGTTTGCTGTTCTTGAGTCCATAAGAAGGGGTCGTGCTCTGTACCTTTGATAGCTGCATACAGAGGTTTTGCCAGTATCGCGTAGCTGGGAATCCATATCCTACAGAAGCCTGCTGCCCCCAAGAATTCTCGCACTTGTCTTCTATTCCTGGGTATCGGTATTTGGCACACAGCTTCTTTTCTCTCTGGCCCCATAATTCTTTGACCTTCAGAGATATGGAATCCCAGATATTTGACAGTTGGCAAACACAACTGAGCCTTCCTTCTTGACACCTTGTATCCTGCCTTCCAGAGAATGTGTAGTAGATCGTGCGTTGCTTGCTGACATACTTCCTTTGTAACTGCTGCTATCAACAAGTCATCTACATATTGTAATAATACACACTCTCCTGGGATAGACTCGAAATCTAGTAGATCTTGACTTAGAGCTGAACCAAATAGGGTAGGTGAATTTTTAAACCCCTGGGGCAATCTTGTCCAGGTCATTTGGCGTTTCGAGCCCGTTACAGCATTTTCCCATTGGAAAGCGAAGATACATTGGCTTTCTGCGGCAATTCGGAGGCAAAAGAAGGCATCTTTGAGATCTAAGACTGTAAAGTAAGTAGCCCCGCCCGGAATTAAAGCAAGCAGGTTATATGGATTGGGCACGACTGGATGTATACTAACAACCGCATCATTGACTGCTCTCAAGTCCTGCACAGGTCGATACTCATCTGTACCGGGCTTTTGAACAGGCAGCAATGGGGTGTTCCAGGGGGAAGTACAGAATTTTAGGATACCATACCGTATGAACTTATCCAGATAAGATTGGATGTTCTTCTTAGCCTTCTGCGGAATATGATATTGTCTCAGGCTTACTGGATAAACCCCAAGTTTTAGTTCGATTTTAATAGGTGGAATATTGCGGGCCAGTCCTGGTGGGTTGTTCTCTGCCCAAACTCCTGGTATGTTAAATAAGGATTCATCACTCCTCGGGTTTTGGCTAGTCAACACTGTATAAAGTCGCCACTCTTCTTCCTTTGGTACGGACAATGTCATAATACCTGAGGGTCCATTAAACTTTAAGGATGTTGTTCCATTTGGTAGGAACGTAATCTGCGCTTGTAATTTGGATAGCATATCACGTCCCAGCAATTGGACTGGACACTCAGGCATATAAAGGAATTGATGTTTTACTACGTGGCCTCCCAATGTACAGAGTCGACTTTTAAGAACCGGTTTTTCAGCACTTCTTCCAGTTGCTCCTATTACAGTAATAGTTCTTCCAGATGGAGGAGCAACTTGATTAGTCACCACCGAATGTTCAGCACCAGTGTCGATCATAAACGCACTCCTTTTTCCCCCTATTGATACATCGACCATAGGCTCCGCTCGACCAAGGGGGATGGAGCCGGTCGGTATCAATAGTCCTCCATGACCGTGTCAGCCAATCCCACAAAGTCCCTACCTTCTCTATCGCGGGACCTTTGCGCTGCTGGATAGTACCTATCTTCCCTTACACTTCCTCTGTTCCCATTACTCCCTCTATTACCATTACTCCCTCCGGGGCCTCCTCTACCTCTCGCTCTGCCTCTAAAGTTTCCGTAACCTGCCCTGGGTAAGTCTCTCTCATACTGCTCTCTTTGCGGACACTCGTTCCTCCAATGCCCTTCTTCCTTACAGTACGCGCACTGATTCCTACTCAAAGGCTCCCTATTCCATCTACCATCGCCTCTATCTGGGCCCCGTCTATCTACGCCTGCGATCGCTACCGCTAGCATATCTGCCTTTCTACGCATCTTGCGCTCTTCCTCTTTCTTACTTTCTGTTTCCCTATTCATATATACTTTGTTCGCTACCTCCATTAGTTGGGTGATAGACATACCTGCAAACCCTTCTAATTTCTGTAGCTTGCGCTTAATATCTCCGTAAGCTTGGCTGACAAAGGCGGAGTTTACCATTCGGGAATTATCAGCGTCTTCCGGATTAAAGGGGGTATACAAGCGGTATGCCTCCAATAATCGGTCATAAAAGACACTGGGCGCTTCATCACTTTTCTGAATCACCTCAACTGTCTTCGACATGTTAATAGCTTTCTTCCCTCCGGCTTTCATGCCAGCAATTATAGCATCTCTATAGGCTTTAAGTTGAGCCATATCTGCGCCATTTACATTCCAGTCAGGATCGGTGTTAGGGTAATGTGTTGCGGCCCATGCTGCCGGATTGGCTTGATTTAAAGCACGGGCTCTCTCCTCTAGCGCCTTAATGGCCGCTTGGTTAATCCTTGTCCTTTCCTCATTATTGAACAATGTCATTAATAACTGCTGGCAATCAGCCCATGTCGGGTTATGTGTCTGAACTATCGAGGTGAACAGATCGGTCATAGCTTGTGGTTTCTCAGTGTACGAGGAATTGTGGGTCTTCCAATTCAAGAGATCGGTAGTCGTGAACGGGACATATACAAAGACTGGGTCAGCATGTGCCATTTGACCTGCGGCATCGATATAGGCTGACCCAGGATTCAGACGAAGAGGCATCTGATAATGTTTTAATTGTTGGGTACCGGTCAGTTGTCGGGTTAGTATGGGGCTACGTGGAGGGGCGTCAGTTAAAGGTTCCGGTCGAGAGGTAATAGGGCATGAGGATGTGGGAACTTGATTTTGGGAAAAGTTAGTGAATAGTATACTCCGAGCCGAGCTAGAAGAAGCTTGACCGGAAGTTTGAAGTGGCGCCAAATCAGGATATTCAGATCTAATGGGGGTTGGTCCTGGTTCCGGAAGGGGAGTTTTAATACGAGGGGGGGTGGATTCTGTACTGGAGGAGGAAGCGGAAGTGGATGGGGGCAATAGGGGAAGGGGTGCAGAGCTTCCTGCATTCGCGTCACTTCCTCTTAAAGGAAAGTAAGGGGGCGGCAAAGGGATCTCGGACTCAGGGGGCGTGTCCAAAATGGGCCTAACACCAGTCCTAGTGGACAAACAAGTCCTGGCCACCATGAGGCGACATTGCTCCTCGTGGCATATCCGGATCCATTTTGGCGAGTCGTTTACGGCCTGCCCCCAACAATCAATGTATGGAAACTGTCCGTAAAGTTCAGGCCTACCTGACACAGCCACGTGTACACGCTGTACCAGGGTTGGATCCAAACTGCCACGCGGCGGCCATGCCGCAACCAAAATAGGCCACTCCCTAGTGCACAAAGTGACCAAACGTACAGGAGACATTTTAACCCCAAAATCACATGTTTTGAATCCCTTTTTAAAATTCTTTACCATACAACCTAAGGGATCCGAAATCGTTGACTCTGACGCGCCCATACTTATCAATGGAGCGTCGTTGACAACGAATACTATGCACGCGTTCTTATTCAACAGTCACACCCGTTTCCTCTGGCAACAGCACCACGTGGTACAGTTACCGAGTGAAACGTACACAATAACACAATAATCACTCAGGGAATTCCCGTACACACACAGCTGTTACACCAGTCACTAAATAATCAATATTATGCCCTTTGGCGAAACTATACAGTCACCCACGCTATAATTCTCTATATATGAATTACCCGTCTATAACACACCCCAGTAACATCGTCTTTTACTAGTATCGGTTACAGTACGGTTAGCATAGGTCAAAGCACAATTTAAGGCCACAATACAATTATTAGTGGTTAGGGTGTTAAACATGCAATAGACGACAATGATTAGTACTTATATACAGTGTCAGTAAATATACAGGGTTATGGTACCGTGCACTATGATACAGCAACACACTATTAACACTCTCGCTAGACGGCTGAGCTCGCGCTATCTAACAAGATATACACTTTACTAACAATCTTTAACACATTTACAATCCCAACTAAACTATTGGCCAGTACCTTGAATGGACTACCTAAAACTATATACACCCGTTTTGGTTAGCCACACTGCCCAAACACCACATATAGCGAACTAGAGGGCGAAATTTACAAAATTGCCCTTCTAGTCTATTTACTCTATCAAAAGTCTAGTGGGTTCCAAATTTACACGCCTTCCCACTTAGCCAAGATAGGTTGAGAGCTAGCGAACCGAATTTACACAGGCGCCGCTTAGTCTCCCGGTCCCTCCGACCTAGCGAGCGTAATATACACCCTAGAACGCTAGTCTAGACAAGACACCGGTGTCCGGCTAGGGCTATTTACACAGGACCCCGCCTGACTAACCAGATCAAACGGTCTTACTAAAGAGCGTTCGATCGAGCGGTGCGCCTTCGCTCCTTCCCTCCGACAGAGGGGGCAGATTCCATACACAGATTTAAACCCCTTTTGGGCCTACCGCACAATCGGTATACCCCTAGTGGGTCTGCCGTCTAAAACAGCAGTTGTCTTACCTCCTCGTTCCTGAACCTGAGTTCACACTCATCGACGGGGACACCCCAGCACTTCTTACGTAGAGGCCGATGATCTCCTGGACAACAGACCAGTGGCGCCGAGACGAAGGGAGGTCCACGCAGAAGTTCAGGGGTGCAGCCGTAGAGAACGTGGGCAAAGATAGACCGTCTCACGCCTCTGCCTCTCAGCTACCGTTGAACGATGAGCTTCCCGGCCAATGCACCAAATGATACCGGAGAAACTGACGGAAGCAAAGCACAGAGGGATGGACACAGGTTTCTTCAGGAAGGAAGAGATTCTTTATTGGATCACCGATCGGGACTCAGAGGGACTAATGTCACCAAAAATACAGCAAGTTCTGAGCCCTGAACAATAGTGCAGGCTCCCTATATAGGCACATAACTCCTCCCATATTAAGCTCCACCCGCACATTCTCTTGACCAATCATTACAAATAAGAATTAACTTCCTGCTTGACCGCATGGCTTGTCCAGCACAATGGAGGAGGGGAATACTACATCCTGTATTCTTGCACATGCTCCGTACACTACTGATCGTATCTTGCCTCGTGCAACCAACTGATCGATACGTCAGCATATGCACGTACACATGCCACGTGGTAATCTCGGCCTACTAAATTTATTTTTACCGAGATTCCACCACATCACCAGTGTTCTGTACAATGGCATGAGCACTTCCCTCTTTCTACTGCTAATACCTCTCCCTATACAACCAAGCATTCTGCTAGTATTTCCTGCTGCTCTATTACATTTTCTGCCTACCTTTAAAGGAACACTATAGTCACCTAAATTACTTTAGCTAAATAAAGCAGTTTTAGTGTATAGATCATTCCCCTGCAATTTCACTGCTCAATTCACTGTCATTTAGGAGTTAAATCACTTTGTTTCTGTTTATGCAGCCCTAGCCACACCTCCCCTGGCTGTGATTGACAGAGCCTACATGGAAAAAAAAACTGGTTTCACTTTCAAACAGATGTAATTTACCTTAAATAATTTTATCTCAATCTCTAAATTGAACTTTAATCACATACAGGAGGCTCTTGCAGGGTTTAGCAAGCTATTAACATAGCAGGGAATAAGAAAATCTTAATTAAGGGCTCTCTTTACAGGAAGTGTTTATGGAGGCTGTGCAGGTCACATGCAGGGAAGTGTGACTAGGGTTCATAAACAAAGGGATTTAACTCCTAAATGGCAGAGGATTGAGCAGTGAGGCTGCAGGGGCATGTTCTATATACCAAAACGGCTTCATTAAGCTAAAGTTGATCAGGTGACTATAGTGTCCCTTTAAGTCATCAGAAATAATCACCCCTAAATTCCTTTCCTCATAAGTTGAGGTTAGGACTCTATCAAATATTCTGTACTCTGCCCTTGGGTTTTTACGTCCAAGATGCATTATCTTGCACTTATCCACATTAAATGTCAGTTGCCACAATTCTGACCATTTTTCTAGTTTACAGTGCTTGAGGAAAGAAAAAAGTAAAGCGTATACTGCCATAGGCTACGCATTGACTATGATTACAAGGTTCAATCTGAGTAATAAGGAAAATATGGGTAGAAAACACAGATGTAGCAGTCAGTAGTTGCCACTGTATGATTCAAAGTAGGCTATAGCTTATATTAAGTGTTCTTAGAGTAGTGAAGAAAAGGTAAATTAGGAAACATGACTATAAAAACAGAGAGTAAAGTCAGCCTGACTGTAGATATAAATTGCGTGTCTGCGTCCTGTCCGCCCCAGGCCCCAGCACAGTCCAGATCACTGTGCTCACAAGTCCTAGCACGATTTGTCACAAGAGCTTGGTCCTGTGGCCATCCGTAGGGATACTTCTGCGCAGGAAGCTGTAGCCTTCTGAGGGAGTGGGCAGTGTCCAGGGAAAAATCCCGGTATGGGCTGCGACCTGGGCCAACAGTGTTTCTCGGCAAGACCTGGTCTTCGGCGTCGAGGAGTTCGCTTCCACCTCTTTACCCCTGGCACAGCGTTAGAGTGTATTTGATTGCCTTTTAGTTTGTTGTGGGGGGGCACCTGTGGGACCCTGGTGGAAGCGTAGAAGCGTTGGGTATGTGCGGCCCAGAAATCTGCCGCACATACCTAATAGATTGTCAGTCTCTCCATGAAAGTGGATTGTGTATCTCGAGATGCTAGGTTGCTTGTAGCATCCGTCATCTTGCCTCTTGTTGGCCGGCTGTCGCAGATGATAGTTTGGTGGTATTCCGCCAGTGCAGCACTAGTAAGAGGTGCTGGAATATCCCCCACCGGCGGAGTGTGAGGGAAAATGGACACCGGAACTGGCCTGTGAGATAGACCTAGTGCTCAATGCTAAGCCTGGGCTGTAATATGGGGTATCCAGGGTGAAAGAAATACAGATTTTAGGCTGGAGGAGTGACCTATATTGTATGTATATTAAAAGTCAATATTCCAAAATATCTGAGCTGGCACAGCAGTTTAGAAAGATCAGACTTCTACAACTCTATCATAATAGCATTCCAAATATTGTCACTTTCTAAAATTTCTAACCCAAATTTTTGTGGGCTCCCTTGACAATGTTTGTTTTCAACACAGCTTTTTAAGCCAATCTGTAGGTTAGAATTTGAATAAATCAATTCCCAGCAATGGACTACATAGTTTTGACGCTGTGAAACTCTTCAGCAAGATGCTGACCTTTATAGATATAGCAAAAAAATAGGTCAAGCACTTTCCCATTACTTGGTTAGAGTATAAGAAAACAATCCAGCAAGAAAAGCCACACTATCCATAAACAAAAACAAAAAAACAACAAAAAATAATTAGTCATGTCAAACAGTATAATTTGTAGATCTAGCTTGTAGTCAATCCAATATGAAAAACATAAGTTAGGCAATGATAGAGATTAGAGATCACAGAATAGTATTCATGGTCGAATGTATAGAATAAAAGTAATTAATATATTCAAAAGCTGTGTTAAAGGGATTCTCCAATGCCAGGACTCTGCAGTACCCCTTCAGTGAATTGCCTGAATCCAGCAGCACCGATGTCCCTGGGCACTGGGTCTGGATCCGCCCACACTCCTCCCCCACCAGTCAATGCTTTCCTACGGGGATTCCGGCGACGCTGGAGGTCCTCATGCATAGCGTGAGGACGTCCAGCGTTGTTTAAAACACTTTTCGTGTTCTAAGAACACGGAAGTCCCCCTAGTGGCTGTTTGGTAGACAGCCACTAGAGGAGAACTTAACCCTGCAAGGTAATTATTGCAGTTTATAAAAACTGCAATAATTACACTTGCAGGGTTAAGGGTGGTGAGAGTGTCCCTTTCAGCCCTACAGATTAACAGCGTGGGTGGTACAATCCCACTTCGGGATATTTGATGGTGTGGTTGCTCTGTTTGTTTGACTTCTGGTATATTATTTCACACCATTAGAGATACCTATTATTGTCTGAATCATGTATTGTATATTGGATTGACTACAAGCAAGATCTTTAAGTTGCATGGTTTGGCACAATTTAAAAAAACTTTATGTGTTTTAATGATGCCGACTTTTGTTCAGTTTTGGTAATCTCGTGGACGGCATCCAGCTATAAAAGTATCAGATACCTTGATGTTCAACATCTACATATCCGGAGGAAAAATTAAAATAAAGGAAAAAGATGTAGCAAATCTGAAAGATTTTGTTTCCAGTCTTGGACTCTGATGCAAAAGTAAAGATTTGAATGATCCAATGCCAAACCAAACCATCAATTCTGCAGTTGTCTCCAAAATAATACAGGTGATACTCGAAAAATTAGAATATCGTGCAAAAGTTCATTTATTTCAGTAATGCAACGTAAAAGGGGAAACTAATATATGAGATAGACGCATTACATGCAAAGCAAGATAGTTCAAGCCGTGATTTGTCATAAGTGCGATGATTATGGCTTACAGCTCATGAAAACCCCAAATCCACAATCTCAGTAAATTAGAATAGTACATGGAATCAATAAAACAAGGAGTGTACAATATCGGACCTCTGAAAAGTATAAGCATGCATATGAACTCAATACTTGGTTTGGGCCCCTTTTGCAGCAATTACTGCCTCAATGCAGCGTGGCATGGAAGCTATCAGCCTGTGGCACTGCTGGGGTGTTATGGAAGACCAGGATGCTTCAATACTGGCCTTCAGCTCTTCTGCATTGTTCGGTCTCATGTTTCTCATCTTTCTCTTGGCAATGCCCCATAGATTCTCTATGGGGTTCAGGTCAGGCGAGTTTGCTGGCCAATCAAACACAGTAATCCCATGGTCATTGAACCAGGCTTTGGTGCTTTTGGCAGTGTGGGCAAGTGCAAAGTCCTGCGGGAAAATGAAGTCAGCATTCCCATAAAGCTCGTCTGCGGAAGGAAGCATAAAGTGCTCCAAAATCTCCTGATAGATGGCTGCGTTGACCCTGGACTTAATGAAGCACAGTGGACCAACACCAGCAAATGACATGGCTCTCCAAATAAATACAGACTGTGGAAACTTCACACTGGACTTCAAGCATCTTGCACTGTGTGCCTCTCCATTCTTCCTCTAGACTCTGGGTACTTGGTTTCCAAATGAGATGCAAAAGTTGCTCTCATCAGAAAAGAGGACTTTGGACCACTGAACAACAGACCAGGTCTGTTTTTCTTTAGCCCAGGTAAGACGCTTCTGATGTTGTTTGTTGTTCAGGAGCGGCTTGACAAGAGGAATAAGACTTCTGAAGCCCATGTCCAGGATCCGTCTGTGTGTGGTGGCTCTTGATGCACTGACTCTAGCCTCAGTCCACTCCTTGTTAAAAGTCGCCAAAACCTTTGAATGGCCTTTTCCTGACAATCCTCTCCAGGCTGCGGTCATCCCTGCTGCTTGTGCACCTTTTTCTTCCACACTTTTCCCTTCCACATAACTTTCTATTAATATGCTTTGATACAGCACTTTGGGAACATCCAACTTCTATGCAATTACCTTTTGAAGCTTTCCCTCCTTATGGAGTGTGTCAATGATGGTTTTCTGCACAACTGTCAGGTCAGTAGTCTTCCCCATGATTGTGATTCCTACTGAACCAGAGAGACCATTTAAAGGCTCAGAAACCCTTTGCAGGTGTTATGACTTACTTAGCTGATTAGAGTGGGACACTGTGAGCCTAGAATATGGCACCTTTTCACAATATTCTAATTTACTGAAATTGTGGATTTGGGGTTTTCATGAGCTGTAAGCCATAATCATCGCACTTAGGACAAATCACAGCTTGAACTATCTGGCTTTGCATGTAATGTGTCTATCTCATTTGTTAGTTTCCCCTTTTACGTTGCATTACTGAAATAAATGAACTTTTGCATGATATTCAAATTTTTCGAGTATCACCTGAATGTTGAGGAAAATGCTTGTCTCATCTGTTGGAATAAAAAAAAAAAAGTTTACAACAATTACCTTTTTTTTGGTTACATTTTAGCTATAACATCTACAAAAATGCCATCTATATATCAAACAATCTAAAATGAAGGTAAAAGACCATATTATGACCATAAATGGCTTAAAAAGAGTGCAACCAATTAAATAAACTTAAACAAAAAAAATGTTTTTTGTTTTTTTTAATTCTTTATTTTTGTTTGTGCATGAATTGAACAATCTGGCTTGCTACGCTACAATAGCTGCAGGAAGCCTTTCAATAGCAGAACATAACATGGCATAAGAAAATACTGTGCACATTTTTTTTCTAAAAGGTCGGATGGAACTAGGTTTTGTCATAACATATTATAATTTTTGAAGCTTTTCCTATTCATCTGTGACATGTTGCATTTTTTACTTAAATTACACACTAAACAAATTGCACACTAAACAAATTAACTTTTCTATATGAATGCTAGGCTAGGTAGACTTATGAGAGTATTAGTTACGCTTAAAGTTATGAAAAGGTATGTGGTGTTGCAGTTTCGAGAGGGGTATACGGTATGCTTATTTAACAGGTTAAAACATGTCTCTTGTATGGTGTGACTATACGATCCTGAACATGCTAGGTGAGTATACCCCTTAGCTTGTAGTGTCCAAAAGATATATCGCTAAAACCGTTTGGATGTGCGAAAGTCCCTCTCTGGGTAAGTTGGCGTAGGGGGGATCGCGTTCCCAGGATCATGATGTGGCGTTGTGAAACGTGTCAGGTCCCCCTGCTCCTGGACCGTGGTGTTGATGGGTCCCCGGCGTTTCACCCGATGCCGCATTGGGGCTGTGCAGAGCCTCGTTGTGGATTCTCGTGGGACTCCACTGTGATGTGGTGAATGCACGGGTGTAGCTGGGTAAACGGGTGTAACTAGGGTTGGTTAGTAATGCCGCTGGGCCTAAGTAGGGTGGCCCTCCGGGTGGTGAGTGGTCTGGGTGCTGAGGGTTAGGTGGCTGCTGTCTGGGTGGACAGTTTGAGATGAGTGGACCTGGAGCCCCTTGTTGTAGTCTGAGCTCTAGCTTGAGCCAGAAATCTTGGAAGATTTTATCTATGTTGGACGAGGGGTGTCTTAATGTCTCGTGGCTGACTGGTGGCCGCATGGTCTCCAAAATCTTAGGTGGGCTGCTCGGCTCTCCAGCCATCTCCCCAGTTATTTTCGCCGTGTTGGGGGGGGAACCCCCAGGGGTGGACCGGGATCACCCCCGCCATTCCAGAGGGGGGGTTGTGGGGTATCTGCTTGTGGCAGTCGGTTTCCATGTGGCTCCAGGCTGGGAGATCGGCCGCCTCTCCCGCCCAGTGCGCGCCAGGCCGCATGCCCTTGCGGGTATAGTCTGCTGTCTGCTGTCCCCTCATGGGCCGCATCACCGGTTCACCATTAGGGTAGAGGGCTGTTATGTCGCTTGGGGTCGTGTGCTGCTGTTTGTTGTGGTTTAGAGGTGCCATTTTAGCCATTTTTACAAAGATTTCTGTGGAGCTTCAGTTAGGCACGTCTTCCCTCCATAAAAGAAAAAATGTTTTTAAGCCCTTAAGGACCAAACTTCTGGAATAAATGGGAACCGTGACAGGTCAGGCATGTCATGTGTCCTTAAGGGGTTAAACAAATCACATTATTAACTGGATACTGTACTCACTAAAACCATATCATCTTATTAAATTGGTCATAGTGCTTGTAGTCCCCTGGCATCGTCCCTCCATTTAGTGTTTAACAACTTTCATGCAGTTTAATATTAAATAAGGGTTCCTGACCACCTATCGCATAGCCCTTACTGGAGGTATGGCTAAGGCAGAGATTACACACTTCCTTAACACAATACCTTTTCATACCAACTATGGTTGCTGTGATAGGTTGAAAGCACTCGCCTAACACCATTGCTGCTCAGGCTAATGCTTCCTCGTTAGCTCCAGAAGCACAGAAGAGACAGATGCAAGAACTCTCATTTAGCATTAAAACGTTTTTTTAAAACCGGTTCCACCAGGAATGGAAGGTTTGCACCAGGAGATTCCAGAAACTACTTCAATGAGTTGAAGCATCTACGGTGTCTACGGTGTCACTTTAAGCAAGTTGAATAAAGAACGTATACAAGAAATAAAATGATTTGGTATTCAACAAAGAAAAGATTTTGATTAAATAAGGAAAACTAGGACTAGGAAAACAAAAATCCAACAATCACCAAAAACAATTACTAATAATTATTGACATAAACTATTTAGGAATTTGCATCTCTACAGATGGATTAGAATGGTTACACATATCTCAAAACATGGCATAATATTCCATGCTACAAAAACAAAGAATATGAGAACTTTGAGAATGGACAAAGCTTAGAGAAACTCAGTAGCTTTCCCTTTGGTAAATCTCCACTCAAGTCTCAATATACACAATGTACAGACTGATCGTACCCGTAAGGGCAATCCAGAACCAAAATGTCGGCCAGTTGACTCTGCACAAGAGATACAGCAACCCCAGATGATCGTTTCAGCCTTTTTTGGGCATCGTCAGTGAAATGTAGCTTATACCCCTCTAGGCACAGTGAGCATGGGGTCCATGTCTGGATTACCATTTTAACTTGGGGAGGGCCAAGTTAAGGTATTTCAACAAAAAGACAGAATATGAGAACTCTGAGAACAAACAGGAGCGTAAAGAAACTCAGTAACTTGCCCTCCTGTAAATCCCCTCTCAGTTCTCAAAATAGCTCTTGCTTATTACAGAGAAAACATAATCTGAAGCAGATCAGACTGATCCCACCCATAAGTGCAGTCCAGAACCAATATGCTTTCAAGTTTTTCTGCACAAGAGATACAGCTACCCCAGACAATCGTTTCTGCCGTCAGTATGGTGCAGCTCTCTAGCGGGTTCACAACTAAATTATTTACCATTTTAACTTGGGGAGAGCATTGAAACAAAAACAAAGAATATTACATGCCTCGGGAGCGGACTGACAACTCGGTCATGGACTGGAGGGCCCAAGGCAGTCAAGGGCCTGGCTGGCTGAACAGCCATACACTCTCTCTGGCTGGGTAGATCGGAGATCTCCCCAGACAAAGAGGCACAATTACACAGGATAGGTTGCTCCCCAGCACCTACCTCACCTGCAGAGTAAGACCTGGCAGCAATCCTGCTGTTGCCAGGTCTCCTCCATTCTCTCCCTGTGCAGAGCTCCGTGTGAGGGGAGGAGGTGGGGCCCGGGGGAGGGGAAGTTACATCACTTCTTGCCCCCTCCTCTTCTCTCCTCCAGAATCTGCTAAGTGGCTGAAGTTAAGGAACAGTCTGGCAGAAACAGCAGATATGTAAATTCCCCATGCCCACCTCCACCTAAGCCCCATGACCCCTCAACCCACCTTAGTACCCACTTCACCAGCACCCACCTCAGCAAGTAACCTCATCCCCCATCCCCCCTCCACCCATCTCCACATTCACCCACCTCAGCCCCCATGCCCCATTTTACCTACCTCAGCCCCCATTTCCCTCAGAACCCACCTCAGCCTCATGCCCCCAACACCCACCTCAGTCTCCATCTTCCCCAGCACTCACCTTAACCCCCAATGCCCCCCTCCACCTACCTCAGCCCCCATCTCCCCCAGTGCCCCTCCATCCACCTCAGCCTCTATCTCCTTTGGGCGGAGGCTGCCTTTAGCTCTGCCCCCGCTGCTGATTTGGCTCCTTCATCTCCCCCAGCACCCACCTCAGCCCCCATGCCCCCCTTCACCTACCTCAGTCCCCATCTCCCTCAGCACTCACCTCAGCCCCATGTCTCCCTCCACCCACCACAGCCCCCATCTCCCTTGGCACCCACCTCAGACCCATGCCCCCCTACACTCACTTCAGCCCCCATCTCCTTCAGCCCTCGTCCCTACACCCACCTCAGCCTCCAACTTCCCCACCAGCCACCTCAGTCTCCATCTCCCTTGGCACCCACCTCAGCCTCCATCTTCCTTGGCACTTACCAACCACCTCAGCTGACATACAGGAACACAACATCACAAGCAGCATCCCACACACTGAACCCCACAAGTAGCCTAAAACAGATGTGTTTTGGAGACTACTTGCATGGACTTGTATGATTGAAAACAAATGGCTTGTAAATACATTGGCTTTGTTTCTTTATTTTAGTGCGGATGGGGGTCGAGGCATGCCAGTAAGGGTTACTCCATTCAAAAACAGTGTTTATTAAAACACTGTTTTTGGTTAGATTAACCTCTTAAAAGCAAATCTGACCCTGTTTGGAGGACTTGCAGGTGGGAGTCATGACTGTGTGGTTCTCACACAGCCAATTTACCCTGCATGCATATAATATCAGTGTGAGAACTATACAAAGAAGGGGGAGAAAAGTAGCAGTAGCCAAAAACCTTTGCACTAGAAGGGGGCCCTTGGTCTCCCATTGCCCGAGGGCCCTGTGAGTTGTCAGACCGCCCCTGCCATGCCTCATCATAAAATCTAAAATAAGGCCAAAAGGCTCCATCAGCTATCTAAAACATTTAAAACCCTTCTTTAAAAAATTACATCATTCCGACTTACCAACAGAATTATCACAATAAAAGGAGGCACATATAATAGCCCTCGTCTATTTTTTATGGGAAAAATATAATTTCTAAAGATCGCTCTAAGGAAGATTTTTTCTTAGATCAGAGATCAAAGCAGGTGGCGTACCTAGAGCATTTGGCACTCGGGATGGGTCCTATTTTTGGCACCCCGCAGCACTTTAAAATGTAAAAAAAATACCGCATTTTTGTTAATATATTTAGCACTGGGCAGTGTTTGTGTGTTTGAATGTTAGCATGTTTTTGTATGGAGTATTTTGAGTGAATGTAGGGGTGTGCTTGTATGTAGTGTTGGCGTTTAAATGCAAGCATGCATTTGTGTGTAATGTGGTTTTTGAATGCAGTGGTGTGGTTATATATAATGGTAGGGTTTGTATGTAGTGTTGATGGTGAAGTGCGGGGGTGTATTTGTGTGTACTGTTGACGAGATTCTGAGATGTATGCACATATACACACTGACACACATGCAGATACATATACACTCATGCAGATACATATACAGACAGACACACATGCAGACACAGAGGCGACTCTAGGTACAATATATGGGTGGGCACATAAGATACCACAGTAAAAACTGGGGGGAAGGGGGTGGAGGGCACTAAAACGTTTTACTAGGGAGTGGGGTAATATGCTGCCAATGGCTGTCTGATTGGCTGTCTGATAAACAAAGATTAAAGTTAAAGGGAAACTCCAGTGCCAGGAAAACAATCCGTTTTCCTGGCACTGCAGGTCCCCTCTTCCTCACACCTCCCAATCCCCGGTTGCTGAAGGGGTGAAAACTTTTGTTGCCATATATAAGGACACCAAATAAAGGAGCTATTTGCTAAATAGAACACTAATTTAGTATCTTTAAATATGGAAATGTCACATAAGGGCACCAATTTAGGGAATTATCTACTAAACAGCTAAAAGATAAAAATTTAAAAAGCCATTTTCTTTCAATTATTTGGTAGATAACTCCGTTATTTTTTTTATCCTTATGTGAGATTGCAATATTTAAGGACACCAAATAAGAGAGCTATCTACAAAACACATAAACATGTATATAGACACGTATATAGGCCAGCTTATGTGTCCCCAGGACAAGAGGCAGGCAAGGCATTTGCCAGGGCGATTGGTGGGTGGCTTTTTTTGCTGTCCCCCAGAAAGTTCCGCCAAAGGCAAAAGCCTTGTCAGCTACACAGTAAATACACCCCTGGGCGGAGGCTGCCTTTAGCTCTGCCCCCGCTGCTGATTTGGCTCCGCATCAACAGTCAATTTTGCTCTGCCACCAGTTCTCCGAGAAGTTCTCCTGCTCCTGCTCCGGGCCCCTGTGTGTGTGAGCTGTGTTAGCGGGCCGGCACCCTGTGCCGCCACACAGCTCACACCTACTCAAGCCTGGCCAGCCCTGGTGGCACCCCCCGTACCTGGTGTCATCTGGGGCTTAGCACCCATCCCTCACCCCCTCCTTGGTACGACACTGGATCTTAGTTCGCCACTGGTGAGCACAAAAAGGTTCACCGTTGTCGCCATTAAAAAGGAGCAATGAATAAGATCTGAAGAAGAATCTGCAGGATATGTTCATGAAAACTAAAAGAATAAAGCATATGTGTTTAGAGTTGGATTTAAAAAATAATAATAATATACACACACACACAAAATAACAAGATTATGTCACAACCAATTCACATATTCACATAATATTTATCAGAGCATGCAGATGGGCTAACACTCAAGAAATATTTTAGTAATGCTAATATATTTGTTATAATATGTTATAATATTACATCTCTTTACTAGAACTACTTACAAAAATGTTAGCGCAGCAAAATATTTGAGAAGTCTTAGATCTCAAATATTAGGACAAGAAATACTCCCTTCAAAAGCATTCCATGCATCATAAATGCTACTGCTTATTGCAAGTAACTATGGTGTTAGTGAGGTATGCGTACAGTCTCTCAATTGTTTTGTCAAACCAGTCTCAGTAAGTTTCCTTATTTTTTTGTTAATGCCCATTCTCCTAATTTGGGACATAAAATTTTTTAAAAATCACACTTAATTAGGTGTTCAAGTTATTGTATATACAAAAATTATGCTATTTTTAGCTATACAAACGTTTTTACATTTAATGAGATGCCTTTTACTAATTTTGATGGTGTCTGTTAAAGGGTTAAGTGGGCTTTTTATTTCTTTTTTGAAAACCATTTGAACACACGCCAATTGAAAATGAATTGTCAACAATACAAATTCACAGTTCAATTTAAACTATTGTAAAACCAATAGATTAATGGGGTAGAAACATTAAATAATATGTAAGTCTACTTACAAGGCTGTTCCAGACAAAAGAGGCCAAATCATTATTTTACTCAGGTATGCCTCTAAGAAACTTTCACCAAACAAAGCCTGGCATATGCATTTTTTTACTAGTGTACCAGAATACAATGTATTTATCCAATTTTACACGGAGCCACATGTACATGCTGGTGTTATAGCAGAGTAGATACCTGCTTTCCCTATATTGCAGGTGCCTACTCTGCTAAAACTTACTTGGCCGGGGAGGATGGCCAGCGAGGGAGCTCAGTGATCCTGCTCCTCACTGCTCCCTCACGCGTGCCATCTGTAGTGAAGCCGGGCGCTGGAATATGACGTCATATTCTTACCTTTGTCTGGGAGGGGGGGCCTTGTTGCCAGCCCTGATGGTCCAGTAGGAAATCCCTGGTTATCCGGTGTTCCTGGGGTAGAGTTCACTCTCGCGAGATCGAAGCATTGCCATAGTAACCGCGGCAACGCGCCGACCTCGCGAGAGGAACCTGGCGGAGCTGCAGGATCGAGCTCCCCCAGGTCCTCTCTCCCTCCCCCTCTGGCAGCCACATCTCAGTGCCTGTTGGTTGGTGTGGATATAGTTTGTCTCTCCGCCGGCCCATGAAGGCACACAGTAGGGCCAGCGTACTGGTAGCACTGATCTCCCCTGTCAGCCTCGGCCAATGGCCATCGTGGTCCACCGGGCATTTGTCCGGTATGCCCGATGGCCAGTCCAGGCCTGGTTTCACCTACCTAGAGATTTCTGCAGACCACATATATCTCTTCATGACAATGGTGTCCATTGGTGACCTCTTTCAGCAGTATAATGCACCATGCCACAATTGTTCGGGAGTGGTTCGAGGAACATGACAAGGTGTTGCTTTGGCCTCCAGTTTCCCAGATCTCAATTGAAATCTGTGAGGTGTGCTGGAACTACAAATCCGATCCATGGAGACACCGCCACGCAACTTGCAGGATTTAAAGGGACTTAAATATAATTTTTTATTTTTTTTTAAATACATATACATACAGCACCCCTCACACACACACATACACACACACACACAGTGCACCTTTCACATACACACTGCACCCCTCACACACACTCTGCACGCCTCACACACCTTGCACCCTTCACACACACAGTGCACCCCCACACATGCACTCCTCACACACACTACACCCCTCAAACACACTGCACCCTTCACACACACTGCACCTCTCACACACACCTTGCATGCCTTACACCCACACCTTGCATGCCTCACACACACCCTAAACCCTTCACACACCCTGCACCCATCACACACACCTTGCACCCCTCACACACCATGCACCCCTCACACACCCTGCACCCTTCACACACAGTGCAACCTTTACACACACAGTGCACTCTCCACACAAGCACTCCTACACACTTTACATTCTAGACACACACACTATATTCCTTATGCACACACACTACATCCCCTATAAACACACCCTAGATTCTGTACATAACTATGGTTCATATACACATTAGAATCCCTATATACAGTCTAAATCCTCTACACACACACACACACACATACACTAAATCTCCTACGCACACTCTGGGTTCTCCACACACACTAGAGCCCTTGCGCACACAATAGATACCCTATAGACACACAATGCACCACCTACACACACTACATTAATGACATACACACTCTGGATCCCCTATGAACACAATAGATCCCCTGAAAGCAAACACACACTACGTTCCCTAAACACACACTTTACAACCCCTACATACATACACTACAGCCCCTATGCACACACTCGCTACATCACCTATACTCACACTCTCTACAGCCCCTAGTCAAACGTATTGCACTACAAACACAACACAACTGAAACCGACATTTACACAAAACACCACACCACAATGAACTAACTCTACACACACTCAATGCCACAAGCAAGCTCTAAAAACATGTACAATATGCTTTCCTTACACTTTTGTCCTTTGGGATCCAACTTATGGAGACACCAGAGACATGTCACTAGCAAACACAGTTCAAGCATGTTAATAAATTTGCTTGCACTGCATAGAACAAATACAGGGCCTTTTTTCATGCAAGAGCTCTTCAGTAGGGCTCTGCGCATCGAACCAACATGCTCACTTTGAGAGAGGGTGTGCTTTTCATTGGCTCTCTTGCCGCCCCCTTCTCAGTGGGCCGTTGTGATTCAAAAATACCCGGGCCAAATTTTTTTTCCCCAGTCCGGGAAAAAATTTGGAATTTGTCACAGTTACATTCATATGACATTCAATGTTTCCCAGCAGAACATTGTCCCGAGCATAACACTGCCTCTGTCAGACTAGCTTCTTCCCATAGTGCATTCTGCTACCATCTCTTGTTTAACCTGTAAATGCCATGAAAAGATGTTATTTTATATGTACAGTACATATTACAAAATTATTTGCGCATTGGCTATAACACATGTAATATATTAGCTTATTTAATCAATAATAAAAAGCATTCAATCATTATCCCTTTTAGCCTTCATCCTCAAAACATGTAACAATAAAAAAAGCTGACAAAAACAAAACAACAAAGTAACCGTTTCTTTCTCACCATGCAAGCTGGTAACTGAAGAAACTGAATATTGTTCTCCCCTTCTCTTCACCCTATTTAAAGTCATGTGTAGTTAAAGGAACACTATATGGTCAGGAACACAAACAGATATTCTTGACCCTATAGTGTTAAAACAACCATCTAGCCTCCTTGTCCCCCTAAATATAGTAAAATCTAAGTTTTATTCAAGTCTGCCGCTGCTGGCTATAGGATATTTTCTTAGCGCCTTTTTTACTTGCATTTAGTTTTCTGTTCAGTATCATGACTCACATGGTCAATCCTCTTTGTAGTTGCAGAACTTGAACGTAAAATAAACAATTCTAAAATGCCTCTAATTTCCTCATACTCTGTCCATGGAAATAAGCATCCATTAAACATCAGCCTGTGTTGATCAATTTTGCTTTCCAGAGAAAAACCTGACAATATCTCCATAATAAATTATGCAAATGTCATATGTGAGTTCCTAACACATTTTAACTCTCACAAATATTTAAACACGTACAATACAAATCACATACAAAACACTGTGGAAAATTGATTTTTTTTTTAAATTGTATTTGCCATGAATTAATAGATTTTGAAAAAACATTTTAAATGTATTATAGGGCTCACCCGCTAGATTCATATATGCAATAAAAGAAAATGTGAGTACATAGCACTTACAGATACAAATAATTGATATATATATATATATATATTTATATATATACACACAACATGCTTAGTCGGTTTAAAAGGTCAATAGTTGTTTAAAAGGAACATTATTGAGTCAGGGACCTAGTAGTTCCCCAAGCAATGAATATATTTGTCCATCACAATTCAACAACAATGCAGATGGGAATAGTCTGGTACTGCAAATCTGCCGCTCCCTCTGTCATTTAAATACAAAATAAAATATGGTTTCTTTAGGATATTGCCACTGACAACTAAATATAATCACCCAAAATTTCACAAGCTAAAGTCCAAACTCTTCTGTCACATATCCTTTCTCTGTATAGGGAATGTACAGGAACTATAACATCAACTCATTCATACAATTTCAGTTATAATATATATATATCTTACCGCTACAGCTAGAAAGCCGTTAATGTGCACATTACCTTGCTAATCTGCTAGGTAAACAAAAATATGTGAACATAAACCCAGTGAGAAAAGTGTGTAACAAAAAACAAACCGGAACTTCCCTGTAATAGGTGAAGTATCCAGATAGATCCCCGAAGACTTCCTCCTGTCTCCAGCCAATATATACAAAATAGAATAGGGGATGATCTGCTAAATACAGATAGAATGGAAAAACATAGCGTTTAACTGTGTGGGAGTGAGTAACACTATTAAATTTACAATTGGCCACTCACAAAGTTTAGGATGGAAAACAGCTTTAAATATAATCCTTTCTCCAGTAATCACTGTGTTTTCTCCTCTTCACACTCCCATCAGTGGATTGGAATATATAACTCATATGATATTCTTATTGTTACTGATACACTGAGTCCCTGAGGAAGTCCAGTTTTAGGACGAAACGTGTAGGACGTCCAGTGGTGACATTTGTTTTATATTTATATTTAAGTTATTAAATTTATTTTTGTACTACTTTCCGGAAGTGCACTACATTTTTTGTATATTTCTCTTTTTGAGTTATATATTCCAATCCACTGGGGTCGCACAGGTACCGCCGGCTCGCACCCGCCCTCCCTTCCGCCTACCCAATCTCTGAAATCCCTACCACCCACCTGGAATCCTGAAACGCCCACTAGTGGGCGGTAGGGACCAGGTTGACGACCCATGCCCTACACCTTCCCCCTCTCCCTCCACTTTTAGTTTGGTTTCGTTTCGCCTGTTTCTCTCATTTCCTTTCCCTACACCTTCCCCCTCTCCCTCCACTCTTAGTTTGGATTCGCCAGCATCTTTGTCCCTGCTGTAGAAATATCTCTACGTCAAACAGCAATAAAACAATCCGTTGGTACTGGGCAGGGTTTCAGAAAATGTGACTGCAAATCTAAATGTACCCCAAATAGGTGTGCTTGTCGCAAAAAACAATTGCTATGTAATTCAAAGTGTCACCAATCTTTAGATTGCACTAATAAGTAAGTATAATTTTATCATATGTTTTGCAAAATTCCTTTCCTTAATTGTAATAATATTTTATTATCATGTGTATTATATTTATATTTATTATTATTAATATTTTATTATTATTTATATCTTTTATTATTATTAGCAACTAATTTGTTGATTGTTTGATTGTATTAACTTGATTCTTTAGATCTCGCAAAATAAATAAAATAACATCATGTTAATTGAAGCGTACAGAAACGTTGCTATTGTTCCAGCAAAGATCTTATTTTCACTTTAACGAGTGCCTAGTAGGTAATGTGCAGATTATCTAGGTAATTTGAGAAATGAAACAATTTTCGGCACTTTAATGGATCACCCTAGTTAATCTGCACATTACCTAGATAATCTGCAGAATAACTGATTTCTGCACTTTAACGGTAACATATATATATTTGTGGTCGGAAACGTGAAAGTATTATGTACCAATTAGTGGTGGTGATAATTTGATTGTGGAGTGCCGAAACCAACATACAGGTAGGCCTGTAAATAAGAGGGCCCACCAAGGAGAAATATGGAATAAATAAATTAAGTAAGGGGTGAGGTACGTGGGATGACTTAAAGGACCACTATAGTGCCAGGAAAACATACTCGTTTTCGAGGCACTATAGTGCCCTGAGGGTGCCCCCACCCTCAGGGACCCCCTCCCGCCCAGCTCTGGAAGGGGGAAAGGGGTTTAAACTTACCTTTTTCCAGCGCTGGGCGGGAAGCTCTCCTCCTCCGTTCCTCCTTCTGGGCTGAATGCGCACGCGCGGCAAGAGCTGCGCGCGCATTCAGCCAGTCACATAGGAAAGCATTTATAATGCTTTCCTATGGACGTTGGCGTGCTCTCACTGTGAATATCACAGTGAGAAGCACGCAAGCGCCTCTAGTGGCTGTCAATGAGACAGCCACTAGAGGATTAGGGGAAGGCTTAACCCATTCATAAATATAGCAGTTTCTCTGAAACTGCTATGTTTATGAAAAAATGGGTTAACCCTAGCTGGACCTGGCACCCAGACCACTTCATTAAGCTGAAGTGGTCTGGGTACCTAGAGTGGTCCTTTAAAACGGAATGGCCAGCCCAGGTAATAGGGGGGGGGGGAGAGGGTTTTTATATGATAAGCTCCTCCCACAAATACAGACCTTTGGCCTTAAACTTGTGGTCAAAAAACATGATAGTAGTATGTATCAATTAGTGGTGGTGATAAGTTGGTTGTGGTGTGCCGAAACCAACGTACAGGTAGGCCTGTAAATAAAAGAGTGCAAAAAGGTATAACAAGAAAACACACTTTGTGTAGCAATTACAAAGCTAGACTCAAAAGCTTCTTTCTCAGGTTGGGGATGCATGTGTTACAGAGTGAGGATTTCCATCTCCCCAGTATCTTGATAATATGCACTAAGGTGTCAGCACTAGAAGCTGTGTATGCTGCCCCTATCCTGAATGAAAAGGAAAAGGTGCTGGGTTGCAGTCCAGTCTCAAGAGTAGAGTTGTTATATAAAATAGGAAATTGGAGGCATAAGCGGGTAGCCTTGAAGTAAGAGCAGAGCAGCGTTTATTCATGCATCAGTACATCAAAATATCTTGACAGAAAGAAAGTGCATAGCATAGTGCATAACCAATTTATAGTACCCAAACCACAGTAATAATAAAGTGCTAAATGCAAACACCCATTAAAAATGTGTCTTTTTTTGTTCTAGTTCTTACTTGTTTTTTTATATAGTTTTTTTTTATAGTTTTTCACACACGGTAAGGGTGACAGTGATCAGCAAGATCTGGAGCATTAGGGAGTTTCTCAAGCTCAGTCTATAAAGAAACCGACAGACTCACAGTGGACATGACAAAATCCCACAGACACACCGAGACCTGTATCACGGAGGTATCCGGGATGGACTAGGCAACAGAGATGCTAGTTATCAATAGGGATGTGCATGGGCAAAATATTTGGTTCGGTTCGGCATTCAGAAATTCGGGACTTCAGCACTTCGGTTCAGTTCGGGACTTCGGATATGTTCTCTTGCGGCCGCTTAGTAGATAACTCCCTAATTCCCACAGTATTAGGGAGCTATCTACCAAAAGGCTGAAAGACATAACTTGGTCTTTCAGTCAAATTTACTAATACTAGGTAAGGATTACTTAGTATTAGTAAATTCTGCCCTTACTCGCTATCGCGAGTAGGGGTATGTCTAGTAAACTAAAAAAAAAGAAGTGTCCCCCCCTCCCAAGCACCCACCCATGCTCTGAGCGGCAGGTGGGGGCCCTAAATTAAAATAATTGGGGGACCTATTGTCCTTCACCCCTGGCCCCCACCCCTGAGCGGCGGGTGGGGTGCCCTAAATTATAATAAGGGGGGGGGGCCTAAATACCAATGGGGGGGACCAATCAGAGAGTTATGAGTCAAATTACACAGCGTGGCAAAATTCCAAAGAACTTTCCCACACTGTGTAAAATGACACAGAGCACTCTGATTGGTGTATTTCAAGCTAACCAATCAGAGTGCTGTGACAGGTAAATGTAGAGACTTAGCTGTCAGTCTCTTCATTTACTTGTCAGTGCACTCTGATTGGTTGGCTTAAATTGCAGGGTGGGGCAATGCTTTATAAGCCTTCCTGCCCTGCGGAACTCAGTCTGCGAGGTGCCCTCCATGGGTGATTACTTTTTCAGCTTCGGGTTTATTCTTTTTGTCTGATTTTTTTCCTCAGATGGCCACTGAAGGTCCTTCCTGGGGAAGTGCAGCACAGTAGGCAGCACTGCCATTCAGCGTCTCCACGCTCTGCATGGAGATGCTGAAATTTCCTCATAGAGATGCATTGATTCAATGCATCTCTATGAGGAGCAGGGGAGGGCTGGCAGCCTTCAGCCTGGTGGGCAAAACCAGTCAAGTGGCCCATTGCACCACCAAATCAGTTCACCATCCATGCCCACCTTTTCCTGGTTTTATAACGGATATTGATGTTATGCTAATCAGTAGCTCTTTGCCATACCCGCTCCTTCACGGCTCCAGGCACTGCTTGTTGTGAGTGTGAGCCACTGTAAATTAGGGGCAGAGGGCACTTGCACTGCGGTAAAGATGGGGCTGGACAGGAGGAGAGTGCAGTGCAATCAGTGCACTCCCCTCCTGTGGGTCACCAGTAGACTGGTGCACCTGCCCAGGATCAGTGCCGGTGCAAGGATTTTTGCCGCCCTAGACAAAATAAAAATTTGCTGCCCCCCCATGTGACATCACAATGCCCCACCCATATGAACTAACGCCAGTGCTGCACACAGTGTGTGTTTACATTAAAAAGCCTGCAGGGACCAGCTATAGACACCAGAACCACTTCATTAAGCTATAGTGTCCCTTTAATGTGAGGTACATTATAGATTAGTGTCACTAATAATATACTAGATTGCCTACTTACAAGCAGATGAGGATGATGATGGGCTGCAGTTTGGCTCCACTGGTCTGGTGTAGAACAGGATCTCTGGAGGCTGTTTGCAGCTGTGGTCACAAAATTCAATGTTCTGGGAGAATTGGAAGCAGCTCCATTTTTTGGGGCCCCTTACACAGCTCAAGGTCTGGGCCCCAGGGCCTGACGGTGAGTATGCCCATAAGGCCCACTCATAAGTTCCACCCACCCATGAGTTCGCTCACAGGGAGTGGAGTGTGTAGGGGATGTGTTATGTGTTATTGTAGAGGATCTAATATGTGTGCTTATGGTATGTAGTGTATAGGGTTACCAGTTTGTGCAGGTGATGTGTGTTTTGTGTGTAGTGGAAGCAGTGTGTATTTGTGTATAAGGGATGTATTATGTGTTTCTGGTTGTGTGTAAGGGATGCATTGTGTGAATCTGTGTTTGTATGCATAAGGGATGCAAGGTGTGTGTCTGTATGTGTGTGCATTGAGTGTAAGAGATGCATTGTGTTTCTGTGTGTATGTAAGAAAAGAAGTGTGTGTGTTTGCATATGTGTGTACGGGTTTGCATTGTCTGTTTCTGTGTATGTGTGCAAAGGATGCATTGTCTTTGTGTGTAAGGGTTGCATTGTGTGTGTGTGTGTAATGGATGCATTGTGTGTTTCTCTGTGTGTAAGGGAAGCATGTTGTGTTTCTGTGTATGTATAGGGATGCATTGTGTGTGTGTGCGCGCGCGTAGTGTGAAAGAGCTCCCTGTCTTGGCCCCTGTCCTATAGAGCTGCCCCTTCTGTCCCGTAGAGCTCTCCCCTGCACCTTTAGTGGTCTCTCCTCTCCCCACCCTCCCCTAGCGGTCTCTTCTCACACTCACCCACCCTCCCTGTGCTCTTCTCACTCCTCCCTCTATGTGTTCTCCTCACACCCCCTGTGTTCGTCTTACCCCCCTCCTCCCTGTGTTCTTCATACTTCCCCCCTTGGTCGTCTTACTACCCCACCTGTTCTTCTTAACCCCCTTCTTCTTATTGCTCCCCCTTCTTCTTCTTACCCCCCTTCTTCTTCTTCCTCTTCCTCCCCCTTCTTCTTCTTACTCCCCCCATTTCTTCATACTCACTTACCTTCTTCTTACCCCCCCTCTTCTTCTTCTTACTCCCCACTCTTCTTCTTCTTACTCCCCCTCTTTTTCTTACTCACCCCTTCTTCTTCTTCTCCCGCACCCCCCTCTTTCTTATCTCCTCCCAGCTTCCTCCCGCCCTCCCCTTTTCTTATTCCCCTCTCCTCTTCTTACTCCCCTCTTCTTCTTCTTGCCTCCCCCCTCTTTTCTTGCTCCTCTCTTCTTCTTGCTCCCTCCTCTTCTTCTTCTTACTCCCCATCTTTTCTTACTCACTGGCTGGCTTCTTCTTACCCCTCTTTTCTTATCCTCCTCCTTCGCCTCCCCCCTCCCTCTTCTTGCTCCCCCTCCCTCGCTTCTTATTCCCCCCTCCTCTTCTTGTTCCCCTCCCTCTTCTTATTCCCCTTTTTATCCCCCTCCTGTGCCTTCCCTCCCCTCTTCTTGTTCCCTTTTTGTCACCCCTCTCCTCTTCTTGTTCCCCCTCCCCTCCCCTCTTCTTATTCCCCTCCCCTCTTCTTATCCCCCCTTCTTATTCCCCTCCTCCTTCTTATTCCCCCCCCCTCTTTTTACCCCTCCCTCCTCCCTCTCTTCTTACCCCCTCCCCTGTAGCGTGGCCGAGCTGCACTCCGGTCCGCGGTGGCCCGCCGGCCGGAGTGATGGGAAGGTGCACACTCACTGTGCACTTCCTGTCAGTCCGGTCGGTAACAGGAAACAGAAACTCCGCGCGGAACAGGAGTTTCTGTTTCCTGTAACCGGCCGGACTGACAGGAAGTGCACACTCAGTGTGCACCCTCCTATCACTCCGGCCGGCTGGCCGGCCACCGCGGACCGGAGTGCAGCTCGGCCACGCTACAGGGGAGGGGAGGGGCAGCCGCCTGAGGCTCTTAACAGAGCGCTCAGGCGGCTGCAGTATTTAAAGGGCCGGCCCGCCGCGGCCGGCCTTACAGGAATTTAGGGCGGCCTGGGGGGCAATTGCCTCCCTGCCCCCCGGCCCAGCCCGCCCCTGATGAGGAGGTGCTGATTGGACAAAACTGTTTGGCCCGTCCCCATCCTGCCACCGGCGGACCCGCATGGCGCTGGAATAAAGGTGAGTTTTAACCCCTTTTAAGGGAGCCAGGGGGGATGCAAGCCTAAATAGTGGGTTAAACACTATAGGGTCAGGAATACATGTTTTGTTCCTGACCCTATATTGTTCCTTTAAAATAAATAAATCAATAATAATTTGTTTTTTTTTTTAAATGTTTTATTTCCATTAAACATTTTCATAAAATGCTTTTGAAGGAAATGACTACTTTGTAAACAGAATGTTTGTGGTTTAAATACACATTACTGTGAGTATTCTTGCTGTGGAGCTCTGTGAAATGTTATGTATATATTTTGCAGTACACTAATAAGTGCATTTAGTGCAGATCAGATGAGAAGTAACCAATAGAGTTGAAAATTTATATATTTATATGTTATAAATGAAATATAACATAAAATATGGAATCATTTTTTCTGCTCCTTTTGTCCCTCTTTTAAAAATTCTATATTTATATGTTAAAAATGAAATATAACATAAATATGGGATAGTTTTTTTCTGCTCCTTTTGTCCCTCGTCACTTTATCTGAGAATAAAATCAAAATTTAGTGGCTGTCCCAATCATCAATTCCCTTCTTTTTTTTTTGTCGCCACGGACAGAACACTAAATCACAAAACAAATGAAACCGTTTGTCAATTGTCCATTTAATTTGCTTTGTGATTCCCCTATATCGTGTTTCGAAGTTCAGGATCATAATCGTCAATTACCTAAATTTGGACAAATCGCAAGTGGTTTGAATCCTAATGAACAAGCCTAATAAATACTTTAAGAAGAAACATCTTGATAATAGGATCTAGCTTTTTCCAAGATTAAGTAATTAATTGTTCCAACTATTGTTATCTTCAGATAAATCGAATCCTTTACTCCTCCCAATTAAGTAAGATTTACCCAGTAAGTTCTTAATTTACATTATACAGCCGCCTGAAAAGCTCAGAAATATTTTTTCTTTTCATATTGTCATTGCCTAAATCTCTGCTTTTGATCTGAATTCCATTAACACTGTGTCAAACATACAGTGTTATTATTAGTAGTCACATTACTATTATGTACTCTTATTTTCCAGGCTCATTTACTTCAAGACGTGTTATTTCTCTCCACGATAATCCTGTTATAAAATATGTTCATACTTAATGTAAAAAGGCCTGTAAAAATGCTAATAGAAATATTCATTTTTAGTTTATTTCCTACAAAACTCAATACATATTAAATTAATTCAAACATTTTATTTTATTTTGTTTTACTCCTGGCTCCAAATTCCTATATACAGATCAAACTGTGGCACAAATGCTTTTCTAAAGGGCAGATGCGCATAAATGCCAAAGCTAAACATTAATGTCAAAGCTGTAAAAAAAAATTCTGCCAGTTGGCTCTGTGAGGTTTAATGCAGTCACTACACAAGAAATATAGTATATTAACGAGAGCAGTGAGGCAATAGAATAGCTGTTGTGACCCAGAAGCCTTTGAAGTCATGAGTCCAGATTTATTGGCAAATTTATCACCGTGGGGAATGTTCAGTATTGTATTGTGTTCCAAGCACAATATTTATACTGAAATATCAACATGGAAGAATTGTGAGTTTTGGAAGAAAAAGAAAGGTTTCATAGATCTAACGGTAATCTAAGAAGTCAACATCAGTCGATACAATTTTCTTTTGAAGAAAACGCCAAATTATTATTGGTTCAAAAGAACCAATCATAGTCCATAATATGACCAACTAAAAACTAAGCTAACTGTATAGACTAATATAGACATGTTTGACCAGCACAGCTAAAAAAAATTTTTCCATTTTTGTACCTTGCCCTAACGTTGACATCTTTTTTTGTTACCACATCACAAATCAATATTTAGTGACTTGAGCAAACACTATAGTGTCAGGAGTACAAACAAGTATTCCTGATACCATAGATCTAAAAAGCCATTTAGGTGATTGTACCCCCCAGTGCCGTGTTAAAAAGGGGATTTACTCACCTTTTTCATGTGCCTTGTGGGTCTCCTCTCAGCTGTCATCCCCCACGCTCCATCCTTTGTCTAATATCAAACTTGATGATCTTAGCCAATCCAGTGCCTCCATGCCGCGTGTGGAGACGTTGAACGTAGGTGCTGCACACTGTGCAGCACTGAGCCAGGAAGCACCTCTAGTGGCCATTTGAGTGACTGCCACTGGGTGTCCTTAGGCCTTTTCTCTGAAAGGCATGGTTTACATTTAAAAGCCTGCAGGGACATCCTATGCTCATACTTGAAAACGACATACAGGACATACTTGAAAACGAGAGAAATCTCAATGTATCCATCCTGGTAAAATATTTTATAAATAAATAAATGTTTGTGGATAACTAAATTAATAAAACATGTAGATACACAATGGGGCCCTTTCAAAGGGGAAACTAGGCATCAACCCTAGACCCCATGCTTTGAGAAAACCCTCCAACATTGGAGCGGAGATTGAACAGCTCTCACTATAAAATCTCTGGGAGCTGGTTAGGAGTTAACCGTTAGCTGCCCAGTGTCAACCAGAGAGAGCAGTGCAGGCTGTGTGGTAGGAGCGGAGTACCTGTTAGCAACTGTGCACATCACAAATAAGCACTGAGAAAGGCGGAAGGTTTCAACCTACAGCTCATCTGATATTCTGCAAACTGAGCAGAAGGGAAGCTTAAACTGCACAAAGCATAGCTTACCTGACCCCCCATTATTAAACAACAGGGACAGCACAGAGGCACTAATCCTCCTTCTCAAGAAAAGTAAGGGAAAGAGAATTAAAATTATAACATGTTAGTGCGTTTGTGGATGTGTGTTAGTGTGAGCCTATGGATATGTCATTGCATGTGTCTGCACGCATTTTAGTGTGCGTATGTGTGCATGGTATATAATAGATTGTGTCTATTAATGTGCGGTAGTGTGTGATTGCTTTGCTAATTCGGATGATGTGTGGTAAGTTATGTACGAATAATTGTGTGCATGCAACTAATTAGATGTTTGTAAGTGACTAGATATGTACATGTTCCCAATCTTGCATGTGTTTGTGTAGACAAAGAGCATGGCAAGCAACAAAATATGTAGCTTCTTCCAGAGAAAACTGTTCATGCTGCATAATCCCCCACATAGCAAGGGTTTGTTGGTAATGTACAGCTATGCAAGCTACCTAAAAAATGCAATTTACCCAAAAAGCTTATTCTCAGTCCCACTAACAAAAGCAATAATTTATTCGCCTGCACTGAGCCTCGAAGATCCACATCTTAAGTATACAAATGCATTTCACAGCAAATGAATCAAAGGTACAATTCAAATATAGTGTTTTTAATACTGTATACTTTTTCAAGAACTTTACAGGATCACTATAGGGTCAGGAACACAAACATGTATTCCTGACCCTATAGTGTTAAAACCACCATCTAGCCATCCTGGGCCCCTCATGCCTCCATAAATATAACAAAATCTTACTGTATTCAAGCCAGAAGCTGTAACTCTGCATGCTGTTTGCCTCAGAAAAACAAACTGTCTGCTGACATCATCAGAAGTGGTAGTCTGATCCAATCACAATGATTCCCCATAGGATTGGCTGAGACTGACAAAGAGGCAGATCAGGGGCAGAGCCAGCATGATTCAAACATAGCCCTGGCCAATCGGCATCTCCTCATCTCCTTAATTGAATCAATTAATCTCTATGAGGAAAGTTCAGTGTCTGCATGCAGAGGGAGGAGATATTGAATGTTTGGATGCATTTTAGGCAGCCATGACCCAGGAAGGATCTCTAACAGCCATCTGGGGAGTGGCCAGTAAAGTTATCACTACGCTGTAATGTAAACACTGCATTTTCTCTGAAAAGACAGTGTTTACAGCAAATAGCCTGAAGGTAATGATTCTACTCACAAGAACAAATTCAATAGGCTGTAGTTGTTCTGGAGACTATAGTGTCCCTTTAACTTGAAACCAGTGTAGAGTAGAAAAAGTGAAGTAACCTGGTCAGAAAATTACAGAATATGAAATGTAAAATATTGTGTCTCTGAAAGATTCAGTAAAAATGGTTTTGTATCCTTTTTATGACAGTCTTGGCCACTATTTAAATTGGATTGGAACATTGGCAATTACCAAATACAGTTAGGTCAATATTGTAAATGCTGAAATTGGTAATGATGGATAATTAACAAGCTCACAGGAGTACAACAACAAGAGTTTACATTCGTAAGATTACACAACAATAAAAATGCAACTTAACAATACACACAAATTAATACTCATTCACAAGGCCATACAGAGCTCCACAGGCTAGAAACTGAAAATGAATATAAATAATTGACTGATTATAACTGATTTAACCCTCAAAAACCTCCCTAAGTTAGTAGTATGGGCCCCAGAGTGTGAACGGGCATTCCATCAACTAAAAACTGCTCTTGCTAACGCACCTGTACTTGCACCTGTACTTGCTGCTCCTGATCCAACTAAACGCTTTCACGTCCATACAGATGCTTCTATGTTTGGATTGGGAGCAGTACTGAGCCAAGTCGGAGCGGATGGCGGCGAGCATCCCGTAGCTTACTTAAGCAGAAAACTTTTGCCCCTAGAAGTAAGCTACGCTGCCATCGAAAAGGAATGCCTTGCCGTGGTGTGGGCCCTCAAGAAGCTGCAACCATATTTGTACGGACAACCATTCTCGCTACTCACAGATCACAACCCGTTGGTGTGGCTGAACCAGGTATCAGGAGACAATGCCAGGCTGCTGCGCTGGAGTTTGGCGCTGCAGCCTTTTGACTTTACCATCCACTACCGCCCGGGAAAGCTAAATGGCAACGCCGACGGGTTATACAGACAACCTGAACTTGAAAAGTGATCTGTGGGTACTCCTCCGGACATCCCCAAGCCGAAGCGTTGGATCAGACTGTGTATGCCGGCTTGATTCTGGGGGATCATTGTGGCAAACCTAGCCACTTACAGAGTATTACGTATATATATGCCTGATGTTTGTTTCCATTGTGTCTCTATTCGTGAGAAACTTAACCCCTGTTAAATGTATCTGTATGCAAAGATTATCACCTAATGTTCCTATGCATTCGTGTGTTATAGCACACGAATACTGCTAACACGTGAAACGAACAAAAGACCGAATGGGAGACCACCCCAGAAGGTCGTGTGCCGCTTGTTAGTAAAGCCGAAACATTGTATCCATCCGTTAATGAGCGTTCTGTGTGTGGCCACCGTTCGTGTACAGAACATGTGGCGGCGGCCATCTCTGTTTTGTTAGAGTTCAGGGGTGTTTGGTCGTCGAGTGCCTGGAACCAAAATCGAGTACTTGATTTCCAAACACTGCTGGACTTCCATAGCGGTCGGGAAACTCTCTCCTTCGGGAAAATAAACCCATTCATGAGTTTTCTCTGCTAAAACCCAGTTCGTGTGAAGGTCTATTGCGAGCCGCGTTCGGTTGTTTCTGCAGGGATCAGAGCAGTACTTCGGTATATTGTACCGATCGATCTCTGCAATCTAATGAGGGGTCATTCTGTAAAATATGTGGTGAATTGCCAAAGCTAGTGAATTTAATGTAAAATTTTACTTTTTCCTGTGCCTGTTAATCATGTAATTATTTCTCTGAAACAGCAGCATTTGTAATCACATAAATACTGTGACCTGTTATTAAAATCTCAGTTGACCTCCAAGCTATGTGTCGTCTAGTTCTTGGGAGAAAGGGATTGTAACTATGCTACCTGGATTTTGCCTACTTTGTACCTGCTTCATTCTGTCTGCCAGCGGAAATACTGTGGCTAATGCTACTATTCTGCTACAGTAATTATTGTGTATTTGATTTGCATCAATAATGACCTTCGGAGAGAGCAGGATTAATTATAATGTGAATATAGGCAGGTACCTAGGGTCCAGAGTTTAGACAGGGTTCCTAGAAGTTATCAACACAAAAAATTTACAGCTGTGAAAAAATGACATGCATAGAGTAGTACAGTAAAAGCTCCAATGGTTTTTAATATACTGGTTAAACTCACAGTGTAATGATATAAGTAGAAACTTTAAAAATTCCACCAGCAATATCTTCTTTTCTTAATTCAAGTGCAAGAAAGCATAAAGAACTATGGTGCAATACATCAAAAATAACACACAATTTAATGGTTAAAAACACTTATAAGAGGACAAAAATTGTCAAGCCCATCAATATTAACCATGACGTGTAGGAGACCAATTCCATTAATAAAGTGCTGACGAAGAATGAGGTAATCCACCTTCGTAGATCTAGTGCTAGGGAAAAATAGAGTCCTCTGGTATACAATAAAATAAATCAATGACTACAAACAGTCCTACGTGTCTGGAGAACAAGACTTCATCCAGGGCAAAAGGTTCTTTAGTCACTGCAGCAAAAAATAATCCAAAATAATCCACAGTCAACTATAAGTAGCTCAAAACACCTCCTCCCAGGTCACTTTATGTCAATCCTGGGTTAGGAGGGGCAGCTGTACCAGATTCCTGATGATTGCACTTTGGAGGGAGGAAAAAAAAAAGTAATCACAGAAAACAAACTAAATCAAAATCATCATTCAAACCCTTAGTTTGCAATGTCTGTAGTTTGTTTTCAAAAGCGCTCCCTTCTCCTCCGCTTCATCATCAAATCCCCACCTCTGTTGTCCAATGTAACCTGTTCTATGACGAATAACGAAAGGTTATTAAAACTAAAAGCAGGGCATTTATTGCAATGGTTCGGCACAGAGTGGCATTCTAGATTTTTCTTGATGTTATTTAAGTGCTTCAAAAACCTGACCTCTTCCAATAGTAAGGGCAGTGCCTATTTAACATTTTATTTCTATAACTGGCTTTACAATTCAATTGAGTATTGAAGCTGTGTTGGAATAATCCCACATTATTTTTATTTGAATTCTTCTTTACCTTATCTTGCAATAAAACACCACCATCCATATTTAAAACTCTCTAAAACGCTCTCTTCAGGTGATCCTCAGAGAATCCCTTTTCTTTGAGCTTATCCATTGCTATATTTGCTTGCTTTTTGCATTAACCCAAATCTGTACAATTTCTGTGGACACTAATCAGTTGACTTCTAGGGACACCCATGTAGCCGAATCCATTACCTTGTGTTCTTTTGTCCGTACCCCCTTGTTCATCTCCTGAATGACTGGTTTGTGGTCCCCCTTGTTATGCCTTAGAACACCGACCTCCCCTGGCTGTTAACCACAAATTAACAACTTGACACATTAGCTTAAGTGCTTTCCCTAAGTGGCCACCATTCGTATAACAGAACGCACGTGGTCCAGTGCATTGCTGCATTTTGTCTCCTGAACACAGGCAGCGGAATATGGTCATCGAACGTCTGGAGGTAAAAGACAAATGGTAAATGATTAAGATAAACTAGAAAAATGGTCAGAGCTGTGGCAGTTGACATTTAATGTGCATAAGTGCAAGATAATGCATATTGGATGTAAAAACACAAGAGCAGAGTACAGAATATTTGATAGAGTCCTAACTTCAATATCTGAGGAAAGGGATTTAGGGGTGATTATTTCTGATGACTTAAAGGTAGGCAGACAATGTAATAGAGCAGCAGGAAATGCTAGCAGAATGCTTGGTTGTCTAGGGAGAGGTATTAGCAGGAGAGAGAGGGAAGTGCTCATGCCATTGTACAGAACACTGGTGAGACCTCACTTGGAGTATTGTACGATGTGCTGGAGACCGTATCTCCAGAAGGATATTGATACTTTGGTAAGAGTTCAGAGAAGGGCTACTAAACTGGTTGATGGATTACAGGATGAAACTTACAAGGAAAGGTTAAAGGATCTTAACATGTATAGCTTGGAGGAAAGACAAGACAGGGGGGATATGATATAAACATTTAAATACATAAAGGGAATCAACCCAGTAAAGGAGGAGACTATATTTAAAAGAAGAAAAACTACCACTGTTGAGGAAAAATCAGCTATCCATCAAGTACAGGGTTAAAATAATTCCCTTTTAACTTTTTTAACCTTTTAGCCTACCAAAGGCAATATTACATTTTAGCCTCCCAAAGGCTTGATTACTTTTTTTATAGCCTTCCAAAGGCTAACCTCCTACCAAAGGAGGGACTGTCTCCCAAAGACAACAACTATGAAGTTTACCTTAGACTATGCAGTAAAAATCCACTTTAAATAAAGAATGCAATTTGTGGAGAATGGGAGAAAAAAAGGAAAAGAATGAATGTCAGAAATACACGATTCTCTTACCTTTTTTTTCCGTCTCTAATTGAATCCCACTTCTAATACCAACTTGTTGGGGAAAAATCAGCTATACACGGGACAAAGACCCTCTGGTTGATGGATGCAGACCCCCCTCCCTCTCGGAGCTGCGGGAATTAGTTATGAAGACAGAAACGTGTTAAAACTAACTACTTTTATTGACTGCAAATTATATTTATACATATCTTTTCATAGCAAAAAGGGAGGGGGGAAATATGAGTATATGGGAGTGACAATTACATAACAGTTGTTTTTCACAAGATATAAGCAGCTGTTTCTTGTTATATCTTATGTTATATAACACAAGTATATTTGATAAAAAATAGATGTTACAAATACCAAAATTTGAACAATAATAAGAACATATTTCGCAATCAGTAAGGTTTCGAAAAATGAAATAACAAGCCGCCATTTCAAGTTCAAATTTACCCTTTATATGAACAGCTAGGATAGATAGTAAAATGGATATTCTATCCTTCAACCACAACAAGAGGACATAGTCTTAAATTAGAGGGGCAAAGATTTAAAAATAATATCAGGAAGTATTACTGAGAGGGTAGTGGATGCATGGAATAACCTTCCTGCTGAAGTGGTAGAGGTTAACACAGTGAGGGAGTTTAAGCATGTGTGGGATAGGCATAAGGCTATCCTAAATATAAGATAAGGCCAGGGACTAAATGAAAGTATTTAGAAAATTGTGCAGACTAGATGGGCCGAATGGTTCTTATCTGCCGTCACATTCTATGTTTCTATTTATCCCCTATTTTGGTCTGTTTAGGTGAGTTGCAGAATGTCGAACTGTTGCTAGTATTAGGTTGGTTAGTTTGATGATTTATCGGAGTAGTAAACTCTTCTCTTATTAAAATCAGTAGATTTTGCATAAGAAAGCAGAGAGGGTGTTTTTTTTTTTTTATTTAGCACACCGTCCCTTTCTGTGATCTACCCTTAACGTTTGGTAAATTTCTAGTAAATATATGTCCTCTGGTCATAATTTACCAGTCGTACACTATCTTTTTTCATAACATTCCTGTTGGCTCTGTTTTTGATTTAGAAAACATTTGATTTGTCATGAGAATCTCTTTTGTACTTTTTATTTTTGTTTTTTGCCCTCTTCTCAATAGTTTTTTAATCCTCTAATACAGGATTTTTCTTTCTTTTGAAACATTGACATCTCTTTACTGTTTTTTACAATTCTTCAATCTCTTTTGTTTCACATACTACATTTTCCTTTTCAAAAGTAACTATGATCTCCATCAAAACCATAGAGCAGTTTTCCAGAGCTCTATCCTATCTTACAGCAAATGGGGAATTTTCTAACCCATTTGCAGGTTTATATATATATATTTGGGAGTCTAGCCAACTCCTTGGTTTTGCACCCCTCCCTGTCACAGGTGCCTCATCCCAGGGCCCTATTTAGCCTTGTACTGCAGAGAGCCCCAGATGGAATTTCTTTCCCCAAGTAGGTTAATCTCATAAGAGCAGACATTAGGCTGTTAGTGTAGGACCTGCCAAAGATGGGGTACATTGACGTTGTGGCAGGCTTATGCAATGTATGATCATATAATGTAACTAAACCCCCATTATTTTTGCCTAGATTAGGTGTTTTTAAAAAAACAAATACAATCTTTCAACATTGAAGTTGCTGTTTAGTGGATAGGTGAGTGCGCTGGATCTTGTGTATTGTATTATTTGGCCCCCAGCAGCACCCCCATTTATGCATGTTAAGGTGAGTGCAGCCAACCCCCTCTTGTTTTATATATATTTGGGAGTCTAGCCAACTCCTTGGTTTTGCACCCCTCCCTGTCACAGGTGCCTCATCCCAGGGCCCTATTTAGCCTTGTACTGCAGAGAGCCCCAGATGGAATTTTTTTCCTCAAGTAAGTGGTTAATCTCATAAGAGCAGACATTAGGCTGTTAGTGTAGGACCTGCCAAAGATGGGGTACATTGATGTTGTGGCAGGCTTATGCAATGTATGATCATATAATGTAACTAAACCCCCATTATTTTTGCCTAGATTAGGTGTTTTTAAAAAAACTAATAAAATCTTTCAACATTGAAGTTGCCATTTAGTGGATAGGTGAGTGCGCTGGATCTTGTGTTTTGTATTATTTGGAAAACCACCAAGGTTTTAAAAGGAGGCTCCATCCCTAAGGTCCTCAGTCAGTTTACAAGCTCTACAGTACATAAATAGAGACATTAATGGGTGGGAAGTATATGCTGCCATGAATAATAGCCAGGAAAAGAAAATTACGGTAAGTATGAATACATTTTCCACTTTCCTGACTAATCATGGCAGCATATACACATGGGGATTACCCAAGCTTACAAAGGGAGGGACAGAATAACCAATCAAATAATCAGAATAATTCAACATAGATAGAAGAATGAACTGAGTTAAGTACTTGAGTAACAAATTGTGCATCATAGACTGTTTTAACGAACAGTATGAAATGCTAGACAAACGTGTCCAAAGAGGTTTAAATGCTAGCTTACAAAAAGTGTCAGCAGAAACCATTGCCATGGAAACCCATGATGCTGCAACTGCATGAGAGGAGAGTGCCCTGATACCCTCCAGCACAGGTAGAGAACGGACGTGACGTCCAAATTGCAGGACAAACTAGTTCAAAGAGTGTCACATATTCATCCGCTTATAGAAATGTGGTTAATGACATTTACTGTCCACACAGGAAAAGTTGTGCCGAGCAGCAACCTAATCCACAGAAGGGTTAATGCTGAGCAGCAATTGTGCAAATGAAACCTGGTGTCATGTATTCATCCGCTTAGAGAAAAGTGATTAATGACATTTACTGTCCACACAGGAAAAGTTGTGCCGAGCAGCAACCTAATCCACAGAAGGGTTAATGCTGAGCAGCAATTATGCAAATGAAACCTGGTAACTGACTTTGGGGTCAAAGGCCGGTTACAGCCTATCAGAACTAAAGGAGGGGTATTTAGGCCCAGTTCTCAGCCTGCTCAGTGCCCTGTCGTGGTTTCCCTTGTGGTTGTCTGAGAGCGCGTTCCTGTTTATAGTTTTCTACCTGGTTTTTAACTTTGGCTTTGTTTATTGACTTCTCTATATTCTGGTATCCTGACTCCTGGCTTTCCTCATCGCTGTGTCCCTTTCTGTGTTCCCTGACCTCGGCTAGTATTTTTGACTATTCTTTGTACGTTAAATCCGGCCATTCTAAGGACCGGTAATACGTTACTTATTTGTCATCCGTGCTGTACAGTTCTACGTGCTGGATCAAACAGTAATCCTGACATTACGACAGGGCCATAGATCCTGTAGAACTGTGTCAGCACATAGCTGCTTGCGAGAGGAAATTAGAGGAGAATGATCACCGCATGGATCAATTCACTCAGGCTTTAAGTACGCTTCTCGCTAGAACGGAGCATCTGCAGCCTGCAGCGTCTCCTCCTATAGCACCTCTACCCTGTGTACCTCCACCCACTGTTAATAGGACTCCTTGCATCTCCTTATCACCATCCCTACAGTTTGATGGCAATATCCAGGAATGCAGGGGTTTTCTTAATCAGGTGGAGTACCATTTTGAGGCCTCACCAGGGTCATTCCCCACGGACAGAGCAAGAATTGGTTATCTAATGAATCAATTAAAGGGCAAGGCCCTTGCCTGGGCTAATCCGTTGTGGGAGAGTAATCGGAGCATAGCTCATAATTACCAGGAATTCCTTGCCGAATTCAAGCTCACGTTTGAGCCATTGGGTAGAGAGGATGACGCCTCCACTGCCCTAATGCACATCAGACAAGGTAACCGGTCTATCTCGGATTATGCTATTGAATTCCGTACCTTAGCTTCCGAGGTAGACTGGACTAACAATGGGTTAATCTCAGCATTCAAAAAGGGTCTCTCAGAGACTATACTAGATGAGATAGCCGCTAAAGAATTACCTAAGAGTCTTAACGAATTTATTACGTTTGTCATGCATATTGATAATAGGTTAAGACTCAGAGAAGTCACCAGAAGCAAGACCAGACGTACGGCTATGTCCCTAGCACCTCAATTCTCTAAACCTGTTTTGTCTAACCTCCCTGTACAGTCCGAACCCGAACCTATGCAGTTGGGGGTCACTAGACTGTCAGAGGCCGAAAAACAGTATAGGAGAAGGGAGGGGTTATGCCTATATTGCGGTAGAAAGGGACATATGATAACTAATTGTCCAGTGCGTCCGGAAAACTTCCGCACCTAAGAACCTTAAGGGGACAGATCTTAGGTGTGATGGAGTTGTCCTCTAACAAAAACAAAAGTAGATTCCTCCTTGAGGTATCTATTTCCATTGATAACAAGAAGTTTTCTTGCAGTGCCCTAATGGACTCAGGTGCTGCTGGAAATTTTATTGATGTACAGTTTATTAGGGGTAATGAGATACCGGTCAGGGAGAGACCTACGCCGCTAGCTGTAGAGGCTATTGATGGTAGACCACTCACACAACCGCTTATAACCCACGAAACTGTCCCTATTACGATCTCCATTGGGGCCTCCCATAGGGAGGAGATGACGTTTCAGGTTATTACTTCTCCATCATGTCCTATCATATTAGGGTTTCCGTGGCTGAGTAAGCACAATCCCTATATTGACTGGGCTAATGGGGAGATATTAGAATGGGGTAAAGAGTGTATGGGGAGATGTATAAAACCAGTACTAAAGAGATTGGATACTATTGACCTTCCCACTACCACTCCCCAAACTCCTGGAGTTCCCATACAATACCGAGAACTTCAGGAGGTGTTTAACAAGGCTCAATCCGATGTATTGCCTCCCCACAGAGCATATGACTGTGCCATTAACCTGTTTCCAGGCGCTATGCCACCTAAGGGGGCAGTTTATGCCTTATCTCCCCAGGAGAGTAAAATAATGGAGGAATACATCAAAGAATCCTTGAGCAAAGGGCACATAAGAAAGTCATCCTCACCAGCTGGTGCAGGATTCTTTTTTGTTGAGAAAAAGGGTGGTGAGTTACGCCCTTGCATAGACTACAGGGCACTTAATAAAATCACTGTAAAAAATGCATACCCTATTCCACTCATTTCCGAATTGTTCGATAGACTTCAGGGAGCTAAAGTATTTACTAAGCTTGACCTTAGGAGCGCTTACAATTTGGTTAGAATTAAAGAGAATCATGAGTGGAAGACGGCATTTAATACCCGTAGTGGACACTATGAATATCTGGTAATGCCATTTGGGTTATGCAACGCCCCGGCCGTATTCCAAGACTTTATAAATGATGTACTCAGGGAATTCATTTACTCATTTGTCTTGGTTTATTTGGACGATATTTTGGTGTATTCCCCTGATCTTCAAACTCACCACTCCCATGTGAAACAGGTTCTGCAGACGTTGTTGAAAAATAAACTTTATTGTAAATTAGAAAAGTGCATATTTGACCAGCCTGAAGTCCACTTTTTGGGTTACAACATCTCTGCATCGGGATTTCAAATGGATCCTAAAAAACTAGAGGCTGTACTACACTGGCCATTACCCTCTGGTTTAAAAGCCATTCAAAGGTTTATTGGTTTTGCCAACTATTACAGAAGATTCATCAAGGGATTTTCTTCTGTAATAGCCCCAATCACAAATATGACTCGCAAAGGGGTTAGTAGCACGGTATGGTCCAAAGAGGCTGTGAATGCTTTTGAGACTCTTAAACAAAGATTTGCCTCTGCGGACATACTAAAACATCCTGACACCAGTAAACCTTTTATATTGGAGGTTGATGCATCCGAGACAGGGGTAGGGGCTGTTCTCTCTCAGAGAGAAAGCCAGGGAACACCATTGCATCCTTGTGGCTACTTCTCCAGAAAGATGTCTCCTGCTGAGCGCAACTATGATATTGGCAATAGAGAACTGTTGGCCATTATTCTTGCCCTCAAGGAGTGGCGACATCTTTTGGAGGGTTCCAAGGACCCCCTGTTGATCATAACCGACCACAAAAATCTGGCATATATAGGGGATGCCAAACGTTTGTCTTCCAGACAGGCTAGATGGTCACTGTTCCTTTCACGTTTTAACTTTCTCATTACTTATAGACCTGGTTCTAAAAATACCAAGGCTGATGCCTTGTCCAGGCAATTTGATAATGAGTCAGCTCCGGAACAGATGACATCTCCTATTATTCCAGCAGAGTGTATTATTGCTACTACTGTCCTCTCACTGTCTTCTCCACTGCTTGGCACCATACTGGAGGCCCAGCCTCAGGCGCCCAGTGGTAAACCGTGTGATAAACTGTTCGTTCCCCTATGTGAAAGGGTTAATATCATGAAAGTGTTCCATGACAATATAACTGCTGGACACCCGGGCATCAATAAGTCCACTGCCGCGATCACTAGATCATTTTGGTGGGATTCACTCAGGAAAGATGTAAAGGAGTATGTGCAGGCATGTTCTGTGTGTGCAGTTTCTAAGGTGACTCATGCACTTCCTTGTGGCCTGTTGCAGCCTCTTCCTGTTCCTGAGATTCCATGGTCCCACCTATCCATGGACTTTATTGTTGAGCTTCCTAGCTCTGCTGGGTTCACTACTATTCTCATGGTTGTAGACCGATTTTCTAAGATGGCTCACTTCATTCCTCTCAAGAAGTTGCCATCTTCGCAAGATTTGGTCCTAATTTTCATACGTGAAATTGTCCGTTTGCATGGCATCCCCCACAATATTGTGTCTGATAGGGGCTCTCAGTTTGTGTCCAGGTTCTGGAGGGCGTTCAGTAAACAATTGGGGATTGATCTCTCCTTCTCCTCCTCCTACCATCCACAGACCAATGGTACAGCTGAGAGGGCTAACCAGTCATTAGAAGTTTATTTGCGTTGTTTTATTAATAGCACACAAGACAATTGGTCCGAACTACTCCCGTGGGCCGAGTTCGCTAGAAACAATGCTGTTCATGACTCCTCTGGGCACAGTCCATTTTTTGTCAATAATGGTAGGCATCCTACGGTTCTCCCTGCGGTATTTTCTGATACTGCCATTCCTGCTCTGGATGAGCGTCTGGCCTCCATTCGGGATACCTGGGTTAAGGTTCAAACTGCTCTAGGGGCTGCTGCTGAACGCTTCAAACATTTTGCTGATAAGCGTAGGAGTGCCAACCCGGTGTACCAAGTGGGGGACCGGGTTTGGTTGTCATCTCGCAACATCAAGCTTAAGGTCCCTAGCATGAAGTTTGCCCCCAGATTCCTTGGTCCCTATAGAGTGCTTCGTAGGATCAATCCAGTGTCTTACTCTCTGGCTCTTCCTGCATCTTTAGGGATTCCCAACACTTTTCATGTGTCCTTACTCAAACCTCTTGTCTGCAATAGATATACTGTTCCTTGTGTTCCTCCCCCTCCGGTGGTGGTGGGTGGTCAGGAAGAGTATGAGGTATCTTCTATCGTGGATTCTAGGTTTTCTCGGGGCACTTTACAGTACTTGGTTGTTTGGAAAGGTTACGGTCCTGCTGATCGTTCTTGGGTTTCGGCTCCTGACCTGCATGCGGGCCGTAAGATCCGCGCTTTTCACGCTAAATTTCCTCTCAAGCCTGGTCCTGTCCGCCCGGTGGGCGTTCTTCAGGTGGGGGGTAATGTCACATATTCATCCGCTTATAGAAATGTGGTTAATGACATTTACTGTCCACACAGGAAAAGTTGTGCCGAGCAGCAACCTAATCCACAGAAGGGTTAATGCTGAGCAGTAATTGTGCAAATGAAACCTGGTGTCATGTATTCATCCGCTTAGAGAAAAGTGATTAATGACATTTACTGTCCACACAGGAAAAGTTGTGCCGAGCAGCAACCTAATCCACAGAAGGGTTAATGCTGAGCAGCAATTATGCAAATGAAACCTGGTAACTGACTTTGGGGTCAAAGGCCGGTTACAGCCTATCAGAACTAAAGGAGGGGTATTTAGGCCCAGTTCTCAGCCTGCTCAGTGCCCTGTCGTGGTTTCCCTTGTGGTTGTCTGAGAGCGCGTTCCTGTTTATAGTTTTCTACCTGGTTTTTGACTTTGGCTTTGTTTATTGACTTCTCTATATTCTGGTATCCTGACTCCTGGCTTTCCTCATCGCTGTGTCCCTTTCTGTGTTCCCTGACCTCGGCTAGTATTTTTGACTATTCTTTGTACGTTAAATCCGGCCATTCTAAGGACCGGTAATACGTTACTTATTTGTCATCCGTGCTGTACAGTTCTACGTGCTGGATCAAACAGTAATCCTGACAAAGAGGTCCAAATGCCAACTTTACAAAGTTTCAGCAGAGACCATTGCCATGGAAGCCCACGAGATGCTGCAACAGCACTATTGGAGAATGCCCCAAAATTCTTTGGTACAGGTAGAGAATGGCATTGAAAGGCTCTCACTTTAAGCAGGATCTCTGGTGCTACATGCAAGACAACCATATCCTGTTGAAGTTCAGTGAATATGGGTACACAGGATCAAGCCTGGAGTTCACACATTCACCCTGCTGAGGTACCAGCCACTAGCAACAGCAATGTCTGTGCTAACATCATTGAAGCTCCTGCTAGAGGTTTAAATGATGGTTTAGTCAGAGCCTGTGAGACCAGTGGTACGTCACTTATTGGTTTCAACACCCACAGCGGAGGCTTGAGTTTTATTGTTGCTTACATGAAGCAAAGCACCAGTGGAATCAAGGCTCAATGGGTACCCTTCAGTACAGGTAGAGAATGAATAGATAAGCATTCACCTTAGGCAGGATCTTCAGGTGCCAAATGCAAAATGACCATATCTGTTGAAAAGTAGTGAAAGGGGGTCCACAGGATCAAGCCTGGAGTTCACCCATTCTCCTTGCTGGGGTACCAGCCACCAGCACTTTCTGTGCTACCACCATGGAAGCTCCTTCTAGAAGTTCGAATAATGGTTTAGTCAGGGCCCATGAGACCAGTGGTACGTCACATATTGGCTTCACCACACTCAGTGGAGGCATGATTTCAATCAATGCCTATATGAAGCAAAGTGCAGCTAAGTGCTCCTCTAGAGTGTTATAACACAGAACCTTTCAAGGCCTGAACGAGGAGTAATTCCAACAGACAAAAGCATGTCAAGCTTTGTAAAGCATGTATAGGATTGTAAGAGGATCTCAATGACCGTCTCAGGGATGCCTATACTAATATGGACTCTCGCATCAACACCAGAACTTGAGGATCCTGGTGTGTCAAGGGGCCTAGTAATAGGTCTGGACGTACTGGAATTTCCCTTGGAGGTTCCAGAATCATCTTATTCATCATAGGAATTAGAGTCGACACAGTCTTCCACTGTCACCTTTTGCATTACCTTTTTAGGAAAGTCGAAAACAGGAAAATATGTGCATCAGACTAAAATTCTAAGTTTGAGTCAGTGTATCCTGAACCTGAGCATTCTGGTCCTAGCATGTAGAAAATACTTCTGGACCTGGTAGTTCCAAGAAATGGCCATCAGATCTATGTAGGGTATCAGACAAATCTGCGTCAACCCCGAGGATACGTTGGGACATGGTTGCCAAACCACCTTGTCCACAGTTATTCGGCTCAAGCAAACAGCCATTGTATTCTGAGCCCCTGGTTGTTCTTCTGTGCCCTGATCATTATGGGCTGGAATTCCATCAATACGTATCTGTGAGACCCATCTTGACAGATATAGGATACAGTTGCATTGATATTTGAGCAAATTTGGACCCACTTGTTCTTCAGCAAGCCTCTGAAGTAAAGAAGAGCCTTGAAAATGACTCGTAATTTCATACAAATGAATAGAAAAATATTGTGCAACATGGTCCAAACACTGTGCAACCAATCTTATAAAAACTGGAATTCGAGCGAATAATTGACCCATGAGGTTCTGTACACTGGAAACTCTTTTCAAATCTATTTTCTCTTTTCAGCTACCAGGTAAGGTGTAACTCCACTGATGGGGACATAGTCAGTGGCTGGCTTCAATAATCTTCCTCTTGTTAAACCAAGATAGGAAGGATCTGTGAGGAATCCAAAGATGCCATTGGGCCCATCTGACAAGTCTGCTGGTGGAAGCCAGGATTCCTAGTAGTTGCATCTATTTTCTTGCTGTTACCAAGCAGAAATGAAGAAACTGGTTGAGAAAACCTTCACAATCTGTGGAACTGTTCCTGAGATAGGGAAAACAAGAGCATAGATTTTTCCACTCGGGAATGTCAACCACTGAGCTGGTGTGAAACTGCTTTTCTTGATATTCATCAAGCAGCCAAACTTTAGGAGTTCTGAAAGAATTATATTCCTGTGTGTGCCTTCCTTCTGAAGGTCTAGGTCTAGCAGAAGTAGATCCTCCAGATCATGGAACCAGGAGGAGTTCTGGACTCTCAATAACACTATAAGCACATATAAAGATTCTTGGGGCCGCATTGATGCCAAATGGTAGGGCACTAACTTGGAAGTTCTCTTCTGAGTTAATGCCGAAGATCTCTGCAGATTGGACTGATAGTAAGCATCCTTGAGATATATAGAGATAAGGAAATTATCCTTCCAGATTGCTTGAGATATGGATCTGATTGACTCCATCCCGAAGACTCTGACATTCAGCCTCTTGTTGGCCCCTCTTAGGTCCAGTGTAGGCTTCCATGTGCTTTTCCTTTTAGCTCCAGAAGAGAGGCGAAACATATCCCTGGAACTGCTCTTTTTTTTTTTTAAATCACCTCTTCGTCCAGAAGGCTTCTTCCTTCAGTGCTTTACCTTTTGATTCATTGGTCTTAATACTCCTGTTGGTATGGAGACTCCTGTGCCTGAAGAAAAAACTCCAGTCTATATCAATCTGGACTATGGATACCATTCAAGCCTCCAGAGTATGACGAGCCCCGGTATGTCTGATCAGAAAAATGAGGCTCCTAGTACTGGAGGAGACATGTTCATTGCTGAAGACCAAAACGACTGCTTAATAGCTCCATTAGAACCTTGAAAGGCAGGTTTACCAACTGTCATGAGTTACCTCTGGAGTATTCCCTGCAGGGTCAGTAGCTCCATGTATCTCAGAAATACTGGTCACTGGAGGTTCTCCGGTCAGACTATGAATTGCTGGGATCCTTGGAACTTCCGTCCTGAGGTACAAATATCTTGCAGCCCTCATTCGCCTTTTAAATGGAATTATCCAAAGTTTTCCCAAACAGCACCATCCCTTCAAATAGAATGGTGTAGAGGGCAGACTTGGAGGATGAGTCATCATCCCAGAATAAGAACCATAATGCTTTCTTAGCTGCTATAGATAAAGCCCTTTGATCTAGAGAATATCCTAGTTACATCTAGGGAAGTTTCTGTGAAGAAGTCAGTTGTAACCTGAAGACTTCAGACTGCCTCTTCAATCTCTCACCACAGTAGCCTTTAGATCTTTAATCACATATTTCATGTTTGTAGAAACAGCAGCGGAAGCCACAGCTGGCTGGCCTCCTGCAATGGTAGGCATAACATTTTGGACAGGACTGCGTCCACCTATGATCCATAAGTTTGCAACTTAGGAGGTGTAGTTCTGGGGTTGGAAATAACTCCCTCCACAGGGTAAAGCCTGGCCTTTTTTCTTACCCCTAAGCAGTGGTGTGTCCTGGTTTTGTGCTGCCCTAGGCAGGACAAAACTCAGGCTCCCCCCCGACCCAACCCTTCCTCCCGCCCCACCTTCTAAAAACACAAACACACACACACACAGTCAGACACACACACAGTCAGACACAAACACACACACACAGTCAGACACACACACAAACACACACAGTCAGACACAAACACACACAGTCAGACACAAACACACACAGTCAGACACAAACACACACAGTCAGACACACACACAGTCAGACACACACACAGTCAGACACAAACACACACACACACACACACACAGTCAGACACACACAAACACAGTCAGACACACACACATTATTTTTGCCTAGATTTGGTGTTTTTAAAAAAACAAATAAAATCTTTCAACATTGAAGTTGCTGTTTAGTGGATAGGTGAGTGCGCTGGATCTTTTGTAATATATATATGTAAAAAAAACAGATAAAATTTGTATCTTGTAATACCTTTTTAATTGGACTAACATAATTTTTTAATGACAAGCTTTCGGGAGAACCTCCCTTTCTCAAGTCTGAAGCATTTCTGAGCAAGACGACACATAGAATTCAAAGTTGAGTTGTGATACAGGGGATAAAGCGACATGAGTGTAGTGCGTATATGTGTATATATATATATATATAATTATATGTGAGAAGGGTAACAATATATTTACTATGGTGCCATTATTTTTGTATAACAAAGCTGTGATGCAATAAATAAATAAATTAAAAACCGTTTGCATTGTGACAAATGCCCTAGAAATTATCTACAATTTTATCTACACAAAAGAATCCTGTACGGTTTTTGAAATGCTTTGTATTTTGTGCTTTTGCAATGTTTTCTGCTTGATGCTTAAGGCACCTTTTCTAAAGATATATTTAAATTAGAATATTATTTTTTTTAAACAAACCTTAAACATCAGTTTTGTCATGTATAACTTCTGTAGCATATCTAACAAATACATTTGTTGCATTATTTTTTATTTTTTTCATTTATCCTTTGCAGACATATTACATGCAAAAAAATAAAAAAAAGACTGCAGTTGATAATCAATTTGCTCTTTGTGTAGTGCTTTTTAAATTATGATTTTCAATACTTTGGTTTTAAGTCTCTAAATAGCTTATACTTTAGTGTAGTATTTTTTGTTTGTATGCTATCCTCTATGGAAGCATCACTATATCCTGGTTACTTAAAAATAAAACTAATGGATACATGGACCTTTATTTTTTTTACATTTGTGAGTGGATAATCTATCATCAGGACAAATCCAGCATCCTCCTTTTGCCAGTCACTCGGAGCTCATGTCTTATTGATTCTATTAATTTAACTGCATGTGACCTTTAGCATCTAATATTGATGCAGCTAGTCGTATCTTATTGGTGTAATTTGACACACTGGGACAGTGTGTTGTCCTTGCCTAGTTTCTTCAGTGTGAGATATTTTGGCATATTGTTCCTCATGTATCATTTTTCCTGACCTGGCTTGTTTTTGACCATCCTTGTTTGTTGCCTGCCCTGACCTTGGCTAGTTTGACTTTCCTGTCCTCTGGACTCCTGCCCTTCGACCTGTTTTTGTTCTTTCCATGTTGCTTTTCTGGTTTTCATTTTCTACCTTCAAATCATTCTCACCATTTTAGTAATATGTAATTTTATTCAATTTGAACTACTTTCAGTGGCATCTCTAGAACTCATAATAATTAGCATTGCTTTAAAAGAATAATTGAATGTCAACTATTTTTTAAATTTTTCCTATTTTCCTACAGTTTGGTACACTTCAAGGTTATGGTGATGCTACAGACAACTTAATTTGATATGAGATAATATGATGTCCCGGTTTCTCCAAGTCCCCCTCAAGATTGGCACAATGGACCACAGGTAATTTTTACAATACAATTTCTCTTAGGAAATAATTAAACCACATAAATGAAAGTCTGTAGAGGTCTATTAATTTCTACTTTATAAAAACAAAGAGGGAGGTGCAGCACCTGGAATGTCTTTGGAGTGTGTATATGTAACCATAAAAAGGAGGAGAAATAGGAAACTGATAGTGAAATACGTAAAAGATAGGGTAAATAAAATGATACACTCACACTTTATAGGAGCTTAGGCGAAATATCCCTGAGGATATGGTGGAGTACAGACTGTCACGGCCCCGCGCCGACAGACTGAGCTTACCTGCTCAGCGGCAAGTCGGGAGCCGCTCCATCAGGTCCTCCTGGCAGCCTGCCCAAAATAAACATGGCGCCGACCATGCGGTCACGGCTATCGATGGCTCCGCCCCCCAGGGTCACACGAATGTACGTGTGACATCACGACGCCGACGCACACTCACGTTCTGGAGTCAGAGGTCATCCTCTGACCAATTACAATCTAAGGAGGGATATTTAAATCCCTGAAGCTTTCCAGTTCTTTGCCCTTTCATGGTTTTCTGTCCTGGTTCCAGAGAGTGCATTTTCTGTTCCTGTTATTGCTATTCCCGGTATTTTGACCTTGGCTATCCCTGGCTACTCTGCTTTCTGGCTTCCCTGACTTGGCTTGTTTAACGGTATTGTGTATTTCTGGCTTCCTTGACCTCGGCTATCCCTTGACCATTCTCTGTCTTTAACGTATTAGTCCGGCCATTCTAAGGACCGGTTTCTGTTCTATCATTTTCTGTTCTGTCTATGTAGATGTTACATAGTTCTGCATGCTGGACCACACTAGCAGTCATGACACAGACTCTATAGGAGGTTCTTGTGGATGCAGCTTCTCTTGCAGATATGTAAGAGAAATCAGAGATATATAGTGCAATATTCCAGACTTAATATTAAATTATATAGCTACAAAAGATGTGCACTCTTTTTATGAAAGTTAAGATTCTATATTTAACAGGTTGTATATCAGTATATCTGTTTATAACATTTGCTATCAGTTTCTATTTCTCCTCCTTTTTATGGTTATATATACACACTCCAAGGACCTTCCAGGCTCTGCACCTCCCTCTCTGTTTTGATCTGCTTCTCTACAGGTCAAGAGAGACCCCGGATTTTGTGACCTAGCTGCCCTTTGGACTGTACCAGTACTGGACAAGCGCTGAATATCATCCTGCTTTTATTTCTACTTTATGTTTAAAAATTAAAACAAATCAAACGCAGGGCCTAGCTGTATTAAAATTGTCCTCTGAACTCTGTCGAGGAAATTAGCTTGTTGATCATTTAAATAATACAGCGTAGATGATTAGAGATGTTGTGAGAACCTATAATCCAGTGATGGCTGCAGAGAACTGGCACTGTCTATGGAGGATCCCGTGGTCGTGCAGGATCCTCCATAGATCTCAATGCTGTATTTTCTGTTGTCTGTTGGTGAGTTTGTGTGTCTGTCAGTGAATGTGTGTTTCTGTCAATATATATCTGTGTGTTTGTGTTTCTTAGTGAGTGTGTGTCAGTGTATGTCTGTGAGTGAGTATGTTTGTGAGTGAGTGAGTGTGTCCATTAGTGAGTGTGTCTGTCAGTGTATTGTGTGTGTGTCTATTAGTGAGTGTGTCTGTCAGTGTATTTTGTGAGTGAGTGAGTGTGCCTGTCAGTGTATGTCTGAGAGTGAGTGTGTGTGCCTGTCAGTGAATATGTGTGTCTGTCAGTGCATGTCTGGTGAGTGTGTGTCTGTTAGTATATTTGTCTGTCAATGAATGTGTGTGTCTTTGTGTGTGTGTGTGTGTGTGTGTGTGTGTGTGTCTGTATGTGTTTCTGAGTGATTATGTGTGTCTGTCAGTGTGTCAAGTCAGTGAGGATGTGTGTGTCAAATCAGTGAGTATGTGTTTGTCAGTGTGTATCTCAGAGTGTGATCCTGAGTGGGTGTGTCAGTGTGTGTCTGTCAGTCAAAGTGCTTTTTGGTTTTAAACAGAAAGAGGAGCAACCATGACAGGAAGGGCTGGGCTAAATTTAGATTAGAGAGGTGCCCGAGTTTTGTCATAACTAGGGCAGCACAAATCCGAAATACAGCTCTGGCGCAATCAAAACATATCATAAGACAAAGTTTGTTCAATCCCGGCAGTCTTCAGAAATGATAGCTGTGGAATTCAGGCTCTATCTACGAAGTATCCCCCAGTCATGCAGTATTCTCTATAGACCTCAGTGTGCACTCTCGCATATAAACAAGAGTACAGTGCTGATGTGGCAACAAAAGCGACAAGAGCTGAAGAAGACCTGCAGTGTGAAGAAATACAGGTAAAGTAGAATTTTAGTGAATCAGCCCCCTGCTGCAAGGAGTATTGATAAAGCAGGAAAATAACACCTTGCAATATTAGTTAGTAGCAAAGTCCAGGTTGGTGTTATGCAGGTTGGTATAGAGCAGGTCGGTTGTGAGGATCAATTCGGTATAAAGCAGGTTGCCAAGATAAAGCAGGATAGTAGCGTTGTTCAGATTGGTATGGAGCAGGTTGGAAATAAAGCAGGATTTTAGAGTAGTTTAGGGTGGTATGGAGCATCTTGGTAAAGTAGATTAGGTTGATTTGCAATAGGAACATACCAAAGAAGGTAAGTCCATAGGAATGATTACAGGAGCCAGGAACAGAAGTCTTTCTGGTTGACTATCAACTTCATTGTAAAGGCCCTGTATTGAGTGGGGTGTGGCCTTTTGTAGGATTAGTAATTAGTCCAGGCAGGTGAGGATGATAAAGGTAAGATTCAGTTCTAGGTTAGGGAGGCCACTAGTGGTGGGGAACTAGAACTGATGTAATGAAACAAAATAAAAGAAACATAGAAACATAGAATGTGACGGCAGATAAGAACCATTCGGCCCATCTAGTCTGCCCAATTTTCTAAATACTTTCATTAGTCCCTAGCCTTATGCCTAGCCTTATGCCTATCCCACTCATGCTTAAACTCCTTTACTGTGTTAACCTCTACCATTTCAGCTGGAAGGCTATTCCATGCATCCACTACCCTCTCAGTAAAGTAATACTTCCTGATATTATTTTTAAACCTTTGTCCCTCTAATTTAAGACTAATTGTGGTAGTTTTTCTTCTTTTAAATATAGTCTCCTCCTTTACTGTGTTGATTCCCTTTATATATTTAAATGTTTCTATCAGATCCCCCCTGTCTCGTCTTTCCTCCAAGCTATATATGTTAAGATCCTTTAACCTTTCCTGGTAAGTTTTATCCCGCAATCCATGAACCAGTTTAGTAGCCCTTCTCTGAACCCTCTCTAAGGTATCAATATCCTTCTGAAGATACGGTCTCCAGTACTGTGTACAATACTCCAAGTGAGGTCTCACCAAAAACATAATCCTTGATTGTCAGGATAGGATCCTGACACTGCTTCTCATTTGCTCAAGCCCAATTCTGCAGATGCTGAACTCATTGCTCAAATTAAACGCAAATTAAATGAACTTTAATATAGCTTGCAAGACGTGCACCCTTCATAGACTTAAAACTAAAGAGTACACAATGGGCAACAAAGCAGGCTCGCTTCTGGCAAATAGACTTAGGGATGTACAGGGCCAATCCAAAATATCATATCTCCTGTCAGATGAGGGGAAGAAAGCGATCAAACCCCAGGGGATCAGCAATAACTTTGCAGAGTTCTATAGTAAACTCTATAACCTCAAAACTGATCCGCTGGTCCACCAACCTACTAAGGAAGAGATAGATACATTCTTGTGAAGCGTTAATTTGCCCACACTGTCGACACCACAAGTTGCATTCATAGCAGCGCCCATCTCATTGGAAGAGGTGGAAATTGTAATAAAGAACTTATCTTCACATAAGGCACCTGGCCCAGATGGGCTCTCCAACAGTTCTCCTCCATCCTCTCCCCACAATTGGTATTGCTCTTCAGATCCACTACGGACCTAGAATCTCTACCGACTGATACGCTCAAGGCCAATGTTGCCACTCTACCCAAGCCTGGCAAACCTCCCATCAAATGTGCCAATTTTAGACCCATATCTTTGCTTAATTCCAACGTTCAAATACTTGCCAAAATTTATGCAAACAGGCTGACTTCTATTCTCCCGACCATTATACATTCGGACCAAGTAGGATTTGTGAATGGCAGACAGGGTGCGGATGGAACACGTAAGGCCCTCTCACTTTTAAATGCTATGCATAGACAGTCGCCTAATAGTCTCTTATTATCCTTAGATGCTGAGAAAGCATTTGACCGTCTGCATTGGTCGTTCTTACTGGTGGTCATGACCAAATTCGGCTTCCAGAACCATTTTATCGAAGTCATTAAATCATTATTTAGCAACCCTGAAGCTTGCTTCTTTAATTCAGATTCCAATCGCAGCACTTTCCTATCACAAATGGAACTAGACAGGGGTGCCCCCTTTCCCTGCTCCTATACATTATAGCCTTGGAACCAATGGCTGAGTCGATCTGATTGGCTGTGGAGATCACTGGAGTCTACATAGGTGATAAGGAATTCGAATTAAATCTCTTTGTGGATGACATCCTGTTGACCTTAACTAACCCCCACTCTTCCCTAACAGTATTCCACTCCATCCTACAGGCATACAGTCATTGCTCATATTATAAATGAAACCTTATGGTGACACAGGCCATGGGGGTGAGGATGGAGGACAATTATTTATCAGAACTAAAACAAAATTATTCATATGACTGGAGAACAGACTATCTTACATTTCTGGGAGCCAAACTGCCTCATAACCTGTCCAAGCTGCACCATCTAAATTATATTAAGCTTAGCAAGGAAATTGCTAATATTCTCCAAAATTGGAGGAATCCATTTATATCATGGTCGAGACGCATTGCTGCGGTCAAAATGACGATTCTGCCAAAACTACAGTATTTATTCCAGACATTTACAATACACATACCACCTGCCTACTTTCTATCATTCCAAAAGCAGATCAACCTGTCCATGTGGAATGGCAAAAAAATGAGGGTAGCCCTGTCCACACTATATAAACCTACCCGTAAGGCTGGAAGGAGCCTTCCAAATGTACAGTTGTAACAAAAGGCAATGGTCTTGAATGGTCTTTTGTCTATTAACCAACCCACCGCAATGGGTTTCTATAGAACAATATTGGCTACCCTGACATGATGTGTCTGCTACCCCATCAAAAGGAAAACATATTGCAAGTACTCCCTGCTACCTTGGTAATACTGAAAACCTGGGATGCCACCTGCAAATACCTGTGCAGCTGCCACACGACTTTATCAACCCCCATTAACCGCTTAAGGACCAAACTTCTGGAATAAAAGGAAATCATGACATGTCACACATGTCATGTGTCATTAAGGGGTTAAAGGACCACTACAGGCACCAAGACCACTTCAGCTCAATGAAGTGGTCTGGGTGCCTGGTCCATCTAGGGTTAACCCTGCAGCTGTAAACATAGCAGTTTCAGAGAAATAGAGCTAATCCAGCCTCTAGTGGCTGTCTCACTGACAGCCGCTAGAGGCGCTTCTCACAGTGAAAATCACAGTGAGAAGATGTTGACGTCCATAGGAGGAGAGTTCCCCAGCGCAGAAGGAGCCCGGCGCTGGAGAAAGGTAAGTGTTTAACCCCTTCCTCCCCCTTCAGCCTGGCGGGAGGGGGGGACCTAAAGACCCTATAGTGCCATGAAAACGAGTTTGTTTTCATGGCATTCTAGTGGTCCTTTAAGATGCTGTCAACTATTATACCTGATTTTTAACTACAGAGTTTGGAATAGCTGGCTTCCCCTGACTTCGGCTTTCCATGACTACTCTTCTGCCTGTCCTTGCCTGTTCTGCAACTTGGAGCTATATTCCTGCACAGCCTCACGGCCAAGGTGGCTTCTTACCTGGTTACCTTGGCCTGTGTTTATTTGCAAGGGTGAGCGTATAACTCTGCACGTCGGACTCCACATCAGGTAAAATCCTGACACCACTACACCTTAACTAATACCGCACATCACTATTATCTACAGCTGACATCTTGGTGGAGATCCCATACACCGCAAACCAAGTTGCGAGGCCCTGTTACCCTCACCAATTTTATTTAACATTAATGCCAGTGAAAAAACCCTTCTACACTATATATGCACTACTGTTGCCTGGAATGGGAATAAAGTCACTCACCTGCGTACAATCGTGGGAATAATATTTTGGTTATCAATTCCTGGAAGCGACTTGGTTAACCTCCATTAACATGTGCAGAGGTTTAACCTCCTATGCATCCCACATAGAACCAACATGCAAACTACTCTACCGTTGCTATATAGTCCACACACGTCTTGCCACCATGTGCCCATTCAAACCAAATACATGCTGGTGCTACTGAACAGACACAGGCACATTCCTCCACACCTGGTGGAGCTGCTCGAAACTCCAACCGTATTGGCAAGATGTCATATAACTTATATCACTGCCTCCTTACTCGTATTCATTTTTGAAACTAGATACTTTCATATTCTTATAGCGGCACTGCATTTTATTGCAAAAAACTGGCTATCGCAAACTAACACGTCCATGCGAGAGTTACAACATATCTCCCTAATTGGTAAATATGAATCCAACATAACTCACGTACTGGCCCACAACAGTTGGAGACATGAGGTTTGGGAAAATTGGGCGTTAAAATACCCAAACTGAACGCCCAAGGTTAAGTAACCGACCATAATCAGTTTAGTGCCTCAACGACAAATGTCTTACCTGTCTACATATTCAGCTAAAGACACAAACTCTGGATGATCGACCCTATCCACAACAACTCTCAAACTGAGAAGCCAATTTATTATATGTACTTGAATGGTTCTATAGATCTTTCTAGGTTGGATGCCCATTTCCTGGCCCCATCTATACCCCCTGTCCCTATCCCTTATACCCTCTCGTGTCTTGAGGGTTACCCATAGTTGAGACGAACTCACCACCGAGACAACAACACATACCGTTTATATACCTTAACTGAGTACCTACTGCTTACTGGTCGTGTGATCAATGAGACACGACACAACTTTATACAGCTTTCTAGACCCTAGCCAGTCATGGTAAACCATCAAACAAAACCTGGTGAGGCATGGTGTGACTCCGCCACACTCAAGTCGAGGAACGACTATAATGTAGGCAGAATGTTCACTTAAAGCCAGGATGATAGAGGCCATACAGCCCCAAAATGCCCATGATTTAACCCCTCTTCACGCTAAGGTTTAGGTCGCTATACTATGGGTTATGTTATAGGTCAATGAAATAGGCATTGTACTGAATCTCTCAGTTTTATGTATCATATATCACAAGCAATAACTATGTATGTAACAAGTCTCAATCTTTCACCCCCGTGCCCTTTCTTTTCTGTATCCCCTATGTTTTACCTTATGACAAAATTAAAATTGTCAAATTGAAAAAAAAAAAAATTAAAATTAAAGGACCACTATAGTGCCAGGAAAATATACTCGTTTTCCTGGCACTATAGTGCCCTGAGGGTGCCCCCACCCTCAGGGACCCCCTCCCGCCCGGCTCTGGAAAGGGGAAAGGGGTTAAAACTTACCTTTTTCCAGCGCTGGGCGGAGAGCTCTCCTTCTTCTCTCCTCCTCCGTTCCTCCCCTGGGCTGAATGCGCACGCGGGCAAGAGCTGCGCGCGCATTCAGCCGGTCGCATAGGAAAGCATTTACAATGCTTTCCTATGGACGCTTGCGTGCTCTCACTATGAAAATCACAGTGAGAAGCACGCAAGCGCCTCTAGTGGCTGTCAATGAGACAGCCACTAGAGGATTAGGGGGAAGGCTTAACCCATTCATAAACATAGCAGTTTCTCTGAAACTGCTATGTTTATTAAAAAAAGGGTTAAACCTAGCTGGACCTGGCACCCAGACCACTTCATTAAGCTGAAGTGGTCTGGGTGCCTAGAGTGGTCCTTTAAGACTGCCCAAAGTCTCCTCATGTGCAGCCAAGAATGAAGAATGTAGGCTAGCTGCTGTCAGTCGGAGGACAGAGGTGAAACTTAAAGGTGAGCGGTACTATGCATGCATATTCCTCTCCTCTCCAAGCTCCAACACATAAATGAATCGGTGATATCACATATTAGTTCTAGGAGACTGAGCATATGTGTGGTCTATTGTAATTTTCTCAGATGACCCTAGGTTGTGACAAGCACTGTAGCATACACAACAGTATCTTCTGGTTAACTTTTGATCTTTATAAATCAGGATTCAATTTTGTTGCTGGTAAAGAGAGAAGAATGTGAGAAACTATTACAGAGACAGATACAGCACAGTTTGTACTTATAAAATGACTTATCGCAACACATTTTTACCACTAAACACAAATTCCTTTTTTGCGGATTTTAAGAAATTGTAGTAATATGGGTGAATTTGTTTTACAAGCCAATTATTTAAAGGATCAGTTTTTAGTCAGTGCTTTAGATAGGAATCAAATCTTGGAATATAAAAATAACAAGAAGAATTCAAAAAATAAAAATAAAATAATTTTGATTCAAGAGGTATTCCCATTGTATTAGACTATAATAGTCAATCAAGACATATTAAAGGGATACTCCAGGCACCAGATCACTTCTGCCCATTGAAGTGGTCTGGCTGCCAACTCCGACTACCCTTAACCCTGCAAGTGTAACTATTGCAGTTTTCAAAAACAGGCTAAACAGGGTTAAGTCCTCCTCTACTGGATGTCTACTATTCCATGTTCTTAGAAACGACAATTCCGTGTTTTAAAACGACACTGGACGTCCTCACGCTATGTGAGGACCTCCAGCATCGAGGAAATCCCCATAGGAAAGCACTGAAAGCATTATTCAATGCTTTCCCAAGGGGAGGACTAATGCGCGGCAATGCGCATTAGGTCTCCCTCGCCGGCTGAGGTCGGCGCTGGACTCCGGTAAGTCACTGAAGGGGTTTTAACCCCATCAGCAACTTGGGATGGGGGGGTGGAAGGTAGAGGGGCATGAGAGGGTTTATCAGACCGGTAAAAAACACTTTCTTTTAACCAAAGAAATGTTTTTTTATCCTTTTGAAATGTGTTCTAATTGTAAAAAGTCTAGCTTTACCAAAGAAACCAGAACATCCTTTAAATCAAATGTAACTTGACAAAGTTTTGATATCAAAGACATCCTGACCTGCCATTCATTTAATGTGGTGTATTGTTTGTTTACATTTGGGACTCTTTGCGATGTTTATTAGGCTACATGCCTTTTTATTTTTATCAGTGCTAATTTGTCCTTTTATATATAGTATTTCAATAAATTTATGTTATATTTTATGTCATGGTTCTGATCAGGTCAGAGACTTATGCCGGGGTTTACTTCAGGTAGTTTATTTTAATTATCTTGCATGGCTCAGGCAGAGGAAATATTATGAATAACAAGATAAACAGAGAAAAGGAATAATAAAGATAAAGGGGGAAAACAGAATTACAGGTGAGTAAGAAAATAGACATTTAGGCAATATGCCCCAAAACAGGAATACAGTAGATAGGTAAACAATTAGTTAAAACTACACAGGAATATAAAGGATAAAGTAGAACAGGATAAAGTAACAATTGAGGTGATCAGCCTCTTTGGTTGGAAAACAGAACTGTAGATTTATGGTGGATGAGGATACTTGCAAAATGCTAAGAATGTCAGTAATATCCAGGCAGGTTGGGAGGAAATCAATATGTAACCAAAGTCCAGTTTAGAAATGAAGCAGGGTTGTATTGGATGAATCAAGATGGGATGAATCAGGATGGTTGAAGAGGAGCAATGGTTAAGCAGGTTGTCCGGATTCAGTTGAATCAGGAACAGGTCTTTATCAGTATTAGATTATTACAAATCTCAGTAAGAGCCAGGAGGTCATGCGTTTAGACTGGAAGAAAGAAGATTTCGTCTAAGGCAAAGGAAAGGTTGTTTTTTTTTTTTACTGTTAGAACAATAAGGATGTGGAATTCTCTGCTTGAAGAAGTGGTTTTATCAGAGTCCATACAGATGGAATGTAAGCTCGATTGAGCAGGGTTCTCTTCAACCAATTGTTCCCGTAAGTTTCTTTGTAATTGTCCTATTTATAGTTAAAACCCCTCTCATAATATTGTAAAGCGCTACGGAATCTGTTGGCGCTATATAAATGGCAATAATAATAATAATAAATGTTCAAACGGCTACTAGATGCATACTTGAAAAAACTGAATATTCAAGGATATAATCTTTCAACATAGGGTAATAACTGCTTGATCCAAGGATAAATATGACTGCCATTCTGGGGTCAAGAAGGAATTTTTTTTCCTAGCTTGTTGCAAAATTGGAAGTGCTTAAAACTGGGTTTTTTGCCTTCTTTTGGATCAACAGCAAAAAACAAATGTGAGGAAGGCTGAACTTGATGGACGCAAGTCTCTTTTCAGCTATATAACTATGTAACACTTCTCTCTCAATTTAAAGGCTCTGGTGTGAGCAGGGTGTAGCCTTATGAAGCCTCTTCATTAGTCCAGGCAGGTGAGGATGAGAAGGTGACGAAGGAGAATAGTGGCTAGGGAGGCCACTAGAGGCGAGAAATAAACATAATAATAACTTGGTTGTTCGGATAGATTTTACCTAAGTTTCCTGCTGCTCTCCTTCAAGGACATCGGTTTAGCCTGTTTATGCACCCTGAAGCCTACTATATAGAGCCTGGGATGGTTCTATAGCCTGTGAGTTATATCTTATATAGGGGCTCATTTCTTATGTCCTTTATTGTTTGCACTATGTATCGTATTTTTGTTTTATAGATTGTTACGGTTTAAGAACATCTATATTATTCTGCTGTTTGGTGTAGTATTTTTATTTATTGTACAAGAAATTCCTTGCCCACATTTATGTTGTTTCGCCAAACGTCTCTTTTACTTGAATTTTTGAAAAGTTTAAACAACATTCCCAACAGACTATTTCCATCCAAACAATGTAAAGTATATTAGTACTTGCATTGCAATTTTTAAATACAAAATTATAACGTATGCATGTATGTTTATTATGGTTGCATGTCACTGTTTAGTTGAGGTACTATGTCCTCTGTGAAAATGATAATGTCAGGACATGTACTGAGACTTAGATTACAATTCCTGAGCAGCATCTAGCACATAGCAGGTCAAGTGAAATGTTTACTAAGACTAAGCAGAATAATTTTCCATGATGCTGCAAGTTATTTGCTAATGTAAGAATCCTGCAGCGTAGCTGACGTCTTCCGACTAATAGATGTTTAATAGCTGTATTTTTAGATTTGTTTGTGTTTTCTATTCTTGTACAACAAATCCTGGATTTTTTTTATCTTGTATTAATAATTGTTAATAGAAGAGAAAACGAGAATGTTTCATATTTTTGCAATCTGTAGAAAGTCAGAAAAAAATTGGGATGCTTGAGGTCTTAAAAGAATGTAGTGAAATTAAAGACCACAACACAAGCTTTCTGAAGCATGCTTTAAGTGCAGGGGTCACATGCTGGGAAAAAAGGGATCCAAGATTTCTAACCCCCACTCCCAGCTGGGCATCCCATGCACAGAGCCCTGTGCAAGAGCTCTCAGATATGGAAAATGGCCTGTGGTGTTCTGTGTTTGGGGGTGTATTGTTGGTGAAAGGGTGCACTGTGTGTGTAAGGGTGTGTTGGGGGGGATGCATTATATGTGTCGCAGGAGTCGTACCTCAACACGCAGCAAAGAGGGAACCCACAAAAGATGAATTCATAAGACATGTTACCGAGCCTTAGAATGGCCAGACTTAATGTATTAAAATAACAAGAAACAGGGTCAAGATAAATCAAGGTTACGATTCCAGAAATACTCAGAGTCATGACAAAGCCGGATCAGGATACCAGAAATCACAAGTCAAATAGGAAGCCGAGGTCAGGATACCAGAAATCACAAGTCAAATACGAAGCTGAGGTCAAACACAGGAAATCACAAGGGAATCTCTAGGAGCACTAAACGAGGATCTAACAGAAACCACAATAGGGCAATGAATGGAGGCTAAAACAAGCCTTAAATAGGCTCAAAAGAGTTCCCATTGGTCCACGTCATCTCTGCGAGCCCAAACAGCATTGGGTTGCCTAGTTTATGTGGTCCCTTTCAGGTAATGACGTCATGGCTTATTTTTTTTTATTTCTAGGGGCTGCAGTTCATCCCGCGAAGCAGCAGAGGGAGCCATTGGCGCAGCCACGTGGGAAATCAGGCGGTGTGGCCCAAGGAAAGGAGCAGCGCAGGCACCGGGTAAAGGTAAGTTTGTGACAGAACTTTCCCCCCCAGGAGAATACGCCCACCAGGCATGAAGGACCAGGCTTGCTCGGGTGACGGTGATTTAAGGAACAGACCAACCTTGGAGCATGCATATTAACCTAAGGGACCCCTTCCAATGGACTAGATACTGGACACTACCCCTCAGGAACCTAGAGTCAAGGATAGCAGCAGCTTCATTCTCCTCCTCTATCGATACAGGAGGTGGAGAAGTGCGAGGTCCAGTAAACCGACTACAGATCAGAGGTTTCAACAGGGAGGTACGGAAGACATTAGGCATACGCATGGAACAAGGTAATTCTAGGGCATACTATACAAGATTCACTTTGCACAGGATGCAGAAAGGACTGATGAAAGAGGAGCAAACTTCATGGAGGGCACACGGAGTTGGATATTTCGGGTATAAAGCAAAACTATCCCCCACCAAGTAGGAAGGAGCTGCACGGCGATGCCTATCCGCCTGTGTTTTCTATCTCCGAGCAGCTTTTAGCCAGTAATTGTTAAACCTGCTCCCAAGTACTACGTAAACCAGCCATGTGCTCATCCAAAGCTGGCATTCCCTATAAGGAGAAAGCAGTCAGGAGGACAACAGGATGCCAGTCATAGACTACTTAAAAAGGGCTGAGCCCAGAGGATTCATGAGCAGCGCTATTGCGAGCAACCTCAGTTCAAGGAAGCAGGTCAACCCAATCATCTTGGTGAAGAAAAACAAAACAACGTAGATACTGCTCAAGAGACTGGTTGGCACGTTCGGCAGCTCCAATAGTCTGAGGATGGTAGTGCAGGAAAAGGACGACTCAATACCTATCTTTGAGCAAAAGGCCCTCAAGAAGCAAGAAATAAATTGACTACCTCTGTCAGATACAATTTGTTCTGGTATTCCATGTAGACAATACCTCCGGGAGAAAATTCTAGCTAACTCAACAGAGGAGAGGAGTTTCCTCAGGGGTATGAAATGTGCCATTTTAGAAAACCTATCTATGACCATTGGAAGGGGCAATCTATGTCTATTGGAAGGGGCAATGGCAACGCTCTCAGTAACGTCGGAGCTCCTTGGAGGAAGCAACCAGAGAGGACACCCTAATAAACCACCAGGATACCCCTCCTCCCTTGGCAAAAGGTAACTGAAAGGAGGGGGGAACAAATGTAGTGTTTTTTTGTTTTTTTATTATTATTTCATTTTGCAAATATATTTTTAGTACATTTAATAATCCCCCCAGCACCCTGAAGCCCCAGTCACAATACACAATACAACCTCATATATAGAATATTGGATGCACTTATAAAGAGGACCCAATCCCCTCCCACAACTACAGGCCCAGCCTTAAATTTGTGGTCGGGGCAATATTGCTATAATGGTTAGATAACATATAATTAGTAAAAAACATCATAACACCAGTCGGTTGTAGTGTGCTGGAACCGACAAGGCAGTAGGCCTGTAATAAAGAGGGCAAAAAGAAGTGTACCATACAAATATATTCATTCTACCATACCTCAAAATTACTTGGATAAGTTACGAATGCCTGACAAATCCCTAACCGATTCTGGTATATGTAATGTATAAGTGGATGTGGTATTGGGTAGAGACAGTACCCCAGTAACTTTTAACTCGAGACATACAACTATACAAAGCCACCATTAGTTTGATCCATATAACGTACTGTCCGGCTAGACATTGCAAAGTGGCAAAGAATTCAACTAATGAGGGTGACAGGTGAGGCCCTGCTAGTTGCCAAGCGACATGAGAGGCACTATCTATGCATTGGCCAGAGGGAAGGTAGAGGCCACCGAAACGCAGGTGGCGGAGGGATGGTCTCTCGGTGACTACTAAAGTATAAGATAGAATGGGAGTGACAGGTGAGGGCCAAATTATGCAATAATGCGAGGCGAATAACTATGCGTTGGGCAGATGGCGCCGTCCTTCGAGTATGAGGGTTCCTCCGAGTATGAGGATGGGTGTTGGCCTTGTGGGGCCACTAGACTATGGCATAGAGGCCAGAAACCTACCATAGTGGGCACCTAGATCCCTAACAACCAGTACTATCTGCTAATAGGGGACCTCAGCATGGGCCAGATCGTGGACCAATGTAGACTGGAGTTCGAGAACGTATGTTTGGTGAACAGAACCTCGCCACAGGCTTTTGGAAGGGCCTGCTTGCCAGCCTCTTCCAAAAGACTATGGGCCAGGTCAGCGACTGTAAAGACCCATATTTTATTCCCCCTGGTTCGGCACTGTGGCGAAAGTGACCTCGCCACTGGGTTCTGGAGAAGCCTGGTTGCTCGCCTGCTGCCCCAGGTTTATGGCCCCCATGTTAAAACCCTTGTCCTTCCCTGCAGAAAGGCTTGTTCGTACCTTTCTGCCATGGCGTTCAGTAAATTGAAGTTACCGAACAAACATACGAATGTCCGGACCACCTGTGTAGGGAGTGTGCAGGCAATTTACCGCCCAGAAGCTGCGGTTAACCGCAGCTTAATTGTCGAATGCTGGGTGGCCGTCATTTGTATAGCTGAACACGTGGCGGTAGCCATCTTAAACAGTCGAACGGCCAGCGGTGTTCACCAACAAAACTCTGGAACTAAAAACGGATACAAATTCATATGAACACCGCTAAAGCTGTCGACCCCTCTTCGTTCTGTTAGCCAACCCATACGAATGCCGGGCCGTTCGGGAGATTAATCATACGAACAGCGCTACCTCAAATAACTAAGCCATGGAGCCCATTCGTGTAACGAAAGACTATATGAAAGATTTTGGCTCCATGGTGATTGAACTGTATGTATGTGATATGAGCGCCATTCGGTAATAATGTGCGCTCAGATCTAAGCTATCTGGGGATATGTTAAATGTGCATGTTTCATTCGGTAGTTTCAGTATTATATATTTTTATGTCTTTTGTATTTTCCTTGTAAAATGGAGTTTAGTCTCTATCCTCGGAGATAATTGAGTTACTTCCCATTTATTTCCATGATAGAGAGGAGGATCCTATACTACTAAAGGGGGAGTGTTTATACCTGCATTACTGTGATTGGTTATTGTAGTAAGTTGCCACAGTTTTCCACCAGGTCCCCTATGGAAGTGTCCACCTGGTGGGAGACCTGCATAAATACCGGGCAGGTAGCCCTATTAAACCAGATTCCTGCTTGACCCTCAATACAGAGCCTCGTCTCGTACTTGGGGGGGATTTATTTGTATGGTTTTTCCTGTTCGGCTGTTTAGAGTGTGGATTATTCGTATGGTTTCCTGTTCGGCTGATTGGAGTGTTCAGTAGCTGCCTTTACATTCGGGAAGGGAATATCCTAAACGGCTTTAACCCCTTCTATACTCGGGGTGCCGTTACAGGCACTTTCCATAGAACCAAACACTAGCTCACTGGCAGCCGTTCGCATTGACCAAAACAGCGAATAGTCTTCTGGGGGACTTAGCCGCGAATGCCCTGGAACTATTTTCGGCATGAAAACTTCGCGGTTCACGGTCAGTCCCCCAGCGGAACTTGGCTGCGATTCTATACAACTGTTTTCGGCAGGGAGGCTTCGCGGTTCCTGGTCGCTCCCCAGCGGCTCTTAGCCTTGATTCTATGAAACTGTTTTGGGCATGGAACCATGCGTGCGGTCGGCCTAAACTATGACTTCCAGGACATTCCTGAATCCCTGAACTGATCTTGGTGATTTTTGGATACGTTGTTCAGCCAGATCTGGGCTATCAGGAGATGTGACTTTTGTGGGGGTTTTGTATGTTTTTACTTTTGCGGTTTTATAAAAATGTGTGTTTTTGTGTCTGGAGATAATTGAGTTCCTGACTCAATTATCTCCCAGGCAGAGGAGAGGGATTGTATGAGAGTGTCCTGTACTTGAACACACTTTGTTATTGGTCTGTAACTTTGTACTGTAGTCTTCCATCCAGGTGGGAGTATCCCTTGCATGGGGATTGTCAAAAAGGCTAAGTGTGGTCCCATTAAAGTCAGTTCACTTCACCCTCAACACGCAGCCTCATCTCGTGATTGTAGGGAACAGCTATACCAGCTATACCTGCTTCGTATTACTATACTGGCTATAATCACTAGCTCTTGTAAGAGCTACACAGCTATACTCTCTGGTGGAGGAGAGGTCCACCCATTGGAAGCTGGATTCTTGTCTTAGGTCCAGGATGGGTGGAGGACAGCAAGACCGCAGCCAAGCTGCAGCGACTATGGGGCAATGGTGCTTACGGTGTCTGGTGCTTCTAGTACTCAAAGCTACTAGGAAGCAGCGATTGGCAGAGGCACCCAGTCGGGGTGCCAGGCGGTCCGTCACAGTATGCCTCTGCGCGGCTGGGTCGTGGACCCAATTAGACTGGAGTCTGAGAACATATGCCTCTGTGTGGCTAGATAGTGGATCTATTTAGAATAGCGACTGAGAACGTATGCCTCTGTGAGGGCCAGATCGTGGATCCACTTGGAACGGTGACTGAGAACGTGTGCTACAGTGTGGACCAGATCGCGGACCGGAATAAGTGAAAGTAACCAACCCCATAAGTGGACACAAGACAAGAAACGCAAAAGCTGTCAGGAAGGACCAGCTCCCCGGCAGGACAACACTGGACGAAGCATGCCACCCAGATAAGCAAAACCTGGGCCTAAACCATAGAGGAGGGAAACTGAGGAGGGTATAGGAACATGGCAAAAATATGTACAAAACCGTGACCAACCCAGAAAAGACAAAAAGTTTCAGAACCATCCAGCGATCGAGGTCAAGGGACAGAGACCCAGTAAGAAGAGTATCACAGTAAGTATGTTAGAGGCGCAATAGAGCGTACCTCAACGCTGAATAACGCCAATTAAGTGAATGAGATAGACAAAAACCAGACGAGCGAGCAGGGGCGCACCAGACAGTAAAACTTAATGCAGAATTAGAACAGTCAATTACACCATACAGAGAGTCATTATAAATAGCAAAATACACATACCCATAATACAATGACAACTAGCTATCAGTATAGTGACATACCATAATAATTTAACATGTGTAAGAAACATGCACCCATGACAGATTGTGAAATGTGAAAACATAATGCACTCGGAACATGCAAAACCAAACCATGACCAGTATTTTTTTCATTCAATGTTACATGAAATGTTGTGCTAGATCCCATACCAGCCAAGCTCCATGCGAGTGGTAGACCCCATACCAGCTGGCTCAGCACCATGGGAGTGGCAAACCCTATACCAGCCGGCTAAGCACCATGTGAGCAGCGGACACCAAACCAGCTGACTGAGCACCATGAGAGCAGCAGGCACCTGTCAGAGTGCTGCCTGTTGCCATGGCTGCAGCGTGGTCTATGAACGGACCGGGCCTGTGTGAGGCTCCCATTCCTGCAGGGTTTATGGCCCTATCATAATGTCACGGAAGTCGTACCATGAATTCATAAGACATGTTACCGAGCCTTAGAATGGCCAGACTTAATGTATTAAAATAACAAGAAACAGGGTCAAGATAAATCAAGGTTACGATTCCAGAAATACTCAGAGTCATGACAAAGCCGGATCAGGACACCAGAAATCACAAGTCAAATAGGAAGCCGAGGTCAGGAAACCAGAAATCACAAGTCAAATACGAAGCAGAGGTCAGGAAACCAGAAATCACAAGTCAAATACGAAGCAGCAGTCAAACATAGGAAATCACAAGGGAATCTCTAGGAGCACTAAATGAGGATTTAACAGAAACCACGATAGGGCAATGAATGGAGGCTAAAACAAGCCTTAAATAGGCTCAAAAGCCATTGGTCCATGTTATCCCTGCTAGCCCAAAGAGCATTGGGTTGCCTAGATGACGTGGTCTCTTTAAGGTAACGACGTCATGCGTTATTATAATTTTTTTTTTCTCCTAGGAGCTGCAGTTCCTGCCGCGAATCAGCAAAGGGAGCCGTTTGCGGGACAGAAGGTAAGCATTCTATTCAGACCGAGGGGAAGAGTGATGCGGGTGCCGGGTAAAGGTAAGTTTGTGACAGGGGGATTCACTGTGTGTGTGTGAGGGTACACTGTGTGTGGGGTGATGTTCTGTGTGTGGGGGTGCGCTGAGTTGGGGGCTGCATTGTGTGTATATTGGGTTTGTATTGTATGTGCATTTAGGAAATGTTGTGTATATATGTGTATAAAGGCTGTAGTCTGTGTATGTATAGAGGTTGTAGTGCTTGTGTAGAGGAAATATAATGTGTGTGTGTGTGTAAGGGATATCGTGCATGTATAGGGGGTGAAGTGTGTGATGGGGCAGTGTTTTGTGGAGTGTGTGCACAGTTTGTGTGGACCCACTGAGCGTGTGGGGGGTGTTCTGTGTGTTGTGGTGTGCACAGCATGTGGGGGTGTCCTTTGTGTGTGAGGCGAGAGCACTGTGTTGGGGGGTACTCTGTGTATATGAGTTTACTGTATGGAGGTATGTAGTCTGTGTTTGTTGGGTTTAACTAAGTGTGTGTGGAGGTGATCCTTGTAGGAGGGTGTACTGTGTGGAGATTCATTGTGTGGGTTGTGTACTGTTCGTGTGTTGAGTAGGATAGGGGCTGTGAATGTTATTTTAATATATTTAATAGTTTATTTTCCCCCTCCCTGTTCTTACCTAGCAGGGAGTGAACATGCAGATCCCTGGTAAGCGCGTGTGCTGCTTATACACCCGATGCAGGTAGAAATTAGAGGTCTATGTCTACATAGAGTTCGAATACATAATAAAAGGCATTAATGTCCCAGTAACAGTGAAGACATTTATGTGATACACCTCGCCAGCGTCTTGGAGTGATCCTTTGAATACAGCCAAGTCTCAGGTTTGAAGCAACACCTCAGTCCTTGGTGAAAATCTTGCATAATGTAAACCAACTGGAGTGAAAAATACTTAGCAAGTTTGCAATAATGTATCCACATGGCGGCATGCTCAAACAAGGAAATCCACTTTATTAAAGACACAAAAAATTTAAAATAGACACACACCAGGGACCACCATCCACTTAATGCGTTTCGTGCTATCCTAAGCATGTAATCATAGGTAAATAAAGCCCACCCACTGAAGATTGTTAAAGGAACACACAACAAACTAATAAAGAAAACTGCTAAATGTTAACTCTCAGTGTACCAAAGTACTTATAGAAGATCTAAAAGTGACAATGCACAACCAAAATAAAAAATAAAATACTTTAAATACAGTTTGTAGTGTGTGCCGTTAAGGGAACGTATTAAGTGGATGGGGTTCCTGGTGTGTATATTTTTTGTGTCTATAAAAAGTGTATTTCCCTGCTTGAACAAGCCACCAATGGTATACATTATTGCAAACGTGCTACTAAGACTCCTATCATGTCAATGCTTGGACACTGTGTGCCTGAGCTCGCGAGGGGTTTAGCCTTACAGGGCAAATACAAAGCTTACAGCTCCTCTCGGCCCTGGCATTACGGTCACCCCCTGCCTCATCTCCCTAACATCTATTACAAGTTCATTCAGGGACTTTTTACCCAGCAGGAACTGTGTACCAACTAGGAGAAAAAGTGCAGGAACGCCATTACCACTTGTTTCTGCTGGACTCGAGCCCTGATTAAGGGTGTGCCTTCTAGAAACTGAAGTGCTGTTCTGTCTTTTCAGAGATTTTAGACAGTATTGATTATGTAGATATAAGAGAAAGCAACTAGTCATGTCCCAGACTGGTACATAACTGTTAGCAGACTACCTTATGTTATATGGAGGTGTCAAAAAGATACATTTACATACTGTGCCATAACAAGTACACTCCATCCTAGAATTGTAGTTTACAAATATCCAATTTGTCACGTTTGAACTGTGATTATACATCAAGTACTATAATCACTACAGGACCCTGTAGTGCTCATGGCGCCGTGATGCCCTCCCTGGTGCTCACAGGGCTCCCGCACCTCATTATATCAGCTCAAAGATTAATAAGCCAATGCAGATGAAGCATTCATTTTTTGAGAGAGGGCTGCAGTGTGTATAGTTGTTGGGGTGTTTCAGAGAGTGAAACATTCTTAATTGTTATTGCTCAGCTTAAAAAAAGTGTTACCTGCAAAAGTAGATAGATCCATGATTTCCCTTAGAACAATGGCTCTAAAGCCACCAAACTCCCCACTGTAGACAACCACATTGAAAGGTCCACATTGAAAGGTCCTACAGTTATAAATGGTGTCAATGGGTCAGAGGTGATGATCATAGATCAGTAATAGTTGATAACAGATGATCCATGTCAGAAATACAAGACAGCACAAGAGAGAGAATGTGAGGATATCTTCAGTATGCCAAGGTGAGCCCCACTACATCACCTCATTCATGTAGGATTCAGAAAGCTGACAGGTGCATACATATAGGATGTTGGAAAGAGAAATCAGATTACATAATATTGGTAAATAGAAGAATACTGTATATTGAAACAAGTGGTAATCTCTTAACCCTACAAATACTAATACCCCTAATGTTTCCATCTCACCCATTCCTAAAATATGCACAGGCAAAAACAAAACCAGTAAACCCACAAGAGGGGGTTTTACTTAACCAGATAAAGACTAGACGACTGCTTTGGGAGGTAGTTTACTTACCTTTTCTAACCCTAATTTGAACCCTCACTTAACCCTAAATGACCCATGTCCTAAGCTTGGTGAATGCACTAACTATAATGAAAGTGTAAAACTAGTTTTACTTACCTTCCAGGACCTTGCTGTGGAGGAGTAGCACGAGTGCTAGCACAGGAGCCAGCTGATTCCCCTCACCGGATGTGACGAGGGTAGGGGATTTTCACGAGGTTGGGGAATTTGATAGAACACCGGTCTTAAAATCCATTGCATATAAGATTGGCAGGGCACTATAGTTATTGTGTGTTTAAATAAAATAAAAAATAATTAAAGTTAAAAAAAGTAAAGAAAATTAGTTAAAAGGAATATGAAATTATTCTACAGACAATGTGATGAAAGAGAAAATACATCACCTAATGATTTTTTTTTGTTAACAAAAAGGATTCAACTGAATAGTGTGCTGAATTATATGTGTGCTTGAATTTTGATAATCAGATGTCTGTGGTGCGTATGCATTACAGAACAAAAGAAGGGATCAGATTTTTTTTTTTTTTTTTTTCTTTTATGAAAAAAAGATGAAATTCGGAAAGTTATTTTTTTCTCTTACCGGTAATTTCAATATATACAATTTACAGTGCACATAATGCCACAGATTGGACACTTTAACTAACAGCAAAAAGCTACCTGTGAGACTATAATGAGCACATTGTAGTAAGTCAATAAGTGTTGGCTTCCATTCATTGATAATTATAGGAGGACGATCACCAAAATAGATATTGACTGGTGTGTTCGGAACACTGGCCTTTGTAGTAAACTTGCACAGAATGGTTGTAATTTTCTAATGCATTTCCAAAAAATAGAAAAAAAAAATGAAAGCTTCATTTGCTTTTTCTGTTAATATAAATATATATATATATATATATATATATATATATATATATATATATATATATATATATATATATATATATTTATATTTGTGTTCGGGGCAAATAGCCGTATATGGAGTAAGGTTCCAGCATAAGCGTAGGATAGTATAAAGGGAGCAAGTCGGTTGTGGTGTGCAGAGACCGACGATACGGTAGGCCTGTAAATAAAGAGGGCCCACCAAGGAGTAAGTAAGTAAAGTAAATGGAAAGAAAAGAGAGTGTTGAAATGAGGAGTGGGTGGGAGGGTCATTCTGATGCTGACCTCAAGCGATATGAGTCAGGTAAGGGGTGTCCCTTATATAGGGGAGTGAATTAATTTAAGCCCCTCCCACAAATACAGGCCAAACGGCCTTAAAACTTGTGTTCGGGGCAAATAGCCGTATATGGAGTAAGGTTCCAGCATAAGCGTAGGATAGTATAAAAGGAGCAAGTCGGTTGTGGTGTGCCGAGACCGACGATACGATAGGCCTGTAAATAAAGAGGGCAAAAAGAATAATCAAAGATTTAATACAGTCAACAATATATACAAATTAACCAAACATTTCCTTAAATGCATTACGGTATTTAATTCCTTGAAGGATTTTGAAGGTAGGAATCTAGGACCGCAACTGGACACCATTTGTTGTGGGTAGGATAGTATGTTATCTCTACTGTTGGTGCGTGTTGACTCGTTTCGGAATGTGGTAGAGCCATTAGGTAATGATATATGTGTTTACATACGTGGGATTGTTGAAGACAACGATCTGTCTGAGTGGTGGTTATGGTAGTGGATTCTCTGGCCTGTGAAAGGCATAAAAGGCAGTGTGCATGGCTGGTAATGGCCGACTTGGTAGCATAATTGAATGGTTGTAGCTCTAATAGGTCCGATAAGGATTGAAAAGTTGGATGGCTATTGGTAATCTCTGAGAGGAACGTGGGGGGATGGATTCCTGAAAACCTCTGAGTATATTCTTGTCTGGTATGATAGCATGAAGTTATGGTAGTTTTGGCCACAGGTTATCCTGTGTTGTTGAATGCCTGTAAAATATATAATTAATGGTGTGTGAGATGGTTTTAGTTTAAGGTGGCAAAAAATGAAGCAAAACCTAGGAGAAATGTTATGACACAGGTTGAGCTATGTCGTGTTCCAATGAGATTCTTTAAAGCCAGGTGAATAGCTGTGTTATACGTTCTACAAGTATGGGATGAAAGTGCTAGGTGGGATAGTGCATGCTATGCTGCATGAGTATGTCTAATCCATGATTTTGTCTATGGAACGAAAGAGTGGCCGTGACTGTATGGGCGGCTGTAGGAAGCATATGATGAACATGCCTGGAATATAAATGAGACAATTGTCCGCAGGGATGTATACCTCCGCCTGGTACATGAAAGTAAAAGAAATGTGGTAAGTGGCCAACCAAGTGAGTTCCCCAGCAATACCATGCGTAACAACGGATTGATGACCCTGACCATGATTTACCCCATGCCACAGCAGCTGCTTTTAGCGGGGAAAGGATTGCCCATTTTATGCCATGTAAGTGCCAGTGTGTAGGGTAGATGGTAGCTGTTTACTACGTTGATGATATTGGTCTTACTTAACCAAGCTTCAACCCATGCTTGAGTGATAGCTGTAAAGGTAGATCAATGGTGTTGTATAGTAAGAAAAATCCTCGGAGGGTATGAGGGAGTTGAGACTTGGGGTAGCGTGTGTTACCAATAAGTCCATGGTTAGTCTTTGTTTAAGGGAAGATTCCTTGTGACAATACCAATGTGTGTGTTTGGTGCCATGCTGTAAATGGTGGAGATTGGAAGACCCCTCTGCAAATCTTGGTTATGAGTGTTTACAGCCAATGGTTTTGTTGTGCTGACTGTAAGTGAGGGCATGCTATATTCCTTGAAGGTGTGTTTATGATACCTGTATGGGAGCCCTTTGAAGCTCCAGAGCTTTAGTAAATCTACTACAAGTCTGGAAGGGTGATGAGTCAGTAGTGTTGAAAATGCATTGGTGTGTACAGATGGTGAATACGTTATTTGTAAGTTGTATTGGGACACATGGTTTGTCACGTGCCCTGAACTATTTGAACATATATGCAACAGTCTGTATGCAATGCAACTACTCATATCAGTGGTCTCTGGTAGTTCAGAGGTGCTGGTACCTGGAGCCTGAGAGTGCTCGTCCATTTGTTTGGGACAAAATCCCTTCTGTATGGGTACCTGCACAAATAAACATCTCCACATATTCCAAATGCCAACCCAACCAAGGGACGGTCAGTTCCCGATTTACCTGGAATCCCTGGATCTGACCATCACAGATACATCATCATACATATATATGCCTTGCTTCCCCAATGTGCTGGGATCATACGTGCAGGTTTAACATCTTGTGTGTCATAAGAATTGATTGTACCAGGTAACAGAGTTTCGGTTGGTGCTGGTTGTACAGTAACGTGAGGCCCAGCCTTGTGAGGGCTGTGGTGACCAACTCGAGATTGCCAGTCTGTCATAAATTTTTGGCTCATGAGTTTATGAGTGAGGCTAGCATAGCCTGGGTGTCACCTGAGTTGATGTAGCTGGGCCTTCCCCTGCCTCCGTGTTGTCCGTTGATGTATAGAGGAGTTTGAATAACTGCTTTCCTTGCTGTAGCAGGGTAGGGGACTGGTCACCTCCTTAGGTCGGTGGTAATGTGTGGGATCGTCCAGGATCTGATTGCTGCTGGACTAGCAACATCTCCTCTGCTTGAAGGTGTATCAATTCTAGCCGGGGTGCTAGGAAGAGGTGATTATTCACCATCTTTTTGAGAAATACTTAAATAACAATAAAGATTGCAATTATTATTTGTACCCAGGGTTCTTGTACTGGCTTGCTAGCTAAGCCGTAAGGCGAAACGTTTAGGCTTTGTGTTTTTTTGGTGACTGGTGAGGCCCTGCTAGTTGCCAAGTGGCTTGAGAGGCTCTATCTATGCTTGGCGCGAGGGGATTTTGTGTGGCCACCAAACGTTGTGGCAGGATGTTGGCCTCTCGGTGACAGTAACCAGAAAATAGGAAGGGGAGTGACAGGTGAGGTCCTCTCTATGATACAATGCGAGGCGGCTAGCTCACGAGTGGCCCGAGGGGTGTATGCCTCCGAGTGTGAGGCGGGGTGTTGGCCTCGCGGGACCACTAACCGAAGTATAATGCAGAGAAAAAAGGGGGTAATACCTATTGGGCCCTAGAACCCTAATTGCCAGTACACTATTACTATTCCAGGGAAGGTAAGAGATGGATAACTACGTGAGCAGGTGTATGTACCTGGTAGTATGGTATTGAACCCGACAATCCGTATAGGTTTTTTAGTAGTAACTGTAACCTGAATGGATAAAACCGTATGGCATAAGGAAATATGGCATAGACCAAGCTTATCTTAATACGTACAGTATATGTGAAAAGTAGTGACGTGATGTGTAAATATTAAACATCGTAGCCATACTGGTTAAATATGTATCAATCTTAACCCATTAAGTGCCGTATGTACAAGTGAAAATGTGGTCTGTCCCCACCTTGTATGTTGTATGTCCCCTTGCTAGGGGAAGTTTGTTGCGGGAGCAGCGTGCTGTGAAAAATGTATGTGAACTATATTACCAGTTACATATATACAGATGCGTCTGCTACTGTGTAATAATATATGTATTTATACCAGATGTTGATATAGTGCTTGCTATGTGAATTGTTGTATGTCTTATTGAATGGTAGGGGCCAGTGAACATGGTGTTGCAAAATGCAAGTGCACTGGAGATCTGCCGAGTGCCCTATAGGTGGCAGTGTAGTTGGATACTGATTGGTATGTGAAATGTTGTTTGTCTGTTGACCTATAGGTGTCAGTGTTTTGGTGTTTGTAAAACCCCATGAAAATTGTCAATGTACTTGACAGACCTGTAGGTAAGGTGCAAGTTGGATACTAATTGTTGGTCTTGATGTGAAATGTAAAATTATTGTGAATTAAACCTTGAAGTTGAGCCCGTGTTGGAGTTTAATTTATGGTCTATAGTTATGTTTAAACAATCTTATGTGTAACGTGATATTGGCTTTCAAATTGTATATGACATGTGAAGACAGTTTTGTTGATGAATCAGAAAATGTGAAATGCTGATTGCATGTTTAACCCCTTAAGGACGGAGCCAAATGTACACGCTGTGAACAAAACAAAATGTAAACAAAACCTGGCATTTGCGCTACATGTCTGTCCAACCGTAATTCACCTCTTTCATATTAAATGCACCCACCCTTATTATATATCATTTTATTCAGGGGAAACAGGGCTTCCATTTAATATCAAATATTTAGCTATGAAACACAATTTAATATGAAAAAAAGGGAGAAAATAAGATTTTTTTGATTTTTTTTAGTTCTACATGACATTTTAACTGTCAATGTCATAATACTGTTTGCTTTTACTGCAATAAAATACACATATTTGTATTCAGCAAAGTCTCACGTGTAAAACAGTAACCCCAGTGTACAGGTTTTATGGTGTTTTGGGAAGTTACAGGGTCAAATATAGCACGTTACATTTGAAATTGAAATTTGCCAGTTTGGTTACGTTGTCTTTGAGACTGTATAGTAGCCCAGGAATGAAATTTACACCCATAATGGCATACCATTTGCAATAGTAGACAACCCAAGGTATTGCAAATGGGGTATGTCCAGTCTTTTTTAGTAGCCATTTGGTCACAAACACCGGCCAAAGTTAGCGTTAGTATTTGTTTGTGTGTGAAAAATGCAAAAACGCCAATTTTGGCCAGTGTTTGTGACTAAGTGGCTACTAAAAAAGACTGGACATACCCTGTTTGCAATACCTTGGGTTGTCTACTATTGCAAATGGTATGCCATCATAGGGGTAATTTTCATTCTTGGGCTACCATAGGGTCTCAAAGGCACCGTAACCAATCTGGCTAATTTTAATGTGAAAAAAATGAAACGCAAGCCTTATATTTGACGCTGTAACTTTTGAAAACACCATAAAACCTGTACATGAGGGGTACTGTTGTACTCGGGAGACTTCACTGAACACAAATATTTGTGTTTCAAAACAGCAAAAAGTATCATAGCAATAATATTGTCCGTTTAATGCTGTTTGTGCGTGAAAAATGCAAAAAACGTCACTTTTACTGGCGATATCATCGTTGTAATACATTTTACTGTTTTGAAACACTAATATTTGTGTTCAGCGAAGTCTCCCGAGTAGAACAGTACCCCCCATGTACATGTTTTATGGTGTCTTGGAAAGTTATAGGGTTAAATATAGTGCTAGCAAATTAAATTCCCTTTACTTTCGGCATAGGTTGTCAGGCAGGTCCCGCTAATTGTAATTAATTAAGATACCTAATTATGTAAAAATATTACATAAATATATATGTAGAATCAATATATGTATATATATACGTATGTGTATATAAATGTATATATCTATATAATTTTTTTTAAATATTTTTATTTATATATAGGTATATATATAGTGATATATACGTATATATTTATGTGTATAAATATATATATTATTTCGTTCTATGTGTATTTTGATATATATATATATATATTAATTTCACAATACAGTTAGAACGAAATAACACACATCTATATATTTTTTAATTATTTATTTTAATTATTTTTGTAATTTTATTTTTTAACGTATTTACATTTTAATTTTTTTTATAATATATATAAATATATATATAACAATAATTATATATATATTTAATCAGTATCAGTGTATGTGTAATTTGATATTAATATATATATATAATTATATATATATTAATAGTAAAATACACCTAGACGGTGTACATGTGTGTATGTATATATGTATATATATACTTTGATCATATATATATAATATATATATATGATCTAAGTATATATTATTTATTTTTTTACACTATTTATTTATTTCATTTTTATTTTCAGCCAGCAGGGGGACCACCTGTCATTACAGGCAGCCCCCCTGCTGGCAATACAGAAGCCAGCTATCCCCGGCCATGTGATTGTGGGGTCCTCGCCAGGACCCCACTCTCACACGGCCGGGGGGCTTCCTGGAGGACGGTCGTGCCGCGGGGGGCTCCCTGGGAGTCCCCCCCACCGCGATCGCCGGCGTGGGACCGCCGACGACCGGGTAAGTACAGAAAGACCGGAGGGCGTACTATTACGCCCGGCGGCGTTTAGAGCCGCCTATTAGAGGACGTAATAGTACGCCCTCCGGTCTTAAGGGGTTAAAATACCCTTTAACCCCTTAAGGACCAAACTTCTGGAATAAAAGGGGATCATTACATGTCACACATGTCATGTGTCCTTAAGGGGTTAATGCTACCATTTGACAGATAGAAGTCAGTATGAAAGCGAAAATACTGTAGTTAGTTTGTTTGCTTATGAAGTGGAATAAAATCTGAGAAGCCTGTAGTATACTGATTGACCGGTAGGGGTTAGCATGTAGGCGAAAATGCTGTGGTTAGTTGGTTTGTACATGAAATGCAATAATGTCTGAGAAGCCTGTAGTACACTGAATGACCGGTAGGGGTCAGTGTGTAGGCGCAAATGCAGTGGTTCGTTGGTTTGTACATGAAATGCAATAATGTCTGAGACGCCTGTAGTACACTGAATGACTGGTATGGGTCAGTGTGTAGGTGAAAATGCAGTGGTTTATTGTTTTGTACATGAAATGCAATAATGTCTGAGAAGCCCGTAGTACACCGAATGACCGGTAGGGGTCAGTGTGTAGGCGCAAATGCAGTGGTTTGTTGATTTGTACATGAAATGCGATAATGTCTAAGAAGCCTGTAGTACACCAAATGACCAGTAGGGGTCAGTGTGTAGGCGCAAATGCAGTGATTCGTTTATTTGTACATGAAATGCGATAATGTCTAAGAAGCCTGTAGTACACCAAATAACCAGTAGGGGTCAGTGTGTAGGTGCAAATGCAGTGATTCGTTTATTTGTACATGAAATGCGATAATGTCTAAGAAGCCTGTAGTACACCAAAAACCGGTAGGGGTCAGTGTGTAGGTTAAAATGAGGTGGTTTATTGGTTTGTACATGAAAATGCAAAAAACTTCTAAGATGCCTGTAGTACACCGAATGACTGATAGGGGTCAGTGTGTAGGTGAAAAATGCAGTGGTTGGTTGATTTTTTACATGAAATACAATAATGTCTGAGAAGCCGGTAGTACACCAAATGACCGGTAGGGGTCAGTGTGTAGGCGAAAATGCAGTGGTTCATTGGTTTGTACATGAAATGCAATAATGTCTAAGAAGCCTGTAGTACACCCAAAGACCGGTAGGGGGTTTAAACAAATGATTTTCATGAACATGCAATGGTTTTAGAACAGACATAGACAAAATGCAGCCGTAAAGTGAGGACCTGACCCGTGCATGGTGCCGTGGGACTGATGCCTGGCGTAATGGGTAGGTCAACTTACGGTTTGTGAGTCACTTGGACACCATCCACAGCGATAGATTGAAGAAAGAAGGTGGTAGGTCGGAAAAGCCTGTGGCTGGATTCCTGACACAGCTCAGCTTAGAAAACCTCATGGAGTAATCAGGTAAAATGGCGTCTGGATGACCCGGAAGTGGAAATCATTCTGATGCTGACCTCAAGCGATATGAGTCAGGTAAGGGGTGTCCCTTATATAGGGGAGTGAATTATTTTAAGCCCCTCCCACAAATACAGGCCAAACGGCCTTAAAACATATGTATATATTTATTTATTTTCTTCTATTCTGAAAAAAAATAGTCTAATTTTCCCTACCTAATAAAAAAGTATAGTAAATGTGTAACTGAGTTTGGAGTGTAAGCTGTTGTAGTGATTGCAGAACACCAATGATGGCTGCGTTTGGCAGGACAGAGGTTTTTCAAAATACATTTCTTTAAAAAAAAAAAAAGCAAAAAGCAGAAACATTAAAACCAACTTGTGCATTCAAGGATAAAATAGCCATTTGAGAAAAAAAAATCTCCAATTCAGTTATTCATTAACGTCAATCTGGTCTGCTGACTCACCGTACCCTGGTCAATACCTTTGGGCACAGCTTGAAACTATATCCTAAAAAAAATACTGTTACAAATATAGCAAGTTAACTATTCATTCCCATTGGCTGTTCAAAATCGCATGCTCTGAAATATCCCGACATGAACAATTTAAAAAAAATAATAATCTGCTTGTAATGTATACTGGAAAACTGTTGAAAAATGGGGTACCGGTAAATGAGTGCTCTTTTCGAGGGTGACACCTTTTCAGTGTTTCACATAAGGAGTATCTCCAACTTTTTACTTTAATTTAAACAATAAAAGCAAATATATTTTCATATTCTGATACTTTTCTGACACATTTCAGGAACCATAGCCATTATGGTGACTGGAGTGCACTTGCACTTTCCCGATTTGGCTTATTACATGAAGTCTGCCGGGCCCCTCTCCCTGCCTTCACTACAACTTACATAGAGCTGGAAAAGTCTTTTCTTCTGCCACACTGTGACCTATAGTTAACTGTGACAATGTGTAGAAATTCATTGAACAATTGTTTTTTTAAGGAACATGCTTCTCTTTTAGACTACTGTCTAATTCAAAAGCTTTGGCTTCGAATGAGACAGTTGTATTTCTCTGCATGCTGAAAAAGCATGTAAATATGAATTATTTTATTTTCCATGCTTTTTTTTATTTTTATTATTCTTGCGCTTTCCAATCCCACACCAGCAGGGACACAGATCTAACCAGTGTCATATTCCTATGGAAGCTGGAAAGGTGACTGTTGAATTGGAAGATCTTGCCATTTCTTTGGTGACTTTGCAAGAATCTGACTACACGTGCTCACCATGAATGCACCTAACTGTACATGCACAGCTTGATCGCCCCTTCCCCGGGATTCTCCCTTCTTTCTTACATGCTTTGCGCTTGTAGAAATGTTTAATCTGTTCACTGCAAGATCATCATCACAAAGTTGGGCTGGATTTTAGTGCTAATATCCGGAACAAAAACTATTCTTTCAATAAACGGACCTTGATTTTCAACATCCAGTTCCACCCACAAATGTACAATAGAACTTACTACCAGCTTAAACTGTTGACAGTATAGCAACCAGTGTCATTCAACTTGCAGAGTCTTTTGGATCAAAACTATCAGCCAATTAATATGTTAGCAAAAATCACAGATACGCAGAGGTATTTACAAAGAACCAACTGAACACAGACAGTTTAAACCTCTCAATGCTAGAGGAACAGTACATACCCACAATGACACAGCCACCATCCACACATACAGTATTTATCTCACGTGCCCTCTGTATTAACTCATTACACAAGAGCACAGACTAAATGTACTAACATCTCATATTCTTCCCCACACTTTTCTGAATGCAGAGAATCAGGTTGTCATTGTTTGCAAAAGCTATAAGTGTGAGATGGGTGGATTAGTGGGTTGATGAGAGGCGTGCCAGAGAATGCAAGCTAGCAAAGAATATAGTAAGGTTATAAACGTTTATTACATACTTGCCAAACTTTTCTTGCTGTATATTTGTGCAAAAGTGTTTGTTTTTTTGTTTAATAAAAAATACATTGTAAAGCATGTCCTTAAATTGAAGGAGATCCTTGGCTCAATACATCCTGTCCATTCTGAACTGCATTATGAGTGTTAACTCTTAACTCCCTGTCAATCATTGTTATAAGCTCTGTCCTCGTCACGTGGCAGTCAGCATACAGATAGGATTCAGAAAAGAAGATAAATGAAAAAATTTTCAATTTTTCTTCATCATTTTCTAAGCTTGCCCTGGATTATGAGGAAATTTGCTAAATCTTCAATTTAAAAGTTTTAATAGAAAAATGAAGTATCTTGTTTAAAAAAAAAGGGGGGGGGGGAGTGTTAACACAAGTTATGGGTGATTTTAATATTTCATTCATGATGTAGAAGAGAAAAGACAGTATAAACGGTTCCTGTTCCGAAGCTCAATTAAAAAAAAAATATATATATATATACATATAGTAGTGTAGATTGGATTAGCCGTATTAGTAAAGTAGACAAGATGTCAAAAACTCTTGAAAGCTTGTCTTTGAAATGTTATGTTAGTGCATACTGCAACACTCTGGTACTTTGGCATCACACACACATATATATATAAATATATATATATATTTGTAGTCGGGGCAATATAGCCATAAAACAGAAACCTAGAATATTATAACCATAATATCAATAAGTTTTCACCAGTCAGTTGTGGTGTGCCCGAACTGACAAACCAGTAGGCCTGTAATAAAAGTGTGCAAAAAGAAAATACCATAAAACATAATTCGTGTAATAAAATTCATTTATTTGGATAAGTCACAGAAAGCTTGTCTTAATTCCTTAACTGGATTTGGTATGTAGAGAATTTGCACATAAGACTTGCTTTTCCCAAAGAAATCACAAATTTGCAGTGATGTTACTACTACCGCAAAGGATTCTGGATGGGCATATGCAAATTATTTTAACAAAGAATCACATTTTTGCCTCATTCCTTTTTAAATATGGATTCCTTTGAGTCTGTGTTGCTGTATAGAACAGGTTTGAAGCACAACTTAGGAAAAGATGCAAAGCCAATGAACCACTCATGGACAGCTGTTTCATTGTTAATACAAATCATCAGCATGAGGTTGGTTACTGGTTGGCTATTGAGGCTTGGTAGTGCTTGGGAAGCAAAAACCAAAAAGGTTATGGTGGGGAAATAATTGTGATTGAAAACTCCCTTCACCTGCAGTCTGTCGATAGTTAATAAAATGTTAAACAAAAATCTGCACACCAGTCAAGCCATAAGACTTGCTATTCCCACAGAAATCACAAATTTGCCGTGATGTTACTACCACAATGGATTCTGGGTGGGTATATGCAAATTAGTTTAACAAAGAATCAAATTTTTGCCTCATTCCATTTTAAATATATATATACAGGGAGTGCAGAATTATTAGGCAAATGAGTATTTTGACCACATCATCCTCTTTATGCATGTTGTCTTACTCCAAGCTGTATAGGCTCGAAAGCCTACTACCAATTAAGCATATTAGGTGATGTGCATCTCTGTAATGAGAAGGGGTGTGGTCTAATGACATCAACACCCTATATCAGGTGTGTATAATTATTAGGCAACTTCCTTTCCTTTGGCAAAATGGGTCAAAAGAAGGACTTGACAGGCTCAGAAAAGTCAAAAATAGTGAGATATCTTGCAGAGGGATGCAGCACTCTTAAAATTGCAAAGCTTCTGAAGCGTGATCATCGAACAATCAAGCGTTTCATTCAAAATAGTCAACAGGGTCGCAAGAAGCGTGTGGAAAAACCAAGGCGCAAAATAACTGCCCATGAACTGAGAAAAGTCAAGCGTGCAGCTGCCACGATGCCACTTGCCACCAGTTTGGCCATATTTCAGAGCTGCAACATCACTGGAGTGCCCAAAAGCACAAGGTGTGCAATACTCAGAGACATGGCCAAGGTAAGAAAGGCTGAAAGACGACCACCACTGAACAAGACACACAAGCTGAAACGTCAAGACTGGGCCAAGAAATATCTCAAGACTGATTTTTCTAAGGTTTTATGGACTGATGAAATGAGAGTGAGTCTTGATGGGCCAGATGGATGGGCCCGTGGCTGGATTGGTAAAGGGCAGAGAGCTCCAGTCCAACTCAGACGCCAGCAAGGTGGAGGTGGAGTACTGGTTTGGGCTGGTATCATCAAAGATGAGCTTGTGGGGCTTTTTCGGGTTGAGGATGGAGTCAAGCTCAACTCCCAGTCCTACTGCCAGTTCTGGAAGACACCTTCTTCAAGCAGTGGTACAGGAAGAAGTCTGCATCCTTCAAGAAAAACATGATTTTCATGCAGGACAATGCTCCATCACATGCGTCCAAGTACTCCACAGCGTGGCTGAAAAGAAAGGGTATAAAAGAAGAAAATCTAATGACATGGCCTCCTTGTTCACCTGATCTGAACCCCATTGAGAACCTGTGGTCCATCATCAAATGTGAGATTTACAAGGAGGGAAAACAGTACACCTCTCTGAACAGTGTCTGGGAGGCTGTGGTTGCTGCTGCACGCAATGTTGATGGTGAACAGATCAAAACACTGACAGAATCCATGGATGGCAGGCTTTTGAGTGTCCTTGCAAAGAAAGGTGGCTATATTGGTCACTGATTTGTTTTTGTTTTGTTTTGAATGTCAGAAATGTATATTTGTGAATGTTGAGATGTTATATTGGTTTCACTGGTAATAATAAATAATTGAAATGGGTATATATTTGTTTTTTGTTAAGTTGCCTAATAATTATGCACAGTAATAGTCACCTGCACACACAGATATCCCCCTAACATAGCTATAACTAAAAACAAACTAAAAACTACTTCCAAAAATATTCAGCTTTGATATTAATGAGTTTTTTGGGTTCATTGAGAACATGGTTGTTGTTCAATAATAAAATTAATCCTCAAAAATACAACTTGCCTAATTATTCTGCACTCCCTGTATAGTAGTGCAGAACAGATGTATGTTCAGAGTAATACAAGTAAAGAGAAATACAAAAAACCAATACAGGGAGCAACTCATCAAGTCTGATTAAAATATGTTCCCTGTCTGTTGGGAAAGCTTCTGGTAGCATCATGAAGTCAGGCAGTATGTGCTTGGAATCTTAATCAACATTCTTACTCTGTAAGTCCGTTCATGCATGTTCTACAAGGCAGGCTGCTTCCTAATGATAATGAATTATGGCCACTAGGGCGTGGTTTCAATAGATAATGACAAGTATTGAACCACCATTGTTTCCTTATAACATAAGTTAACACCATAATCTAACAGAACTGAGGACAACACAAGTCCTTCGGACTCAACCTGAGTCCTTTGCCACAGAGGAGAGGACTGGGAGGGTGTAGAGTGTGAAGACAATTCTTTCTTTTTTATTCTTTATTTTTACTGTGCTTTTGGTTCTTTACATGCAGGAAAAGACAATACATCAACAACAGCAATTCGCTAGTCACAGTGAGTAGCAGGGTATAGCTTAGGCTCAGCTCAATTTTTATAGGAACCATATACAAGCATAGAGAGCCATATTATGAAGGGTAGGTACAATAGTTTAAACCATGGCAAGTCAGTGTATGGCTAGGTGGAGACATAAAATAAATCAACATGTTAAGCAGTCATGTCAAACTGTCAATACGGGTCAGTATGGGTCAGTACTGTCAGTACGGGGTGTGAGCTTGACTCCTAGATGCATGGTGTCAGTAAGACGTTTCCTGTACAGTTGAGTAGTGGTGCCACATAACATTCTTTGTAGTCATAGTCAGTAGGACATTGAGGACCCCCTATGTCACCTTAATCCCATATTATAAGACATGAATAGAATTTATAAAATAATAAATCAAGAGAACAAGAGAAAATAACGGGAGAAAGCACAGAGGTTATAAATGTAAGCATATAATGAGAAACATGTTAGCCTGGGGTCATTCAGTCGATCCCTAGGTTTGGAAAATGCATAGTTGTTGTACGGAGGTTGCTGGAAGTGCAGGCGTAGTGGGAGCAAGACCAGGCATCCCTCCAGCCCCAGGTCCAAATGGAGGCCGGCATCTGCATGCCACAGATTTGGAGTCTTAAGAAGTCCAAGTCCTTCCGCACTCGTGGGGGGGCAAAAAGCTTTGGTGGTACTGTATCGATGGCGGGTAGCCCTCTGTCTGTGTGGGCGATGCTTCAGGGACTTGCCCCTGGTGGTCTTTGGCCTGGAAAGGATCCCAATAGAGAGGTTGGCTGCGACTCCCGCCGGACCCCCACTAGGCCTAAAGATAGTCAGTACAGAATGTTGCTGCAACAAGCTGAGGTAAGCTTCACTCACTCACTCGACACCTTCAGGCTTTGAATTATTGTGATTCCGCGGTCGGGTCAGCACCAGGAATGTCTTTTAAGATGAGTGTTTGCGGAGCTCGTGGCAGATGCGTCCGCTTTACATGTTGGCTAAGCCCCGCCCTCATGAAGACAATTCTTGTACCACTAGTGTAGGTAGCCATGGGTGAAAGGGACATATACCGCCTGCTAATTTATAAGGTGGAAGACAGGTCTGTTTGCCTGTAAAAGTGCATGGGATAAGAGTATAGTGATGTGAGGTTATCGGTCATGAATTTCAACCAAGGCTCCCAAGTAGTGGTGGAGAAAGGGTACTTATCAGTCAGCGACTCAGTAATCTCTGCCATCCCCCTGATCGATTTAACCCATGGGCGAGGGTGGTTGAGCAAGTTTCCATTTAACTGGAATGAGAAGTTTTCAGTAGCAACTTTTGTGGTTTGGGGTTAGGAAGCAGCAGGCAGGAATAATAATGCTTTGGGGAAAGGGTTATGTGGATTCCTGTAATTGCCACCAGACATGTGCAGGTGTGCTTCCTGGTAAGTTACATCTCCAGCAAGTATTGGCCATGCTGGGCAATAGGTTTTGCAGTGTAGCAGGGGAGTAGTGCCATCTGGACACCTTTTTATAGTTGCTTTCTTGCGTGGAATTGCTAACTGTCAACTTATGTATGTGTGTGAAAATCAATTCCCAGTCTCAATTAAAAAATATATTTAAGCTATTTTTTATTCTTATTTTGCAGATATGTGGATTAAAAGTAGTCATAAGAATGCATGGAATGTTAAGCTTCATGGGTCAGAGTAAAACTGAATTTTTATGTTATAAAAAAACAAAAAATATCCGGCATGTAATAACACTAATTTTATAACATGACATGAGGCTTTATATTTGCTTAAGTCTCTCTTTACTAGAACTCCACAGCAGCACAGAAAAAACAACCAATCAGAAAAAAGTTAGGTACTATAAAACTCCCCTCCCCGTACATCATTTCCTCTTTCTTTGCTGCTCTGCATCAGTACAGGTCAGAGTACCACTGCCTCCTGCTAATATTAGTTGGGAGCTGTGTGATTTTATTATATTTACAGTTTTGACATAGTTAATTATTTGGGGAATGGTTTGTATGAGTAGCTTTATGCTTCTCTGCCTTATTCTCTCTGGGGTTATAGGGAGTTTGTTGTCACTTTAACTCCTTTTTATCCTCCCTGGTGTGCTTTCCCTTTTATCTGTCCCCTTTAATCTCCTTCTACTATTATTGACTCGTTTTCCAAGCTCACGCATATTGTGAAGCTCGGGGGTTTCAGGAGGCCGGCCTGCTCTGCCTCCTCCGATCCCCCCTGAGCCCCGGGACCACGGAGTACATCTCCAGCGTTTTGCTCCTCCGGTCGCGGGGTGCTCGCGATCGAGCGCTATACCCGCCAACCGGAGCTTCTACACGTGTGTCCGCCAGGTGGAGGAGGGAGCACTAACGCACACCCCCTCCCCCGCTCATTAGATTAGTGCCGGGAAGCCGATCGAGGTTTGCTTCCCCGGCGGGGTGCCAAGGGCTTATACAGACCGCAGCCTGAGGCCTCTCTATTATCTAGCGGTCTTGGAACTATCCCTTTTTTAACGTGCATTTAACGCTCAGTTTATCCCAGCATATATAGGGGTCGTGTAGGAGGTTATTCGTTACTGGATTGTTAAGGTGTCTCACACAGGTTCTGCACCAACATTTTCTATTGTTTCAATAGGATCTAACACTGCATATTTCACATATACTATATCTGAGGTTTTCATCTGGGTTTTAACACAAGGTGCCCCAGGAAGCCTATTTGCATGATAAGGAGCGCTCCCCTAACAGTGATGCTTTATGCCAATTTAGACACCACTTATAAGTGACCTGGCCTGCTCTGTCTGTGCCCCTTGGATTGGCCTGCTTTGTCTGTGCCCTCTGACCAGCCTGCTTTGACTGTGCCCATAAAATCAGCCTGCTCTGTCTGTGCCCTCTGACTGGCCTGACCTGACAGGGCCCTATTGATAAGCCGAGGTTTGTCCGTGCCTAGATCCTTTCCGGCTGCAGTCCTAGGAAATTCTACAGGGAAATTTTATGCTGGGGGACCACCCCGACCACACCATAGATACTAGGAGTTGTGTCCATATAATATTGCTCCCAAAATGGCTGGGGAGACACCTGTCATTTCTACCCCCAGGGTCACGCTACGGTCAGAAGATGAATGCTCCAACCAGGAATGCCCTATTGATTGGCCTGCTATGTCTGTGCCCCATTGATCGGCCTGCTATGTCTGTGCCCATTGGATTGGCCTGTTATGTCTGTGCCCACTGGATTGGCCTGCTAGGTCTGTGTCCACTGGATTGGCCTGCTATGTCTGTGCCCCTTCGATTGGCTTGCTATGTCTGTGCCCCTTTGATAGGCCAATTTCTACCTGGGCCCAAACCCCATCTGGCTGCTGGCCTGGGGGAATATTACTGGGGAGTCCTCCCCATGCGCACTATAGACACTGAGGTGTGTGTTTGCATGTAGCAGGGCTACCGTACTACAGGGGGTGACACCGGTCATTTCTACCCCTACGGTTAAGACACCATCCATTATGGACACCCAACCCAGGAGAGCCTAGAGGCTAGGATTAATGCAGTTGAGGCGTACCCCCTGGGCGAGTTTCATGAGGAAACACATACAGTGCCCATACACCCACGCGAGAAGACAGGATTTCATTGCCATTAAAATCCTAATCCCTTGCTGCTAGTCCTATGTCCTTTTATATCTAGGTGATTTTATCTATGTCACGCTAGTTCTTGACTATTTCTGCAGTTTTTTCCATATACTTTTGCCTTTCCTGTCCGTTATATTTCTGTCCCTCTGAGGTACGTATTATTTCTCTATCTGAACTTTATTTTAGTTCTGTCGCCTTTTCTTTCTTTCATATCTTCCGTTTCCTCCCGCCGGGACGTCGAGAGGCCTGACATGACCTCTTCCGACCTCCCGGGCTCTTGTGGATCGCGGAGAATGACTCTAGCTTTCCTCAGGCTACCGCTGGTCATCCTGGAGCCCGTGCGCGGGTTCCGGGCGGTCCATTGGTAGGTTCGTCAGTTCTTCCAGATGTTACTCGACTCAACCTCCCTTTCTGTTATTAAAGATGGGCACAGCCTGAGGTTGAATGCTACTCCGTCTGCCATCGGTCTGGTTTATTCCCAGTTGATCCCACCTCTCAGGGAGTGATTCAGAGAGAGATCTCGTGGTTAGAAAGGGACACTTCTCAGGACTTCAGTCCTACGCTGATATTATTTAGGGGTGAACCCCGCATTCGGTCAGCATGAGTCTGGTATGGACTCTAGTTTGGATGGTAAGAGGGTACAGCCCTCCATAACCTCGGCCCGAGACTGATATTAACCTACATGAGTAGAGAGCGAGCGCCTCCCATATACTGAACCGGACACTGATTTGTTATTAGAGGGCACGACCCTCCCTCAACCTCAGTCCGATGCTGATATGGATGTAGATGACAGGTTTATGGGTATAACCCACTCTCTTGGAAGGAGCTGGACACTGATGTAGACACTAATTTAGTTACTAGCGGGTACAGCCCGCTCAGTCTATCAGCCTGATGCTGACACGGAGTTCGATCACATTATTAGAGAGTGCGGCTCTCTCATGCACTCAACGCACTACTGTGCCTCCCATTTGTTCCTCACACAGGCTTGTGCCAGTACGGGACACCGATGACTTCATAGAGGGGCGTCCCTCCTACATTCTACTCAATATCGAGGTACGTGCCACATACCTTGTTTACCGCTGATGCTTCAGCTCTTGTAACATGGGTTATATTACCTCACCGCTATGCAGGGGAGACGATGCTTCATAATGACCGTATAAGAGGAGAGAACCCCTCCATTAGGTCTAATGACTGTGCTAGTGATTTCGCTAGAGAGGGCTACCTGATCGTGCATGGTATTCACGTTTAGACTGGATTTCTCTATTTCATCTCCTAAAATGGATCTACTGGATCTGTGCCACTGTATCCCACTCAGGAGATACTCACTGGGGTATTAGTGGGGGAGATCCCCACCTTATTTACATGTGGCTTTACCCTGAGACCTTGGTAACCCTAGACCTCCCTATTGGATGTACTCCTTGAGATTGTACGGCTAATCGATGAGCCTCAACTATTACAAGAATGTGGGTTTTGGCATAATCTGCGCTATATGAAGAAGCAATCACACTCTGTTAGGTTATACAGGCCATTGCGAACACACTGCTTAGACAGTTTTTTCCCATGTCAAGGAGATTCTGAGGCAAACGTGCACTGCCTTACTCGGGTAACAAGGCTGGGGAAGTCCCACAACCCGTTCTGCAGAGGCACCGTATGCATGGATCTCATGGAAAGACCGGAATTCCCGGTCGACTTTGGGTTCCCTGGTCGTTATCAGTCTTGGGACAGATGTCAAGACTACCTCTAGTCCTCTGAGAACATATCTGGACAACATGATTTGGGTATGGAGAGCCCTCCTTCTATCCACTCACGGGTACCGTCTTGGGTTTTGATTTCCGCTACCCACCTATTCAACTACCGACAAGGAGACCTACTTGGACTCTAGGGGGGAACCCTGTGTGTCACCGACTACTAAACAGACATCACAAAGTTGGGATGCAACCTTCCGCTGGAGTACTGCTCAGGATCCGTATCAGGCTCGGATATGACTGTCGAAGCTCTCAAACTGGACAGCCCTGCTTCGGACAATTGAAGCTAGGCCCTTGTTTTCGCTAGATCCGGTCTCTGGAGTCACCGGTCGTTTGTGAAGGGACTTTACGCTATGAGTTCACGGGACTCCAGGCCAAGATGGAAGGTATTCCTCTATAGGGATACCTAGACTTCGGACCTCGAATTCAATGCCTGGGTCCCTTGGCCTAAGGCCTACTCTTGGAGATACGTGCCTGGACAGTCAGGGATACAGGAACCTACAGGTCTCACTATAATATACCCTATCTTGAAGGTGGCATACAGATCATGAGTTCCTCCATGAATGTGACAGGTCTGGACGGGAGCAGGATTGTACATACGATTATTGGATTATTTCACCAGGGCCAACTCGTTTTTTTTCGCCAGCCTGCCTATTCTTTGAATCACTGTTGAATCCGTTGCAGCCCACCGCAAGACTACAGCACGCAACGACTCCTCTTTGTTTATGCAGGTCCCAATTACTCTGGGGCCCGGACCACTTATCACTCCTCGATGATGATATATTTGGATGGTGACCTCAACCTCTATTTACGTTCCCCTCATTTTTAGGTAGCTCCAGGATTCACAATTCCCCAGAGTAGTCAATTACCATTTCGCTACACAAGTTCAGTGTTAGGACTTTGATTGGACGTCCCTTGGGAGTACCTCGTTCTACCACAGTTGCGGGTTACGCAGTCCATTTGGAGTACTGGAGACACTCTTACCTGCATGACAGGTTCATTCTCGGACGAGACCACACACCGGGTAGGTCATGAAGGAACGATAAGACTCTATTCGGCTCGGTTACGGAATTGGTGGTAGACTCAGACGCATTACCTGAGGTTGGAATTTTGTCTACAAGGACACATCACCTGGTGATTCTGGCACGATCGAAGAAGCCATCTTCCAAATCAAAGGTCGAGACCTGGTGGCAGCTTTTTCTCTCAATCCTAAATCCATGGATGACCTTGGGTGTTTTACACCTACAAGAAAATGGCTAATAGGTCACTTTGCAGTTCATGGACATCTGCTAGGAAACAGATCGTAACCCCACGTACAGTGGATCTAACAGCAGATGGAGTTTTCACGTATTTTGGGGTACATCGACAGCTGGCATCTTCATTGATACTGTCACTTCTACTGTCACTTCTCGCAGTTGGAGGGTCCATTGGGAATTGCTATAGTTATCTCCCGGAATAGGTACCAGCTAAACAAATAGATTGGATTTGTTGACTGAGCGTTAAAACAGCAAGATTATACTAGCTCTAGTGTACCTATAATCTTAATATTATTAATGACAGGACGCGAGTATTTCCCGCCCATTCTTATCCCTTCCTTGTTTAATTTTAATAGTTTGGGTTCATCAGGTACGTATGCAACTCTGCTTGTTGTCTCTGCTACCTGTCATTTGTTCTTATGTCTAAGTAGGGTTGGGATATCTACATATTAGGGTATTTTGGTTACTACATTGGGTACCTACATGTTTGTTCAGAGTACATTTCATTGGCTAACCAACCTGTTCGATTCTGTTTTTTCTCGTTTCAGTTTGCAGTCCTTCGAAGCTATCTGGTTTGGCAGTTCCTCTCGGATGGTGGACATTGTTGTATTCATCGTATCTTGGACTTCGTTTCTTCCCCATTAGATTTTCGGCGTTTTGTTCTATTTTATCGCAGATTGAAAGAGGAAATGATGCATGGGGAGGGGAGTTTTATAGTACCTAACTTTTTTTCTGATTGGTTGTTTTTTCTGTGCTGCTGTGGAGTTCTAGTAAAGAGAGGCTTAAGCAAATACTTGCTTCCTGTCATTAATAAAATTAAGATTATAGGTACACTAAAGCTAGCATAATCTACAATTTTTACTTTTGTTTTTATACAAGGACTGGAAGTGGTATCGCACGAATGTCTAACATACATAATACTAGTAGCTACATAAATATAGATCATAAATATCTGTTCATAATATATTTATAATTGTTGTTACTAAATACTATTAAAAAAAAAACAGTTATCCAGGTTTTGTTTGTATTTTTTATTTTGTAAGAAACATCAGACTGCCGCACAGTTTGTATCTTTCTTGTAGAATTTGAATGCTTCGTTATTTGTCACGCACAAAAAAAGTTTGCCTAATCCTTGCCCTGTTTGCATTATCTTGTAGCACTGGCATCTGCCATTCAAAATAAAATAAAGGATAGAAATTAAATCATTGAGTTGCTTCTTTTTCCCTTAATCACTTAAAAACAATTAACATGCCAGAATGCAGACGTTTGTGATTGTCGTGTCGCTGCGTGTTTTTATTTTGAAGTCTTAGTTAGCAATTACTGCTAATTTACTTATTCATTGCTTCCTTAAACACTGGCTAATTTGTGTATTGTGAAAAAATCATCATCAGGGGAAAAGCTCACAAGTGCTTATGAGTACAATTAGCAGTCATGAAGGCACGTTTCGAGAACAAGGTAATGTGCTGCAGTTTGGAAATAACACTAGAAAATCTATCTAGGCAAGATATTTTTTATGCATGCTATAGAGCAGGGGTGGGGAACCATTACATCCCCAGTGTGATGGACCGCCTGGCACTCCGACCGAGTGCCTCTGCCAATAGATGCTCCTAGTGCTCACCAAGGAATTCCAGCACTCCACCAGAAACCATAAGCACTGCAGACCCCACTTCCAGCGATGCAGCTGCGCCGGGGGTCTTGCTGTCCTTCACCCACACTGGACCCAAGACCGGGATCCAGCTTCCAGTGGACAGGCCTCTCCTACGCCCAGAGAGCATCGCAGGAACAGCTCTTATAAGAGCTAGGGATTATAATTCCTGGGGAGTATAGTGATATAGCAATCCCCAGGATAGATACAGCAGTTTCTCCCACACATGAGATGAGACTCTATGTATGTATTTCAATATGTCTGTGTCTGTCTGTTTATGTATGTATATGTGTGTATTTATGTCCTTATGCGTGTGTGTGCAGTGTGCATAGGAATTTGTTCATATTGTTTATTGTCCGGCCCCCAACAGTGTCTGAGGGACCGTGAACTGGCCCCCTGTTTAAAAAGTTTGAGGACCCCTGCACGGCTCTCCATCAAAAAAAGTGCATGTAGAATGGGCTGTCCTATTCTGTGCTGGCTGGCTGGCTGAGTCCATAAGACCCATTATTTCAGGACAGCCTCTCCACAGCAAGTGTGAGATAAGGACAGAGTGTTGTGTGTTGTGGGGTGAGGAAGGGTGATGGGTAAAGGGGGGTCTTGTATCTGTGTGAGAGTGTAGTGGCTGTGTGTTGTGGGGTGAGGAAGGGTGATGGGTAATGGGGAGGTCTTGTATCTGTGTGAGAGTGTAGTGGCTGAGTATTGTGTGTATGGAGGAGAACTGTATGTGTGTCTGTGTGTGCTGATTGAGTGTTTTGTGTGTGGTGGCTGAATTTGGTGTGGAGAATATTGTGGGTGTAGGGGAATTTGAGTGTGGTTGTGTGTGTAGGGTCTGTGTTTTGTACCCCTTCTACTTATCTTTCTCTGGTGGTCTGATGGAGAGTGAACTGGGGAGCAGGAAGAGGGGAAATATCATTCCTAATTTGGTCAATATTGTCAGTAAAGTGTCATGCAAAATATCATCATAGAAGGAAACATGCCACAATTCTATAATTCATACATAGTACAGACCTATGTATTACACTTTTTCCAAATCAGCATTAGTTAGTCTGTAATGCCCTCGAGAGCATTCTAGAGTAATCTTGGAGCATCTAGAACTACCAAGCCACTTTATGGAGTGGTGTAACTTCGTAGTTAGTTTTTTTGTTTGGTTCCTCTTTTTCTATTGGCTTCTCCTGATTCTTCTAATCTTCCTTGATTATTTTGTAACAAACCAATAGCACCTTTTCTGTCCTTTCATTCATTGTGCAATAAACCACTTAATCTTCGAGCCTATCAAGTTTATGTCTAGAGTATAAGAAATGATTATCGTAGTTCCCTCACACAGTTTGGGGCCAGAAAAAATTGTTGATGTTACATAATGTATTCCGGTTTCCTTAATCTTGGGGCCCTGCACAGTATGGAAGTTCAAATTGCCTATCCCCTTGCAAATTACTGTGAGAAAGGGAAACTAGAGGCTCCTGCTCTCCCCCATTATAGAATACTCAATACCGCAGTATTACTTTTCAATGCATTCACTGGTTTTGCCAATATTTCTGAGACTGTGTAAGATCTTATAAATTTATAAACAAACGGCTTTATAGAACATGATGCATGAATTGTGTTCACCCAGTCTGTAATGATGGGTCATTCCGATTCATTTTAGGAATATACACTGCTCAAAGAAATAAAGGGAACACAAAAATAACACATCCTAGATCTGAATGAATTAAATATTCTCTTGAATACTTTGTTCTTTACATAGTTGAATGTGCTGACAACAAAATCACAAAAATTTAAAAATGGAAATCAAATTTTTCAACCCATGGAGGTCTGGATTTGGAGTCACACTCAAAATTAAAGTGGAAAAACACACTACAGGCTGATCCAACTTTGATGTTATGTCTTTAAAACAAGTCAAAATGAGGCTCAGTAGTGTGTGTGGCCTCCACGTGCCTGTATGACCTCCCTACAACACCTGTGCATGCTCCTTGTGAGGTGGTGGATGGTCTCCTGAGGGACCTCCTCCCAGACCTGGACTAAAGCATCTGCCAACTCCTGGACAGTCTGTGGTGCAACGTGCCGTTGGTGGATGGAGCGAGACATGATGTCCCAGATGTTCTTAATTGGATTCAGGTCTGGGGAACGGGTGGGCCAGTCCATAGCATCAATGCCTTCGTCTTGCAGGAACTGCTGACACACTACAGCCACATGCCATCTAGCATTGTCTTGCATTAGGAGGAACCCAGGGCCAACCGCACCAGCATATGGTCTCACAAGCAGTCTGAGGATCTCATCTCGGTACCCAATGGCAGTCAGGCTACCTCTGGCGAGCACATGGAGGGCTGTGCGGCCCCCCAAAGAAATGCCACCCAACACCATTACTGACCCACTGCCAAACCGGTCATGCTGGAGGATGTTGCAGGCAGCAGAACGTTCTCCACAGCGTCTCCAGACTCTGTCATGTCTGTCACATGTGCTCAGTGTGAACCTGCTTTCATCTGTGAAGAGCACAGGGTGTCAGTTGCGAATTTGCCAATCTTGGTGTTCTCTGGCAAATGCCAAACATCCTGCACGGTGTTGGGCTGTAACCACAACCGCCACCTGTGGACTTCGGGCCCTTATACCACCCTCATGGTGTCTGTTTCTGACCGTTTGAGCAAACACATGCACATTTGTGGCCTGCTGGAGGTCATTTTGCAAGGCTCTGGCAGTGCTCCTCCTGCTGGGTTGTTGCTGGGTTGTTGCCCTCCTACGACCTCCTCCACGTCTCCTGATGTACTGGCCTGTCTCCTGGTAGCGCCTCCATGCTCTGGACACTACGCTGACAGACACAGCAAATCTTCTTGCCAGAGCTCGCATTGATGTGCCATCCTGGATGAGCTGCACTACCTGAGCCACTTGTGTATGTTGTAGACTCCGTCTCATGCTACCACTAGAGTAAAGGAACGCCAGCATTCAAAAGTGACCAAAACATCAGCCAGGAAGCATATGAACTGAGAAGTGGTCTGTGGTCACCACCTGCAGAACCACTCCTTTATCGGGGGTGTCTTGCTAATTGCCTATAATTTCCACCTGTTGTCTATTCCATTTGCGCAACAGCATGTGAAATTGATTGTCACTCAGTGTTGCTTCCTAAGTGGACAGTTTGATTTCACAGAAGTGTGATTGACTTGGAGTTACATTGTGTTTAAGTGTTCTCTTTTTTTTTTTAGCACTGTACTTCAAAGAAGGTGACAAGTCATTAATCAGTGATTGTGGATTAAAATCAATTGTCAGGATTTGCATGTCCACTTCTGTTTAGAAGCTTCACATTTTCTTCTACAAGAATTTACAAATAAATCATTTTTTTTAAATATTCTTTTTAAGATTTGAAGAAAGATATCAACAAAAGAAAATCTTAGCACAGCAGATAAGGTGGGATAAGAGGAATAATAGAAAAATCAATTTGCTTGTAATGAGCAAAATAAATTATACATTTTCATTAGGGAGAGGGCCGCAGCGCTTACCAAGAACAATGATGCTGAAAATTACAGGTCGAATGAAACGCAAAAAATACTTACATAAATGTAATGATCCACCTTGCTGAATGGTGATTAGAAATAGGACAATTAGTTTATACAAGTACATGTTTCATGCTCAATGAGATTTAATCCTATGCAGTAACAGTGGGAGGATGTGATCTACAGCGAATACATAATGTGACAAAAACATTATATTACAGATGTTTTTTCTTTCATGCTATTACTTTCACCCACAAGTCTTATTCTATTCCATTTTTATCATTTTTAGCTTATTTGTTGGTCTTTGTTTATTGCACAACACAAATGGCTATAAATAAATGAAGCTGAGCAGACTCTTTCTCATTGGAGATATAACAGTGCTGGACTTTAGCACAAGGGCGACAACATACCCGCCAACATCAACATCCCATGAAGTGAGATTGCAGTGCGCAGGATAAAGCAAGCGGCTCAGTGACACAAATCACTGGACTGCTGCCGCCCAAAGGGATCAGATCTATCTGAGCAGGTCCACCTGAAGAATTGCCACACAAGGCTTTCTTTCAATAACCCAGGCCAGCCCGCTGTTTCAGTGTTGCCTGCAGGGTCTTGTTTCCCTTAGCGTGGTGCAAGTGTGTCTAATGATGCACTCTCGCAATGCTTTCTGGGAACAGATCTGGGGTCATATGTAATAATGAGAAGCTTGCGAGGCAGTTAATTAGTTCGGATTAGAGGCAGATGAAGGGACATGCTATTAAGAAAGCTGGAGTAGGAGTAGAAGGCTGAGTTAGTGGCAGCAAAATCTTGGAGATGTTTGCTGATGGAAATCAGGGTGCAAGCATTAAACTGGAGAAAAATGGAATGCAAAGGAAGTTCAGAAGCCACAAACATGCTTGTCTGTAGAGAATTTTGGAGGAGCAGTAGGTAGAAGAGGGAGTGATATTTGGTATGACACTGAAACAGTTTGTCAAAAAATATCTTATCTCCTTAAAAATTAAAAATTCATATGCACAATATGGAAGTATTAGTTGCAAGCTATTCAGAAATTTACAGTCACAAGGCATAGAATGGTAAAGGGACAATATAGTCACCAGAACAACTACAGCTTACTGTAGTTGTTCTGGTGAGTAGAATCATTCCCTACAGGCTTTTTGCAGTAAACACTGTACTTTCAGAGAAAAGGCAATGTTTACATTACAGCCTAGGGATAACGCAACTGGCCACCCCTCAGGTGGCTGCTAGAGGTGCTTCCTAGGGAAGTGCTGCACATATCAGTGTCTCCACCCTCTGCATGGAGACACTGAACTTTCCTCATAAAGCCCCTGATCTGCCTCCTTGACAAGCTCAGCCAATCCAATGCTTTGCTATGGGCAAACATAGTGATTGGCTCAGAAAATCACTTATGTTGTCAGCCAAGGAGGCATATCAGGGGCAGAGCCAGCAGAAGCAGACTGAAGTAAATGTAAGATTTCACTATAATTAGGGGGCAAGGAGGGGCCAGATGGCGGTTTACATGTTTGTGTTCCTGACCCTATAGTGTTCCTTTAAAAAAAAGGAAAATCGGTAAAACAGCATGGTTTTTATGTCTTGGCTAAAGGTAACTCAATTAATTGTTTGCATATGATATTTTTTTTTAAATGGAAATGTTTGCTCTGGGAAATCTTGGCACAGGTATGAAACTAGAGAGAGAAACAATACAAAATTTAAAAAAAAGGATTGCAAAAAAGGTTATATCCTAAACTCTGATTTATTTATTTAAAGCATACCTTATTTTTTTCTTCTTATGTAGTTATGACATTTAGGAGTTAAATCACATTATTTATGCAGATATAGCCACACCTCCTCTCCTCTGGCTGTAAGTCCCACAGTCTGCATAGAAATTTTTTTATATTTTTCAAAACCATGTTACAACACAGTGTGTTCACATTCGACAATATTATCTCCTGCTCTGTAAATTGAACTTTGATCACATACAGGAAGCTGCTGTACAATCTAACAGCCAATAAACTGAGCAGGAAACAATAACTAATTTTTAAACTTATGCTTTTGCATTGTGTGCTTAATTTAAACCTCTTTTTTAGGAAGTGTGTAGGGAGGCTGTGTGAGTCACAGTCAGAGGAGGTGTGGCTAGTGCTGCATAAACAGACTGATTTAACTCCTAAATGTGAGAGAATTGAGCTCTCAGACTGCAGGGGCATGATCTGTACATCAAACCCACTTCATTAAGCTGAATTTGTTTTGGTGCTGACATGGTCCTTTAACTTAGTTGCCAGAAGGTTAATTTTAATAAATTGTAGGGGCAAACTGAGAGGTAGTTTGTAGTGCACCACATGTTATATGTGTCAATTTTCTGGTGTATGCCTTCTATGAGGCTGTTGTTATGATGATGACCTTAAAAAAACATTTTTTTTCAAATTCCTACAACAAATAACTTTTAAAAAAATGTTCTCTATCCTTTTTGGATCACAAAAAAACAGGCAGATGTTTGGGTCCATAATTTTCTAGAAAACACTACAATTGAGGCAAAATTCATAAATTGTTTGTTGAAGAAACATTAGCCTCATTTATTTACACGTATATATATTTAGAAGCCTGTATTTTTCAACTTCTGCAACACAGATGAAACATCTGAGCCGGATTACCTGCTATTATTTACAATCTGTTCCCCACGTTCTTGGAGAATAGACAAAAAAGTAATCCCTTTCACTGCTGGTTTTTTTTTTTTTGGTTATAGAAAACCAAAAACATTTGAAGCATGGAATATATATTTAACATGTGGACATAGGATAAACAGCAGTATTATGCTTAGATAACTGATTATTAACGGAAAACCAAACCTTGTAAATCAACACAATTATATTTTTTTATTCACTTAGTCCATTAATTAAATACTAGAGATACAATATTTAATGGATTATATGGTACCACTTATAAAATCCCTGAAATATGATCATAGAAGTAGAAAAACACCATTCTTGTAATTTATTAAGTTTGATATAAAAAAAAAAATAACATGTTTATGGGTATATTTAGGGACCTGTTTGCCTTTATGGCAATGAAACGACCTAAAATGCCATAATAAATGACTATTTGAGATGCATTTGTGTATGCTCTGATCTCTCTCTCCCCCTACCCCTCCCGGCTACTAGACTGCAACCATGAAGTTTGATCTACAAAGGTGGTTGTGAAGTGAGGAAAGAGAGCATTTTCAAACACTCTGCAGAGATGCAAAGAGGCATAATGGAACCTCAGCATATATATTTACGGGTTTTTTTCTGGGGTTTTTTGCAGGGTGAAAACTAGCACTGAAACAAAGGGTTAAGCAACTGGTGCTTCATGGTTAAATGTTATTCACAAAACTGGCAAATGTGCACAAAATAAAAAAAAGAGAAATGCAAATGTAAGGCCAAGGTAATTTAGCTAGAAAAATAATATTATTAAATCGAGCTCAACTACTTTGACCTTACATTTGCAAATCCTTTCCAATTTCTCCACAAGTTTGGATTTAGTGAACAAACCCCCAAGTTTATTATAGCTAAGATATAAGTAGTATTTGTTAGAACTGATGCACACATTCATGCATTTTGGATGACAAATTAAATCGCTGCCTAGTAAAAAAAATACTTTAACCTTTCATGATCTGCCCAAACCTGATATTACTTTGGTACTATTACAGTTTATATAAACCATATTAGCTATACATGCTAGTCATGTTTTTTTTTTACATGAACACAGTATACATACAAAATGTTTACATTAAGTGGGGTGAGAAGAGGAAACGCAGAATTTCGGTATTCACCTGAACTTCCACTTAACACAGGAGGCTGCTTATTGAATGATACAAACCAATGATTCAATCTTCATAAAATGATGATGTTGTTTACATTGTTTATAAGGAGGCTTAATTACAAAATATGATTATACACCTAACAATGCTATCACAGCCCATATTTCCATTTGTGTGTTTGTACATAGGTGCATGATTCCTTCTCCACAATTGGGTACGTAGTGTACGTAATCGCTGAGTATGTTTTTTACTTTAAAAATAAAAAATGCCGCATTAATAATTAACTCAAAAGAAAATTACTGAAAGGTAAAGCAATAATTTGGGCTTGGCAAATGTATTGCCTTAAGGGGAAAGATAGACACAAAATATGTTTTTCCTGTTTGATGTTTCTCTCCTTTTGTTTTTGCAAGTCAGTTTTTTCACCTTTGTTTGTGCATATATCTCCTTACCTTCGCATAAAAGTAAAATATACACAAAAATCACACCCACTCAATATCAGATTTACATCTGTATATTTAACACCATGGTAAAAAAAAAAATATATAATCACAGGAGCATAATAAATAATTTGTCAATTAACACTAAAGTTAGAATATCAAAAGAATTAGATCACCAGAATCATCACAATCTCTCGCCCCAGTCTTTTATATGCATTGATGGTTTTATATTAAATAAAGCTACGCCCAAACAATGTGAAACATAGGCGTTAATATGCAAAACCAGCCATGAAGGCTATAGACTGATTTCTGTTCGAAAAACAAGTATTAGTGACCTTTCCAGTCTACACTGTTTATACAAGACTGAATGGCATCCCACCCACAGAGCAAATCTGCTTTCCTTTTTTCTTTCAATTATGAATGCTGAGATGGGACAATAAACACTAGCTAGCAAGGTAAGTTAACAAACACCATAGAAACAGACAGTGCTCCATCCCTGAGTTTTATCTCTTGGAAAAAAATACTTTTTTTCACAATCAATCATTCTTCTTATTAGGACCTTCTTATTATTGCAAAAGGTCCTAACTTGCAAAGACAACACATTACAGCATGTATTGTATACCAAATGAATGACACTCCAAAGTGGAAACAAATTATGTCACTACATGCCCTTTGGAAGGATGAGTTAAGTTATTGAATAGGCCATGTCCACGTAGCAGCTGCCATTAGATATTTAGCTTATCAGGTTTACTGATGTATTGAAGTTCTAAATTCTATAAAGTCTTGAGATAAATTTAAATGAAGCTAATACAATGTATTAGTATATTGTATGCCTTCCTCTTCTAGAGCATGTGAAGGACATTCAATTGGCCCTGCAGATGTAAACGGGGTAATTGTCTCCAGAGAAATCTCTGCTTCACATTCAAACTGGACACTGTTTGGTAAAAGTAGGTTTTTGTGGTTTCTGATCCCGTGGGAGTTGGAAGTGACTGAACCTTTGTCAAAACAAGGTCCTTCCAAGTCATCTTGTTCTTGGGTCACCACATTGGGAAGCTGGGAGCTGTTGAAGTTGGCAGGGGCATCTTTTTGAAAGGTGGTGTCATGATGATAGGAAACCAACTCATTGCTGAAGTTCACAGGTTCCACATTGGAGTTTGAGCATAACTTATTACATCCAAGGATTGTGGTGAATGCTTTCCTAAAGTCTGCATTGAAAGCATAAATCACAGGATTCAGAGAAGAATTGGCCCAGCCAAACCACACAAATATACTGAAGGTAGTCTCACTAACACATGGTGGGTCTGGTTCATTGAGCCCTGGAAGACCAGTATGACAGAATGGGACCATACAATTCAGAACAAAGAAGGGTAGCCAGCAAAAAACAAAGACTCCCATGATAATAGACAATGTCTTGAGTACTTTGGTCTCCTTTCTGAAGGAGGTTTTTAATGAGTTTTCATGAGGACAGTCTGGGTGACAGCTTTGAGCATGTTCCACTGCCCTCTCCAAAGAAGATATTCTCCTAATTTGAGTTTGAGCAATCCTATAGATCCTAGTATATGTTCCTATCATGATAGCTACTGGGATATAAAAGCTGATAAGAGAAGAGGAAATGGCATATGTCCTGTTTAGGCTCGAGTCACAGTTCTCGGTCTGGTTGGTGACATTAAAGTTATCATCCAGCTCATCAGATTTGTGCCAGCTGAGCTGTACTGGTATGAAGGAGATCAGGATGGACAAAGTCCAGGCTACGCCAATCATGATGAAAGCCACCCTTTGAGTCATCTTCCTTTCATACCTAAAGGGACTTGCTATTGCCCAGTAGCGGTCCAAGCTGATAATGCAGAGGTTTAGAATGGATGCAGTAGAGCACATTATGTCAAATGCTATCCAAGTGTCACAAAATTTCCCAAAGAGCCAGTAACCAGCCACCTCAGTTACTGCTTTCCAGGGCATCACCAGCAGAGCCACAAAGAGGTCTGAGACAGCTAGAGAGATAACAAAAAAGTTGGTCACCTTGGACCTCAGGTGCCTAAACTTGATGACTGCCAGACATACCAAAGTATTCCCCAGGAGAGTAGACAGGATTAGAAGGGAGAGGAGCAAGCCAGTGAGTGCTCTGACGCTCAGGTCTGTGTTTCCCAATTCTAGATCTTTTTGCAACACATGAATGGTTACATTGTAGGCAGAGAGGTTTTCCATTAGGAGGGCACCAGTCTTGCAGTGACCCCTTCTGTGTAGCACTTTGTATACAGAGCATCAGCATGCACACCGGTAAAATCAGCTGCCCTTTTAGGAACATGACATACCTTAGATTACCTTCTCAATGCACCTCTTCAGCCAGCTTCAAGCAACATTGTATTCTGCCAGAGATCTGGGCTCAATGTAGAGTAAGCCTCTAGTGCTCAGCAGCATTATCTGTTTTGAGAGAAGAGAGGGAAAAAAACTCTTATCAGATGGAAAAACTCATTTTAAGCCTCTGATTTGCTTTCTCCCCTGCATGATTTCTTTTTATATGGATATAAATATAGTCTCTCAGGCAAAAAAAAAAAAAAAGGACCAAATGCTCTTTACCAGTAATCCGTGAACATTTTAGCACCTTCCCCACTTTCCTGCAGGCTTCCAATGGGAGTGAATGGGCACGTGAGGTCCTAATGATTCCATCACAAGAGAATGCATGTTGAAGTCATCCTGTCTGTGTAAGTCCCAGGTGTGAAGAGTCAGGACGTTTGCTGGCTGCTGTGAGCTTTTCCTGGATGCTGGTTGCTTGTTTTTGATAGAATGTGTCCATTTGTTCTACTGAGCAGATTAAATTCTGAGAGCAGACTGAACAATGCCATGTGTTGGTATTGGCACCTCTGTATTGCGCTCACAAACATACACACACACACAATAACCTCATCCACTCTCCCTCTGTGATCACTCTCTCCTCAGGATCACTGGAATCTAATCAGCATTGGATAAAACAAGACCAACAGACGTCTACAGGAGGAGGGAACCTGCTTCTTTGCTGTTATTCTAAATGCATTTGTATTAACCCCTTCACACCCTCTCTAGTGGTGGTACTCCCACCCATGTCTGCTAGTGAATTGCTTGGTACGCTGGCACTTTAAGGGGATATCATTGTACCAAACTCACATCACCAAGTATATCACTGCATTTATCTTTATAGGTTTGTTTTCTATCTGTTTTCATAGCTAAATGCACATTTCCCTGTGTTGTTATGTTGGTGAAGCCCTCCCCCTGGTCACTCTATACATCTCATAGTACAGATAACATAGCATTGTTTAGCTGTTATTACTCTAGTTTTGTGTTTGCCCTAACTCCCCAAATCTCAGTTTTCTATTTTAGCCCCAGCTGTTTGCTTTGAATATATAGCAACAGAGCTCTGTCAGGGATACAGTCACAATTTAATTCAGCACCACAAGCTACAGAGAACCATAGAAAATAAATCTCTCTCTTCTCTCTATCTATCTCTGCCCTTTTCTTCAGCTCCTTTCCTCGGCTCTTCTCTACTCTAATATGTTGAATAATCATTCATTATCTACTAAATAAACACATAAAACCATTGATTAAACACCGCATAACAGTGTGCAAAGTCATTAGTGAGGACGCAAAACAAAGTGGATTTATACAGTGCTCCAGACTTGGTCCTCAACCCATTGATTTTCCATGAAAACGTGTACTTTTGAAATTCAATCAATCCTTGCTTTTACTTATTCACGAAAATCAATTGCAGATGGCTAGAGGCACACAACTGCAGGGGTTAATGTACACATTACGAAACGCGGTCCTCAGCCCCTAGAAATTACAATTTGCAGCAATAAATGCATTATGCTTTCATAATGATAAAAAAGAAAACACTTATCACAGAACACACAGTTATTAATACAGTTTAATTTAATGGGCATAAATGAATTTCAGTTTTGTCACATGAATTATTCAGATTTTACATTTTGATAGGCATATCGGCATCTTCTGTTCTTGTATGTCCAACTGGTCTTGTTGAAGCTACTTGTTGATGAATACTAAAAAAAAATAAAATGCTTGCTTTTGCTGCAGTATTCCAAAACTGTTTCAGGAAAGAAAGATTACTCTTCTTATTCAATGTATTCAGAAATATAAATAATTGGATTATGTTTGTTTGCGGTGGTATGTGGCATCATCCTGGGCTATGAAATTAAATACGGTGTTTGGCGTAAGAAGTATAACTTTACTATATTTTGCACAATGGAGATGAGGGTGGTTTTGTAAGAAAATTTACAAGCCTGCTATTTACTGAACTATGGTATTTGGGCCAATGAGCTGTTCGGCCAAAGTCCATATCTGCAAAGAGTAATGCTCAAATATTTTCAGATACTGTGGGAGTGCACCTGTGGCCTGTGTGGGAGATAGCCTGTGTCATTGATCCTAGTGTGAGATTGCAGCTTAAAGTCCCAATTTTGGGGTGCTGTCCCGCTGACCTGCTTTAGTTCTCTGGTCTCCTGCATCTGGGGACACCAGGGAACTGTCCCCAGGCAGCACAGCATGAGCGCCTCATTGGGTATGCTCTCACTGTGCAGCGGGCACTAGGGCCATGCAGAGAGTGCTTTTCCAGGCTGACCTGCCGTCTTTTGGACAAGACCGCTCCTTTCATAGACAGCCCCACCCAGCCCCAGTTTGAAGAAGAGTGATGTTGGGAGGTATGCTAGTGTGAGACTGGTATTTAGGTTATTGCTCAGTTTAGCTACTACCAAGTTTGATTCACTGATATCGAGTTTGACAGGTCTTTTTTTATGAACTGTTTGTAGAAAGGAAAACATTTTTGTAGGAGTGGCAGTGTGTGCTATGCAATTGTGCAATTGTGTGAGTGCTGCTTAACCTCCTTAAAAGGTAGGAAAACTTACCTTGTTTTCCAGCCCCACCCAGGTCTACCAGCGCTGGTATCGCCCCGATCTGCCGATCTGCCGATCATCAGAATTAAATTATTTCAGCCAATCCAATGATTGACATAATCAGAATTAAATTATTTCAGCTAATCCAATGCTTTTCCATAGGGAAAACATTGGATTGGCTAAAATTGCCAAGGATGTGGGAAAGGGTAGGGCCAAATGCTGACTGAGCCAATCAGCACCTCCTCATAGAGATCCATTGAATCAATGCATCCGTATTAACAAAGTTCAGCGTCTCCATGCAGTGTGTGGAGATGCTGAATGTCAGTAAGCACGTCCAGTGGCCACTGGAGGTGGATTCAGAGAAAAGGCAGTGTTTACATTACCCTCTAGGGACACCATCATCAGTAGTGCGACAGCCTCTCAGAGCCTTAACACGTCTCCACCAGTTCTCACGGCCCACAAACAATCTAGGACACTGGTGGCGAACCTCTCTGTGGGCACGCGGCCATAGGTCGTCAGTCGGCATCATTGCAGAGTAGGCACGTGTCTGCCCATAACGGCTTCCGTGTCTGGAGGACAGGGGGAGGGATCTGAGCAGCAGCTCTCCTGTTCTCCCGCGAGCAATCTGTGTGGAGCGTTGCCGCACGTTACCATGGCAACGCTCCACACAGCATCGCGCGGGAGGGCAGGAGAGCTGCAGGACCTGTCTCTCTTACCACCACCAGACTACCAGGGATTTCTTTCACCAAAGGTAAGAAGAAGGGAGGGGGGAGACAGATTGTATTAATATATTTGCAGCAGCACCCCCCCAGCAAACACACACACAGCAACCCCCACACACACAGCACCCCCCATTCACAGAGCACCCCCCACACACACACACAGCACCCCACACACACACAAAGCCCCCCACGCACACACAGCACCCCCCCCACGTACACACAGCACCCCCCCCACGCACATACAGCAATGTGTTTAGCAGTCTGTATATGTATTTTATGTATGTATTGCATTTGTTGGAGATACTAATAAATATAAGCCTAATTTTATCTATAATTAAATGTTTTATTCCGGTGAGTTGTGTGTAGGCAGGGCCCCAGTGCACTGCTTTGCCTGGGGGCCCATAATGGTGTTAAGATGGCACTGGTGGGTGGGTGGGATAGAGGGCTGCAAGGGAGCACTGACTTACACTGACTTACATGCTGTTCCAGCACTGCTCCTTCCGCTGATGCCGCCGGAAAGCAGGAAATCAAGCGGAGAGGAGGAAGGAGAGGGAGGGAAAGGTAGAGAATGGTAGAGAGAATGCACAGAGGAAGGAGAATGCTAAGGGGAAGGAAGGAAAGAAAGAATGAAAGAAGGGAGAGAATGCACTGGGAAGGAAGGAGAGAGAGAGAATGCTGAGGAAAGAAAAAAGGAGAGAGAGAATATAACAGAGGTAGAAAAGGGAAAGAGAGGAAGATGCTGGGGGAGGAGATGCTGGGGAAAAAGGGGAAAGGAGGAAGGAGAAGATACTGGGGAGAAAGAAAGAGGAGGAGAGTGCTGGGAAAAGAAGGGAGAAGGAAAGATGAGAATCTGGGGAAAAGAAGAAAGAGGAAGAATCTGGGGGAGAGAGGAGGAGGAAATGCTGGGGAGAAGAGAGGAAGGAAGCTGAAGGGGAAAAGAATAGAGGAGGAGAATGCAGGAGGAAGGAGGAGATGCTGGGGAAAAAAGGAGAGAGGAGAGAATGCTACAGGGTGAAAGAGGAAGGAGAATGCTGGGGAGGGGAATGCACAGAAGAAAAGGGAGGAGGAGATGCTGGGGGAGAAGAGGAGGAGGTGCTGGGGGAGAAGGGGAGAGGAAGATGAGAATCTGGGGGAAAGGAAGAGGAGAATCTGGGGGAGAGGAGGAGGATATGCTGGAGGGAGAAAGGGAGAGGAAGAGGAGAATCTGGGGGAGAAGAAGAGGAGAAACTGGAGGAAAAGAGGAGGAGATTCTGGGGGGAGAATGGGAGGGGGAGATGCTGGGGGGGATAGGAGGAGATGCTGGTGGGAGAAGGGGACAGAAAGAGTAGAATCTGGGGGAGAGGAAGATGAGAATCTGGGGGAGAGGAGAATCTGGGGAGAGGAGAAGGAGATGCTGGGGAGAGAAGGGGTATATGCTGTGGGTAGGGAAAGGAAGATGCTGGGGGGAGAGAAGAGGAGAATTAGTTCAGACAACTGTATGAGTTGTTTTTTCTAAACTTAAACCTCAGTATTCAGGTTTAATTGCCATGTTGCACTTTGAGGAAAAAAAGGTTTGCCATCACTGATCTAGGATGTATGTATTTCTTTTTTCTTTTTTTTTTTTTTCAGTGAAGGATACTGACAAAACCTGGTCTGTTGGTGAACCATGAAGACTGGTTTGGGAACCACTGACCTAGAAGAATTACAAGAGGAGAGAGTCTCAAGGCAACAGGCAGTAGCCCATTATTTTCTCTAGCATGTAGCGTGTACTCGCCTCCTGCAACTTCTCCACCTTGTCAAGGTCCAACTCTATCTGTTTTTGACTTGCCTCATCCACCACCACCAACAATACCACCACCTTCAATAATTACATTAGCATTAATCAACCAAGAGCAAAGTGTTGTGACATCTTCCAATGACCCCAGTAGAAACCAACCCTCATCTTTAGCAGCCACAAGGCAAAGTGCTGAGGCAAATACATTGTGACAAAGTTTAATATCACTTAGAGTGCCTCCAAAAATGCTGACTTACAAAATGCAAATTGTATGGCAATTAAGGGAGTAGTAGGAGAGTGAATGATCATCTCACTAGTGCCGGTATAGACAGACCTAATCAAAGACACCATCAATCAAGGACACTAAAATAAAAAATTTAAAAATGGACTTCCACCTAAAACCTTAATATCGCAGTATTTATTCAGTAAAAAGCCATTTGGGATGAATTAACACCTGCCTTTAATATTTTACACTACAAATAGAAGGATTTGAGGGGTAAAAGAATTCAGTTTTTAATCAGTCCATCACAATGCTCAGTTTAGTAAATAACCTTTTTTTTTTTTCTTATTCCAGCTGAAGTGTTAGAGGTTAACACAGTAAATGAGTTTAACCCCTTAAGGACACATGACATGTGTGCCATGATTCCATTTTATTTCAGAATTTTGGTCCTTAAGGGGATAAGCATGCATGGGATAGGCATAAGGCTATCCTAACTATAAGATAAGGCCAGGGACTAATGAAAGTATTTAGAAAATTGGGCAGACTAGATGGGCAGAATGGTTCTTATCTGCCATCACATTCTATGTTTCTACGTTTCTTTGTTTATATGTTTCAAAAAGCCATGAAGGCATAAAAATAATGACAATAAAGAAATAAGAAAGTAAACAAAGATCAATATGGCAAAAATAGCAACCTACTAATAATCAAGTCATCACCTGCATGTGGTGTATTCCATTCAATATCATTCAATCTGTAAGGGCTTAAGAAGACTTTTTCCCGGATTTAGGGTAACCTTTTCTGCTATACTCTATGAAGGATTTATTTGTTAAACAGGAGTGAATTAAAAGTCAGATTGCAAAATTCAAGCTAAAATAGCTTAACTTAATAACTTAATAAACCCTGTCATTATGATTGTGTGCTCTGTTTAGATTTAGCTAGGAATGTTCTGTTTTTCTGTCAGCTGAATTTATATATATCATATATATATACTCTGAATCCCTCACACACTAAACCCCTGACACATACATTGTACCTCTCACACACACTGCCCCCCCACACACACACTGCACCCCTCACACACACTAAACCCCTGACACATACATTGTACCCCTCACTGACAGACACACAGACAGACACACACATACAGACACACACACACAGACAAACACAGACACAAACTGTCCCACTCACACACACGCTACACCCCTCACACACACTGCCCCACTCACACAAACATTGCCCCCTCACACACACGTCACTCCTGACACACACTGCACCCCTCATATACATTAAGCCCCTAACACACACTGCATCCTTCACACACACATTGAAACCCTCACATACACATTGAACCCCTCACACGCTGCACCCTCACACAAACTACACCCCTACACACTAGATCCCCTATAGACACTACATCCTTTACACAAACATTGCACCTCTTACACATACTATATTCCTGACAAACACACACTACATCTCTTAGACACACTCTGGATCCCCTACACACACGTTAGATCCCCTACACACACTCTGGATCCTCTAAACAAACACACAAGATCCCCTATACACACTCTGGAGCCTCTGCACACACTAGATCCCCTACACACAAGTGTGTCATTAAATTTGTTTACTCTGTGCAGAACATGCAAGAGCTCTTCAGCAGAGCTCTGCACATGTTCTGCCCTGGAAAAGCATTGAAGAAACATGCTCCCTTTGAGAGGGGATTTACTTGTCACTGGTGATGACAAAACACCTTCTCTCTGGCCCTGCCCAGTTCTCCCCAGGTTGCTGTCATTAAAAAATGCTCAGGCCAAATTATTTTCCCACCCTGGTTGAGACACAAAGATTCCTTACTGACTTACTGAAAATGCTATTCTTCAAAAATGACTCTCCGTAGAAGTCAAGATTACCTGGGATGATGAGTCCTCACTGAAATGTAATGGGGACAAAACTCTGAAGTTTGGATAGTTTTCTCTGGATGTTTGTCCACTGAGCTTGCTAAGGGAGTTAATGTAATCTGGATACTGTAACAATTTGCATTTAAAAAAAATGTTAGTTGATTTGTATTAAAGGGACACTATAGTCACCTGAACAACTTTAGCTTAATGAAGCAGTTTTGGTGTATAGAACATGCCCCTGCAGCCTCACTGCTCAATCCTCTGCCATTTAGGAGTTAAATCCCTTTGTTTATGAACCCTAGTCACACCTCCCTGCATGTGACTTGCACAGCCTTCCATAAACACTTCCTGTAAAGAGAGCCCTATTTAGGCTTTCTTTATTGCAAGTTCTGTTTAATTAAGATTTTCTTATCCCCTGCTATGTTAATAGCTTGCTAGACCCTGCAAGAGCCTCCTGTATGTGATTAAAGTTCAATTTAGAGATTGAGATACAATTATTTAAGGTAAATTACATCTGTTTGAAAGTGAAACCAGTTTTTTTTCATGCAGGCTCTGTCAATCATAGCCAGGGGAGGTGTGGCTAGGGCTGCATAAACAGAAACAAAGTGATTTAACTCCTAAATGACAGTGAATTGAGCAGTGAAATTGCAGGGGAATGATCTATACACTAAAACTGCTTTATTTAGCTAAAGTAATTTAGGAGACTATAGTGTTCCTATAGTGACTATAGTGTTCCTTTAATCCCTTAAGGACACATGACATGTGTGACATGTCATGATTCCCTTTTATTCCAGAAGCTTGGTCCTTAAGGGGTTAAATGTTTTGCCTTTTCTGCCTTTTTACGGACTACTGGAAAAGCAAAGTACAGTTCTATAGACCCCAAGCAGCTGGAGAACTTCAGGCAATACAGATATTCTTGGAGAATAGAAATATCTTCCCAACTTGGACCGCATCTAACAGGACACTAACCTGCCCCAGAAGAGCCTGGAATAACTTGGCCCTTGGCATGAAAATGTGCATGTGTCCAAGTTGTATATCTAGGAAGGGTGCCAAAAGCACAGATGAGGGGGGTGGGGGAGGAGGCACACAAAATGGGTTAGTAAGGGGCCACGCAATTTCTGATAGCATCCCAGCATGTCTAAATTATAAAGTGTTCAGAGTCTTGTTGTAACAGCATGTTGTATAATTCAACTGAGTACAAGGCAGCAATGAAAGCACTGTGCATCTCAACCTTGTGAGCATATCGCCTATTCCTTACTGTTCTCTTAGCCTGATGCCTTGTCAGAACATTCAGCCCATGGTGGTGGGGGTTGGGGGGACTTAAAAGAGGACATAGCTGATTGTATAAAGACTTGATTTTAAGTGAGTGAGTTATTTTCAGTTACATTTAGTTCTGCAAGCTTTTTTTATTTATGATAAAAAAGTGACAAAGCATTTAACATGAGAATAGTTATTTCCTTATCAAACAAATCTCCATGGGGTACCTCTTTCTGGGTATTCCATGTTGTTATCTTAGTGACAAACACGTCAACTAAGAGAATATAAAATCAAAACATTTCACAAGCAATTTTACCGCTTTACACAGCCTGATATACTGTTAGTCATCCTATCTTTTATATCGGAGACAATTTAAAAAAAGATGTTATGACAGTTCTGTTATGATAAAGCACTCCCTTTGTTGAAGTTTGTAGTCCCCAGAGTTACCCAACATTTGTGTTTAGAAGATGCTGACGTGTGTCTGTGAGATAAATAATTCACCTTGTTGTGTATGGAATAAATTTATTGTCTGAAAATCACTGGTTAACTTAACTAAACAAGAGATATAGCCAGCAGAAACTGTAACGCTGTAATTGCTCCCTGGGGCAAAATTTAGCTAGCCACATGCTTTGCAGTCTGAATCATTAAGGTATTTGTCAGCCTACACCTAAAGATAATAGCCCCCCAAAGACACATTTCACGCAAAGACCTTGTATGAAAAAAAAAGATATCTACAAGAAATGTATATATCCCGGTAAAGGGTTGGTAACTTTTGGCTTGTAGTGCATTGTAAACAAATGGCATTTTTATGCCATCTAAGCGATGGTACAGTGTGCAATTAATGGGTATGACAAATAGAGTCTGTTTGATTTGCACGTTGTGTCTTCAAATATCTCTGCAATCTCCAGCAATGTGACGGTGTATACAAAGAACTGTGTATGCTTGAAAAATGCAAACTCTTGCTAACTATGACAATCGATGTGTGTTACTGTGGCCAGGAAATGAATTATTCCAGTGGCCAGTCAAGGCCAGTTAAAGACTGAAATTGTATAGCAAAGATATTACATAGTTCCTGCATGCTGCTGCACTTTGCCAAGAGACCTCCACCTGAATTTCCTGCTATTCTAATCCACAGAAAAATGTGGTGAGTCAGCAGCCCTCATATGCAAGTGACCTTGGGGAAATTGCCCCCCTCTTCACCCCAGGAATAAGGTCTAAACAAATTATCACTAAAATTGTTACTTTTAAGTTCTTATGTTTATTTTGATTGACAGTTTGAATTCTAACAACCGCCCCATCATTGATTTCATTTGGTATACCTATCTTCCCAATTCAGTTGCTATATGGTGTAAACAGTGGCTGAACTACCGCCACTGCACCGGGGCCCACACACAAAGGGGGTCCATTGGGTGGCCCATGCACTTAGGACAATCTGATGGGTATTTGTTAGCAGGGGCCCAGTCAGGCGCCATGGTCCTTTAACAACGCGACTAAGCCCTCTTCTTCTGGGCAGCATGGGAGGGACGTGGATCCGCACAGGAGAGGTGGAGAGGGTAGAGAGGGGGGGCTGGGCTGGGCTGGGCCGGGAGACCCAGCCTTTAACTCACAACAGTGTCAGACAGCAGACTGGATCCCACGGAGGCTACCCTCCTGTACACAAAAGGTAGGAAACTGGAGCGTGGCTGCAAAAGTGTAAATTTGGACCAGCGTGTGTGTGTGTGTATCTGTATGTCAGTGTGTGTAGTAGTATGTCGTCCGTGTGTATCTGTATGTCTGTGTGTGTATATGTACATCTGACAGTGTGTGTGTATTTGTATGACTGTGAGTGTGTGTGTTTGTGTGTATCTGTGAGTATGTCAGTGTGTGTCTGTGTATATGTATCTGTGCCAGTTTGTATATCAGTGTATCTGTATGTTGTCAATATGTGTATCTGTGTGTCAGTGTGTATCTACGTGTGTTTGTCTGTATATCTGTATGTGGTCAATGTGGGAATCTGTGTATCTGCACGTGTGTCAGTGTGTGTATCTGTGTGTGAGTGTGTAAATCTGTGCGCCTGTGTGTCTGCATGTGTGTCAGTTTTTGGATCTGTGTTTCTATCTGCAAGTGTGTCAGTGTATGTGTGTAAGTTTGAGTATCTTTTTGTCTGTATATCTGCATGTGTGTCAGTGTGTATATCTGTATGTGTGTCAGTATGTGTATCTGTGTGTATGTGGAGATTTAACTCCTAAATGACAGGTAATTGAGCAGTGAGATTACAGGGGCATGATCTACACAAAAACTGCTTCATTAAGCTAAAATAGCATTTTTTCATTATAAATTGAATTGGTTGACTAGTTGACTATAAGTCCAAAGTCCACCTCTTATGATAGTTTTTTCTTTTGTGCATTTTTATCAGCCTTTCCCCACTTTACAAATAGATTGGAATTGCTACCTTTTTTCAGTATGATTGTAGCAGTAGTTGGTGCCAACAAAGTTGTGTTGCATGGCGCTGGAACACAGAATAAAGCGGAAGTATGCAATCATGTGATTGCGAACAGGAAAAGGAGTGGTGGAATGCAACAAAGATGGCGTCCCAGTGATTATGATCATTGGTGCCGGCTGGAAATGAAGGTGGGGGACTCGGAAAGTATCCTAAATGGAGGAGCATCATCCTATCAGGTGGGAAGGAAGGATTTACGCCCACTGAACCACCAAAGACTGAAAGGGATTAGCCCTATTTTAAGGACTTTGGGGAAGGGGGTTATTAGGCTGCTTTACACCTAAGGGTGTTTTTGTTTGTACTAATATTTTACTTGTGTCCCTGAGGAAACACGTTGGACAGATTTTAACATAGTAATTTGTATTAAGTTGTTTTAAAAAAATGTGTTTTTGCACCTAATAAATCACTTTAAAGTACAGTGGAAAGTGTGGACCACATCTTCGGCAGGAGAAGCTAAATTGAGGAGATGCACCCCAAAGCGCAGATTTTCATATACACTGTGGGTGCATTTGTAGAGTGCATATTTTATTGTATCACATCACTTCCAGCATAAGCACACACCTCAAACTGGAACACAAATTTCCATACACCCATGGCATGCTCTGTTCCTGTAACTTATCTGCTGAGTGCTGGTGGAGAGTTATAAAAAATAGCCCTCCTACCCCCAACTCACTAAATTATAAAGTATACCATTCAATATATGGCCAAACAAAAATGATGTCCAAATTCCTATTCCTTATGTTACTTGCCCTTGCAAATGATGTGGAGTCTAAACCTGGTCCCCCAGCTAATTCTAGTCCTAATCTCCCCACTAAAAAGGCCTCTCTTCTGTACACTGCAACATCCGTAGCTTAATCCCTAAACTGGATGCACTGCAAGCCTGGTGTTCCCATTCCAAACCAAAAATACTTGTGCTCTTGGAATCATGGTTAACAACTAAAATACCAGACACTGCCATTGCAATATAGGGTTATTCGTGCTTTAGAAATAACAGAGCAAAGAGAGGAGAAGGCATTGTTATTTATGTTGACAATTCCGTAAAGTTTACCCCTTTACAAAACTTTAGCCCTTCTGCCACCTTTGATTTCCTTTCTGGCATGATTGAGATCCCATGCAGTAAATCAATCATTGTTGCAGGAATCTTCCGCCCACCTGGCTCCTTAGTGCATTCCATATCTGCCATAACCCATCTCCTTAGTGTAACCATAGCTCAAGACCCAAAAAAGTGAATTGTTGGTCTTTGGAGATTTTAATATTGATTGGCTGAATCCTAAAAATAATAGTTCTTGCACGCTGTTTAAGACTTTGCAGCTTACGCAATTAATCTCCTCCCCAACTCGCATAAACATTAAAAGCCATAACCATACCAAGCTCGATTGGATTCTCTCCCCTTTTCCTCATAGAATCTAGGAGGCCGGTGTTCTCCCAGAAAGTTTCAGTGATCACTGTTTAATGTACTGCGTGTGCAAAATAAAGGCTACTAAATCCTCTCCCAAGGTTAAAATCACCAGGTCCTTCAAAAAATTAATCTTGAATCCTTTCTTAATGACATCAAGAACCTCCCATGGCACAGATTAAACATTATCCTAGATCTAGACTGTGCTGTTGAATTCTTGAAGTCTGAACTCCTACAAATTTGCAATTTGCATGCCCCGCTGAGTAAGGTGAGAGTAAAAGGAGCACATTTGAACTGGATCACAGCTGACCTCATCCAAATGTACCAGTTTCAGGATTCTTTGTGGTCAAAGTTCAAGCGTACTGGCTCTATGAATGATCACTGTGCATATAGACAATTGCAAAATATATACACAAAACAAACAAAATTGTCCAAGGCCCAATATTTCTATGAAAATCTGAACAATAACCTATCAAACCCTAGAAACTTTTGGAAAGTCATAAATGAATTACAAACTCCCCCAATCCACTCCCAACCCTCCACTATCAAAGTGGATAACCAAACCCTGCAAGTTCCCTTAGATGTAGCAAATGCCTTTAACAATTATTTTGTCGGATGCTCCACTGCCCTGATTGCCAAGCTAATAAATGACACGCATCCTGAAACTACAAATGTGGATTAGGCCCCACTAAATTTGCAAAGGCCCAATATAGACAAGTTCATTTTTAGTTCAATTGCTAAACCCATTTCAACCCTAATTAACGAATCCTTGGTGTCTAGCAGGCCCGGACTGGCCATCGGGCATACCGGGCAAATGCCCGGTGGGCCGCGATGGCCGTGGGGCCGAGGCCGGCAGGGGAGATCACAGGATCTCCCCGGCCGGCTCCTGCAGGGCCAGCGCTACCCGAGCGCCAGCCCTGCTGTGTGTCTCCATGGGCCGGTGGGGAGATCAAAGATCTCCCTTTACCGGCCCAGAGACACTTCCAGGCGGCCGCTTGCTGGGGTGTGAGGGAGGGAGGAGAGGACCGGCGGAGCTCTATCCAGCAGCTCTGCCGGGTCCTCTCGCGGGATTCTGAGCGTTGCCGCGGTTACCACGGCAACGCTCAGATCTCGCGAGAGTGAACTCTAGCCTATAGGCTAGAGTTCACGCTCACCACTAGGACCACCAGGGATCAGGCAGCATGGCTCTCCCATGGCAGAACGGCTCCCCCCCCCGTCCCAGGCAAAACGGTCCCCCCCCCCCTCCCAGGCTAAAGGTAAGAAGGGAGGGGGGGGATATAACTTTTTTTAAAAATATTATTATTAATAAAATAAAAAAATAATTTAAATTAAAAAAATCACACTCACACACACACATCACCCACAGACACACACAGTACCCCCAGACATACACATCACCCCCAGACACACACATCACCCCCAGACACACACAGCACCCCCAGACACACACAGCACCCCCAGACACACAGCACCCCCGACACACACATACACCCCCCAGACACACACAGCACCCCCAGACACAGCACAGCACCCACCAGACACACAGTACCCCCAGACACACACACAGCACCCCCAGAAACACACAGCACCCCCAGACACACACAGCGCACTCAGGCACACAGCACCCTCACTCACACACAGCACCCTCAGACATACACATCACCCCAGACACACACAGCACCCCAGACACACAGCACCCCAGACACACAGCAGAGACACACAGCACCCCCAGAGACACACAGCACCCCCAGACACACAGCACCCCCAGACACACACAGCACCCCCAGACACACACAGCGCACCCAGACACACACAGCACCCTCAGGCACACAACACCCTCACTCACACACAGCACCCTCGCTCACACACACACACACATATATATATATATATATATATTTACAGATATATATATATATATATATATATATATAATATATAAAATAACCCTCAGTGAGTTAACAGACAAAGAAAATTAGAATGTGACGGCAGATAAAAACACCCTCACACACAGCACCCCTCTTACATACACACAGACTGCGCCCCTCACACATACAATACGTCCAAATATATATATGTATATACACACACACACACTACAGCACTACATACATTACGCTCCAGATACACGCTAGATCCCTTACCTTATATGCACTCTTAATCCTCTATACACACACACACACATCTCCTATACACACTCTGGGTCCTTTACACACTAGATCTCCTACACACACACTGCACCACCTACACACACACTACATTCCTTGTCAGCAAACACATACAACATTCTCTAAACACACCCTCTCTACAACCCCTACACACACTACGTCACCTATACACACACACTACAGCCCGTATGCACACATTCGCTACATCCCCTATAACACTATGCCACCTATACACACACTCTCTACAGCCCCTAGCCACACATATTACACCACAAACACATATGAAATTGACCTATTTACACAATACCACACCACACTCTACACACACGCAATCCCACAAGCAGGCTCCAAACACATGCACCATACACTTTCCTGTCCCTTTTGTCCTCTGGTATCCCACTTGTTGAGACACCAGAGACAATTTAAAAGCAAACACAGCGCAAGCATGTTATTAAATTTGCTTGCGCTGCGCAGAACAAATACAGTGCCTTTTTCTAATGCCAGAGCTCTGCGCATTGAACCAACATGCTCACTTTGAGAGGAGGCGTGCTTGTCATTAGTGATGACAAAACACACCCTCTCTGGCCCCGCCCCCTTCTTAGGGGGCCGCTCTGATTGAAAAATGCCCGGGCCTAATTTTTTCCCCAGTCCGGCCCTGGTGTCTAGATACATCCCCAAACTTTGGAAGACTGCGAGAGTAGTGCCTATCCATAAAAGTGGTGACACTACTTTGGTTTATAACTATCGCCCAATATCATTGCTCCCAGTATTGTCAAAAATCTTAGTAAAATGTGTCCATACGCAACTATGTGAGTATTACCAACAATCAAACTATCTGACCCCTGATCAATCTGGCTTTCGCCAGAATCACTCCACTACAACTGCCCTCTTAAAAGTTTGAAATGACATCCAAACTGACATGGAACAAGGAGACCTAACTGGAGCTATTTTCCTTGATTTTGCAAAGGCCTTTGACACAGTAGACCATGACATTCTACTGCACAAACTCAAAAACTCAGGTATTGGTGATTGTCCGTTAACCTGGTTTCGATCGTATGTATCGGATCGCTCGCAATATGTGTCCATTTCTAACAGCGACTCCCTCCCTCTCCCAGTCACGTGTGGTGTTCCCCACGGTTCCATTCTCGGCCCCTTACTATTTACATTGTTTATAAATTATCTGCCTAATGTCTGCAAATCCTCAAATGTACACTTGTAAACAGACGACAAAGTAATCTATGTGAGCAAATCCGATATACCGCAGCTTGAGGCTGTGCTCCAAGACCAGTTTACAGAGGTAGAAAAGTGGATCACAAAAAACAAACTCTTCCTAAACACTGACAAAGCTGTCACAATGATTTTGGAACAGTACCTAAATTACACAAATTACACAATTCCCACCTATCCATCAAAACAAATTCAAATAGCACACTGACCGCAGTCCACTCTTTCAAATAATTGGGTATTTTGTTAGACCCCAATCTATCTTTTGGCCACATAGAAAAACTTGCATCTAAACTTTACCCAAAACTAGGTGCCCTGTAAAGTCCTGCCAAAGCCCTAGAGTAAAGGAAAAGATTGTACAGCAAATGCTGATGCCAAGTATTGATTATGGGGATGTAGTATATGCATCTGCACCGCAATCCCACATCTGCCGATTTGTGCTACAATGTAATTACAGGACCCACCATTGTGACATGCTAAACGAACTAAACTGGCTGTCGCTGGAATCCAGACGTACCCTTCATCTTTCCAGCCTTGTGTTTAAGAGCTTTTCTGGGAAACTCCCACCCTACCTGAGCAGAATGCTCTCCTCGGCTGTTCCCACCTCCTATAAGCTCCGATCCAGTACCAGCACTTTATTTAGTCTACCTCAATACAAAAAGAAAGCAGCCCGATCCTCCTTCTCCTACAGAGCACCGCAACTGTGGAACGACCTCCCGCACATTTTAAAATCTTCCCTAAGCCTACAGTCTTTTAAGAGATCCCTCTCTACATACCTCAAAGCAGAATGCACCTGTCATGGTTGATTATATATTTCCTGCCTGTTCTATGTTAAATTTTGTATATATTGTGTATTAATATTGTTTTTGTATTTTATTGTACCATAATGTAACAATGCAATGATTTGTGGACCCAGGACATACTTGAAAACTAGAGAAATCTCAATGTATCTTTCCTGGTAAAATATTTTATAAATAAATAAATCTAACTATACTTCACCATGTCTGGTTTATTTATTCCTTTTAGATGCTTAGCTGATTCCCAAATATTGTTTCTATTTTTGCTAATTAAGAAAGGTGGTAATTTGGGAAAAAACATCTGGGAAGCTGAATCTTGTACTTTTTCTATACAAGGGTGTCAATACACCGAGCGGTTATTATGTGCTTTGTTAGTGATTTTCATTAAGCTAAAGTTGTTTTGATGCTATAGTATCCATTTAGGTAGCCTCTGAGAGCTTTTGTGTGCAGTCTTCTGAGACATCGGATTGGTAGACTAATAATTGCACTTACAAACAGCAACAAATATTCTGCATATAACTGTAAAGGGTCAGTCAAGGCACCATAACCACTGCAACATGCTGTAGAGGTTATTGTGCCTGGACTGGCACTTTAAGAGTCATACTAACATCTCTGAACACTACTATCCCAAAAAAGTTCATTTTTTTCTTTACTTTGGGAAAGTTTGGGAAACAAATGTGCTGGAAAACAAGACAATTATACTTGCACGAAACACTTATTGTATCCGTTTTAATATTTGCGTTGTACAGTAAGACATTTATTTTAAATTCCATTTTTATGTTATCATCTTACTAATGATCATACATTGTTTAGCTGTCACTTAGCATTTCTTTTACCATGGGTTTAAAAAAATGTAAACAAAACAAAACTATCTGAGAAAATATCACAGAAAATGTGCTTTGAATACAAATGTAATTGGCTAATTAAGCTATTTATGCACTTTTTAAAAACTTTTTATTTCTGCCATTGTATATATCAACCGGAGACTACTAAAATCATCAACATTTAGAGAAAAACACATTTTTAAGTATGGAAATTATAGTTTTGTCTATTTCTTTTGAACCAACTGTAGACTATACCTGGACAGCTCAAGTTAAATGTCTCTGAAGCCTGGTCTCTATGAAGACTCTTCATGGCAGACAGCTATTTTACCTTGTGGCTCTAAATCCATAACTTTTGAAAATGTTTCATTCCGTGTTTTATCTTGTTCTGAATTATAATTCTCTCAGCACAAGGTCAGCAATTACCTCTAAATGTAGGGCTGTAACTCTCCAAATTCGTTCACAATTGGAGGGGGTCTTCTAAGCTCTATCAGTTCTGAAACCACTTTTGACACTGTTGCACATAGAAGGCTTATCAATAAACTGCAATCTTTAAGTTTGGATTCAAATATTGTTGAATGGGTAAGGCAGTGGCTGAGTAACAGGCAACAGAGGGTTGTAGTTAATGGAATATATTCGAAGCTTGGACTTGTCACCAGTGGGGTACCTCAGGGTTCTGTACTTGGACCCATTCTCTTTAATATTTTTATTAGTGATATTGCAGAAGGTCTTGATAGTAAGGTATGTCTTTTTGCTGATGATACTAAGATATGTAACAGGGTTGATGTTCCAGGAGGGATAAGCCAAATGACAAATGATTTAGGTAAACTAGAAAAATGGTCAGAATTATGGCAACTGACATTTAATGTGGATAAGTGCAAGATAATGCATCTTGGACGTAAAAACCAAGGGCAGAGTACAGAATATTTGATAGAGTTCTAACCTCAACATATGAGGAAAGGGATTCAGGGGTGATTATTTCTGATGACTTAAAGGTAGGCAGACAATGTAATAGAGCGGCAGGAAATGCTAGCAGAATGCTTGGTTGTATAGGGAGAGGTATTAGCAGTAGAAAGAGGGAAGTGCTCATGCCATTGTACAGAACACTGGTGAGACCTCACTTGGGAGTATTGTACACAGTACTGGAGACCGTATCTTCAGAAGGATATTGATACCTTAGAGAGGGTTCAGAGAAGGGCTACTAAACTGGTTCATGGATTGCGGGATAAAACTTACCAGGAAAGGTTAAAGGATCTTAACATGTATAGCTTGGAGGAAAGACGAGACAGGGGGGATATGATAGAAACATTTAAATATATAAAGGGAATCAACACAGTAAAGGAGGAGACTATATTTAAAAGAAGAAAAACTACCACAACAAGAGGACATAGTCTTAAATTAGAGGGACAAAGGTTTTAAAAATAATATCAGGAAGTATTACTTTACTGAGAGGGTAGTGGATGCATGGAATAGCCTTCCAGCTGAAGTGGTAGAGGTTAACACAGTAAAGGAGTTTAAGCATGCATGGGATAGGCATAAGGCTATCCTAACTATAAGATAAGGCTAGGGACTAATGAAAGTATTTAGAAAATTGGGCAGACTAGATGGACCGAATGGTTCTTATCTGCCGTCACATTCTATGTTTCTATGTTTCTAACCCTTTGATGGCCATCACCTTTGTACTTCTGGGGGACCATAGTCGTAAATTGGGTTTCCACCAGCCAACACCCCTTTAGGACCTCTAAGATTGATTGTGACTAAACTACACATATGGGGGGGGGGTCATTTATGGATTGCATTCGGGGACCCTAGTATCGAACACCTGTTCCCTCCTGGCTTATTTATTTTGATGGGGAACTGAGTTTTACAAGGGCCCTGCTATATGGTCGCCATTCGGATACTGGCTCACCACGTGCTAGAGACAAAACGGTGGCCATCTTGTTCCCAGAACATGGCCAGCAGGACTTGGTCGTTGAGTGTCTGTTACTCTAGGCCAGACACTCAACGTGTGATTCCCCGGCACTTCTTTTGTCAGTGTCTTATCCCTTTTCCCAATTCGCCCAGAGACTGCTATTTGGTGTGGTTGCTCCTAATACCCCAGTGAACCAGAGTATCAGCGCAAAGTAATGTGGAGACTCAGCCTTTTGGAGCCAAATCCTTCACCCGAAATTGTGACTCAAATCTTGGCACAGGTGAGCACAGAACAGAGGGCCCATATACAAACTGTTGTAATTCCTACACTGTTCACCTGATTTGGATGTAAATACCCTCAAATTAAAGCTGAAAGTCTGCAGTTAAAGCACATCTTATTTGTTTCATTTCAAACCCATTGTGTCGGTGTATAGAGCCAAAAAGATTAGAATTGTGTCGATGTCCCAATATTTATGGACCTGACTGTATATGTGGATCTCAGCAAACCGGAAGTAGATCAGCAGTCCCACAGGAGTAGCAGCAAACTATACAAAATACAATATACAAAAAATATAAAAACAATTCTAAAATCAAGTCCAACGCATTTTGTCCAGGTCCTGAAGACATCCAAGACTTGGAAAAAACGTGTTGGACTTGATTTAATAATTTTTAATATTTTTTGTATTTTGCATTTTGTATATTGTTTGCTGCTACTCCTGTGAAACTACTGATATACTTCTGGTTTGCTGAGATCCACATATATGATGGAGATATGCAGAATTTTTTTTTCCTGTCTGTAAGTGCAATCATTTATTAAATAATTTTGTATACATTGCTGTATTGCACTATTTCTTTTTTATTTTATAATATCAGAACATTGCATCTATTACATCATCACTGGAACAAGAGTTTACATCTTGGAGATACCCTGTGGGGAGATATGCCTAACATTGAATATCATCTCGTGAGGCGGGCGCCGGATGGGTGTTGACAGCAGGACTGTAGGGTAGAAGATAGGTCTGGGTGGTGGCAGAGGTCCTTGCACTGGAAAAGGGGGCTTAAACGTGGTTTGCCCTCCGCTCGATTCTACTTTTCTACCATCGTGGTACTCGTCCACTAACCGAGCTGCCTCCTCCAGCGTACCCAGTTTCCTATCTCTTACCCAGTCCCAGGTTTCCGTTGGCGTGTGCTCAAATAATTGCTCCAATAATAACAATTGCACCGCATCCTCCAAAGCTTTTGCCTGGCAGCCCTGCATCCAATTTTGAGCCGCCCGGTGCATCTCAATATATCTCCGGTTGATATATACAATGGCAGAAATAAAAAGTTTTTAAAAAGTGCATAAATAGCTTAATTAGCCAATTACATTTGTATTCAAAGCACATTTTCTGTGATATTTTCTCAGATAGTTTTGTTTTGTTTACATTTTTTTAAACCCATGGTAAAAGAAATGCTAAGTGACAGCTAAACAATGTATGATCATTAGTAAGGTGATAACATAAAAATGGAATTTAAAATAAATGTCTTACTGTACAACGCAAATATTAAAACAGATACACTAAGTGTATTGTGCAAGTATAATTGTCTTGTTTTCCAGCACATTTGTTTCCCAAACTTTCCCAAAGTAAAGAAAAAAATGAACTTTTTTGGGGATAGTAGTGTTCAGAGATGTTAGTATGACTCTTAAAGGGCCAGTCCAGGCACAATAACCTCTACAGCATGTTGCAGTGGTTATGGTGCCTTGACTGACCCTTTACAGTTATAAAAGAAAAGTAAATAAACGATTGTACAAATGACTGTAACATGTATTACCAACGTCTTCATTCACATTATAGATGCAGATCTATATATGGACTTGCTTCAACTATATTATAGTGCATCAAGTTTGGCATGACCCGACTTTTACAGGTCGAATCAGGGTGGATATAGAAACGTGAAACAGATAATTGGACATCTAAACATAACAGCAATAGGATACATTAACTAAACTAGAGTCAAACTGAACATTGGGTCACAACTTTTCATGTCAGACTAAACCTTGGGGCATAATTTTTAATATCAGACTTAATTCGGAGGATAGGGCAGTATTATATTGATATACAAACCTCTGTGATTACATGATAAATCTTGATCCAAACCAGGGCTCTTGCTTCAGTAAATTACAAATCTTACCCCAATACAAGGAACATCAGACTTGTCCTATATTACCATCATGACTTTGTTGCAATTGAGTGTTCATGTATTCATGAGATATCCTCATAAATTTATTACTTTGTCACATTTTGTTTGGCACTTTTTTCATTTATTATTTGGATTTATTTGTTTCAATCTGCATTATTATTGTTTTATATTTTTCTTTTTTATTTATACCATCATCCTGAGATGTATGCACATTGAAAAGCTGATAAGTATTATTCACAGGCACATCTCAGATTATCTTCACACTGGTTTTTGATTGTACATGTGACTGTTTTATGGGAGAGCAGTCGCATGAGTGAGAGTTTTGCTGCTTAATTCACTGTCATATAATTTGTTTTAGAGTGCCTACTAGTTTCACATTGGTTCAAAATAAATTATTGTTACTAGCGAAATGTCCCAATAACAGTAAAAACAGACCCGTTAACAAAATGTATCATTACAGAGCATGCAATGATTTATAAACAATGATTCATATGGATTGAGAAAGTAAGAGCTGGAAGGAACAGAAACACAGGACATCTGTATGCGTCTATTTTATTATTATTGCAAAAAAAAGTGTTGGCAAATTTTATAAACTCATCTGTTGTGTTTTACAATGTACATATTGTATATCTATATTATTTTATTACATAAAGCGACAGCTGAATTAAAGGGATACTCCAGGCACCAAGACCACTTCTGCCCATTGGAGTGGTCTGGTAGCCAACTCCCATCACTCTTAACCCTGCAAGTGTATCTATTGCAGTTTTTATAAACTGCAGTAATTACCTTGCAGGGTTAAGTCCTCCTCTAGTGGCTGTCTACCATTGCTGCGCATACACATTAGGTCTCCCCCGCCAGCTGACGACGGTGGGGGAGGAGTGTGGGCGGAGTCTGACCCAGCACCGAGGGACATCGGTGCTGGATTCAGGTAAGTCACTGAAGGGTATTTATCCCCATCAGCAATATGGGATGTGGGGTGGGAGGGAGGGGGCACTGCTTGATTCTGCAGTGCCAGGAAAACGGATTTAATCCTTCATTAAACTGGAAACATGTCTCTATAGCAGAGGAAAAAGTTCATCAACCAGATGCTGGAAAAAGATTTTTTTTTTAGGGGCTATAAGGATATCAAGTGTGGTTAACAGATTTTTCACTGTTTAAATGGATATTCTACTATTAGCAAAACAAGTATGTATTCCTTACACTGGAGTGTTTTCCTATGTATTTAAATTCAGGGCCCCTGTTAAAGGGACACTGTAGGTAATCAGACCACTTCATCTCATTGAATTGATCTGGGTGCAGTGTCCCTGTCCCACTTAGTCCTGCAAAGTAATCATTGCAGTTTCTCAAAAACTACAATGATTTACATTACAGGTCTAAGACTGCCTCTAGTGGCTGTCTATCAGATAGCTACTAGAGACGCTTGCAGAATTCTAACAGACTCTAAGTCCATTAAACGACGTTGGATGTTTTTAACCCCTTAAGGACACATGACATGAGTGACATGTCATGATTCCCTTTTATTCCAGAAGTTTGGTCCTTAAGGGGTTAAAGGACGACTATAGGCATCCAGACCACTTCAGCTTAATGAAGTGGTCTGGGTGCCAGGTCCATCTAGGATTAACCCTGCCTGCTGTAAACATAGCAGTTTCAGAGAAACTGCTATGTTTACCTATGGGTTAATCCAGCCTCTAGTGGCTGTCTCACTGACAGCCGCTAGAGGTGCTTCCACGCTTCTCACTGTGATTTTCACAGTGAGAAGACGCCAGTGTCCATAGGAAAGCATTGAGAATGCTTTCCTATGGACTGGCTGAATGCGCGCGGCTCGTGCCGTGCATGCGCATCAGCCAATGACGGGGAAAGGAGGCGGAGAGGAGGCGGAGGCTGAGGGAGCCCGGCGGTGGAGAAAAGGTATGTGTTTAACCTCTTCCTCACCCTAGAGCCCGGCGGGAGGGGGAAAACGAGTATGTTTTTCTGGCACTATAGTGGTCCTTAAAGCTGTGCATGACGACATCCAACGTCCAACGTCAGTGAAATCCCCATAGGAAAGCATTAAGGCAATGCTTTCCTATAGAGGAAGGCCTAATGGGTACACAACGCATGCGCATTCATTCCCCTGTCGGATGACGTAGGACGAGGCGGATCACAGACCCAGCATCAAGGACATCACCGCTAGAATCAGGTAAGTGACAGGCCCTTTCTACTAAAACCACCACGTTAGGCTGTAGTGGATCTGATGCTTATTAGATCGGAGAGAGTGTCCCTTCAACTTAAATTCTGTTTCTACAGAAGTGGATCTCTTTATAGCTTGCTCTTCCATTGTCTTATAAATATATAATGGAATGTTATAGAAATTTATAAAAACATAAATAAATAGATTGAGGAAAAAAGGGTTACTATGAGCTTTACAACATTAAAGTTCACACTTACAAAAGCATGTTTCTATCTACCTATATGTGTATATACATAGGGAAGATGTTGACTATATCACTGATAATGATAGATTACTGCTGACAGGAGCCTGTGGTTGGGATGTATTTATTTTCAGATATAAGCTCATTGCAAGCAGATCTCTGTGAGTTCAGATTACCGTGCCATTCGTCTTATTTAGCTTTGAGTACTTTTATGTGTTTGTGCACAACTGTTGCCTTAAAAATGTATAGGTTTATTGAATAAACTGCAGAAAATGAAAATATGATCTGTACATTACGGAACATCAGTGTGACACTGTAAAATGATAGAACATCTTGGAAAAAATACACTCACATATTCTCCTGCAGATGCTTCTCCATGCTTCTCCCACTTGGCCCCCAGTTCTATTTTCTTTGAGCCTTATCCCGCTCTCACATTTTTACCCACTCTTCCCCTACTCGTCCTTTTTTAATATCCTCCAGAATACAGTTTTTGCCTTCTATTTTCTCCAGCTTCTTCCTCTCCTTAAAGCTCCTTCATTTCTCTTATGAAACGATTTTACGGTTGTTAATTTGCCTTGCTTTTTTTTCCAGGCTTTTTTATATTCTAACAACATCCAGCCTTACCCTATTTTCTTGCAGTCTAATCCTCTTCTACTACCATTATCGAATCTCCACTTCTCGTATTCCTTTTTTTCACACCCATAGTGACCATTTTATTATTCTCCCTTGCCACCTTGTCTTCCAGCCTATGATCTTTTAATTTCTCTCTCTCTTCCTTGGTCTTACAGGACAGGTCACTGTATAATTCCCCTTGTTTCTTACGGTCTCCTCCCCATTTTCTGGGTGTAATGTCTTTCCTCCCTTGTAACAACCATTCTTTGTCTTATTATTTTCTTTCTGTCTGTTTCACCCTCTCATTCTCTTGCTTTCCACCACAACCACCTCTCTGTTTCCATCAACCTCAAACGGCCTAAAGTACACTACATTAGCCACTTTCTTTGCTCATCTATTGTCAACCAGTTTAAAAATCCAACACTATTTCTCCTCCCTCACCTGTGTGGGTTCTTTAAGATTTTGGATGCAGTAATCCATTAAAGTGTGAAATGTTTCCACTCACCATGAAAACTATGGGATTTTACAGACACATTACAGAAGTGACTACTCCACTTTTACATATTTGCACTTCTTTTTAGAACACATTTTTTCCCCTTAGATTTCTAGTTCCGAGACAAAAGTCAAAGACCTTAACACCAATAGCTCAGGGACACTACAATTCTAACCCTGTTCAAAGCAGAGGCTGTGTCGGCAGGCATCTACAAAATAACATATTATTGAATAACATGATAAATGGAATGTGTTTACATCTTTTCCCTTGTTATTCTTCATTTTTCTATGAAAGATAACAAGGAACAGGTCAAAGTAATTAATCAATGTTTCTGTTTGTGATTTAAAATGAACAGTAAATATCTTGCAAAATGTTCAGATTTGTCTTTTCTGATAAACATTTTCTAGAGCAGTAAATGTATAATTAGACTTTTAGTAAACTTCTATAATATTTGTAACTCTAATAAACATGGTTTATTCAACTGGTTTTATTTTAATAAATATTTCCTTTTGCAGCAGAGGTCTTTCAGCACTATACATTACAACAGGATTATAGTCAAGTTGATGTTTAAAGGGATACAACGAGCACCCAAATCACTTCACGTCAGTGAAGTGGTCTGAATGCCATGAACCTTGTCCCTCTTTCCCGTTTCAACCATGCTGTAGAAAACATTGCCCTTCTGTAGGAACCCAAACTTTAAGCCCAAACTTTCAGATATTCCCTGACAATGTTCACTGTTTTCCTCTTTGTTCCAATAAGACTGCTGTACATGATGCACAACAAAAGTGTATGGGAGATGTTAATGCAGTTGTCTATTTTCTGTTGTAGAAAACTCAAGCTGATCTACAACTCATATGAATGTGTTTTGAAATATGTTTACATCTATTTAATACTGTTCTCATAAACCACTGGTGTGCAAGGATTTATAGAAGAACCTTAATATTACAGTGACCTAGTCACTTCCTCTTTCTTTGCTGCTCCATCAAGCAGACAGGTCAGAGTATTACTCTTCTTCATTAATTTATGTTTCTATTGCCTCTTTTGAGGTTGTTTGAGCACAGCATGCAGGCTACCTGTAACTGATCAGGGCAGCCCTATGTGGAACTACTCTTTCAGTGTTACAGGAAATATGTCCTGCAATCCCATGGCCGACCAGGAATGAGCTTTTCAGAACACTTGATTGAACTGTCTGGACCCACCAGGGAGTAAGGATTCCCCCCTCCATGGACAAAGCTAAAGCTAAGGCTTTTTTAACTTTTTTTTTTTTATTATTCAAAATGTGTTTTGGTATATATGCTGTCCTATCCATCCATTCCCTTTATTCACCAAGCCCCAACACACACAACAACCCCTATTACCCCCTACACATACTACAGCCCCTATTAGCCCTACAAATACTACAGCCACTATCACCCCTTACACATACTAAAACCCCTTTCACCCCCTACACATACTACAGTCCCTATCCCTATTGTCCTCCCCCTGACACCCACCCCTGAGTGGTGGGTGGGGGCCCTAAATACTAATAAGGGGGGGGACCTAATGTCCTCCCCCCTGGCCCCCACCCCTGAGTGGCGGGTGGGGGCCCTACAGTAAAATAAGGGGGGGGACCTAATGTCCTCCCCCCTTGGCCCCACCCTTGAGCGGTGGGTGGGGGCCCTAAATTGGAATAAGGGGGGGACCTAATGTGGCTGCTCACTGTTAAAAAAAAATAGGGTCCCCCTCCCCTTTTAAACTAAAGGGAGGACCTATTGCCCCCCCCAGCCCCCACCCCTGAGCGGCAGGGGGGGCCCTAAAGTAAAATGATGGGGGGGACCTATTGTCCTCCCCCTGGCCCCCACCCCTGAGCGGTGGGTGAGGGCCCTAAATACTAATAAGGGGGGGACCTAATGTATTCCCCCCTAGCCCCCACCCCTGAGCGGCAGACGGGGCCCTAAATACTAATAAGGGGGGACCTAATGTCCTCCCCCTAGCCCCCACCCCTGAGCGGCGGGTGGGGGTCCTAAATTGGAATAAGGGGGGGGTCCTAATGTCCTCCCCCCTGACCCCCACCCCTGAGCGGTGGGTGGGGGCCCTAAATACTAATAAGGGGGTGGACCTAATGTCCTCCCTCCTGGCCCCCACCCCTGAGCGGCAGGTGGGGGCCCTAAATATCAATAAGGGGGACCTATTGTCCTCCCCCCGGCCCCTACCCCTAAGCGGCGAGTGGGGGCCCTAATTAAAAATGTTACCCCCCCAGGTGACTAGGGGTCCCCAAACTCCTAGTCACCCTCAACCCCCTACCTAACCCCCTTAACCTAAAAATAATGAGGGGGGGACCTTTAACTAAGTGCCTGTAAAAAAAAAACTTACCATTCAATGTTTTCTTTCTTCTAAAATCTTATTTTTTCAGCCCCAAAAAAGGCCAAATAAAAATCCAGAATAACCGACGCACTTAAAAAAAAAAAAAAAATAAAACGAGCACAAAAAAACAAACGAATCCATCTTCACCCATGGAAGACTGAGCTCTGCAGGGCGGGGGAAGGCTTATAAAGCCTTGCCCTGCCCTGCAATTAGGCTCAGAGCACTCTGATTGATGGGCTCAGGGTTGGGGGCCGGGGGGGGGAAGTCCAATAGGTCCCCCCCTATTGGTATTTAGGGCCCCCACCCGCTGCTCAGGGGTGGGGGCCAGGGGGGAGAACATTAGGTGTCCCCCACTTATTAGTATTTAGGGCCCCCACCCACCGCTCAGGGGTGGGGGCCAGGGGGGAGGACCTTATGTTCCCCCCTTATTAGTATTTAGGGCCCCCCCACCCGCCGCTCAGGGGTGGGGGCTAGGGGGGAGGACATTAGGTCCCCCCTCATTAGTATTTAGGGCCCCGCTCATGGGTGGGGGCCAGGGGGAGGACATTAGGTCCCCCCCCTTATCAGTATTTAGGGCCCCCACCTGCCGCTCAGGGGTGGGGGCCAGGTGGGAGGACATTAGGTGTCCCCCCTTATTCCAATTTAGGGCCCCCACACGCCATTTAGGGGTGGGGGCCAGGGGGGAGGACATTAGGTTCCCCCTCTTATTAGTATTTAGGGCCTCCACCCACCGCTCAGGGGTGGGGGCCAGGGGGGAGGACATTAGGTCCCCCCCTTATTTTACTGTAGGGCCCCCTCCCACCGCTCAGGGTTGGGGGCCAGGGGGGGCAATAGGTCCCCCCTTCAGGTTAGAAGCCCCCACTCGCGCAGCACGGGTGGCAACTTCGGCACTTCGGCAATTCGACACTTTGGAAATTCGGTAATTTCTGAATTTCGGGACTTCAACCATTCGGCAATTCATCTATTCGGACACTCGGAAGTACCCGAATGTCCGAATTGCCCGAAATTCACATGTCTATTGAATTTGTATGAGCATTTGAGGGAGTGCTGTGGAGTATTGACACCTAGTTATGATCTCTTCATACAGCAATGTTATAGTTATATGTCTAAACCGTCACACATTCTCTTTTCAGTTTGATTCATCTCTGAAGACGTTTTGGTTGTTTGTGTGAAATTCACATGAAGTTTGCTCCTTCGCATGTTGGATTTAGGAGTTATTCTTATTGCTTGTTATATGTTTTCTTCTGCATGATGTTGCTGTCTGAAAGAGGAAGTGATTAGGTCACTATACCTCATGTACATCCTACTCTCTTGAGATTGGTACTTTTTTTCTATGTGTTTCTTTGCTGCTGTGGAGTAAAGAGAGATTATGCAAAATACTCGCCTCCTGTCATTACTAAAATTAAGATTATTAGTACACTAAAGCTATTATAATCTTCAATTCACGTCCAGAATTAGTCAAAGTTCACTACAGAATCTGCAAAGCATGGGGAGTTATGGCAAATGCCATTTACTTGTTTTCCAATATATTTGGAATGCATAAATAAACCCCCACACCAGCCCGGAACGCCTCGTTAACAACTCTCTTACTTATTTATATAATGTTTCTTTACAAAAATAATAAACATTAAGTATTTAATGGAATTGGCTGCACCCTATTCATAAAACAAAAAATTAATAGTATATGTCAACATGGCAAATTAAAATGAAAAACTATAACTAACCAGTAATACACACATTTCTAATGCTCATAAAACATGTCCCAAAATGTCATTAAAATGTTCTTGCAGTGTGCCGCTGGCCTTGCATTATGCACAAACTATTACTGTGTCCAAGGTAAGATGTTTTCCGTTAATTAGCAAATCTACTTTTGTATTGATCAATTACATTTTGGTAATCATTTAGACAAATGTTCACCGCAAACGTTTTATAGTCCATATTCTTAATGAAATGTTCACTTAATCAAGCTTTGATTCTGCACTGAGTTACATGCACTCTGTCAGAATATAATTAATTGTTTAGATTACCATTTTAGTCAATTACTATAAGTATTCGCTCTGAACCAGAGTTGATTTAATTAAATCGAATTATCCCTCCCAAAAAAGTTTCTAAACACACAAAACGAATTGAGGTAAGCAGAAACGTTAGAAACAGGATGGATTACCTTGAGCACTGCTCATATTTGCCCTTGACGAGAACATAATGAGATCAGACAATGACAATCAATCAAATTTATTGCTGAAAGAGTGAGTTAACCTACTGCACTTCAAGTCTACCTGCATGTGTACTCTCAATATTATATATAATAAACAGTGGAGAAATATACTAGATATTAAATTCCTTTTAGTTTGAAAAAACATGAGCTTTAAGCTTCCAACTGTTTTATTTTCTTAGTTATCCTGTTCATCTCTGCTAGGAAAAGAAAAATAGATAAACTAAAATAAAAAGGATTTATCCAATGGATTAAAAAACAATGCCTCTGGCACTTGCTCCGTGGATGTATGTGCGTGTTGCTAGCTAATAGCAGGGGTGGGGGAGGGCGGGATTATAGTAAAAAAGTATGTGATTTTTGCTTGGAATGATGGACATCTAATGGCTGGAAAAAAACAACAAAGAAATAAATGGATTTTCACCCACGGTGGTATAGTATAGCAGTTCCATTGATACACATATATTATGTGAAGCATAAAATTAAATGCAGAAATCCACACCTGTTTATGAGCTTATAGCAAGCTCTGTATTTTGCACCTGGCAGTAAGTACCTAGAAAGTATACAGAGAAAAGGGGAACCGAAGCAAGGTTTCTAGGTCTTCTCTTCATTTGCAATGTTTGACCTGGCTTTGCCTTGTCTGAACGTAAAGGGACACTATTGTCACCAAAACAACTTTAGGTTAATGACGCAGCTTTGGTGTATAGAACATGCCCCTGCAGTCTCACTGCTCATTTCTCTGCCAATTAGCCCTTGGCACGCCTGTTTGCATGTGACTTACACAGCTTTCCTAAACACTTCCCGTAAAGAGTCATCTAATGTTTACACTTCCTTTATTGCAAATTCTGTTTAATTTAGAATGTCTTATCTCCAGCTCTGTTTATAGCTTGCTAGACCCTGCAGGAGCCTCCTGTGTATGATTAAAGTTCAGTTTACAGAGCAGGGGATAAAAACTTTTAACGTAAGTTATATCTGATTGAAAGTAAAACCATTTTTTTCATGCAGGCTGTGTAAGTCACAGCCAGGGGAGGAGTGGCGAAGGCTGCATGGACAGAAACAAAAGTGATTTAAAAGGTTAAACTTACCTCTTTCTCCAGCGCCGGGCGGGGAGCTCTCCTCCTCCTCTCCGCCTCCTCTCCTCCTCTTTGGCTGAATGCGCATGCGCGGCAGGAATGCTTTCCTATGGACCCTGGCGTCTTCTCACTGTGAAAATCACAGTGAGAAGCACACAAGCGCCTCTAGCGGTTGTCAAGAGACAGCCACTAGAGGCTGGATTAACCCTAACATAAACATAGCAGTTTCTTTGAAACTGCTATGTTTATAAAAAAAAAAGGGTTAACCCTAGAAGGACCTGGCAGCCAGACCACCTCATTAAGCTGAAGTGGTCTGGGTACCTATAGTGGTCCTTTAAGGCCGTAGGGCTTGAATCTATTTTTGCAAGAATGAGCTTAATCGTTGTGTATCGGTTTGTAGTTTGTTTTAAAAAGAAAAACAGTGAGGTAACAGTGAGTCATCAATGCAGAAAATGAATGACCTCACATTAGCATAATGTGAATTGCAAACCTTGTTATTCCATTGAACGGAATTGCAAACTTGGCACTAACAACAGGTGCAATAGTCTGCCTAGGAAACCTAATAAACTGCACAGTAATCATTGATATTCAAAGAATATATTATGTTTTGTGGAAAGCTAGTCTTGGGTTAGACCAAGTGAACTCCAGGTAACAGAATCTACTGTAAGGAACCTTGAATTTTCAAGAAAAGCAAGTAATGAGAGTTTTGGCTACAGGCACAGAAATAAAACAAATGTCCAATTTGAATTCAGAGCTGGATCCGGCATCATGGTTTAACGGTGTTTGAGCAAAGCACAATACTAATTTAAATTATAGTTTGCATTTTATAGTTCACAGGGGACATATTTTATTAAAAATCAAACTTCCTGATGCAGAGAACATCAAAATAATAGGAACGTTATTTAACTTTTACTAGTTATTTTATAGAAGATCAGCTGTCATCAACATCTCATTATACAAAAAAAAACATGAATTACTGGAGTGGACATCACTTTAATCTAACGTATTATGTTATTTTGGAATGGTACAGCTCAGAAAAAAATAAAAAAATATTTTAGCACAGTGAGTCAATGAAAGGACAAAAGCATAAACTATATGCAAATCTTAGAAAATATGTTTTTATATGTTGGTTTACATTTGAATTCCGGTTGCCAGAATGTTCAATTATATCTAGCAGGGGGTGATGGTATCTTTACTTTTGGGGGCCAAGGGCACTTATGTTACCCATTTCTCCAGCCCACCCAAACAGTTCCCATCACTGCTTAAATTCCAGATAACTGCCCAGTATACATAGTTACATAGTTACATAGCTGAAAAGAGATTTGCGTCCATCAAGTTCAGCCTTCCTCACATTTGTTTTTTGCTGTTGATCCAAAAGAAGGCAAAAAAACCCAGTTTGAAGCACTTCCAATTTTGCAACAAGCTAGGAAAAAAAATCCTTCTTGACCCCAGAATGGCACTCAGATTTATCCTTGGATCAAGCAGTTATTACCCTACATTGAAAGATTATATCCTTGAATATTCTGTTTTTGCAAGTATGCATCTAGTAGCTGTTTGAACATCTGTATGGACTCTGAAAAAAACACTTCTTCAGGCAGAGAATTCCACATCCGTATTGTTCTTACAGTAAAAAAACCCTTTCCTTTGCCTTGGACGAAATCTTCTTTCTTCCAGTCTAAAAGCATGACCTTGTGTCCTATGTAAAGTCCGGTTTTGTGAATAGATTTCCACACAATGGTTTGTATTGGCCCCGAATATATTTGTATAATGTAATCATAGCCCCTCTGAGGCGGCGTTTTTCTAAACTAAGTAGGTTTAAATTTGTTAACCTTTCTTCATAGCTGATTTGTTCCATTCCTTTTATTAATTTTGTAGTCCGCCTCTGCACTTTTTCTAGTGCCATAATATCCTTCTTTAGAACAGGTGCCCAAAATTGCACAGCATATTCAATATGCGATCTTACCACTGATTTATAAAGAGGCAAAATGATATTCTCATCCAGAGAATGAATGCCCTTTTTCATGCATGACAATACCTTACTGGCCTTGGCCACTGCTGATTGACATTGCACATTGTTGCATAGTTTGTTGTCTATAACGATTCCCAAGTCCTTTTTGTGTGTTGTTATCCCTAATTCGCTTCCATTAAGGGTATACGTTGCTTGTGCATTCTTTACGCCGAAGTGCATAACTTTGCATTTTTCAACATTAAATTTAATCTGCCATTTGAATGCCCAGTCCCCTAGTCTATCTAAATCCCTCTGCAGCAAAGTAATATCTTGCTCACATTGTATTACTTTACAGTTTCGTGTCATCTACAAACACTGAAACATGACTTTTAATGCTGTCTTCAAGATCATTTATAAACATGTTAAATAGAAAGGGTCCCAGAACAGACCCCTGAGGTACACTACTTGCCACCTCTGTCCAGCTTGAAAATTTACCATTAATGACAACTCTTTGTACTCTGTTTTTAAACCAATGTTCTACCCAAGAACAAGCATTTTCATCTAGACCGATTTCCTTGAACACTAATCTATTGTGTGGAACTGTATCAAATGCCTTGGCAAAATCCAAATAGATCACATCCACTGCAACACCCTGATCTATACTTCTACTTACTTCTTCGTAAAACGCAATCAAGTTAGTTTGACATGACCTGTGCTTCATAAAACCATGCTGATTTTTGCTGATAACCATGTTCATGTTCATCTCAAGGAATTCTTGAATATTGTCCCTTAATAACCTTTCAAATATTTTCCCAGCCACAGAAGTTAAGCTCACAGGTCTATAATTTCCAGGCAAGGATTTTGAACCCTTTTTGAATATAGGAACCACATCTGTCTTCCTCAAATCCACCGGAACACTTCCTGAAAGAAAAGAATCTTGAAAGATTAAAAACAGAGGTTCACTTATTTCTACACTTAGTTCCTTAAGTACTCGTGGATGGATACCATCAGGCCCTGGAGCTTTGTTTATATTCATTTTCTTTAGTTGCTGCAACACCTTGTCTTGAGTTAACCAATTACAATTATTTTGCAAGTTTTTAGAAGCAATCATTTGCACATCTATTGCCATGGGTTTTTCCTTAATATATACGGAGGAGAAATAATATACGGAGGAGAAATACACAAAACATATAAATCAGATTCTCTACATTAGTCACACATTGCACAGTATAGCACTGTATAACACAGTATAACACAGATACTCAATGTCTTGTATTTTCTACATACTACAACTTATAAGTAAAAGTTAAAAACAAAAAGTTAAAAAAAGAGCATATATCAAAATGTGGCAATATGAATTGGCAAAGTTGTAAAAACTGAATTATCATTGGCATGTTCCCACAGAGTCCAACAATCCCGTGGTGTCCAATGTTTGGCACACCATTGCTTAGATGGCAAAACCTTTGATAAATCTTCCACCCTGAATTTAGTGCTTTGCAATGGCATGATGGTATTATATTCATGCATTATTCACTTTAGTTTAGTTAATAACTGTAAGGGTCCTGTAATCTTATTAAAGCACAGAGACATACATATATTGATTGGAGTTAAACTGTTGGACAGCATTTGCTTCACTAATTTAGCTTTCCTAAACTAAGTTTCCAGTTAACATTATACTGGGAAGGGAACTGGGAGACAGAATCATGCTGTTCATTCTCCCCTACTCATTTCTCATCATATGATCACAGTGGAAGGGAAGCAGCTCCAAACAGATAATGCCTAGCAGTGAAACCCCCACTAATTTCATTCACACCAAGCATAGCCTTCTCTCCATTGTATGATGTTACTAACACTGTACAAACTAAGGTATCCTGGGAAATTTTTCACTAAACATTCGTTTCACAATCTAATTGAAACTTGGGATAAAAAAATGTGATATTTCAATGCTCCATTTTTTTTACTGTGCAAAAACACACAATTTGAGCTTGTGTGTGCTACAGATAAGTCCATCCCCATCCTCCACACTTCTGCAAGTAAGCCAGCGCTTAATAATAGTTTTGACAGCGCTAGCCTTCAGATACCCAGAGATACGTGACAATGCATAGGTGTAGAATTATGATAATGAGACATATTCAGCTATTCCACTGTAGAATAAAATGATCGCCAATTACAAGTCACTTCTCAAATAACGGATTCGTCATAACGTATCTTGGATGGCTGTCAGGAACGAGTTTCGCTTAGCACCTGGAGTACCTTGGCCAGCTGCATTGTTGGCAAGTAATAGCAATCCTAATTGGCTTCCTGCAGTTATATAATCTTAAGTCTGGATAGCATTTGATTAGATTTAGGAGAGAATAGTGCCAGTTGATGACTTGAAAACTGTAAGTGGTATATTTTTTAACGCTCAGACAACTGTGATGTTCTGTAATTTACATCTTCCATAATGAGGATGCCTGCATATTAAATTATACTAATGTTGGGGATGTTCTACTGAGCTGATTTTTTTTTCTGTCTTATTTAACCCATTAAGGACACATGACATGTGTGACATGTCATGATTCCCTTTTATTCCAGAAGTTTGGTCCTTAAGGGGTTAATAAGCATTGATGTACCTTTCAGTGTTATAAGGCATGAAGCAGGCCATTATTCAGCATATGTTATATGCTCTCACCAATAAAAGTTACTTTTTTTAAAACACCTATTCCGGTTTAAAATTTATTGAACTTTGACACATTCCAAACCAGGTTTTAGAATTTAGAATGTGCATTCAATAAACATTATGGGATTTATTCACTTTGTATTGAATTATAGTGAATTGAAAACTAGATTGAAAAATTTAGACTAAAAAAGCCAAGCTATTGGAGAATTTGAGAGTTTTTCCAGATCAGCTATTTAGGCTAAAAAGTGCAACTCTTCGAAAAAGTGAAAGGACCATTGCAGTCATGCTTCTAGCGCCAAGAACATTTTAAACAGCTGTTCTAGGATCGTGGAATGAATAAAACAATCAGAACTGGTATACTGTCAACATCCATTGAAACCACTAAGGTAAAATTTAAGTTAAAACTGCATTAGCACTGTAGCAAGTTCTAGAATAGTGATTGGCAACTGTTAGTAATGTACCTCCTTAGCAGCCAAAGACATGCAGAGTAAGGTTTAGTCATAAATACCGTACATCATTGTATGCGATAAGCGAGACCTGTACTTAAAATCATGGTCTCTCTGGTAGCAGTTAGGCCCAGCTATTCCTGGACTTGCAGCAAGTAAGGCAGTCTATAAAATAGCCCCCCTTGGGTTTCCAAAGGTTTCCACTTTGATGCCCTCTGCCCTCTGTATTTGGTACATGCTGATTGTGGCATATGTGTTTGCAGTGATGGCGCCTAGAATCAGACCTCTTTGACAAGCTGTCACAGCACTCCTTTGCCTGTCAGTCAAGTCTGCAGTCACTGTACCCAGTACACACCAGGATTTGGTATGTACCATGCTACTGTTGCCTACCTTACTGGTGACACAGCACAACAATAGTGTAAGATGGGCTCACAGGTTGTGTGATAGCCATCGGAGACCAATCACAGTAGCCTTGCCTCACAGCAATGTGATCAACCAGCCTGGAGCCGCTGTACTACATAAGATATTGTATTAGCAAGGGTTAGATAGGGTTAGAAATGGTAGCGTCTCTCCAAAAAATAGCTTCTCTGGGAAGAAAACAAAGAGACATGTCAAAACAATCTACTACACGTCAAAATGTCTATGTCAATTCCAATTCCAAATTTAGAAACAGATTCGGTGGAACACAATTGCAGAATAATTAAGTAACGTCTCTTTAAGAAGAAATGAAAGTAAGCTTAAATGTTTAAAAGGCCAAGAATTAGGAATGGATATTCAACTAAAACAAGAGATAGTTGAATTTCCTTCCTTCAAGCAGGTTATGCAAGGAGTAGTAATAAGCAGAATTAGTTAGGCAGAAGTCTGTTATAGAGATTATCCAGATGGAGTAATAGGAGAGTTAAAGGACCACTCTAGGCACCCAGACCACTTCAGCTTAATGAAGTGGTCTGGGTGCCAGGTCCAGCTAGGGTTAACCCATTTTTTTTTTATAAACATAGCAGTTTCAGAGAAACTGCTATGTTTATAAATGGGGTTATCCAGCCCTCAAATCCTCTAGTGGCTGTCTCATTGACAGCCGCTAGAGGCGCTTGCGTGATTCTCACTGTGAAAATCACAGTGAGAACACGCAAGCGTCCATAGGAAAGCATTATGAATGCTTTCCTATGAGACCGGCTGAATGCACGCTCAGCTCTTGCCGCGTGTGCGCATTCAGCCGAAAGGGAGGAGAGGAGGCGGAGAGGAGGAGGAGAGCCCCCCGCCCGGCGCTGGAAAAAAGGTAAGTTTTAACCCTTTCCTCTCCCCAGAGCCCGGCAGGAGGGGGACCCTGAGGGTGGGGGCACCCTCAGGGCACTATAGTGCCAGGAAAACGAGTATGTTTTCCTGGCACTAAAGTGGTCCTTTAAGGGCTTTTAGCTTGTATTAAAAATAGAAGCAGTTTCTTTAACAACTTAGCTTGAGATGAAAGGCTGCAGAATATTTAGAATTGGTAGCACCTGGGTGTGCACACCTATACTGGATGCACAGGACTCTTGTTTGTTTTTTAGAGTATTTAGAAGTCCGAATCAGGGATTGGAGAAATCAACAGAGTCAGGTTGATATAAACAGGGATTTGGTTAAAAAAAAAGAAGAAAACACACCTTTTGGCCACAGGTGTAAGGAAGCTTACTCTGTTGCCAGGGGTAGGTTACAGAGGTAATAAGGGCTTAACCCTAATTATACAAATAGACAATGAATACAACTGATGAGGTCAGACGGCTCCCCAGAAAAAGGGAGGCGCTGTACCCCACCGGAATTGCCTCTAGATTAAAAGATCATCTTATAGGTAATAAACTTTATTATAAATTGACATACAAAATAAATACAACAAGTGAAAAGTGATAATCACAATCAATTAAAAAGGAGCTACATAGCTCAGTGTCAATTGTAGTAACAAATGGAAACAGTGTGAGCTACTAATATTAAATTTTAGCTTTATCTCAGATTGGTATGTATCAAAACCAACAAGATATCAAATTCAAGTGAAAGGGGTTTGGTACACTTAGATTCACAGGAGGGAGCTCAGTCGGCCGTTTAAAGGGGCTGCATCTGACGTAAGGCACATGGGCGGAGTCGATCGGCGAAACCTGGAAGTGTCTCCGATGGAGTTTCGTCGATCGGTAAGCATGACGGTCTACAATCAGTCTACTATCAGTCTACTTAGGGTTACAATTTGAATTTTCACTTTAGTAAATAACTCTGTGAGAGGTTTTTTTCAGGATGCTTCTTGCTTGGTCTCAACCTTAGAGTAGAAAATTAAGAGAGGAATTTACCCCTGTGTACAGCACTTTAGCTGCCTTGAGAGATCTTACATAGTCCGCTGCTTATTGAGATTATGTTCACATTGGCTCCCACAGTGCTGTGAGCTGTACAGGTGCATTACGGACTTTTCTTGCAAACAGAGTTCTGTTTCATTAAAGTACTTGTGCAAACACAATGTTAGGATACTGAGCCATGCTTCTTACAATCATGCATTCACACATTTGCAGTGAAGGAGATAAAAAAAGGGGGGAGGGTATTTAATCACATTCGGTATGGCACACCAATGAGCGCAAAATTTCTCTAGTTATAGAATCCTCACCTCTTGCAACCCTGAATTGTAGAAAACTGAAATACATGTGGCAAAATTAAAGCACAACTATCATACCTGTGACTATAGCGGAGTTGTAGAATATTTAAAGTTCAGCTATTTTTGTCTAAATTACATTATTTGTATTTCTATTCGTTACAGTTTGAAGTATAATGAATTCATCTCACAAGCTAAATATGGGACAACATCTTGTTGGTTTCCATGGCAATTGCTTCCTCTTAGTCCTAGTATTGCACCTGCTTTAAAGAACTCTTTAGGCATCATCTCAATGATTTGGTCTAGATGCAATGTCTCTAGTTTAATCCCTGCAAGT
>OW240922.1:66820752-66943214 GCA_933207985.1 Pelobates cultripes | reverse complement strand
CAAACCACTTCAGCTGCTAGCGTGCGGAATTTGATAGTATAATCCGCTACAGATCTATTACCCTGTCGTACCCTAAGCAGAGCTTTGCCAGCAGAGGCAACCCTACCGGGTTGATCAAACGTACGTTTGAAAGCTGTCAAGAACTCTACAAAGGACATAGGAGATGTATTCTCCCACATGGGGTTAGCCCATGCTAAAGCTTTCCCGGACAGGTGGTTAATCAAAAAGGCAATTTTGGGTCTGTCAGTGGGATAGGAACGTGGATTCATCACCAAATGGATGTCAATTTGGTTAAGGAAACCACGACACAATGCTGGGTCACCGCTGTAGCGTTGTGGCGGTGTCATATGAACAACATGAGCAGGAACGGGTACCAGAGTGGGAATGGGTTCGGGCACAGCAGCAGCAGCCTCCTGGACGGCAGGTTGCAAGTGTGCAGTACGAGCCAGTATGGTTTGTAAAGCTTGGGCAAACTGGTCCATACGGTGGTCCAAGCCATCCATTCTAGCCTCCTGATTAACTAGGAGCTGTGGTATGTCAGCAGGTTCCATTATGGCCCTGTTGTAATGTCACGATTAGGGGAACCAAACACGCCAACACACACACACACACAAAGTGCCGTACCGGACCTTAGAGTGGCCGGGCTAAGCACACAAAGAATAGTCAGGAAACAAGCCGAGTAAGGGGAACCAGAAGACAGAATAACGTGAAACAAGCCGAGGTCAAAGGGTAGGAGAAAGTCACAGAGTCGGATAACAAGCCAGAGAGTACGTAACCAGAAGCACAAGTTCAGAATCAATACTAACAAGCAAAGACCACAACAGGGCGAAGAGGAACAGGAAAGGTGAGTATATAAATCCAAAGGTTAATTCTGATTGGATAATTTCCAATCAGAATTAACAATCACACGTGGGAGATATCTAAACCTCCCACTGTGATTGAGGCACTGTGCCTTTAACGCCGGGTCAGGTGACTGACCCCGGCGTTGGTTAAAGTGGGCGGTCTCCCAGCGTGCAGCGTCATGCATGCTGCCGCTGGGAGACACAGAGGAAGAGGCGGACGGCACCCGTGGGAGAGAGGGTGCCGCCCGCCGAGCACACGACTGAAGGGGGACCGCGGACGGCTGGAGGGTGAGTGCCGCGAGCGGACTGCAACCTCCCCTCGCAGCCGCCCGCGGGACCCTGACAGGTGGCACTGACTGGGGAAATGGGCACAGTATGCACTGTGAGCCTGACACAGAAGCTGGCAGCAGTGGCAGACAACTAAGTGCTAGGGAGGGTGTGCTGCTAATTGGCTGGAATGTGTCTGCTGACTGTGAGGTACAGGGTCAAAGTTTACTCAATGATGATGAATAGGGGGCGGGTCGAACCGCGCATATGTTCGCCCGCCGTGGCGAACGCGAACATGCTATGTTCGCCAGGAACCGTTCGCCGGCGAACCGTTCGGTACATCACTATAAACAGACAATCATTGGACATGTACAGTTTAAAGTAAATTGATATCATGCAATAGACTTGAGAGTCAAGAAAATCCATAAGCAGTGTACACAAGTAACGTAATTATATTGGCAGCTTAAAAAAAGGAAAAACAAATAAGAATTCCCCTTTCTTCAAATAAATGGTAAATAAGTGATGAAAAGGAATATGGAAGTAGCTATGCTTCTAGGAAGAATTAATTTAAAGGAATACTATATAATCATGTGTATTCCTAACCCTATAGTGTTAAAAACATCATTACTTCCCTTAAAAAGCTGTAAAACTCACCTGTATACCAGCACTGCACAGGTCTGCCGACACTGGTTACGCCTCTGATTCACCTCCTTGGCTGAGATTTTCAGAATTGACAATCTCAGCCAATCCAATGCCATTCGCTGAGATCAGCAATTCTGTTTAGGCAGATCGAGGCAGAGCCAAACACTGAGCTGGCCAATCAGCATCTCCTCGTAGAAATACATTGGCTCAATGCATCCATGCAAATTCATTCTATCATAACAATTAAGTTAGGATCACACCGTGGACATACATTGTATTAATAATGCAATAAATCAATTGTATTTTATATCAATCCTATAATAAACTTAATTTTTTTTTCATGAACATTACATATCCACTTCATAGTATAAGCCAGTAATGACCCTATGAAGCAAGGACATACAAAACATAAGAGAGCCTCCAGTTCAAAAGAGTATAAACCGTAATCATCCCATCATAAATAGCTGGCTAATAATGATATAATTAAGCTGACCGCATCATCACGATGTGGATTCAATGGTGCAAAATACCTAAAGAATGTACGTGATGAAATATATTCTAGTGTATACATAGTATAACTACCAAAACACTTCTGTTGTATAATTTCACATCTACCAAATAGTGACAACCAAAGTGATGATAGTACTAGAATGATTATAAGGAATAAACACATGAAACTGCTATGTTTATAAAATAATGGGTTAACACTAGAAGGAAGTATACAAGCATAGGTAGGATGTAGAAGTGAAGTTGCTCAGCTTCTGTGCTCTCCCCCAATGGTTATATGGTGAAGAATGATAAGCAAGAATTAAAAGTAAAATCTTTACATTTATTAAAAAGACAAAAAAAATTCTTACATATAAGAAGCACAACAAGCTGCATGAAGAGATTCTTCCTAAAACAAGCACAACGCGTTTCGGATGGACGCCTTTATCAGGTGCATAATAATACTGTCCTTCTGTGCCCTTTTTTATTTCAAAATATGGACGCGCCCACTTCGGACGCGCTACGTCACTTCCGGCAGTACATGGCGCGTACTTCCGGTTTTGTCTAGTTATCAGTCCTTCCTCCTGCGCCATCTTGCTGCACCCAGAAAAGCCTCCTACGGTGTACACACTCACCCAAAAGATACATTCTGGCTAAAATGCGGTCTTCCCTTTCAAAATCCATATTACGTAATTTCGTATGTGTAAAAAGCCGCTGGAGTATCTGGAAAGGGGACGGTGCTATTTTAGATTTGTTTTTAAGTTTTCTAAATTCTAACTCATTGGGGTTTATTTTAACACAAGAAGTAAGCCATGAAAAAGTCAATTTTTTTAATCTACAGATTTTTATAGAAAGGGATATTTTAAAAACTAGTACTTATTTTAAATCAGTAGATGTAAACAGTTACATCAATATGGAGCGTTTCCATTTTGCTGGCTAACTTATATACCAAAGGGACCATTTACAAGATTAAGACGTAACTGTACTGATGATGCTATATTTTTAGAACAATAAGAGTTTAAAAAAAAAATTAAAAATGGAAAATGGGCACAAAAAAATAGATGTGGAAAGTCAGTTTATGGAAATTTTAAACAAACCTAGGAAAGATTTATTATCATATAATACTAAGAATAATAAATATAAATGTCAACAGATTAATTTTATATGTAATTATAATTCACAAAGTGGGCTTTTGAAGAAGATTTTAAATAAACATTGGCACATTTTAGAACAGGACGAAGATTTTAGTCATTTTATTTGGACAAAACAAAAAATTGTGTATGTGGGGGCCAGGAATTTTAGATGTATTTTCACTTAAAGTTGTATAACTAAAGAAACAGAAGGGAGAGATATTTAAGGTTCTAAATTAAAGGTTTTTTTTATAATTGTGGGAAGTGCCAGGGCTGTAGACAGACTACAGTCAAAAGCAAAAAAAAACGTACATTTATATCTAATATAAAAATATTGATTCTTTTATTTCTTGTAAATATGAAGAATGTAATGTATCTCCTTTCTTGTAATTGTGGTCTACAATATGTTGGCAGAAACTCTAGACCTCTTAAAATAAGAAAGAAAAATTCTGAAATATCAGAAAAAAACTACAGAACTATTCAGCATCCGCCCACTTTGCTCAATACCATAATGGTGATCCAAAATTTCTCGGATTTATTGGCATTCAAAAAGTGAAGAGACCATGGAGAGGGGGTGATTTTATTAAAGGACCACTATAGTGCCAGGAAAACCTACTCGTTTTCCTGGCACTATAGTGCCCTGAGGGTGCCCCCACCCTCAGGGTCCCCCTCCCACACGGCTCTGGAAAGGGGAAAAGGGTTAAAACTTACCTTTTTCCAGCGCTGGGCGGAGAGCTCTCCTCCTCCGATCCTCCTCTTCTCCTCCCCGTCGGCTGAATGCGCACGCACGGCAAGAGCTGCGCGCGCATTCAGCCGGTCACATAGGAAAGCATTCATAATGCTTTCCTATGGACGCTGGCGTGCTCTCACTGTGAAAATCACACTGAGAAGCACGCAAGCGCCTCTAGCGGCTGTCAACGAGACAGCCACTAGAGGAAATAGGGGAAGGCTTAACCCATTCATAAACATAGCAGTTTCTCTGAAACTGTTATGTTTATGAAAAAATGGGTTAACCCTAGCTGGACCAGGCACCCAGACCACTTCATTAAGCTGAAGTGGTCTGGGTGCCTAGAGTGGTCCTTTAAGAGTTTTACTAAAACAGAGATGAGGGGGATTTTCTAATTAAACACCCTATCTCCTGCTGGCATGGATATAGATTTTGAGATTTTGATATTATATTTAAAATAATTTTTATTATATTTAATCATGTATTTTTTTTTTTAACCATATAGGAAAATATATGCCTATTTGGTTTGAAAACCTACATGTTTTTTAATTATGATTATTGATAGTGCATGTCTAGCATAAATTATATTTAATAGTTTTTAATGCACTTTTTCTGGCATATGTATAACATATAACTATAGAGGTAAATATATCTGCACTCTGGTTTTTTTTATTTTATTTATGTGTTTATTGATACTGCTTTCTATTTTTCTTCCTTTATGTTCTTTTGCCCCTACTATATATATATATTGGTATGCCTTATCCAAGATGGCCGCCGAAGTACTTCTGGCAGCTTTTTACACATACGAAATGACTTCATATGGATTTTGAAAGGGAAGACCGCATATCAGCCAGAATGTATCTTTTGGGTGAGCAGTCTTCCAGGTGCAGCGAGATCGCGCAGGAGGAAGGACTGATAACTAGAAGAAACCGAAAGTACGCGCCATGTACCGCCAGTAGTTAAGTTGTGCGTCCGAAGTGGGCGGGTCTACAAGGATTTTTTTTAGCGCCAAATTTTGAAATAAAGGGGACAGTATTATTATGAACCTGATGAAGGTGTCCAGCCGAAATGAATTGTGCTTGTTTTAGGAAGAATTCATGCAGCTTGTTGTGCTTCTTATATGAAAGAATATGTATTGTCTTTTGAATAAATGTGAAGATTTTACTTTTAATTCTTGCTTATCATTCTTCACCATATCACCATTGGGGGAGAGCACAGAAGCTGAAAAACTTAATTTCTACATCCTACCTATGTTTGTATACTTGAACCAGTTTTTATGCAGGCTCATTAAAATGTGAGCAGGATGCAACTATAACAAATATTCTTAAGATTCACATTGTGGACACTATACAGATTGTATTGACATATGTGAGCTTTTCTCTTTTAGAAATACTTCTGGACACCGCTTTTTAATACAGGGAGTGCAGAATTATTAGGCAAATGAGTATTTTGACCACATCATCCTCTTAATGCATGTTGTCTTACTCCAAGCTGTATAGGCTCGAAAGCCCACTACCAATTAAGCATATTAGGTGATGTGCATCTCTGTAATGAGAAGGGGTGTGGTCTAATGACATCAACACCCTATATCAGGTGTGCATAATTATTAGGCAACTTCCTTTCCTTTGCCAAAATGGGTCAAAAGAAGGACTTGACAGGCTCAGAAAAGTCAAAAATAGTGAGATATCTTGCAGAGGGATGCAGCACTCTTAAATTGCAAAGCTTCTGAAGCGTGATCATCGAACAATCAAGCGTTTCATTCAAAATAGTCAACAGGGTCGCAAGAAGCGTGTGGAAAAACCAAGGCGCAAAATAACTGCCCATGAACTGAGAAAAGTCAAGCGTGCAGCTGCCACGATGCCACTTGCCACCAGTTTGCCCATATTTCAGAGCTGCAACATCACTGGAGTGCCCAAAAGCACAAGGTGTGCAATACTCAGAGACATGGCCAAGGTAAGAAAGGCTGAAAGACGACCACCACTGAACAATACACACAAGCTGAAACGTCAAGACTGGGCCAAGAAATATCTCAAGACTGATTTTTCTAAGGTTTTATGGACTGATGAAATGAGAGTGAGTCTTGATGGGACAGATGGATGGGCCCGCGGCTGGATTGGTAAAGGGCAGAGAGCTCCAGTCCGACTCAGACGCCAGCAAGGTGGAGGTGGAGTACTGGTTTGGGCTGGTATCATCAAAGATGAGCTTGTGGGGCCTTTTCGGGTTGAGGATGGAGTCAAGCTCAACTCCCAGTCCTACTGCCAGTTCCTGGAAGACACCTTCTTCAAGCAGTGGTACAGGAAGAAGTCTGCATCCTTCAAGAAAAACATGATTTTCATGCAGGACAATGCTCCATCACACGCGTCCAAGTACTCCACAGCGTGGCTGGCAAGAAAGGGTATAAAAAGAAATCTAATGACATGGCCTCCTTGTTCACCTGATCTGAACCCCATTGAGAACCTGTGGTCCATCATCAAATGTGAGATTTACAAGGAGGGAAAACAGTACACCTCTCTGAACAGTGTCTGGGAGGCTGTGGTTGCTGCTGCACGCAATGTTGATGGTGAACAGATCAAAACACTGACAGAATCCATGGATGGCAGGCTTTTGAGTGTCCTTGCAAAGAAAGGTGGCTATATTGGTCACTGATTTGTTTTTGTTTTGTTTTTGAATGTCAGAAATGTATATTTGTGAATGTTGAGATGTTATATTGGTTTCACTGGTAATAATAAATAATTGAAATGGGTATATATTTGTTTTTTGTTAAGTTGCCTAATAATTATGCACAGTAATAGTCACCTGCACACACAGATATCCCCCTAACATAGCTATAACTAAAAACAAACTAAAAACTACTTCAAAAAATATTCAGCTTTGATATTAATGAGTTTTTTGGGTTCATTGAGAACATGGTTGTTGTTCAATAATAAAATTAATCCTCAAAAATACAACTTGCCTAATAATTCTGCACTCCCTGTATGTGTATGTATATATCTTTGTAACTACACTTTCCTAAACACTGTGCACAATCTGTTGTCACATTTTATATTTGTTGTAAGTGCGCTATCACTTGGGTTTTTGGTTTCTATTCGATGTATTATGTGAAATTATGTGGTTGGTTTCACTGTGGTTTTAGCAGCAATTTTTAAATAAGCATTATAGTGTCATATTGTACCACAATTTTTTTTCCATATACAAATAATGATAGTGTCCACAGTGTGCCAGTAGAATTAGACCATCTATAAGTACAATAAAAATGCACTGATATAATCCTAAAGGAATAGATACCCAAGATGTAAAAGAAATGTCACATATGTCATAAAGCTATAAAGTTGGCTAGTAGATAAGATTTACAAAGGAATTGGTATATGAACATGAGATAAATCCTATAGAAGTATAATATTATGGTTATTTAACGTTAATATAGGTATGTATGAACATAATACTGATTAAAAATAGCTACTGAAAACGAATAGATCACAAGCAGAGAACTAAGTACTCGCTAGACAAAAAAACATGACAGGCTAGTCGGAGATAAAAGGTGTATACGAAAAACCTTTATTTAGGCCTAGTGGTGACAGGGTACTGAGTTTATAGATCCAGAAACTTTTCCCTTTGAAGAAGGACTCTATCTAGATCTCCTTTTCGAGGCCCCAGTTATACTTTTTCTAATCCGGAGAATCTTATGCCTTCTGCAGAGCCCCCATGATGTAGTTTCAAATGTTTGGAAATGGGGGTCTCGATATGTCTCCGGGTATTAACAGAGTTTACGTGCTCTAGAATTCTTATTTTAACGGCACACAATATCTCCCCTATATATTTTTTTATGGCAATTACATGTAAGCAAATAGACTAGTCCTGAGGTCTGGCACTTAAAAAATTTAAACAAAAAAATTTAAAATGTAAACCTATACATAGAAATAAGAAAGAAAATAAAAGGACAGAACGTAAACCGGACCTTAGAATGGCCGGACTAATACGTTAGAGACAGCGAATGGTCAAAGGGAAAGCCGAGGTCAAGGAAGCCAGAAAATACACAATACTGTTTAAACAAGCCAAGTCAGGGGAGCCAGAAATTGGAATAACAAGGAATAGCCAAGGTCAAAATACCAGAATATCAGAATCACAAGGATAAACACACTCTCGGGAAACCAGGAACAGGAAACCACGACAGGGCAAAGTACTGCGGCAAATCAGGGATTTAAATAACATGCGGCGGGCCGGGAGCCGTAACATGTGGCCTCTTCTCCCTGTAAGAGAGACACGGGGAGTGTCAACTTGTTGAAGATGACGGTCTTAGTGAATCAATGGCCAGAACTTTTCTAGAATGTGTTTAACAGGTTCCCAGCCAGCGTCAAAATTCCCAATACATCTTATCAGGTCTCTTGTGGGTTTAGATCTTACAGTTTCAGTTAGTAAATCATTACATACTGTTAATATTGCCCTCTTATATGCTGCCTTTAGGCATCTGGTAGGGTAGCCCTTGGCTCTGATCTGGGATCTGAAGGTCTAAGCTTTTAATTGAAATTCTTCAGTGGATGAACAATTCCGTTTTAAGCGGAGATATTGCCCCACCGGTATACATCTTTTGAGTGCTGGATGGTGAAAACTCTCCCAGTTCAAAAAGTTGTTTGTTGCTGTAGATTTACGAAGCAGCGTGGTTGCCACTTTGTTATTATTTTCAGTACTAAGACTAATGTCCAGAATTGAGTTGCTTGCCTCCAATTTCTGATGTCAGTCTCAGATTGATTGGATTATGATTCAACACATCCACAAATTCAAGAATATGCTCATCAGTGCCAGTCCATACTATCAGGATATCGTCTACATAACGCTTCTACATGTGGATGAATTTTTATGTATTTCTGCATTACATCCACGACTACAGACGTCTTTTCACAATAATTCAGGTGGAGGTTGGTATACGAGGGGGCACAAGCCGTATTCATAGCTATCCCTCTCACCTGGTGGTAGTATTTGCACTGATATAAAAAATAATTATGTGTCAAGGTAAACTTGAGAAGATCCTTGACAAAATTATTAATTAAAGTGGCAGTTGTGGGGAATCTGATCAGCATAAAATTAAATTCATCCTTAGTTATTAGCTCCATTTCAAGACTTTTTCCCAGCAGTAAGGCAAGTTCAGATAAGAATTTCGGAGTGGGGTGAGAGGGTAGGATGGTATAAGTATTACAATCACCAAAAAGGCGCTAGACCATATCGGTGTATTGTAGTCTACTCATAATCACCACATTTCCCCCTTTGTCAGGCTTGATGATCAGAGAGTCGTTTTTATTCAGATTTCTTGTTCAGATTCTCGTTCAGATGATGACAAATTACTACCAGGTCTTAAAGACAATTCACTAGTCACCAACTTGTCAATTGCACCACATATATAAGTTCAACAAACAGATCTACATATTTGAACTCTGAAATATGTGGCATAAATCTGCTCTTCCTCTTCAGATTCGTAAAAGGTGCTGTTTGATTATCTGTCTGATGATTGCTAGTTAAGAGTTCAAGTAGTGTATCGAGCAATGCAATATATGTGGCATTCAAGCCAAGATTCTTGGCACTCTTTTTTTGTTTAATACTGTGAAATTTAGGAAGAGCCAGTTTCCTGGCAAACAGATGTATGTACCTAGGGTAACAAAATTAGGCTCATCTTTAAACTTCTGGATCCTATCAATATCCTCATCAACTTCTTTATTAACTTTCTCTCAACGCCTCCTTTCAAATTTACAGAGTATCTCCATAAACCTCTTTGAGCAGCAACCCGCTGCTCCTTCCCACTCTTCGATGAATCCACATCCTGATGATGCGGCTAGCTTAATTATATCCTTATTACCCATCTATTTATGATGGGATAATTATAGTTTATACTATTTTGAACTGGAGGTTTTTTCTTATTTTTTGTGTATGCCCTTGCTTCATAGGGTCATTACTGGCCTATAATAGGAAGTGGATATGTAATGTTTATGACAAAATGTAAGTTTATTATAGCATTGATATAAAATACACTTTATTTATTTCATTATTAATAATGAATGTACGTCCACTGTGTGATCCTAATTTAATTGTTATGATAAAATGAATTACCTAAGATTTGTTAGTTGTCATAGCAACATTCATTACATCGATCGGATATTTCACCGATAGATATAGTGATTGTTATAGTGATGGTGACTTCACTGGTGTGGTATATTTTCACAGTTGAGTAACTTGGATCTATAATACTGTAGAAATATCTGTTCATGAATTGGACAGTTATAATCACTTTATATTTAGCCGATGCCATAGTAGCAGAGTAGCAGCCCTACAAGGCTTGTATCTAATTTGATGTCCTTGTTATCTCTAAGGTTATCTCTACTATAGTTATTAACTTCTATACTGTATGAACATCCAGGTGGCTATTCTCTCATGAGAAGTGCTATATTTTATTTTTTGTGTGTACTATAGGGTTAAGCCCTGGGACATCCCTGGAATGTCCCACTGGTGTGTGGATCTAGTGGTCTGATTTAAGCAACTGTGGTTGGTGATACCTCTCCCCTACTTCTGCTTCTTTGTATATTTTTAAACTTCTCTTAATTTTGAATAAATTGATCGTCAAATTTAACATTGTTGTCTCTTTATCTTCATTTATTATAAACAACTGCTTTTTTGAAATGCTTTCCCGCCTGAATCATGAAACTTGCACTTTTGCATTATTTGTTTTGGCAGGTGTAGCATGTTTTTCTTGGCTTAAAACATACTGTAGGACATTGGACAATATATGAAAAGCATTGCTCGAAGGTATGCACCAGCTATATGAAGAAAATCCTCTAAGAAGCAATCCCAGTGAATCCTCTAAAAAAGCAATCCCAGTGAACACTATAGGGTCAGGAATACAAACATGTATTCCTGACCCTATAGTGTTAAAACAACCATCTAGCCCTCCCCCATTCCTCACGATTCTCCCCCCCCCCCGCACCCTCTTGCTCTCCCTAACTATAGAAAAATTGTACTTTTATTCAAGTCTGCAGCTGTTGTCTCTGCCCATGATCTGCCTGCTTGGCTGACATTATCAGAAATTATTCTCTGAGCCAGTTACAACGCTTTCCCATAAGATTGCCTGAGACTTTCAAGAAGGCAGATCAGGGGCAGAGCCAGCACAAGTTAAACACAGCCCTGGCCAATCAGCATCTCTTCATAGAGATGAATTGAATCAATGCATCTCTATGAGGAAAATTCAGTGTCTGCATGCAGAGGGTGGAGACACTGAATGGCAGTACTTCACAGTGTGCAGCACTGCCCCAGGAAACACCTCTAGCAGCCACATAAGGAGTGGTCTGTGGAGGTATCCCTAGGCTGTAATGTAAACCCTGCATTTTCTTTGAAAAGAGAGTGTTTACTGCAAAAAGCCCAAAGGGAATGATTCTGCTCACCAGAACAAATACAATAAGCTGTAGTTGTTCTGGTGACTATACTGTCCCTTTAAATAATCCAATGAATTTCCTCCTGCAGTATATGAATTATCCATAATGCAAGGTAGCATTTTTCCTGTTACACATTACCATGAATAGGTTTTATGCAATATCTGGGTTCTCACACTGCCTAAGCAATCCTGTGCTTGCTAAAAAAAATTTACTTTAACTGCAATTCATAATTTTGAGACCACATTTCCATGAGCACATGGAGTCACCATATGAAAATCTCTGCCCGCAGAGTTTATTACTCTAATGGTGCAGAAAGAAATCAAATCATTAAAGAAGGACCCAAAGAATAAACTTCATTAAATAATTAATTGTCCTTAAGTGAGTGATGACTCGGTGAATGCATGCAGGTGTGTAAGCTCAGGTGACATGAAAAGCCAGTTTTATTATGGCCAGTAAGCATGATTCATTGTTGCACTAAATAAATATTGTTAGAAATGTGATGTGTATAATAGATACATGAAATGGTTACCTAATAGGGGTGGACTAATTAAAGCACTGGAACTGGTCTTTTTCGCCATTGTTTTTTGACTGCTACAATTGTAATATGTACAGGAAAAGGTGCACTAGATTCTTTCCCGCATTCCTCTGTCCATGTGTGAAACTGTTCCACGAAAGGACATCCATGCATACCTTCCCCAGGCTAGGGATAGGCAACCCTCAGCACTCCAGATGATGTAGACTACAACTGTCCACTACATCTGGTATGCCAAAAGTTGCAGATGCATACCCTTGCCCAGAATACTAGCTGCACAGCTTTTGGTGCCTTGCTACAACACATTTGATATGCTAATTGACAATTAGGAATCAGGAGACAATTTCTCTGCTAAGATTCATAACCAAAAAACAATATTATTAATCCCATGGTGAATAATCATGCTCTCTGTTATATATATTCAGAACGCTGAGGGTAATCCCTACAAGAGAAGTCCAAATATAACTGTTGTATGTTAAAGGGGCACTATAACTGATTTGGCTTATTAAAGTTGTTACAGTGTCTAGAGGTCCTTGTCGCCATCCTTCCATTCCTAGTTAAACAATTTTTAATGTTTTAAGGCAAACAAGAATCCTAGCAGCCCATTCGCTGTGCTGCTTTGACTAATGTTAGCAACAGGCAAATGTGATAGGCTGAGAGTGTCAGCTGATTGCTTTCACCCGATGACAGCATGTGATAAATTATAGTTATATTAGTGAGCACCTGACTTTCTTTAAAAGACAAACCAGTGTTTAACACAGAGCTTCTGTCACTCTTTGTGGTTTATTTACCAAACTCCAAGTTACAGTAAATTGAAATGCAAACAGCAAAATAAAGGTAAAAGCAGCCTATCTGGAAAGATTCTGCAACTCTTCTATAGTCACAGCTTGTCTGCCATTCAGACTCTCATTCTGTACAATTGGGAGATTAGTTATCAACCCTGCATGTGCCCACCATCTTTGTGCAAAAGAGCAACAACACTATGAAGCAGATTTCCCATAAATCCGAGTGGAATGAAAAATGTAGGTCACATATGCTGAACAGGAAAAAAAATCTCTACATCAACTATATTTTTTATTGGAATGTTATGGACTAAAATTTGAAAATTACTTTGTATTCATGACGAGTTCACACTTCAGTAAATAGCATCAGTTTCATTAAAATCTGTATTTCATCCCTATATTATTATTTTTGTAGTGCTGCGAGTTACAAACAGGCTTGAGTTGCCACAACAGCAAGTACAAGCTAGTAAAACAATACATATTAAACAGTTTCATGGCATTAGATAACGGCACACTTTTTTTGTAGATTCAGATTAGGTACAAAATAATGAAACAAGCGTTATAGGGATGTCAGAGGAAGGAAATCAGAAGTATTTTTAAAACATTTTACATAGACTGACTATATGAGTGGTCTTAATAGGAGATGACAGATAGCAAGTCAGTAGTGATTTAAGGAAGAAATGAGAATTCATGCTGTACTGACTGACAATGCTATTAACAGTAGTACCACTGGGTAGTAAATAATGGCTTATAAACAAAAGTATAGAATTGAGATCTCATGTGTCATCCAAGTGGGAAGCTAGGCAGACTTGTCTGCGTGTCAGGGGTAAGTGAAGGGTCAAACTCTGTCATACCAAGCATATGCACCATAGGTGACACCCTAGGACCAGCTAAACAAGTAGTTTCTAAAGATAAGGCTAGTTTGAGTCAGATATGCAGTCCATGGTGGAAAAATAAGGAGATGGCAAATGAACAAACAGAAGAGAAAACATAAGTCTCTGCAGTGCCCAAAAGGCTGGCATCAGGATTATAACGTGCTGGCATCTAGTACCACAGATTGGTGTTTCCACTTAGCTCTTAAGCCAACGCCTGTATATTGAAGGCCACTATTCTTCATGACTGGCTCAGCTTCACCTCTCTCCACGTTGTGTTGCTGGAAGGTGGGCCAAACTCCGGTACAAGAGTAGAGGGTATAATCCACAGTGCTGTGCTCGTGCTCCTCTGCGAGCCCAGGCTTCAGTGGGAGCCGGTCCCTTGTGTCTAATGATCCCCTTTCACTTGACGACGGGAGCGTGGTGCCTCTTGCGCTCCGGTTTGCTGAGAGCCTTCCAGGCAGGTAGACGACAGGCTGGACGTTTGTCCCAGAGGGCCCCCATCCTAGAAGGGGAAGAGCTGTGAGCTGGAACCGTGGTGTGAGTTGGCAGCTCAGTGTGTGTAGATGAGGTGCGGGTTCTGTCTGCGATACGTTGCCAAAATGCCTGGCAGAGTCAATTTAATTTGGCCTCCAACAATTCCTTCCATGTCAGGCCCTTCGGACTTTGTGGATGTGACAGTGTAGTGGCAATATTAGCTCAGCCACAAGGTCTCAAGATCAGCACGAGAGTGTTTCTATTTTGCTGAGTAATGAGCTTCAGGGCCTGGTAATCACTTGGTGGGGCCAGTAAGATCAGTCCAGGAGGTTCCCAGGTTCAACTCTGATATCTTGAAGTGTTTTCAATTTCAATATTTGCAGAAATGCACACTTTATAGCATTCAATCGCAGGTTTAGTTGAGGAGCTCCCACTGCATGCGTCGTGCTCGCTTGGCAGCCCGGCCCCTGTATCTTAGTGTGTGGGTGTCTACAGCCATAAGTTCTTCACAATGAACCATGATGAAGACCTTGATCTGAAGAATTCCCAAGAAGGAAACCGAACACCGAGGAAGGGCAAATACATAAAAGCTTACCCTATCATTAGTTTCGGTAAAAAGGCAGAAATATAAGTGAAGAAAATGTAGCCGCAACTCCAAAGTAAATAAGCATGGATATACTGATTTTCATCATACTTCTATCAGTTCAATAGGTGCAATAACAGGGTTACCTTCTTGGTGCTGGAATCCTCCCAGTAATCAAACGATACTTCACACAGGACAAGTTTGTTGAACTGCACTCATAGGGAATCCCCAAAAATACATCAGGTGGAAATAGGTGCCATCACAGAAACAATCTAGACCTGTCGCATTTCAAACTAATCCAACCCACATGGGCGATCTGGATCCAATATGGTGGCAGCCTCTCTCTGCGTGATAGAGTAACTCCAGATGACTGGTTTTTAGCCTAATCTTTGCACACCCAGTGTTTGGTTCTTTGACATATGCAGCATAAATCCTGTTCTTGACTGTGTGCAGTGGCCTTAGACTTCATATTCTGCAAGAGGAAATCAATCAGTCTAACAATAATCCCCCCCCCGAACGGAGGATGGGGGCCCAAAAAGTAAAATAAGGGGGGGCCTATTGTCCTCCCCCCTGGGCCCCCACCCCTGAGTGGCGGGTGGGGACCCTAAAGAAGAATAAGGGGGGGACCTATTGTCCTCCCCCCGGCCCCCACCCCTGAGCGGAGGGTGGGGGCCTTAAAGTAAACTAGTGGGGGGACATATTGTCCTCCCTCTGGCCCCCACCCTTAAGCCGTGGGTGGGGGCCCTAAATTAGAATAAGGGGGGGACCTATTGTCATCCCCCGCCCCCACCCCTGAGCGGTGGGTGGGGGCCCTAAACATCAATAAGGGGGGGCCTATTGTCCTGGCCCCCACCCCAATCGTGGTGGGGGCCCTAAGTTAGAATAAGGGAGGGGGAACTATTGTCCTCCCCCCCCCAGCCCCCACCACGATTGGATGGCTTAAACCAACCAACCAACTCAGTGCTCTGAGCCTAATTGCAGGGGAGGGCAAGGCTTTATGAGCCTTCCCCCGCCCTGCGGAGCACAGTCTGTGTGGAGCCCTCCATGGGTGAAGATGGATTATTTTTATTTGCGCTCTGGTTTTTATTTTATTTATTTTTTCAATGTGCATCGTTTATTATGGATTTTTATTTGGCCTTTTTTGGGGCTACAAAAGAAGATTTTAGAAGAAAGAAGACATCAAATGGTAAGCTTTATTTATTTATTTTTTACAGGTATCTAATTAATGGTTCCCCCTCATTATTTTTAGGGTGAGGGGGGTAGGTAGGGTTATTTTTTTTTGAGAGGAGGGTGACTAGGGGATTGGGGGCCGCTCAGGGGTGGGGGCCTGAGGGGAGGGCAATAGGTCCCCCCTTATTCTAATTTAGGGCCCCCATCCGCCACTCAGGGGTAGAGGCCGGGGGGAGGACAGTAGGTGTCCCCCACTTATTTTACTTTAGGGCCCCCACCTGCCGCTCAGGGGTGGGGGCCGGGGGGAGGACAATAGGTCCCCCCCTTATTCTTCTTTAGGGCCCCCACCCGCCGCTCAGGGGTGGGGGCCGGGGGGAGAACAATAGGACCTGACATTTTTTTTGTTTCCACAGGCTGCTCACTGTTTAATAGACATGCCCCCACTCGCGATATAGCGAGCAGGGGCATAATTTACTAATACTAAGTAATCTTTACTTAGTCTTAGTAAATTTGTCTGAAAGACCAATTTAGGTCTTTCAGCCTTTTAGTAGATAGCTCCCTAATACCGTGGGAATTAGGGAGTTATCTACTTATTCATTCCTGTCATTACATTGACAGGCTAAGTAACTTACATTTTGTATAAATGTGTGTTACTTGATTGTTGTAAGTGTTGCAAATGCTTACAGCTGAATCCTGACTATGTTTGTATTCTTTTTATTTAAACTTGTATACAGTGTAACATTCTTCATTCTTCCACTGGGTAGGTATATTAGTACTTCGGCACCTCGACACTTCGGCACTTCTGAACTTCGGCACTTCTGAATTCCGGAACTTCGGCAATTCAACTATTCGGACATTCGGATGTATCCGAATGTCCGAATTGCCCGTAATTCGTCCGAATTGACATTCAGAACGAAACGAAACGAATTGCACATGTCTAATTTGTATTCTGCATACAGCAGTACAGCTAAGTCAGATAAGATATGTGTTGTAGAAAATATGGTTGATCTGGCAAACCTAAACAAACTGATACGATACCAAACTGGCAGAGAAAGTATGTACTTTGAGAATATACACATTTTATGGAGGATAAACAACTATCCCCCATCCTAAACAAGTAGTCTGTTTTAGGTTTCCAGGTAATGCATAAATAAATGATTGCTTTCCATCGAACAAAAACACAATGTGGAGTTTTCCATTACAGATTAAAGCCTGCAGAAAGGGAAGATGTGATAAATTCCCTGAAAGCATCATTAGTAAATCATTAGAAGGAATAACAAAACAAACACTATGATACGACAGTGTTCGATTCAGGCTTGGATCCCGGCAATGTGTGTGAGTCAGAGTTCTTACTAGCACATTCGAGAAAAATGCCTTTAAATTACTTACACAGCAACAAATCATCATGTACCAAACAGTCCGGGTTTCATCAGCATCCCAACAGCATTATGGAATTCTCTGAATCCTGGAGGTGTGTAGGGACTGGAATGGCCACCATTTATTTATACAATGGTTTTGGTTTATATTATTTATTTCAGTGAGAATGGCAGTTCCAGACATCTAAATAAATTAATAAAACTGCAATTTAAGCTAAAACTGCACCCAAAGCTGACAGAAATTATGGCAGGTTCTTATTTCTGCCTGTTAATTTTAGTCACACCCATTCATGCAGTGATAATATGCTATGAACTAATCACAGGGAGAAAGAGATACAAGACCTCCTTGCACTATAACAACAGCAAGGTGTATCATTTGTTTTAGCCATTGGAATTTACCTTTTAGAAGAGAAATTCAAGATAAATTTGAGTGTGAAGAGAATGCAATAACCTAATACTTCTATGAATTCTAGCATGCTCTGTTATTACAGCTCTACTGCTGTTAAAAGTTGTAATTGCAAATTGTATTTAGCCAAAATCAAAGGTTAATTATTTCACTGAGAAAAGACAACAGTTAGCTTGTCAGAAAAAAATGGAATTTGGAGGCACACCGAGAACATGCATTACTAAGCAGTCAGGCTACCTTAACCCCTTAAGGACGGCCTGTTTTGGCCATGTTGTACATTAAGGACCAGAGCGGTTTTAACACTTTTGTGGTGTTTGTGTTTAGCTGTAATTTTCCGCTCTCTCATTTACGGTTCCCATACAAATTATATATTGGGTTTTTTTCAGGACAAGAAGGGCTTTCTTTACATACCCTTATTGTATCATGTCATATATTTTACTTTAAAAAAAAAAAAAAGAAATATGGTGAAAACATGCTTTTTTGCTATAATTACAAATAGGAAATTGCTGTTTCAATACATATATTTTTTTAATTTATCAATAGTGACATTGTAACACTGTTATCTGTCATAAATCCCAGAATCACACCCCACATGTCCATATTTTTTTTTTTTTAAAGTAGACAACCCAGGGTTTTCAATATGGGGTATGTCCTGTCTTTTTTAGTAGTCACTTAGTCACAAACACTGGCCAAAGTTGGCATTTATATCTGTTTGTGTGTTAAAAATGCAAAAAAATGCTATCTTTGGCCAGTGCTCGTGACTAAGTGGCTACTAAAAAAGGCTGAACATACCCCATTTGCAATACCTTCAGTTGTCTTCTTTAGCAAATGGTATGCCATCATGGGGGTAATTCTCATTCCTGGGCTACCATACGCTCTCAAAGGCAACATAACCAATCTGACAAATTTCAATGAAAAAAAAAAGAAGTAAAATCAAGCCTTATATTTGACCCTGTAACTTTACAAAATCACTATAAAACCTCTACATGTGGGGTACTGTTATACTCGGGAGAATTCGCTGAACACAAATATTAGTGTTTCAGAACAGTAAAACGTATCACAGCAATAATATCATCAGTGAAAGTGCCGTTTGTGTGTTGAAAAAATCATCGCAGTGATATGTTTTACTGTTTTGAAAGACTAATATTTGTGTTCAGCAAAGTCTCCCGAGTAAAACAGTACCCCCCATGTACAGGTTTTTAGGGTGTCATAGAAAGTTACAGGGTTAAACACAGTGCTAGCAAATTAAATTCTCTGGACTTTCGGCCTGGGATGTCAGGCATGTCCTTCAAATTGCAATCAATAAAAAATTACTTAATTATGTAAAAATATTACATAAATATGCACGTAGAATTTAAATATATATACATATTTATATATTTGAAGTCTACGTGTATATTTATAAAATTATTTATGTAATCATGTATATAAACATATGTATATTTCATATTTTATTATTTTTATTTAATTATTTATACATAGATATATATATAATTTCATTCTAAGTGTATTTTGATATAAATATATATTAATATCAAAATACCGTTAGAATAAAATTACATATATATATGATTTTTTTTAATTATTAAAAACTATTTTTACATTTTTAAATTTATTTTGATATACTTATTATTTATATTTTATAATATATATATATATTTAGATATATAGTTATTATATTCATATATATATATATATATATATATATGTGTAATTTAATTATAAGTGTATTTTTATATTAATATTTGTATATTTAAATATAAAAATGCTTAGTATGACATTATATATATATATATATATACATGTATTATATCTATATATAATATGTATATATCTTATATATACACACATATATTATTATTTTTTACACGGATTGAATTTTTTTTTAACTTTATTTCATGATTTTCCACTTGCAGGGAGACTGCCTGTCAGCACAGACAGCCCCCCTGCAGGCAGATACACAGGCACCTATTGCGGTCATGTGATCGATGCGATCACGTGGCCGCAGGGTCCTAATCTGCTGCGGGGAGACTGTCTGGGCAGACAGGCAGTCCCCCCAGACCGAATGAAAAGCTGATCGCCGACAAGGCCCACCAACCCTGAAACCATAGTCTGGGATTGCTGTATCACTCATGCAAAAAGAGGCAGACATCATTTTTGTTCTTTATTTCTTTGTTTAGACTTTGCATTTGGATAGGATCAGTCTGATATCTGTCTCTTTTGCCCCTTCCCCAGTTCCTCTGTGGCTCTTTGTGTCCTTCCAGCCATTCTAGGTCTCTTTCTCCCAAGCCCTTGTTTGTCTCTTTTGTCCCCCTCCCAGCCCCTATGTTTGTCGTTTTCTTTCCATAGCCCCATTTGTGGGTGTCTTCCCCCCAGCACCTTGTCTCTTTCTTCCCCAGCCCCCCTATGTCATTTTTTATGTCCCCCAGACCCTACATGCATCTCATCTCTCCCACGTGTATCATTCTCCCACCCTCCTCATGTGTTTCATTTCCCAGTGCCCCATGTGTTTCAATCCCCCAAGCCCCCCATGTCTCTCATACCTTAGCCCCCCATGTTTCTCATTTCCTGTCCTTTCTCCATCATGTATCTTACCCACCAGTGTTCATTTTGGTGGCAAATTTCAATTTAGTTTTAGTCATAGTCTTTTGAATAAAAAGACATTTTAGTTTTAGTTGTATTTAGTCTAGTTTTAGTTAACTATATCTCAAACATATTAGTCAACTAAAATCGGACTAAAATTGTTAGTCGACAAAATTAGCACTGGTTTCTAGCCTGACCCCTATCAGATACTGTTGCTTTGAATTTGTGTTTCCATGAAAGGCCCCCAATGCCACCACAGATCTATCAGGGCCCTGTTCCCACCTCCAGCAACGCCGCAGGGTCATGATAACATTGGAGTGCTTTTCCGCTGCAACTGAGTTCCTTACACTCTACTGGATCTCTCATTGGTCATCGTACATATATATTCACCAAAGTATCAAGAAATTAAAAAAAGCACCTGTGTTTCATCACTATTATTCACTATTCTCCATCTTGTACATTCAAAATGTATTAATAGTTCTGTACGCTAAGTAAAGTGGAACTGCCTTGCAAACTGATGGCAGCCATATTGTCGCTGCTGTCAATTTACACATTGCCTGGTTCACTGTTTTGTTCTTGGCAGTCCGCAGCCCAGCTCAACGTAAACAAAATTGACATAGGATGGCATATTCTTCCTTAAAGGGACACTATAGTCACCAGAACAACTACAGCTTATTGAATTTGTTCTGGTGAGTAGAATAAATACCTTCAAGCCTTTTGCTGTAAACACTGTCTTTTCAGAGAAAATGCAGTGTTTACATTACAGCCTAGTGATAACTTCACTGGCCACTCCTCCGATGGCTGTTAGAGATCCTTCCTGGGTCATGACTGCCTAAAATGCATCCAAACATTCAGTGTCTCCTCCCTCTACATGCAGACACTGAACTTTCCTCATAGAGATTCATTGATTCAATGCATCTCTATGAGGAGATGCTGATTGGCCAGGGCTGTGTTTGAATTGTGCTGGTTCTGCCCCTGATCTGCCTCCTTGTCAGTCTCAGCCAGTCCTATGGAGAAGCACTGTGATTGGATCCGGCTACCACATCTGATGATGTCAGCAGACAGCTTGTTTTTCTGAGGCAAACAGCATGCAAAGCTACAGCTTCAGGCTTGAATACAAGTAAGATGTTGCTATATTTATGGAGACATTAGGGGCCCAGAGGGGCTAGATGGTGGTTTAAACACTATAGGGTCAGGAACACAGAAAAAGTAAAATCAAGCCTTATATTTGACCCTGTAACTTTACACATGTTTGTGTTCCTGACCCTATAATGTTCCTTTTACAAAAAAGTAAAATGAAGCCTTATATTTTACCCTGTAACTTTACACATGTCTATGTTCCTGACTCTATAGTGTTCCTTTAATTGTATCTTCTGAGCTTTCCTGTACAATGCAAGCAAACCTTGTACTTTCACCACCAGGTGGTGCCAAAAGACAGATATTGGGGCACACATCTATTAAAGGCTTTATTTGAAATTCCCCCATAGACAGGTTTACAAACTAGGGCTACTGCCTAATAATATAAAGAAAGCCAACTTTCATAGGAGGATAGGGGCTACAGAGGGATGTAGCACACATTAACTTGCATATGTGCCATGCACAGCCTTTTTCTTTCTTAGGTTGAAGTCAGCAGAAAAGCTGACACTTTCAATATACTCATTTCAGTACAAAAGGTAAAGAAGTGAGCTCACGGGAGCTGATCTGCACTATAAAAGATAATAAAATATGTAGAATTAATATTAATGAGTATGCCTCTGGCTCTATAGAATTTCAGATTTATGTGTCGCTCTTTTTTGTCCTTGCTTGCAATTACATTTAAGTAAGCAGGATTACAATATAGATATATTACGAGGTATATATACGAGGTCTGTCCAGAAAGTATCCAGCCATGTAATATGACAAATAGAGACATTTATTGAAGATGATACAAGACACATTGTACATAGGACAATGATGCATCAGTTACTTTCAAAGTAGGCACCATAGGCGTGCACAGCCTATTGCATTAGGGTGTGCACCCTAAAGCACAAACACACACCGCATGTATATGTATGTATGTATGTATATACATATATGCATATATATATATACACACACACACACACATACATACACTGCTGTGTGTGTGTGTGCTGTTGGTGTGCTGTGTGAGGGTGGTGTGAGGGTGCTGTGTGTGAGGGTGCTGTTAGTGTGATGTGTGTGTGTGGGTGCTGTTAGTGTGATGTGTGTGTGAGGGTGCTGGTAGTGTGCTATGTGGGTTAAGGTGTTTGTGTGTGTGTGTGTTTGTAAAGGTGCTGTTTGTGTGCTGTGTGTGAGGGTGCTGTTTGTGTGCTGTGTGTGGTGGTGCTGGTAGTGTGCTGTGTGTTTGTGAGGGTGTTTGTGTGTGTGTGTTTTTGAGGGTGCTGTGTGTGAGGGTGCTGTTTGTGTGCTGTGTGTGGGTGTCGTGTGTTTGCTCAGTTATGTGTCCATATGGCATTTCAGAGATACAGAATTCCCAGAACAGTCAATCAACCCAAATTTGTCCGAATTGCAATTTGCCTGAATCCACATGCACAAGTCTGCTTATCTTACAATGGTAAAGCATAACTGAATCTCTGTGGGTCTCACTTAGACTGTAGAATCTATTGAATGATTTCCCAGACAATACACAAGCCACGATTAAGTACAACAGAGCACAAGCCACCATTAAGTACAACAGAGCACAACTCCAAAACAGGTAAGAATGGTGTACAGTTATCTCCGTTGACAATTAATCATCCCTCCCCTGATCTCAGTATAATGGTCATCTGCTTTCCCAGTCAATTAAACCTGCCAGGAACCTCACCATTTTGCTTGCGCCTTATGCATCGAGCTCCAGACTGAGCCATGTGCCATCCCTCGTGGTCCAGTGGAGAGTGAACTCTAGCCTGTGGTGCTAGAGTTCACTCTCGTGAGAGCTGAGCGTTGCCGCAGCAATCTCGCAAGAGGAACCCAGCCGAGCTGCTGGCTAGAGCTCCCCGGGTCCTCTCCTGCCTCCCTCCATGCTGCTGTGGGCCTGTGAAGTAGATCCTTGATCTCCCAACCGGCCCATGGAGGCTTAGAGCAGAGCCGGCACTCGGATAGCTCCGGCTCTGCATGAGCCAACAGGAGAGATCCTGAGATCTCCCCTGCCGGTCTCAATCCATAGGTATGCCGCGGGGATTAGGGTGTGCCCAGGCACACCCGGCACACCCGGCACACCCCGTGCGCACGCCTATGGTAGGCACCTTGGGACCTCAGAAAAAGAGTACTTTGAAACTAGGGAGCTCATAGCTTATACCCAGGGCCGTCTTTAACACAGGGCAAAAGGGGCAACTGCCCCGGGCCCAGTCAGTCTTAGGGGGCCCAAAGCAGCTGCCCCAGCTGCCTCCAAAGGTAGGAAACACATAATAAATGTGCATGTATGTGTCTGTCTGTCCGTATCTGTATGTATGTGTGTATCTGTATGTGTCTGTTTGTATGTAAGTGTCTGTATTTATGTGTCTGTCTGTTTGTATGTATGTATGTAAGTGTCTGTACGTGTCTGTTTGTATGTAGGTAAGTGTCTCTATGTATGTGTCTGTCTGTATGTCTGTATCTGTTTGTATGTAAGTGTCTGTATGTAAGTTTCTGTTTGTATGTATGTGTGTCTGCATGTCTTTGTACCTGCACATGTGTCAGTGTGTAGCTGCATGTGTGTCTGTGTTTGTATCTGTGTGAGTGTCATTCTGTGTAATTGAATGTGTATCATTCTGTGTGTGTGTAGCTGCATGTGTGTGTGTGTGTGGTGTGTATCTGTATATGTGTCAGTGTTGGTATCTGTGTGTATCTGCATGTTATTGTGTGTATCTGCATGTATGTCAGTGTGTTTGTTTGTGTGTTAGTGTTTTGGTTTATATGCATGTTTGCCAGTGAGTGTATCTGTGCATCAGTGTATGTAGGTGTGTCAGTGTGTATCTGTGTATCTGCATGTGTGTCTGTGTATCTCTCTGTATGTCTGTACCTGTGTACATGTGCATCTCTATATATTTCAGTGTTTGCATCTGTATGTGTGTTAGTGTGTGTATTTTGTCTCAGTAAGAAATGAGAGGGCTAAGTGTGTTGTTTTTTTTTTTTGTGGGCGTTGATGGCGTGATTGCATGCTATGAAGGGGAAGGGCTAGGTCAAGGGGCCCCAATCAAATACCTGCCCAGGGTCCAATCAGTATTAAATACGGCCCTGCTTATACCACTGTGCCATGAAGTACAAATTAATTTAAAGATCAAAGGAAAAAACTAAAAGTTTGGTAAAGAAAAAAATTCCCAATTTACCGCTCTGGGACTCAGAACCCGAGGCAAGGAACTCCAAATCCTCATGAAGGAATACAGAGAAAAAACAAAAAAAATAATGCCAGAAAAACAAGCGTTTCGAATCTAAAAGGAAAAGGTTTATTCCACAAGGTACATAGACAAACAGGGGAAAACAAAAACCAAAAAAAAATCTTCCCTACATGTTTCCGACTACCCGGTCCATAGACATGACAGTAATCACTCCTGTGAAAGGATCTCCTCTGTCGGCACCGGCCCATGGGCATTGCGGTGGGGCCCTTATGCTTGTGGGGCCCCGGGCATCTGCCCAGCATGTCCATGCAGGCGGCCCTGCTGCATAACCCCCATATGGGCAGCAAGAACTGGGGAGGCTGCAGACTGGAAAGGGGAATGACTCTGGGTGCAGTCACAGAGAATCTCCCTCCAGGGCATCCTGGAATGGGTGAGTACCATAGAATATGTTACAGACTGTAAACATTAGGAGTATATATGTGTGTAACATGGCTATTCTACCCTGACTTTGCTATTTTAGCCTGAATTTTGCCATGAGGATTTCAGTTCTCTACAATTTGGACTATGGTGAAAATCCCTGTTTGTGACTTAATACAAGTTTATTAGCAAAGTGAATTTCATATTTTAGGCCACAATAGTTGAATTGCCAACATAGCTAACTTTTTAAATTTTACATTTTTAAATTCTGCTCTTCTGGACGATAATGTTATATTAACTTTACATTTCTGGCAATTTACTTTAATTGATAACTCTTCTTTAGGATTAGAAAAAGTATGTATTGCCATGAGACTAGAGTGGTCTTGTGTTCTTCAGGGAAGCTTCAGTGTTATTACCGCAGAGTAGCTCGTGTGTACTGTAGTTGCTGTGAATTTTTTTTCAAGGGTTCTCCAGTTCCTTTCCTGTCACTTCTTAATAATAATAATTTCCAGCACTCTGCAAATAATCCTCAGCAAATAAGGAATAATCCAAAGAAATACTGAAAAAGAAGCATAGAGAATTATGAAAGTGCTTTGCTTGCTGTTGGACCTCTTGTTTTCATAACTACAGACCTACAGTGAGATTTATCCAATTAATGAATTTATAGTCATTTTACAGTTATGTGTAAACAAAAAGGGAACATGTACACAAAATGATGCTAGCTTAAGTAAAATATCCCTTTGTATCTAACTCCATCTAGAATAAAAATGTATTTACTTTTTTGCCTATTATTTTCCTTTTAATAAAACAAAAATAAAGAATAAATACATTTAAAAAAATAGAGAATTCAATGTTTTTGGGTTCTTTTTAAAATTTTATATTTTTACTTTTCAAAAATAGCAGGGATACTATATACCGTTGCATTATATCTTATTTTAAAAGATAATAACGAGAGTCCATTTGTTTAGGCAAACTTAATATATCTATTATGTTGCAAGCAGACATTGTATATATTTTCATATATAATCTCATGTAACAGTACCTGCACCATATGTCCCATCTTGGCATCATTCTGCTAAGCATATTGATGCCATGCGTCATTTCTGTATCCATTTTGACGTGTGGCATTCTTTCGTCCATACTAGCACAGTTCATCCTTTAGGAGTAAGTTTTGATGCAGATTGCTCCTCATTGATAGTATCTTATACACGCGAGGGAATCCGTCATTATTTTTTATGCCAAGGAATGCTGCGTCAACCCTGTGTTATCAGCTATGCACATTCTGAGATCTCATTTGTGAAGCTGACCCATACTCACTACTGGGTTAACATCTGGGTTCACACTGGTTCAATGCCCTGTCATCATTCTTCTTTGGCTCGACTGGTCTTGATCTCTGAAATCCTGACCTCTGCTTGTTTCTCATATATGTGTCTTTATGTATTACCTTAACCTTGGCATGCTTATGTTTACTCTCTGTCTGCTGGCAGGCATTCCCCTCCCCCCCTAGTTTTGCTCTGATCTGGCCCAGCCACCCACCATCTGCAGCCCCTGGCTCCTCACAGCTAAAATGATAGTTCGGAGCTTCCCTTAGCTCTCCTGAGCTAAACCTGGCAATGCAGGGCCTGGCTAATTGGTTGAAAGCGTGAGCTTTTCACTCTTACCCGCTAAGCATAACCCTGTAATGCCAGGCTTAAGTCAGTGGAGAGAGATTCTTGCTGTGTGGGGGCTGCAAGTGGCGACCAGTGGACCCCAGTTATAAGTCAAACCATTAGAAAGTGCTTTGATTACTTGCATGGGGTAAGGGGCAGGGGGTGTACTAGCACACTCCTGGCACTTTTACCACTGTGGTTATGGTGTTTGTAGTGTTCCTCTGAGAAAAAGGAACAGTTGCATGGAAAAAATAAATCCAGAAGACACTTTTTTTTTTTTAATTAAACCTCTTCTATAAATGAAATATCACATTATATCCAGAACAAAAATAACCAAATAAGAAATTGTCTTGATTGATAAGGCCACATCCCTCACCTTTCCAAATAATTACCCATAAGCACACCCACCGAAAAGAATCACTGAAACAGTTTAGCAGGGAAATGCCTGGCTTCTATCGCTCCCAGGCTTTGAAAACAGACACCAAAGTAGTATTGATATAGGAGAAGGTATGTGGAGAGAAATTGGGACAGGATGAGGGAGAATGGCCTAATGGGAGACATGAAAAGAGACAGCAGGAAAAGGGGAATTAAGTGGCAGTGGGAACAGAGATGAAGAAACAGCTTGGTAATTTTAAAGAAGGCAATGGAATCCCCTTTGAGAAAAGACCATGTGAAAGTATCAATTTCTGCCCACTATTTCCACAACATAATTATACACAACAACATTCAAACTCCAATGTAGAAACTGCTTTTACATCACCTCCTTTTAATTTTCCTATTCTAACTTTCCGTTTGATTTGTCTGAATTATGAACAGCATCAATACTACAGAATCATAACACATATACTTGCATAATTATTTACTTATAAAACATTATTCACTGAACAGTGACTTAAACAATGAATGAAAGTTTAGACTAGAACAATCAATCAGTGACTATTGCAGAAATGTTTTATTTTTGCCCAGGTTTTGCAATTTGGTTTTGATTCGGTACAGTTTTCTGCTTAGTAAATAAATCTCCTAAGCATGAATTGTTGGGAATTCAAAGGAAATGTCTAATTTTAAAAAATGATCCAAGTCTAGTACATTTGGCTGTTCTGGTCTAAAAAGTGAATTTAATTTTGAATTCCCTAAAATTGACAAGAGTTCGATTTCTAAATTTCAAATTATTGAGAAGTATTGAGAATATTAGTAGGAAACTCCCAATATTGAGAGTATAAAACTGGAAGGGGGGCTAGCCTCCAGGGGTTTTGCCAATTACATAGCCCCCAACATTGGCTTCCGGTGAATCAAGATGCTGGTGGGCAAAATAAAATGAGAGCGTGCTAGTGCCACAAACCATGTCACAGACTCCTCTCAAATGGGTAGGATCCACTTGGAATAGGGGCGGGGTCATCCAAATTACTGGTAGGTCTGTCTGATGTGAATGCACCCCAGGCTGCCTGACAATCACACAGGACGGCCTAATGAGGGCAGACCATGCAAGGAAAACTGTTTCAGTGCTCTATGCATGGTCCTAGTCCCCTAGGAAGAAGGTCTAATATTACGCACGCATTGTGTTTTTTTGGGGAACAGATCTCTGGTGTCTCCAAAAGCAGGATACTGGGGAACAAATCTGGGATGATTGGGAGGCCTGCAACTGCATTTTTTTTTTTTTTGCCATTGGTGATAATCACCGAGTGGGCCTGGTTAAAAAGTGGGCATGTCAGCCAGCTGTGGATGCAAGCCAGTCTGAGTCATACTACAACTGGATCCAGAAATGTTCCAACAAAGCTACAATAGTCAAGTTGTGACAATCGCATGATTATTCACTGAGAATAGTAGAGAATTCAAAACAAATGGAGCAAATTTGCTAATTTTAAAACTAAAATAGCCATACTGGAAATATAGGAGAATTTTTCAATTAAGCTATTTTGTTCTTATATTTGATAATTTACTTTGAATTCCATACCATTCTCTCTTTAGTAAATAACCTTGTCGGATTTCAATTTACTATTGAAATTGAGTTGAATAAATTATCCAAATTGTGTTATTTTGGCCTTAAATGTCCCAAATCCCTCATTATTCCCTGTGAGTGTCTTTCAGTGTTCCCCTGGGCTGCTGTCACCCTGGCTGCTGTCACCCTGGGCTGCTGTCACCCTGGCTGCATGCCTCCTGTAACCCTCACACCCTGAGCCTAGCACAGTTAGTAAATTATCCAAATTGTGTTATTTTGGCCTAAAATGTCCCAAATCCCTGATTATTCCCTGTGAGTGTCTTTCAGTGTTCCCCTGGGCTGCTGTCACCCTGGCTGCTGTCACCCTGGCTGCATGCCTCCTGTAACCCTCACACCCTGAGCCCAGCAAAGACACCGCCCTCTCTCTCGGGAACTACAACTCCCAGAATCCACCGGGAGCCGGGCTCACTCAACTTCCGTATTTACGGACCATGTAACGACATCGCGCTGGAGGGGACGCTCACCTCCCCGGAGCTCAGACTGACACAGACCCCTAGAGAGCCGTGCTGCCCGGCGCCCACCCCCCAGCCACGGAGCGCTATACCAGCGGAGCTTGGCGGCGGCCCCTACACCGCTCCCGGGGGGGCCTGGCCCCCGCCCTCCCCCCGCTCTCCCCCCGCTAGGCCGCCGCTGAGGGCGTCTGGTTGCCCGGGGCAGCAAATGGTTGGGCCGGAGGATGGCGGCGGCGGCCCGGGGAGTCCTGCCTGTCACCGGGCCGGAGTGACGGAGGACGAGGAAGGCGAGGAGGAGGCGGACATCCTGCGGCTCTATATCTCCGGCCCGGCCGCCGGCAGGATGACCAACGGGGACCTGGGGTACCCCTCCCGGGGGGGCAAGGCGGGGCCGGGCGCCGTGCACACCGAGGAGCCCAGGCTGCCCAATGGAGGACACCGGCTGGCCGGCCCGTGCTGCCCGGACACCCCCGGATACCCCTCCCCCAGTGCGGCCGGCTCGGGGGCCTCCAGCTGCAGCTCGTCCCCGGTCAGCGCGCACACCGTGGCCGGGTACTTCGTGTCCGAGGAGGCCGACCGGTTCCGGTTCCTGGATGTCACCCTGAGCTCCCGAAACACGTTCGAGGTGAGCCGCCGGCAGAGCGCCCCCGACCACCTCCATGACGGACTCAGCCTGCCCGAAGGGGAATTCGGTCCCCGGGAACAGGACGGAGACAGACCCTGGAGGATGGGGATCGCAGACTTCTTCACAAGGTGAGATCTCCATGGCAACAGAACTACCCATCGGGGATACAGGGCTTGCATGCTCTAGGTACCCATCGGGGATACTGCCATACAGGGGAGACAGGGCTGGCATGGTCTAGGTACCCATCGGGGAGACAGGGCTGGCGTGGTCTAGGTACCCATCGGGGATACTGCCATACAGGGGATACAGGGCTGGCGTGGTCTAGGTACCCATCGGGGATACTGCCATACAGGGGATACAGGGCTGGCATGGTCTAGGTACCCATCGGGGATACTGCCATACAGGGGAGACAGGGCTGGCGTGGTCTAGGTACCCATCGGGGATACTGCCATACAGGGGATACAGGGCTGGCGTGGTCTAGGTACCCATCGGGGATACTGCCATACAGGGGATACAGGGCTGGCATGGTCTAGGTACCCATCGGGGATACTGCCATACAGGGGAGACAGGGCTGGCATGGTCTAGGTACCCATCATACTGCCATACAGGGGATACAGGGCTGGCATGTCTAGGTACCCATCGGAGGATACTGCCATACAGGGGATACAGGGCTGGCATGCTCTAGGTACCCATCGGGGATACTGCCATACAGGGGATACAGGGCTGGCATGGTCTAGGTACCCATCGGGGATACTGCCATACAGGGGGAGCCAGGGCTGGCATGGTCTAGGTACCCGGCCGGGGATACTGCCACAGCCACAGGGATACAGGGCTGGCATGCTCTAGGTACCCATGGGGATACTGCCTGCTGCTGGGGGATACAGGGGCTGGCATGCTCCTAGGTACCCATCGGGGATACTGCCATACAGGGGATACAGGGCTGGCATGGTCTAGGTACCCATCGGGGAGACAGGGCTGGCGTGGTCTAGGTACCCATCGGGGATACTGCCATACAGGGGATACAGGGCTGGCATGGTCTAGGTACCCATCGGGGATACTGCCATACAGGGGATACAGGGCTGGCATGGTCTAGGTACCCATCGGGGATACTGCCATACAGGGGAGACAGGGCTGGCATGGTCTAGGTACCCATAGAGGATACTGCCATACAGGGGAGACAGGGCTGGCATGGTCTAGGTACCCATCGGGGATACTGCCATACAGGGGAGACAGGGCTGGCATGGTCTAGGTACCCATCGGGGATACTGCCATACAGGGGAGACAGGGCTGGCATGGTCTAGGTACCCATCTGGGATATTGCCATACAGGGAAGACAGGGCTGGCACGGTCTAGGTACCCATCGGGGATACTGCCATACAGGGGAGACAGGGCTGGCATGGTCTAGGTACCCATCGGGGATATTGCCATACAGGGAAGACAGGGCTGGCATGCTCTAGGTACCCATCGGGGATACTGCCATACAGGGGAGACAGGGCTGGCATGGTCTAGGTACCCATCGGGGATACTGCCATACAGGGGAGACAGGGCTGGCATGCTCTAGGTACCCATCGGGGATACTGCCATACAGGGGAGACAGGGCTGGCAAGGTCTAGGTACCCATCGGGGATACTGCCATACAGGGGAGACAGGGCTGGCATGCTCTAGGTACCCATCGGGGATACTGCCATACAGGGGAGACAGGGCTGGCATGGTCTGGGACATGGGGATATTGCATACAGGAAGACAGGGCTGGCGCGGTCTAGGTACCCATCGGGGATACTGCCATACAGGGGAGACAGGGCTGGCACGGTCCTAGGTACCCATCGGGGGGATACTGCCATACAGGGGATACAGGGCTGGCATGGTCTAGGTACCCATCGGGGATACTGCCATACAGGGGAGACAGGGCTGGCATGGTCTAGGTACCCATCGGGGATACTGCCATACAGGGGAGACAGGGCTGGCATGGTCTAGGTACCCATCGGGGATATTGCCATACAGGGAAGACAGGGCTGGCATGGTCTAGGTACCCATCGGGGATACTGCCATACAGGGGAGACAGGGCTGGCACGGTCTAGGTACCCATCGGGGATACTGCCATACAGGGAAGACAGGGCTGGCATGGTCTAGGTACCCATCTGGGATATTGCCATACAGGGGAGACAGGGCTGGCACGGTCTAGGTACCCATCGGGGATACTGCCATACAGGGGAGACAGGGCTGGCACGGTCTAGGTACCCATCGGGGATACTGCCATACAGGGAAGACAGGGCTGGCAAGGTCTAGGTACCCATCGGGGATACTGCCATACAGGGGAGACAGGGCTGGCATGGTCTAGGTACCCATCGGGGATACTGCCATACAGGGAAGACAGGGCTGGCATGCTCTAGGTACCCATCGGGGATACTGCCATACAGGGGAGACAGGGCTGGCATGCTCTAGGTACCTATCTGGGATGCTCTGGGTACCAGGATACCACCATGGCAGCAGAGCATACCAAGCTTGGATAAGGTGATACATGAGATGCAGGGCTTGCATGCTCTAGGTAGCCATATAGGATGCTGTCCTACATCGATACAGGGCTGGCATACTCTGGGTACCCATCTAGGATGCTGTCATACAGGGAAACATGGCTGGAGTACACTGGGTGCCTATCTAGGATGTTGTCATACAGGGGATCCATAGCTGGCATGCTTGGGTTCCAAAGCACTCCTCTAGCCAATAGGCAGGATTTATCCTTTATCTTTAATCCAAGGTAAATACTGCCAGATACCTATTCATTTATTTAATAGGCTCCCCACTTAGATGCTCCCCAAAAGTGAATCGTAATCCTACTCCAAGCCATTTGGGTCTCTGATTGTATTACATTCTGGAATCTTAAAATCCTAAACCATAGCTGCATGATAAGCACTGCATTTTCTCTCAAGGTAGGTAGGATTGCCAGATCCACCATGTTTTCATGGAAGTGGCATTTCTTTAAACAGATGGTCAGCACATGAACGGAGCTGCCTCTTTTATATTATGGAGAAGGAGTCAGGGATCAGTTGACTGTTAAACGAAAGTTCTGTGGAATTCTGCTTTTGATTAGTCATAATTGGTTTCACCCATGAAGCACATGTTTTTGCAGATGGTGTGTACGGCATCATCACCCTGATGTTGCTAAATGTATAGACCGTCAAAGTCCCTCAGGACTGACCACCACAGGAGGTGTGTTTTAGGGAACTTTTTACATTGTCCAAGTAAAATGCCCCGTTAGTGAGAAACATGCATAATTAGAAAAGCAAAGCTCATAATTTTCATTAGCCATTGGTTAGTGAAAATTCACCTGTGGGGAGTGTATCATGGATACTCAAAGCTCGGAGTAATTACTTTTAGCCTGGCTAGTAGCATAGAACCTGACATAGAGTTCTGAGGAAAAATATTTTATATGGATTTCTTTTTCAGTCTCATATGCTCCTTAAAAACACAATTTTGTGTGGGGGTGAGATAACACCCTCCCTCCCCCCCCCCCTTAACACTAAACCACCAAACTAATGATAATGCCATAGTCATCCATTATTGGCTGATTCATACACAGTTTTATTGTATTGTGGAAATGAATCATCTCCATGAAGTAACACATCATCATATTATATTATTTTTGCTTATTGTATTGTGATGACCTTATCCCATTTATATGTGTGGGTTTCCACTGACATTGACAGCAGTCCAGTTTTGTATTTATGGTAAGTTCAGTGAGTGTTCAGTTTCAGCTTCTTAATTCTCAAGGCTGATCACTGAACTTGTGTGAAGGTTTGTGTGGCAGAACCACTCTGGCAATCAAATGATTACACACACGCAGCTAAAAGACAAGGGGATCAGTGAATATTTTCAGGGACACCACAACCGCTCTTGACTATTTGTTCCTGATGTAATTACTTTATGTTCTGCAAAAGATAAAGGGATTAATCCATAAAAAAGTAAATATCCTGTTGCTTTGCTTTAGAGAAGAAGAAAGCCATATTGAAATATTTGGTAGTTGGTACTCAAAGCCCTTTAGCAGAGATAGGGGTGTATAGGTGTCAAATCCATTGATCTTGAGGTCTGTCATTGTCCATGTAATAATGTAGTCCATGGGTAGGAAACCTTCATTACTCCAGATGTTTTAAACTACATGTCCCTTAATGCTCTTACAGGAATAAGGCTGGCAAAACATCAAGGGAGATGTAGTCCATAACATCTGGGGTGCTGATGGGTGGCTACCCCTGCTGTAGTCCATACTGCTTGCTGAACCATTCGGTCACAAAAGATTGCAGCTTGTTTGTCTTACCAGGGCTCCAATGTAGAGACTGGAAACAAATTTTATTACTGGTAACTTGAAATGCCTCTTGGCAGCTATGGGTTTGCAACATCTTCAGGCACACCACATTTAAATGTTTCTATTCTTTCACTTACCTGGTGTCCACCAGGTGCTGCTGTCTGCACTACGCCATGTAGCATAGGAGACCTTACAGAAACTGTTAAGCTGAAATATACCTATTTCGCCGAGGCACTCCTGGCACAATACCCATTACAAAGTTCAACCTACTAAACCCTATGAGATGTGCTGTTCCAATCCTGCTGCATTTCCCGTCCTCAATAAAAGGTAGAATGGAAACTGCAGATATGACACACGTGTTTTTTTTTTCATCAGTAGTCCTAAATGGGTAGGAGCTTGTTCCTATGGACCAGACTCCACTTCCTTTAACTAATAGCTGCCAAAGTATGATTGGTAACATCATAACAGTTCCATTAATTCTTTGTGTACGTATGCATTTTTCTCGTTGTGAATGGGGAGCTACTGATGCAGCCTATGAATTGGCAACTGATTAAGTCTCTGGGTTAAACGGTTTGACCCCTTGAGGTACGTGGAAACCCCCTTGCGCCATAACTTAATTCAAAAAAATGTAAAAGTATATAAAATGTAAAAAGATACATAGCTTTGATGCTTCCTTGGTGCTCTGTATAGGGGTGTTAATGCCCTGAATTTGTGCTCCAAGTGCCCCTCTAATGCATTACAAAAGGATCCTAATCGACAGTCAGCTGTTTTGAGCCACAAGCCTACTTTGAATTATTTTTTTCCCTCTGTAAACCCTGCAGCCGAACTTGGCAAGAACAGCAGAATAATTGTATGAAAACTATCAAATAATTTGGATATTTTATTTTGGCTTGATATAATGCTTTAAATCAACAGTACGTCTTGTACCTGCATATCGTCTTTGAGGTGTGGTTTTTTTTTTTTTTTATAACTGCTGCACAAGTCAAAATACACCTTACACAAAAAAAAATAAACCTTTGATTTAAAAGGACTCTAAAGGCACCCAGACCACTTATTCTAATTAAAGTGGTCTGGGTGCAGTGTCGCTGTCACCTTAAAGGGACATTATAGTCACCAGAACAACTACAGCTTATTGCATTGTTCTGGTGAGTAGAATCATTCCCTTCAGGCTTTTTGCTGTAAACATTGTATTTTCAGAGAAAATGCAGTGTTTACATTACTGCCTAGTGATAAGTCCACTGGCCACTTCTTAGATGGCTGCTAAAGCTGCCTCCTTAAGCAGTTCTGCCTAATGTGCAGCACTTCCAATCAATGTCGTCACCCTCTGCATGCAGGCACTGAACTTTCCTCATAACGATGCATTGATTCAATTAATCTCTATGAAGAGTTGATGATTGGCCAGGGCTGTGTTTGAATAATGCTGACTCTACCCCTGATCTGCCTTCGTGACAGTCCTAGCCATTCCTATGGGGAAGCATTGTGATTGGCTCAGACCACCACTTCTGATGATGTCAGCAGGCAAGGGCATGTCTGAGGCAGACAAAGACAAAGCCAGCAACTTCAGACTTGAATACAAGTAAGAGTGTACTATATTTAGGGGGGCTAGATAGTGGTTTTAATACTAAAGGGTCAGGAATACATGTTTGTGTTTCTGACCCTATAGTGCTCCATAACCATGCAATGTAAAAGTCTGCAGTTTTTGAGAAACTGCAGTGATCAGATTGCAATACTAAGACAGCCTCTAGTGGCTATCTACCAGACAGCAATGATAGGAGCTTCTGGGAGTTTACCAGATTTTAAATCACCTAAATGGTGCAGTGAAATCCCTATAGGAAAGCATTGAGTCAATGCTTTCCTATTAGGAGCAGTGTTCATTTTGGCAGAAAATTTCAATTTAGTTTGAGTCCTAGTCTTTTGACTAAAAAGCAATTTTAGTTTGTCGTATATTAGTCATTTGTATTGTTTTACTTGATTCAATCTCCAGTAGATTTTAGTCGACACTACTAAAATCTAATGGGTTTAGTTAAAGCCTTTATCAGTTTCTTTTGTCCCTTCCCCTGCCCCTCTGTGTCTCTTTGTGTCCTCCCAGCCCCTCTAGGTGTCTTTCTCCCAAGATCTGGTCTGTCTCTTTTGTCCCTTACACAGTCACTCTGTGCAGTGAAAAACGGACAATAGCTCAATGGCACAAGATGAGCTAAACCCAGCTTGCGATCTGAGGGGGGACCCACCGAAGGGCAGGCTAATTGAGCTGTTGTCCGTTCTCACCTCTCTTGCTACTTGTTTTTCTCTCCTTAAGTTTAAAGGGCTATCTAGACGTGGACCCCTTGCTCACGGTGCCTAGAGGGAAATTGGCTATACCTCACTGATGATACCTTACAAGGTTGAAACAATCCTCTGGGGTTGCTGTATCTATCCTGCAGAGGGAACTTGCTGGCATTTCGGATCTGGACTGCCCGTACGGGTGGGGACCAGTCTGATGTGCTTCAGGTATGTTCTCTCTGTAATGGCACAAGATGAGCTAAAACCAGCTTGAGATCTGAGCGGGGATCCACTGAAGGGCAGGCTAATTGAGCTGTTGTCAGTTCTCACCTCTCTTGCTGCTTGCTTTTCTCTCCTCTGTGCAGTTTTAATTTTGGTGGCAAATTTCAATTTAGTTTTAGTCATAGTCTTTTGAATAAAAATCAGTTTGTCGTATTTTAGTCATCTGAATTGTTCTAGTCGACTAAAATTAACACTTATTGGGGGGCCTATTGTGCTTGCTGTGCATACGCATTAGGTCCTCCCCACATTGGAGGAGGCAGAGCGTTGACCGAGCGCTGAGGAAGATCAGTACTAGAATTGGGTGAGTAAAGTTTTGCAAGGGGGTTTGTGGAGGGGAGGGGGATCAGCTGCTAGATCTTCTCCAAAATAGTCTTTGGATGCCAGTTGTGGTGGTACGTCATGCTTGCTGTAGTCAGGGCCGCTGTACGGGGACAAGCGTTGCCCTCAACTTGTAGATCCACGAACGCTGTGTCTGAGCTGCTTTACCTCGCACTAGGACGCCATCCCACCGCTGCCACCACGGATCACCTGGCACCTCGACCGGGTACCTCCGTTGAAGGATGCTCCTAGCGCTTCCTGAGGGCTCCAAGCACTCCAGCCGACACCATAACCACCGTAGACTCCTTCAGAGAGCAAGACAGGAACAAGCTCTTACAAGAGCTCAGTGATTATAGTAAGGGAATATGCAGAGCATAGCAATCCCTTGTAGCAGATTTCCCCAATAAGAGACAGGACTCAAATTGAGGGTGAAGTAGAACTGAAGCTTTTACACACACATAGTACTGCCCACAAGGTTTTGCTGAACAACCAACTCTGCCTGTGATATAATTACAGAACACAATGGTCTAACCTAATTATCACAGGAAAATACACAGTTTTACACAATATTCATAACACGAATTGTATACATCACATTCACATAAAATCAGAATCAGCATACTCCAAATACAAACATACGTCAAAATCATACAAATTGGTCCAGTGGCTCAAAAGTTAGTTGAAAGTTCCTTTGTGACTATCTGCAAGCATGGCTTGGGTGTGGTAAGCCAATTACCTCCAGCATGCAGAAAATGGCTCTATTCACAACAGTAAAAACACATAAAAATACATAATTCCTATTATACTTAACAGAACCATCACATTCAACCTATCCCCAGATAGCTTGGATCTGAACACTCACTATATCCGAACAGCACTCAGATGTCACAACCACAGTCAAATCGCCATGGGGTTAAAACACAGCAAGAGCTGATGAGAGACCGAGGAGGGGCAAAACAGCAAGTTCCAACTGGTCTAGCAGTGTGCCTGGGACAACGCCCTGCTGGAACAACAGACAGGAAACCGGGGAGGGGAAGAGACACATCTTCCTATGGATTGAAATGGGCAGAAAGAGTCTCTTTAGAAGCCAATAAGCCCCAAATAGCCTTTTTAAATGGCAATACACCCCAGGGCGATAGTCATGAAGGAGGAGGCTGGCAATCAGGCTCCACCAACAGCCAGGGGCAAAGGGCAATTGGTCACATAAAAATCCAGTGACAAAAGGCATTTTGTCATACCAGTGTTTGCCAAGCCTTGCTTTTATTATTGTTCGTTAAGCACCATAAGTTATTGCCAGGGATGTTAATAGGGGAATTTTCTAAAGAAATTGGCACTTCTATAAATTAACCTTGTTACACTGCAGACTGTCAGTAAGACAACTGGCCCTGTTTCTTCCTGGTTATTAAGCTGAGTGGAGCTAAACTCAAGAGGCAAGTACCGTTTGCTCTGGGCTTCTAATTGAGCTACACTGGAAGCCTTTGATTAGACAGCTGCAGAAAATCTGTGCTCAGTGAGTGTAGGACTTGCAAATGCTTTAAACAAGAGACCTGCAGATTTTGCAAGCTGTTTTTAGATATACCCCCAATGAAAAATGCATGCATTTAATTATGCATTTTTTTTCATTGGAGGTATATCTATTAAACTGACTCTTATTATTTTATTTGGGCATTGGAGTTGGAGAAAGTCAGGGGCGGACCTTTATTTGGCCTTAAGCCCTGGGTATTTTTTTGACCTTAGCAATGTAGCGGTTATGGTTATGGTGTCAGGAGTGTCATGGGGCCATCCCACTGCAATTGGTCAAACTATTATTACAGTTTGACCATTTGCATGGGTACTACAGGGTGCCTGCTCCTCGTCTAACTGTCTCCCATTTGCATTATGAGTCCGTTGTCTGGGTAGTAGGTGGACTAACATTTTAAAGGTATTAAATAGTGTCTGCTAAAGTCCATATATAACATTTTGTTATGCTTTGAAATTATTTTATGCTGCCTTCTGGAAAAAGCCCTAAAGGAAAACAGAAGTGAAAACAGCACCAGCTGTATGAGACCAGACAACTGGTGCATGTAAACAGATAATTTGGTTAACTCCTCAGCTGCCAAAAAGGAACGCTATAATGGTATGTCTGGCAATAGTAATGTCTATGTGTAATATATACACAGAAATTAAAAATATCTGCATTCATCTTTTAGCTCTGAAATTGTATGTATCTAATGAACTTTAGAATATGAGAATTGTTGTATCCTGATATTGTGCTTTATGAATGTCATCTGAAATGGCATACTTCACAATTCTAGGATTTGTGCATGTGGTGTTTCCTTCTTAAAGGACCACTATAGTGCCAGGAAAACATACTCGCAAGAGCCGCGCGCGCATTCAGCCAGTCCATAGGAAAGCATTATCAATGCGTCCATAGGAATGCATTTCTCTGAAACTGCTATGTTTACAGAAAAAAGGGTTAACCCTTGCTGGACCTGGCACCCAGACCACTTCATTAAGCTGAAGTGGTCTGGGTGCCTATAGTGGTCCTTTAACTTTTTCTTACACAGCAGCTAGAATACCAAAGATTCTTTCCTGCAGTTCGAACTGCTGCAACACACGCATTCAATCATACTTTCTAACTTAGTGCACCAGTTCACTTGTCCCTGGTTACCTACAAATGATTAGTACAGTAGAGTGACAGACACTAAATGTTGAGTTTGCTATACAACATTTATTCAGTTCAATTGATTGAATATCAACCAAACTGAAGTTACATTGACACAAATGAATACTGGATCAAGGTTTTTTCCTGCTTCCAGTGATTTAAGGCTGACCTATTTTTCATAAGCTGCACAATTTAAAGTAAATTGCTATATGGTGAGCATCCTAATGCATTGAAAGAAGTTCATAGAACAGTGAAGAATGATAACTAGATTGTGAACTTGTGTAGCTAGCCGTAGGGTTTGACTGTTGACAGCTAAAGAGCCCTTTTCTTTACAGAAAGTTCAACTGATCATAAAAAGAAGTGTTGTGCCATTCAAGTTGAATTAGCTGAGACACAGTTTGTAACCCGAGGTAATAAAAAAAAAATAAAAAAAAAATGCGAGAATATGTCTGTGTATATATGTCTGTGGGAAAAGCAAGTCTTATGGCTTGACTGATGTGTGTATTTGTGTTTAGCACTGTATTAACTATCCACTTCAGGTGGAAGGGGTTTTCATCCACACTTTTTTCCCCACCACAACTCTCTTGGTATGTACTTTACAAGTAACACCAAGCCTCTATTGCAAGCCAGTAACCAACCTCATGCTAATGAGTTGCATTAACAACAAAACAGCTGTCATGAGTGGTTCCCTGGCTTTGCTGCTCTTCCTGAGTTGTTTGAAAGCTGTTATATACAGCGGACACATACTCCAAGGAATCCATGTATAAAGTGGAATTATGAGGAAAAAATGTGGTTCTATGTTGAGCTCATTTGCATACACCTACCCAGAATCCCTTGCAGTAGTGAGAGCACTGTTAAAATGCGATTTCTGTGGGAAAAGCAAGTCTTATGGCTTGACTGGTGTGTGTCTTTGTGATTTGTGTTTAGCAATGTAATATCTATCTGTCTGTCTATCTATATCTCTCTAGCATATGGATAATGATTCAAACTAGACAAAAGGTCTGGATGGCACTGGTGTACAGCTAAACATTAATATCCAGTCAGGTGTGTCATGGTATTTTTGGTATTTGGAGCTTGATCTGTTCTGAATCACTGAACCAAATAAGGAACTGAAATGCTTGTTGTGCTTTTGTTTAGTTTCAGGCCTTGTGCATGCATAGGAAGTATGAACTGCATGACCCATTTAAATGAACAACTGTCAATTTTTAGTTTTGTTAGGAATACAAATCTGTTCCTCTGCACTGCTCCATGGCAATCAAAGGGTTAAAAACCCTTTAAACTCTTTCCCAGTTTTTAGCGCTGAGCTCCCTCCACACTGGCTCTGTCTTCATGTCCTCTGTAAACCTAGTGAGTGGTAACCTGATGTGCTGTTAGCGCCCCTTGCATTAGACCTTCCCCATAGGAAAACATTGAATCAGTGCTTTACTATGGGGTTTTGCAAGACACTGGTCATCCTCGTGGAAAGTGTGGACATCCAGCGTCTTTTCATGACGTAAACTCTATGAAACAGTGCCTCTAGTGGCTGTCTGGTAAACTGCAATGTTTTAAGTTACAGGGTTAAGGAGACCAGGACAGTGCACCCGGACCATCTGTCTGGGTGCCTATAGTGTCCCTTTAAATAGATTGTCACAAAATGGCAAGATATGCAGGGTTATTTTCTAAGTCAGGATGTGGTAAAATTAAATCTGAATGGAAAAATTGAGGATAAAATGGGCAAGCTGGGAATATAGATGATAGGAAATGTCACCAAATTAGCTATGTTTGCCTTCAATTTGAAATTCGGAATTCAATTTGCTACATTTTTAGTAAATAGTTGTTATAGTCATATTGTGGCTATGAATGTTTGTACAACTATGTATCAGATTTTAACATATATTGTTGCAGCTTGCCTTTGCTTTAAAATACAACACATTATATTTTAAACCCTGGGGTTCAATACCATTTTTTTTCTCTTCTTCTTTTAATTTTTTTAACATGTTAAAATCTTAGTTTTTGTACAAAAAAATAAAAATGTTTTGTAGAATGCTGCACTGTACCACTGCCTCCTTTGCCATGTCACCTCATGCAAGAAAAACCTCCTTACCAATGTGTGCATGCATATAGGTCACCCTCTAGTTTTAATGCCGGTTGCTTTGTAGTTGAAATCAATCCGTGCTGTGTACTTATCAAATAATAAGGAAGGCCTTTTCTGAATCAAGGGGTGTGGCTAAGGAGGCTGGCTTACAGTGCTGCATTCTACAAAACTTTTGTTTTATTGTGCAAGGTTGGAGCATAAAAAATAGGCAGATTGAGGCTAAAACCTATAAAATACATTGTAGTTGTATTAGTGTCTGTAGTGTCTCTTGACGTGTGTTACTGAGGCTCCCGTCACAAAAGACAATGGATTCTGCAGTAATGTACTTTCAGCTTCTGTGAATCAGCCAAATAGAAACCTATATTTCCAGGCTGACAATGTCCATTTAGTGTTTTGCATGTGGCATCTGCTAGCCATGCACACATCTAAAGCTGAACTCTCTCATTATAGAAGAGAGTTGAGCTATGGACTGCACATGCCCTGACTGCAGCTTTCGTGAAAGCAGAAAGGGTACTGTCACCGTTTGGGGATTTACAAAGTCCCCCGACTGAGACATCGCCACTGGTGATCCGATGGCTGCGGGGTGCAGGTAAAAGTGAGATTACTTTTAACCTATCCCTTGCAGGTGACGCCATCTTTCTCATGCTGCACCTCTTCAACTGCTGGTACTTAAAGGGACTCTCCAGTGCCAGGAAAACAATCTGTTTTCTTGGCACTGCAGGTCCCCTCTCCCTCCTACCTCCCATCCCCGGTTGCTGAAGGGGTGAAAACCCCTTCAGTGACTTACCAGAGGCAGCGACGATGTTCCTCGGCGCTGCTTCTTACAACGCCCACGCTTCTCCTCTTCATCACGTCAGCCGGCGGGGGAGACTGATCACGCACGCCGGCACGCGCATTAGACCTCCCCATAGGAAAGCATTGAAAATGATTTTCAATGCTTTCCTATGGGGATTTTAGCGACGCTGGAGGTCCTCACATAGCGTGAGGACGTCCAGTGACGCTATAGCACAGAAAATCTGTGCTATAATCTCGGAAGTGCCCTCTAGTGGCTGTCTAGTAGACAACCACTAGAGGAGGCGTTAACCCTACAGGGTAATTATTGCAGTTTATAAAAACTGCAATAATTACACCTGCAGGGTTATGGGTAGTAGGAGTTGGCACCCAGACCACTCCAATGGGCAGAAGTGGTCTGGGTGCCTGGAGTGTCCCTTTTAAGTGCCATGAGCCAATGTAACTGCTGTACTCTTGGGCATGGGGTGTTACGGTTTCCATACGAACAACTTCACTTTTCAAGCTTTGCTTAGCTTTTCTGTTTGCAACATTGTCATACATATCCCGAATTGTGACTTACCCTTAATAGAAGCAAATATTCTCTAAAGGACCACTAAAGTCACCCATATCACTTCAGCTCTATGCAGTGGTCCTTTAGTTTTAATTCTTTTCCTTCCCCCGTCCCCCCCCCCGAAACACATTAGAGGTGCTTCCACTGCACTGACCAAATAAAACTTGGTCACGTGACATGGAAGACTATAGGAAGCCCTTGAATACAATGTATCCAATGGAGATTCTTGGATGTGCATGCAGAACTCGCTGCACATCAGTTTCCAATGCTCCTGTATGGGGAGAATTGGATTAGCCATCACAAAAAAAGCCGAATTACCTTGTAAGAGATGGAGTGGCTGGCCTTGCTGAAGGAGTTTCAATGATGGAGTAAAGAAATGTTGAAAGAAAAAAAAAAAGGTATTCATTTAATTTTTAAATTTTTTTAAACTTATGTCTAAAAGAAACTTGCAATAGGGTACTGCAGCGTTTAGAATATAGGTTTGTATTGTAATGCTACAGTGTTTCTTTAATTTACACGTTACCAAATTACTTGCTTAGTACTGTACCTTGCAAAAGGAAGTCATAGCCTTATCCTTTCATTGTTCTTTCACAAAAGAAAATGCAAGGAAATATATATTATGGAAAATGTATGTCAGGACAGAGTGGATGTAGTTTAGCCTTAACACATATGTTACTGGAAATGTGGGTGCCAGACTATATTTAAATGTGTCATTGATCTTAAATCCTTGCTCAAAGGTATTTCTAGGGTGAAAGCACCTGCTGTATGATGCACACTCGTTGTGGATGTTGTCATGTTAATCGTGTATTTATCCATAATACACTGATCAGCTAGAACATTAAAATCCCCTGCCTTATAGCATATAGGTCTGCCTTGTGCTACCAAAGTAGCTTTGTGTCAAGGCATGAATGACACAAGACCTCTGAATGGGTCCTGTGGTATCTGGGACCAAGACATTAGACATTAGATTTTAAACCTTGCAAGTTGCGTGCCTCCATGGATCGGATTTGTTGTTCCAGCACATCCCACAGATGCTCAATCGGATTGAGATCTAGGCAATTTGGTGGCCAAGGCAACACCTCGAACTCTTTGTCATGTTCCTCAAACCATTGCTGAGTATTTTTTACTGCCCGCGCTGGCAGACGCCATCTTGGCCGCACTAGTTGGAGAAGGCTGCTCAAAAGTCAGCCTGATATCAGGCATTTTCGGTTCTCTGGATACTGAAACCTCCTATGCTTGCGCCCCATGTTGTCAGTTGGTGGGGGTTAGTAAAATCAGAGTTTCCATGGAGCCTTTGGGTCTATATTTGGGCCAATGTACCGAAATCTGGTTGGGGCTCCACTGCAACACGTCCTTGCTGCTGCTCAGTCAGCCACGCAACTCTAAATTGTGCTTTTTAAACCTAAAGACTAATTTTTGCTGGCAACAGTTCTATCAGAACTGATTTTCTTATATAACAATAGAAAATGATGAAGGTGAACTATCTTTACCTTAATAGGTTCATTATTCATATTTTGAGAACAACTTAAAGGTGTTCATAGATTTGTAGAAGAACGATGGGATCAAGGTCTTTTTTTAAAAATGTTGTATGCTTTTGTTTTAACATTTTTAATGTGAAAAAGTGCATATTACCTCTGAAGACACTATGTGAATTAATTTAGATTAATGCAGTTGACTTGCCAAAAAGATAAATATTGTATTAATATACAGCCTGATGCTACATAACTAATCCCTATTTCATGCTCAATAACTTTTGGACTGTAATGTCTTTCATAGAAAACTACCTTTTAGATTATTCCTTTAAAGACATTTTATTACAAGAAATCTTAGAAGTTAAATCTTAAAGGATCACTATAGTGTCAGGAAAACAAAGCGGTTTTCCTGACACTATAGTGCCCTGAGGGTGCCCCCACCCTCAGGGTCCCCCTCCCGTGGTGCTAAAGGGGTTAAAACACCTTCAGTTACTTACCTTAACCCAGCGCCAGGCTCCCTCGGCACTGGTGACCTCTCCTTCCCCACCGACGTCAGCTCCCCCGCCTGACGTCAGCAGAGCCGAATGCACATGCGTGGCAAGTGCTGCGTGCGCATTCAAAGTGTCCATAGGAAAGCATTTCTCAATGCTTTCCTATAGACACTCTGCGTGATGGAGGCATAATATGCCTCCAGCGTCGCAGATGCGCCTCTAGTGGCTGTCCAGAAGACAGCTAATAGAGGCTGGCTAAAAAGGGACACTATAGTCACCTGAACATCTTCAGCTTAATAAGGTTGTTCAGGTGAGAACTATAGCTCCCTGCAGCCTTTCTCATGTAAACACTGTATTTTCTCTGAAAATACAGTGTTTACATTGACAGCTAGGAACACCTCCAGTTGCAGTCACTCAGAGTGAACCAGAGGGACTTCTGAGTTAATGGAGGCATAATATGCCTCTATCCACTCAGATCTGCTGTGCACGAGCATCCTGTGATTAAGTATCTCCTTCCACTGCATGCAGACACTGAACTTGATTCAATTCATCTCTATGAGGAGATGCTGATTGGCCAGGGCTGTGTTTGAATCATGCTGGCTCTGCCCCTGATCTGCCTCTTTGTCAGTCTCAGCCAATCCTATGGGGAAGCACTGTGATTGGATCAGGCTATTACATGTCAGCAGACTGCTTGTTTTTCCTTAGGCTAACAGCATGCAGATTTCCAGCTTCTGGCTTGAATACAGTAAGATTTTTACTATATTTATGGAGGCATGAGGGGCCCAGGGGTCATATTAACACTATAGGGTCAGGATTACATGTAGTTGCACTGGTGACTATAGTGTCCCTTTAACCCCAAATGTAAACATAGCAGTTTCTCTGAAAGGGTTAAAACCTGAGGGACATTGCACCCAGACCACTTCATTGAGCTGAAGTGTTCTAGGTGACAACAGTGTCCCTTTAATGAAATAATCACATTGATTTTATTGGAGTTTCTCTGAAATATGCAAAGACCCATGAAGGTGACAGAGCCACATTAAATAAAAAAAATAAAATAAAAATCTAATTTTAAAAAAAGAATAATATAAATAAATCTGATTTTTAAATATAAATCTACACTGGATTTTTTTTTTATCATGTCTCTTATTTTGAGACACCAAGTGTCTATTTTTTATAACTTATATTATTTTTTTTTATTTTTTTTGGTTATGTATTTGTAAGGACAAGGAGCCACTGGCACTCTAGTAAATATATATTTAATATACAGTATGCAGATGTATTTTGCTTTTTAGTAGATGAGAATTGGTGAGCTCATCTATTGCTGGGGGTTTAGATTAAATACTTAGTTATTAACTGGTAACCTGTTTGTTTTGCCTGTGATGGTTAGCAGATTTATGCAAGTCTGAGAGAGCTAGCTTGGCTTCAAAAATTTAACTTTTCTGTAACTGGGTGCTTAGGTTGTTATCCAGTGATCCATTCATGGCGCAGGGCCTGGCTAGGGGTCATGCGGGCATCTGGGTCCCATTTTAGGCAATTTTTTAAAAAGTCAATGAATAGTTTGTTTTTGCACCCTTTTAAGGCTGTAATCCAGTGTTTTGACCCAGGGGGTCCACGCATTTTGCCACCCAGTGACATGCTACCCTTGAGTATTATTCTTCCATTGAGAAGTTTAGTGATTGTACAGTATTGAGGATAGCCATCAGAAGTTAGAAATCGTCCAGCTCTTTTGCTAGATTGTATGAGTTTTGGTGAAGGGAGTCCAAGTAGCTCTATCATACGTGCAATCTGGTCTCCCTCGTCCTCTCCAGGAAACAGTGGTATACCAGTCAAGAGCTCAGCAAGCATACAACCAAAGCTCCACATGTCGATAGGCATTCCATAATGACTTCCAAGAATAACTTCAGGAGCTCGGAAGTTGCGAGTCTGTATGTAAGTATACACTGTCTTGTGTTCAAAGCAACTGCACCCGAAGTCTATAACCTTGATTTCATGGTGACCTTCTTTCTTAAGGAGAATGTTTTCAGGCTTCAAGTCACAATGGATGATCTTGTTCCTGTGCAGTGCCTCTAAGCATTGTAAAATAGAGTGTGCAAACCTTCGTACCAAATGCATGCTAAAACCTTGGAACTTGTTCTTCTTCATGAGCTCATACAAATCCATGCTCAGCAGCTCAAAAGTTATGCAGATGTGATTGCGGAAAGTAAAGTTCTCGAGCATGTGAATAACATTCATGCTTCCATTTGTGTCCTGTTTTTTCAGGTGTTCTAGAATTCTGATTTCCTCTAGCACTTGTTTAGCATTCACATACCTGGCCACTTTCAGTGCTACATACTTTTGAAACTTATGATCGTAGACTTTTGCAACTTGTCCAAAGCTTCCTTTCCCAATGACTTTTAAAATCTCGTATCTGTAAGCCAAATGGTCATGCTGTACCATAATGTATCCTCCGTGGTTATCATCATATCCTCCGTTGTAAGGGGCCCCATTGACACCTTGTCTCTTTTGTGCAGCTGGACCAACAAAATAGATCTCGCTGAAGCTGTTGATTTCTTGTTCAAATGCTGAAAGCTTGTTTTTATATTGTTCCAGTGCCTGCTTAGGACTTAGGTATCTGGGCTTTGGTGATTTTGTGGAGTTGGCAATAGGTTTTGAGGCTTGTACTATGTCTGGCCTCTTTACTCTAATCAGCACCGGTATTTTGCTGGGTTTTCTGTGAATTCCTTCACCCGCTTTGCACCTATTGTCATTCTCAAACAATTGCTCAATCTTGAATTGATTCCTTTTTGCAAGTGTACTTCCACATAGCTGTGGAGAAAAGTAAAAATACATTAAAAAAATTCAAATAACATTTTGAGAAGAGAAAAAAGTTAGAATTTAGCACTTAGAGCCACATTTGTAATAAATGAGCAAGCTTATTGATTGCTGTTTTCTGTTCCCTGATAGTCTAAACCAGGGGTAGACAAACTTCTGCACTCCAGATGTGGACCGTGAAGAGTTGAAAAAAGAAATACATGTGTATAATAGCTGAGCGGCAATGTGTGACAATTAGGTTGTAGGGTTCCTGAGAGAATGGAAGATAATGGGTGAGGCTGGATGACATAAAATTAGGAGGAAAAATATTATTGCGAAAAAAGAGGAAATGATCAGACAACAAAAGAGAAGCTGAAAGTATCATAACTTCAAAAGAGAAAAAAAGACTCCTATACTGCGATTATTTTAAATAAACATAAATTTCACCTTTGAGTCCACTTTGGAAGGGTCTACTGGTATCACAATGCGACGACTGTCAGGTCGAAACATATCAAAAAGCTTCACTAGACAAAGTGAGCTTGGTCATCAGAAAGAGATAACAATGTCCCTTTCAATCAAATTAAATCTTTAGTGAGCAACTAATCTTTCAGCTCTCTGCTATACTCGGTCAGCGTGTCTGAAGTAGTGTTGAGTTGGTCTTAAGGCGAGGCTTGTATTGTTCGGAATCCTCGTGATTGTGATGTATGTGCTGGTATAACCTGTCGGCATTGTGATGTATGCTAATATAGCATTGTTAGATAATTTTGTTTAATGTTATTGCACTTTATACTCAAAAGCAAAATAGTATGTGCATGTTTTGGTAAATTCCTTGAGATCTTTTTGATGCAGTAATGTAAAGGCTTTTAATAAGTGATGTATGACTTTCCAAGTGACCATCAGGTAAAAAGCAAACCACTTCTTAAAAGATTTATTCCAACCCTTTTATCCAAATATTTTTTTGTTTATTGGGCACTATTTAATAGCCCAACTTATTAGTTTACACAATAAAGTTAAGTTAAAATTTTGTCCTGTAATCCAGTAGCAGAAAAGTATTTTCCAAGCCCGTTTGAAGTTTGCCCGCATCACTTTCTTCCTTTCTATGGTCCATTCAAATGATTCTCATAGAGAAGCATTTGATTGGACAGTTTCACTGGCTCAGACCCATGCAAATGCGGTAGGGACGGGGAGGAATGGCAAGGAAAATAGTTTAATGTTAAGAAGGGGGGGGGAAGAAAAAGGTTTAAAGCTAATGGGAGGCGGAAACAACATATATATTAAAGCAGGGAGGGAAGAACGGTTTAACCCCCACCTTCTGGAACATGGTGTCTGGTCGCTCCGCCCCTGACATAACTAAATTAGCAATCATAATATAAATTAAATACTTTAACAGCAGGGGGACAAGGAGAAAGAAGGTAAAATATGAAATGCGTGGGAAAAGCAAAAAAGTATGTACCAAAGCCGAGAGGTGGCAAGAGCCTGTTTAGAGCAACAGGAACTATATCCTCCCTCCAAGACACTCTCATATAACCTGTCCACATTTATTAGGGCTTTAGATATCCACATAGAGATCTAGCCAATATGTTTGGGGTTAGGTATAGACTCTCACTGTAATTCTTTCCCTACTGGCAATAAATCAAATTTTGATTATGTCAGGCCTTTAATTGATTGTCAATGCCCAAACCATACATGGTGCAAATTTACCAGACAGGCTTGCTTGTCTAGTTAAAGAGCTGCGTAGCTGCAGTTAAAAAACATTTTGCCTCTAAATCACTGGTAAGACCCCATATTGAATATGCTGTGCAATTTTGGGCACCTGTTCTAAAGAAGGATATTATGGCACTAGAAACTGTGTTTAAAAGTGCAGAGGCAGGCTACAAAATTAATAAAAGGAATGGAACATATCAGCTATGAAGAAAGGTTAACAGATTTAAACCTATTTAGTTTAGAAAAACGTCGCCTGAGAGGCGCTCTGATAACATTATACAAATATGTTCGGGGCCAATACAAACCATTGTGTGGAAATCTATTCACAAACCTGACTTTACATAGTACACGAGGCCATGCGTTTAGACTGGAAGAAAGAAGATTTCGTCTAAGGCAAAGGAAAGGTGTTTTTTTTACTGTAAGAACAATCAGGATGTGGAATTCTCTGCCTGAAGAAGTGGTTTTATCAGAGTCCATACAGCTGTTCAAACAGCTACTAGATGCATACTTGCAAAAACAGAATATTCAAGGATATAATCTTTCAATGTAGGGTAATAACTGCTTGATCCAAGAATAAATCTGACTGCCATTCTGGGGTCAAGAAGGAATTTTTTTCCTAGCTTGTTGCAAAATTGTGCTTCAAACTGTTTTTTTTTTTTTTTTGCCGCCTTTTGGATCAACAGCAAAAAACAAATGTGAGGAAGGCTGAACTTGATGGACGCAAGTCTCTTTTCAGCTATGTAACATTGTCAAGAGGTCCAGATTCACTTGTTGATTGAATGCTTGACCACCACATGGGTAAATAGCTTCCTTCCCGCATACTTTATAGCACAGAGACATGGTCACAGGTAAACATAAAGGATCCTGGCAGAGTGGAGATGCCATTCGGACCGTTCTTTTCCATGATATTGGTTTCATGAGTATTTTGTAATAATACCTGGCTCACATCTCAGACTTTTCTTGCTGTTATTAAAAAAACATACAGACTCACTTGTCATGCCAAAAGCATGAGTTGGTGTTTGATGTGTGTTTATATATGTTAAGAGTTGTTTTTTTTGTAAACCTTGGGATGACATTTATTGTGGTCTTTGATCTTGCACCAGGCCTAGACCATAAAACATCTATATAGCCATCACCAGAGCTGGACACAAGGAATTTCATAGAGTGGGCAATAGACTGCCAGACCAACCCCCTCTGATCCCCCCCAGGGGTCTGCCCACTGAGAAACAACTAGTTTAGATATATGAGGGTGTTGGACTATCCAGGGAGGTCAGTTATTCATTTTTCTTTTGTCAGTAACTTCTAGGAGACCTATACCATCTAAGACTCCCACAAGAATTCTATATGGGGTAAATATATGTAAGGAATTTCTTGTGTTTTCTCCTATTTTATTTTATGTACTGTTTTGCAATTTGTTATCTGTATGTCATTTATTTCTGTATTTTGTACTCAGCACTGTGAATCCTTTTTGTCAGATTAAATGTTTACTTAATCAGCTTGTGTCTCTGTTCTCTATGAGCTTCACTCTCCAGAGGAAAGCTCAGGTAAACACGTTACCAAAAAGGGTTAACTATATATGTTTTATCAGTAAAAGTAGAACTGTGATACTATAATTCTCTTGTGTGTGGGGTAACCTAAGATGCCCGGGTTTAAAAGTCTTGGTGGTGGCAGTAGAGTATGTACTAAGGGGGATAGTGTAGAAGGGATTGCAGGGGTTAATTGAGTGGTTGCTGGGACTAGCAACAGGTAACCAGGGGTCTGGTGTCATTAACCCTGTCACTTCCACACTCTCCCCACTGTCTCGGCTGGGCCTATAGCCCACGCACGTGACACCACTGTTTAGTTCTTTATTTCAGGAAGCAGTGGATTACACCATTTGCCATGCGTGCACTATAGATCTGCAAAGTAATTTAAGATATAGATTTTTATTTTCATAAACGTGGGGATCCACAATCTAAACTTAAAAAAGCATATATGTACCGTAAAAATGAATATATATTTTTAACGTTCCTTGAATGGGATTGCTGCAGAACAAATGAATAGAAAGTAGTCTTCTGAAATCCCCAATCATGAGGGAGCCTGTAGAATGTAGAGGGGAATATTTTGCGTGCAGTTCCATTGCCTTGTGTAGATTATCTGTCTTGAATTTCACCCTCTTGCACTGTAAACACCGTTCTAGAAGAAACAGGGAGACTTGCTTCTGTAAATAAGATCTTAAAGCCGTCCTTTATTTAGTTTTTCTCTCTACCTCCCCGCAAGCCCTATCTGTGTGCAATATTGTGACATTGTGTTTAAAGTTATGCCAGGCACAGACTCGCATGGCTCCATTATATCTTTCTTTCTTGCTGCTATAAAAGCCAGGCTCTCTGATAAGCGTCGTGATTGTGAAGCTGGCAAGTTTGTATCGTTATCATTACTCCTCTTGCTTCATTGTATTAATTGGAATTTTGTGGTCATTTTCTTGTTAGATAAACTGCTTACATGCCAAAATAAAACTCATGCAAGCAGTAATGTTAAAGTGGGTGAGTATTCTGTTTAGTACATTTTCTCTCTCTTAAAGAGTCACTCTGTTAGGAATATAAAGGTGTATTATTCCTAACAACTGTTTTACCCGAAGTAAACAAAATGTACTTCTCTCTATTTCTCCACTGCAGCCGCCATTATTCCTCTGGTTGAGATTACGGATGATCTCAGTCAATCCAATAATCCCACACAAGGTAGCATTGGGGAGCTACCGTGGGGATCATTCAGTATGGGGTGTGTTTGTTGGTCCTGTAACTTTTTTGCAGAACTGCCCAATAAGCCCCTCTCCTAATGTTCTTATATCAACTGAGTATTTAATCTAAAGAACAAAAAACCACAACAAATATATTCATCTTGGGGTAAAAGGGCTGGAAAAGGTGTCGATCTTTTTTTTCTTTTAGACACCTCCCAGGTATTATTGACGGAGGTGTCTAATAAAATTCAATAGCGCATGACTGAACAAGCAATTGTTTTTATACCCTGTCTGCTCACTCTTTAGAATACATGCTCCTACTCACGACATGGCGAGTAGGGACATTTTAATCTCTTATGTTTTATATGGGGGTTATATTGACCCCCATTGAATGATGGGGAAGTGGCAGGGAGCATAGCTCCCTGGCCCTTCTATTTTTACATATTACAAGGAGGGAGCTGCGAGTTGGTAGTGTTCCCTTCATGTAATAAGTGAATGAACAAAGACTGAATTGATGTTAGTTTTCGTTTTTGTTTTTTTTGTAATTGCTCTTTGTCCAGACTATTCATTAGTCTTTATGAATTAAGGACAATAGCGAATTCCCAAGTGTTCAACTCGGCAGGCGGGGTAATTTCACAGCCCTATCTAGTGTGGGCAGAGGACTTGTCCCACAAGGCTTTCATCTGCCCACACTAAGATGGCGGCACCTAACACTTAGGTCCGGGAAAGATCTAAAGCGTTATAAAAAGGTCAAATGGGGGACCTATGGGTATTTGGGAGTGACTAGGAGGACAATACAATGTAGTGGAGTCGGGAGGGCAGTTTAAAACAAAAGAAAACTGCGGCCATGATCGTTTCACTTTAAGAAAAGTGAGTGAAAAAGATACTAATCATTATTATTTTGCATTTTAAACATTCTTGAGTGTTTTACATTTGGACAAATTCATATGCAAGCTTATCCTTTTTCTTGGAAGAAAATGTGACTTTGATCTAGTAGAAAGTGTTTTGTTTTTTTTTCATCCCTGTCAAGTGGAAATTTCCATCATACGTCACATGTTGGCCCTTAAACGTGTTTATAGTTTTGATGTCTTTAGATGTGTCAAGCAGAATAGTTTTTTAAATTTTGGTTTCTCTGACAAAAATTAGAGCTAAAAACAGATTTAGAAAGCATGACCTCTTGTACCCCCCCTACTTTACAATTAAAATATGAAGACTGTGTTTTAAAGGGGAACCAACACTTCTCTCAAAATTACACCAATGAGTAAAATATTTAAAATCCTGTATAATTTGTGTTAAAGGGACACTATAGTCATCAAATCAATTTTAGCTTAATGAAGCAGTTTTTGTGTATATAGACCTGCCTCTGAAGTTTCACTGCTCAATTCCCTGCCATTTAGGAGTTAAATCACTTTTGTTTCTGTTTATGCAGCCTGCATGAAAAAAATCTTTTTCATTTCAAATAGATGTAACTTACTTTAGAAGTTTTTATCTCCAGCTCTGTAAATTGAACTTTAACCACACATAGGGGAAGGAGAAACACAAGTTTTAGGAGACATTTAGGAAAGTGTTCTGAATAGTTTTTTTTTTTTGTGTGTAACATTAGTATGTAATGTTGGCATTTGTTTGTTCTAAAAAGGGTTTTCTTTTTCTCCATTTAAATTTTGAAAATCTTCACAGAAATATACATTTTAGGAAAAACTTTTAGAGTGACGAAAAAGAGAGGTGAAACAGAACATTTTTCTGACTGAAAAAGTGCAAGAAAGATTGATAAATCCATTGCATCACTAACAAAAAATGTTGTACAATGAAAAAGTATGGCTAGGACACAAAAAGACAACAGTTGAAAAACCACAACAGCACAACAGATTCAATATGGTGCAACACTTTAATAAAAAAAAAATTTTTTTTCTCTGCCCCTCTTCTTTCTTCGTGCTCTTATTATTAATGTGAAGAAGAGCAAAGGACAGAGCTTGTCACTGTGATTGACAGCAAGCCAAGATGGAGGCTCCTATTTCCAGCATAGACCTAAATACATCAGAATTTTTTTCTGCTTTTAATTTATTTTGTCAGTCATATTGTTATTGAGGCATAAGCACACCAGACACTTGTTAAAGGACCCCGTGACATTTGCAGAAAGAGTATAGTACAGCATGGATATATTCCTGTGACAATTGCAATCGACATTACAGCTGGTACATCACTTAGTAGTTGTATAATGCAAAGCGGCAATAGTCACAAAGTTTAAAAAAATCGTTTTATGTTAAATAATCTGCATAGAACATCTGCAGTTTCATCAGCAATTAACCAATTAGCCAGAAGGTAGCCAGCAAGCCTATAGTAAGCGAGCTGGGAGTATACATATACTCAATGCAGTGTTAAACAAGATCGGCATAGTGCCAGCATGAAGGCCAATAATGTAGAAAGATTTACAGGTGGTGGCACATGAGGGAAACTGTGCAAGCAGATGGTAATGAGTGAACCACTGGGCCACAAGAAAATAAGCAAAAGGAACAAGACCTGAGTAAAACATAAGTGTACAGCAAGGAGTCACTGACTATCATAGGCAGGCCAATGCAGTTCTCTGATTAAAATAAATGCAACTGAGTAAGACAGGTGGTTATAGCATGTCACCTATGAAACCCAGCTGTTCAAGCCAATATATGGCTGCGCTGATTATTAACACTAGTCCGTTCAGCCTACTCCTATATCGGGGATGTCATTCATGTGAAGGGTTCGGGTAGCGTTGATGTGCTGGAACCAATGCTGGGTGACCCTCTTGCCCAAGGTCACAGGTCTGCATCTGTGTGATACAGACCTGGGAGTAGTAGACCAAGACTATCTCCATTGGGGACGGACAGAAGGCCTGGATGGTATGCTGATGATGGCCGCAATTGGTCTTAAGTCCACGTGGACCATGCTTGGGGGCTATGGTCTTCGTCCAGGGTGGGCTGGTAGCGATAGGGCAGATGATTACCCATTGAAGGCCCATTCACCGCCCGGGTGAGTATAGTTAAATAACAGAATGCTTATTGCTACAAGACCTGTAAAGTAATGGTTACCTTGTCTTAAAGGACCACTATAGTGCCAGGAAAACATACTCGTTTTCCTGGCACTATAGTGCCCTCAGGGTGCCCCCACCCTCAGGGTCCCCCTCCCGCCCGGCTCTGGAAAGGGGAAAGGGGTTAAAACTTACCTTTTTACAGCGCCGGGCGGGGAGCTCTCCTCCTTCTCTCCTCCTCCTGGGCTGAATGCGCACGCGCGGCAAGAGCTGCGCGCGCATTCAGCCCGTCGCATAGGAAAGCATTTACAATGCTTTTCTATGGACGCTTGCGTGCTCTCACTGTGAAAATCACAGTGAGAAGCACGCAAGCGCCTCTAGTGGCTGTCAATGAGACAGCCACTAGAGGATTAGGGGGAAGGCTTAACCCATTCATAATTATAGCAGTTTCTCTGAAACTGCTATAATTATGAGAAAATGGGTTAACCCTAGAAGGACCTGGCACCCAGACCACTTCATTAAGCTGAAGTGGTCTGGGTGCCTAGAGTGGTCCTTTAAAGGGGTTTGGAGGAGAGCAGTAAGCATGAAAAGAGCTTGTCGGAAGAATACCTGTCCTGTGACAGAGAACAAATGCACTGCTTGTAGATGGGTTCTCCTGTTCTGCCCTATTACTCGATCCTCTGCATACACTTCTAATCTACCACCATTGAGTTACTTGCAGAGATATGGTTGACAGAAGACAGTGATCCCATTTATATAGTTAAAATTTATAATTTTGTTGGCATCTTCTAATTCAATATGACTTTTTATGCTCTCTAAAGTGTAGCTGTCATTGTTAACAACTTTGGTTTAAATTAAAGTGACACTGTAAGCACCAGAAGCACTACAGCTTAATGTAGTGGTTCTAGTGCAAAGAGGATAGCTATACAGTCTTTGAATTGCAAACCTTGCATTTTCTGAGAAAAGGCAATGTTTTCACTCGTATCAGAGGACATCTTTAGTTTCTCAGACATCCACTAGAGGTGCTCTCTGGTGCGGTCCTTCTAAATTTGGAATCTTTGCTTTCTGAAGATGCCCAACACTCCCCGTCGAGATGCAGTGAGCCAACTTGTCTCTATGAGAACATGGTGATTAGTGAAGTGCTGTGATTCAAGCAGTGTGGCAGTTGCTGCACATGTTCTGTAGTCCACCATGTTTCTGCCATGGGGAAGCACTGGATTGGATTAGATCTTCAATAATGGTCATTTTAGTTTGGGGTGGAGTGGTGGCAGTGGTGAGATTAGCATACCATGAATTGTAAGGAAAGTAAATCTACTTTACTATAACTTTTCAGTCTAAAAATGTAGGAGATCCATATAATGTTTAGAAACACCGGTATGTATTTCTGTTAGGGTGCTCCTAATATAAAAGTCCAATTAAATATTGCTGTATGCTGCCAGATGTAAGTATCTATTAGAGCTCTTTGCTCCTGTTATGGGATACTATCTTGTTTTAATAGAATGCAGTCAGCTTCTTCATTCTATTTTCTACTTTTATGATCTTTTAAGGCTTAAAGGGTTACTTCAACCACCATGTCCACATCAGGGATTTCAAGTGGTCATGGTGGTAGGAAGCTGAATGTGCAGAGTAAAAAGAGTAATCTGATATTTGTTACAATTGTGTGCAAAAATTACCTATGTCGTCAGCGTGCATTGTGTGCTGGTGACAGATGTAATGAGCATCTCCCTGCATGTAGTTAAAAATAAAAAAGCAAAAACCCTCCCTCCTCTTGCTGGCTCAATACATGCAAAGCATTTGATTGGACTGTGCAAGGGCAGGGATGACCGAGGCACTGGATTTCAGGTAAGTTTAAAACTTTAAAGATAAAGTGGGGGTCTTCCTTAATAATGCCCAGCAAGGCATTGTACAATTTAAAAAAAAAAAAAAAAGCGGAAGACTTAAAGGAACACTTTAGTCACCAGAACCACGATCACTTCATGTAGTTGTTCTGGTGTCTATAGCATGTCCCTTCTGGCTTTTTTTTTTTTTTTTTCTCTCTAAGCATTGCCTTTTCAAAGAAAATAGTGTTTATGTTGCTGCCTAGTAACTCCTTAAGTGGCAGTCACTATGTGCAGCACCTACTTTCAGCATCTTCATGCTTCATGGAGACGTTTAACACTCCCCATAGAATGCATCTCTGTAAGAAGATGCCGATTGTAGCAGTATGGCTACATGGGAAAGCATTGGTTTGGCTGAGTACACCAAGATTGATGATATCTGCCTTGGAGGCAGGGCCAGCCGCAGCAAGACCAGCACTGCGATGGAGAAATGTTAAGTAAAGCTCACCCTTTCATGCACTTGGAAGGGGTCCAGATACCTAAATATTAAACGGGTAATTATAGTGTTTATTTTAAAAAGGCTAGAGTAACCCTTAACATTGATCGTTTCAAGCATTTTATTTTTTTATTTATAAACCAGCCTAAATATTTGAGTTATAAAGTCATATCATATTACCACTAGGCCTATTTTACTTGGAACACTATTTAAAGGTTTTTGGCTAGTTTAAAAGGTTTTTCATAGCCCACTTGGAATAATTGTAAACCTGCTCTGGACTACCCAAATCCCAACTTTACAGTTTAACAAATAATTTGTCTTTTATGAGGTGTTTGATTGCCTTGTGTAGTTGGTTTGATCTACGTGACTTTGCTATCTTGTTAGAATTTTTGAGATATATTTTGTTTTTGGCCAGGGTGTGTTACTGTACACTATTGTTCCATCTCCGGAAAGGGGATATAGGTGGAAGCAAACATTACTGACGTGCCACAGTCTAATTCTTAGATGCTATGGATTAGATTTTCAAGGTTTAAGGCTGCACAAATCTTGAGTTCCTGCTGGAATCGAACACTTGTCATGAACAACAACTACATTTGATGCAGAATGCTAGTTCAGTGTTGGCGTTTCTCCAGGATAACTTTTGCCTTATTATTAGTCGAGCACATTATAGAAATAATTAACTCTTAGTGGACTTTTGCTTGCCTAAGTGACTGCTAATAACTGTAATTTAAAATTTATTGGAACACTTATGTTAAGCTGACTTTATCATAAACACATTGTTGGGTGACAGATCCACTTGAATTTGTTGGGAGAGCAGACAACACCTCTTTAACAATGCAGTGGCATGTTTACTATATTTGATGTTTTGTGCTGTACAATATAAGCTGTGTACCGATTTGATTTAGTAACCAAACAACTGTTTTTAAAACTGTTCAGTGAATAAGCCCTGTTGTTTTTTTGCTGAGCTAGTGTTGTATTTTGGGGGGTTTAATTTTAATTGTAAGTTGACACTGCATATAAAGCTGTATTTTTTTTTATTTTATTTTATTTTTATTTTTTTTACTTTTCAAAATAAAGAACATTGAAAGAAATGTTTCCTCATCGACACAGACCTAATCGCATAAGGGAAAAAATCATTGTGGAGTGTCTTTTAAAGTGGATCTGTCACTTTCAATTGTCTTTCCTTTTTTTTTTTTTTTTTTGAGGTTAAGGTCCAGGCGTCATGGGGTGCTGTCAAAGGTAGGTTTTACTGAGCTGAAGCTGTCCACCGTGGCTACTGCCATTTACATCTGGGGGACCCTCTTCTGCTAATTGCACTTCATCTGCTAGGAGCAGCGTCTGTGCTGTATTATCACGCATGCGTAAGTGTACAACAGAGAGGTCTATGGATGATCCATAAACCTCGTATGGTGATGACCCCAGTTACAGGATAAAGAGATTTTTATTTTATTTTTTTACACATGCTCACGAGAATATATATATTATATAATTTGTGTAGATAAGTAAACACAATATTAATCCTAGGAAGGGACAATTCCCCTTTAATGTAATTTTGCTCATTGTACAGGTTATGGAACAGCCATTGACACCCATTTTAAGTTAAAAACAAAACAATTAAGTAGACTTTTGTACATATTTTACTGCCATAAATGTTATCTTTATGGTTTATTAAAGTGCATTTGTTTTTGCAGGAGCGGTAGGTATCTAGTTTTCTTATAAATTACTTTTACTTTAACAGCATAAGGTTATTCTTTGTACTAAGGCTCACCTGTAATTCATAGACTACTAAAACACATTTTTTTTCCTTTCTTTTTTGTGGTACATACTATATCATAGGGTCTGTTTTAAAAAATAAATAAAAAATTTACCAGATGAAGTTTGTTTCAGTGGCCTCATTTTGAATGCATTTCATTGTATTGCTGTACAGAATTCCTTGGCCCTTGGCTCTCATAGAAATGATGATGAAAGTAATTATAGATGCTTTCTCATTTAGCAAAGTCTTTGACAGTTTTTATCTTTTTCTGTATTTTTGCCAAGGAAATGAATGTAATTGCTACTCTTGTGTTTCCAGCAACACAAGATTCCTTATAAACTCTGATAGCCAATATTGTGGACCGCACTCTGTGCACATGTACCAGATGAAAATCACAGTGAGAAGCACGCAAGCGCCTCTAGTGGCTGTCAATGAGACAGCCACTAGAGGCTTTGGGGGAAGGCTTAACCCATTAATAAACATAGCAGTTTCTCTGAAACTGCTATGTTTATTAAAAAAATGGGTTAACCCTAGCTGGACCAGGCACCCAGACCACTTCATTAAGCTGAAGTGGTCTGGGTGCCTAGAGTGGTCTTTTAAGGTAGTGTTTTTTTTTTTTTTTTTTTTCACGAATATGGATCTAGCAATGCTTTTACCCTACATGGGGTCTTTTTCAAGCCTAGGTAGCAACAGTGCTTTGCAATATCTAAGCACAATCCTTAATTGTGTGAATTAATCTCCCCCTATTGGGAGCATAATACATTACTACAGTATTAACTGTAAAGGAACACTGTAGTGTTAAAATCGCTCTCTGACCCTCACCCCACCCCTTTACCTCTCTAAATGTATTGAAATCTCACCTTATTTCCAATGCCGGCAGAGTCTGCTGGCGCTGGCTATGCCCTCGATCCGCTTTCTTGGCTGACATCAACATCATCAGAAGTGATCATCTCAGCCTATCACAATGCTTTTCCATAGAAAAGCATTGGATTGGCTGGGATTGTCAATTTTGATGATCTCAGCCAAGATGGTGGGATGGGGCAGAGCCAATCTCAACCCTAGTCAATCAGCATCTTCTCATAGAGATGCATTGAATCTGTGCATGTCTATGAGGAAAGTTCAGTGTCTCCATGCAGAGGGTAAAGACCATGAATGACTGTGCAGCACTGTCCCATGAAGCACCTCTAGTAGCCATATGAGGAGTGACCACTAGTGGTGTTCCTAAGCTGTAATTTAAATACTGCCTTTTTCCTGAAAAGGTAGTGTTTACAACAAAAATCCTGTAGGAACAGGATGTAGACACCAGAACAACTACATTAAGCTGTAGTTCTGGTGACACTAGCGTCCATTAAGTTGTCAGGAGATATCACGATACAAAAGAAAAATTATCCAGTCGAGAAGAGTGTGTCTCTGTGTACAATTTTTTGGGGTCCAATTATATTAAAGGAGTACTGTAAACATCAAAACTTATACATCTTAATGAAATGGGTTTGGTGCTTAGCAAAGTTTACTATTTTCAGACTGTAGGGACATTGTCTGTTTAAGGGATATAGCAGTGTTTGCATTTGTCAGTGTCTCTCTAGTGGCTGCAAGTCAGACGGCCAGTAGAGGCACTTCTTTCATTGAGCCATCACACTTAGCATAGAAACATAGAAACATAGAATGTGACGGCAGATAAGAACCATTCGGCCCATCTAGTCTGCCCAATTTTCTAAATACTTTCATTAGTCCCTAGCCTTATCTTATAGTTAGGATAGCCTTATGCCTATCCCATGCATGCTTAAACTCCTTTACTGTGTTAACCTCTACCACTTCAGCTGGAAGGCTATTCCATGCATCCACTACCCTCTCAGTAAAGTAATACTTCCTGATATTATTTTTAAACCTTTGTCCCTCTAATTTAAGACTATGTCCTCTTGTTGTGGTAGTTTTTCTTCTTTTAAATATAATTTAAGCTGCTGAATGCGGTTTATGCTTCTCGTTGAGAAGCATTGTATTCACGGTTTCTCGATAAGAAACATCTGATTGGCTGAAGGCAGATATTGCTTTGGCTGCCCATTACATCTCCATTTCTCTGTGTGATGTGCAGCAGAGGCGGTTTGGCGCCCTGGATTAATGGTGGCTTAAAAAGGTTATTTTTGTTGTATTTCTTTGATATTGTAAAAATACAAAAATGTGGGCCACGAATTAAGTTTGAAATGTGCATATGAAAATGAAAAAAAATGAATATAAAGTGCTGTAATTGCAAAACCTCCTGCATTTATAGCATCTCAAAGTATCAAGTAGAAAAGTGCTACTGTTCCACAAATAAAAGTATTGCAACAAAATATGATCAATGTTAATACTTGCATCAAAATAAACTGTTTGTAGCAAGCCACATTCCGGTTGATGCTTAAAGGACCACTCTAGGCACCCAGACCACTTCAGCTTAATGAAGTGGTCTGGGTGCCAGGTCCAGCTAGGGTTAACCCTTTTTTTTTTTTTTATTAAACATAGCAGTTTCAGAGAAACTGCTATGTTGATGTTAGGGTTAATCCAGCCTCCAAATCCTCTAGTGGCTGTCTCATTGACAGCCGCTAGAGGCGCTTGCGTGATTCTCACTGTGAAAATCACAGCAAGCGTCCATAGGAAAAGCATTATGAATGCTTTCCTATGAGACCGGCTGAATGCGCGCGAAAGGGAGGAGAGGAGGAGGAGAGCTCCCCGCCTGGCGCTGGAAAAAAGGTAAGTTTTAACCCCTTCCTCTCCCCAGAGCCGGGCGGGCGGGGGACCCTGTGGGTGGGGCACCCTCAGGGCACTATAGTGCCAGGAAAAAGAGTATGTTTTCCTGGCACTATAGTGGTCCTTTAACCAGCAAAGCAAGAAACAGACAGGAACAACTATAAATATTCAGGTTCACAAAATCTGAAAAAAATATATAATTATAAAAATGTTTATCTGCGCTTCATTGCATTTCTTCACTTTGACATTAAGAGTACTGGGCAGAAATTGAAGATTATGCTAGCGCAGTGTACTGATAATCTTAATTTTAATAATGACAGGAGGCGAATATTTGCATTAACTTTCTTTACTAGCTCCATAGCAGCAAAGAAAAAACTCTTAAAGAAAAGAACCAATCAGAATGAAACAGAGGATATATAAGCCCATGCATATCCCATCATTCCCTCTTGAGTAATGCGACATCACAAGTCCCAAAGAAATATGACAAACGTGTCAAATCCAACTTGCTCCAGCTTGACGTAGTTATTTCATTGTTGAGAATGAGAAGGATTTTCAGTCACTCCGTCCTCCATGAAGCTTGTTAAACTGAAAGGAAAGAGAGACTAGTATCAGTGATACGGAATTAACCGTAGACCCCAAATATCTGATTAGAAGTGTAAATTCTCCGTTATTCCAATACGTCTCATCCTACAATACCCGTGATCTAATTGAACTACAATATCCAGATGACAACACTCTCTATTCTACAGCCCTTGAAACCCAAATGCAACAACGGTTACCATTATCCCTATGGATCATAACTTACCTCGCCGTTTGGGTGGGAACATCAAGAGAAAAGGGTGGGAAAATATTCGCCTCCTGTCATTATTAAAATTAAGATTATCAGTACACTGCGCTAGCATAATCTTCAATTTTATAACATGACAGGAGGCTTCATATTTGCATTTTTAAAGCTTAGGCAGAAGGGAGAATGCGGCATTAGTCGACTGTCGGAAGTAAAAGGTCCGGAATGTCGTTTCGCGCGACCAGTCCGCTGCTTGGAGAATATCCGCCAATGACGCCCCTGCCAAAAAAGCTGAAGACGCCGCCGCACCTCGTACGGAGTGCGCTCCGAAGGACGATTCCACCCCCGCCAGGGTGAGGATCCATCTAATCCATCTTGATAGTGTGGTGGTCGACACTGGACCATGAGGTTTCACGTATGATATCAGTAGTTGTCGGGAGTTTGGTCGTCGTAGCGACCCCGTTGTCTCTATATATGTTCTCAATGCCCTAACCACACATAGTTGAGGTTCCGATGTAAAGAACGGGTAAAATACCGACTTCGAATCGGTCTTGGTTCTCCGGGAGAGTTGGAATGTAACCCCATCTGGGCCAATAGAAAAGGCATCAGCATCAAACGCCCGTATATCTGAGACACGGCAAAACGAAACCAGGCTCAGGAGGAAGGTGAATTTCGCCGTCAGCTGTTTCAAGGATAAGTGTTCATTTGAAGGCCATTCCTTCAGGAACCGGAGTACCACATCCACATCCCAGAGATGGTGATATTTTGGTGTCGGAGGGCGTCTCATTTTAATCCCCCGTAACAGACGACAAACCAAAGGGTCTTGTCCAATTGCTCTCCCCTGGGATGGAACGTGAGCTGCAGATATGGCTGACCGGAGGATGTTGATGGTGCGAAAGATTTACCTTCTGCGAAGATTGATGAGAGAAAATTCAATATCTCGGGTACAGGAGCCGTAAAGGGATCCAAACTCCGTCCCACGCACCAATTGGACCAAGTTCTCCATGCCGATAGTAGTTTCTCCTAGTTCCCGGGGCCCATGAATCCCACAGTAGGTCCCTAGCTGCAGCCGATAATCCGTGGGTGTCCCATGCGCCCCTGAAAGCGTCCAGGCTACCAGCGGTAGGTGATCGTCCAGAAGCATGGGGTGTGGGTTGCCCAGTGGATCCTTGAGCAGGTATGGATCTTCGGTAGGAGGAGTGGATCGTTGCACGATAATTCGAGTAGGTCGGGGAACCAGGGCTGGCTCTGCCATAATGGCATCAATAGTGTTAGCATCACTCCCCGTTGTCGAACGTGATGAAGTACTCTCGCAATCAGTGCGAATGGAGGGAAGGCATACGCCCCCTGACTTGGCCAGTTTTGAGTGAATGCGTCCACCGCTATGTACTCCGGGTCTGGGAGCCAGCTGTAAAATCTCGGTAGTTGACGGTTGCTGCGTGACGCAAAGAGGTCGAGGGTGAACGGTCCCCTCTGTTCGTTCAGTTGAGCGAATATCTTGGGGTTCAATCGCCAGTCGCTGGCGTCTCTCCCATGTCGTGAGTACCAGTCCTGGTAGGTGCTCGGCCTTGATCGAGATGTTGCGTGGGAGGCAGTAGTCGAAGATCTCCTTCGTCAGGTTGGCTGTTTGTGAGCGAGTCCCTCCTAGATGGTTGATGTAGCGTACTGCGGAAAAGTTGTCCATCCACAATAGGATACAGCAGTTGGATTGTCCTTTTGCCAGGCTGCGAATGGCGAAGGATCCAGCTAGTAACTCCAAACCGTTGATGTGCATGGTGAGTTCCTGGTTCGTCCAGATCCCGCCTGTGGACGTAGATCCATCCGTGGCACCCCATCCCCATCGGCTCGCATCGGATTCCAGAATGAAGTCCGGGTGACTGCCAAAAATGGCTCGACCATTCCATGCCTGCATGCAGTTGAGCCACCATTCGAGTTCCTGGCGGACCTCGTCCGTCAGGGGAACCGGCTTGGTTGTATGTGGGGTTCTGCCTGAGGAAGCGGGCTTTCAACCGTTGCATGGCCCGATAATGTAGTGGTCCTGGAAATATGGCCTGGATGGAGGAGGATAGCAGACCCACAATCTGTGCTAGCTGGCGGAGGGGAATGGATTCGAGTTTGAGGACGTTGCGTATCTCTTTTCTGATGGCCGTGACTTTGGTCTTGGGCAAGTGCAGAGTGCAGGATCTGGAGTCTATGTCGAAGCCCAGGAATTGAACCGAGCGTTTGTGAGTCAGTGCAGATTTCTCTCTGTTGACAATAAATCCCAGCGATTCTATCAATTGGATCGTGTATTCGGTGTGACGTGACGCTTTGTCGCTCGTGTTGCAGAAGATGAGTATATCGTCCAAATAGATGATACATCTGATGCCTCGAGCCCTGAGGTGAGCTACCACTGGTTTCAGCATTTTCGTGAAGCACCAGGGGGCTGAGCTGAGGCCGAAAGGGAGGCAGGTGAATTGCCACGGGGATCGGTGCCAGAGGAAACGAAGTAGTGGCCGGCTGTCTATGTGAATAGGAATCGATAGGTATGCGTCTTTGAGGCCCAGACGCGTAAACCAGTCCCTTTCTTGTAGCAAGTCCCTTAGAAGGTGGATGCCTTCCATCTTGAAATGGCGGTAGACCACATGGGCATTCAGGTCTCGTAAATTGATCACCGGTCGGAAGTCTCCGGTCTTTTTTCGCACGAGGAAAATGTTGCTGAAATAACCCCCCGGGGTATGTGCGGGTTGTATCGCCCCCTTCCTGAGGAGTTCGTCTAGTTCCAACTCGATGAGTTGGGAGTCCGTGGTGGTGAGGCATAGGGGCCGTGGAGGCCCGTGTTGCACGGGGCGCGACTGCAGTTCGATGCGATAGCCCCCGACCGTTTGCAACACCCATGCGTCCGTGGTGAGACCTGCCCAATTCTGGGAAAAAAGAGAAACACGTCCGGCAGTCATGGTTATTAAAGACGTAGGTGTGTTTGGTTTCCTTACCTGTGGGAAATCGTGCGCGGGTACGTCCGCGGGCTCCCCGGCCTCTATCTGTTCCCCTTTGGAAGTGGGAGTAGGACTGCCTCGTTCCGGAATCCGGGTAGGACAGTTGAGGGTAAAACTGTTGCGGAGGTCCAGTGCGGGGGCCCGATGGCCAGAAGTGGCTGGTGGCACGGCCCCGCTGCCGACCAGCCCTTGAAAAAACACCCCTGGAGGGGTTGCCCCTGAAGACCTTTCTCATAGAGGTACGAGCCTTGTTTAGGGACGTGAACACGTTCACGTGTTTATTGAGCTCCTTCATAAACGCCTCTCCGAAAAGTTTGCCCTGTGCCTGGGGGCCTAATTCTTTTATCCCAAGTTCGGCCAGCTTCGGGTCAATTCGAAACAGTGCTGCGCGGCGCCGTTCTGTTGAAAGGGCCGCATTCGTATTCCCCAGGAAGCAGAAGCCCCGCTGGGTCCACTCTCTAATATCATGTGCCCAGTTGCGCACCATGTCCGCGGTAAACGAGTCCGCTCTGGTATAGGCGTCATCAGCCAAATACATCACTCGGGCCAGCGGCCCCATCGCATCTAGGAGCTTGTCTTGTGCCCCTTTAAAGCTCCGTTCGATCCCCCTGCGTGGATCGCGATCACCCCGTTCCATAAATGTCAGCATTAGCTGATCAAACTCTGGCGTAAACGCCACTTTGTCTGGCAGGGAAGGTCTAGGGCACTCAGCCCGCATCCTCTTACGGACGTGCTTCTCGAGCGGTTTCCGAATCCAGAAGTGCATTAACTTCACCAGGTGGTCGGGTGGAGCCCACTCCCCGGAGCGGGGATGGCGGATGTTCCTGGGATCGAACATGCGTTGTCCCGTAGTATCCAGGAATGTCTCTTGCTCGTGGCTAGCAGATGTCGTGGAAGACTCTGCCAATCCTTTCTTCTGGGGCTCACCCAGGAATGTTTCTGTGACATAGGCGTTGGATCCCCAATCGCCGTCGTCCGAATCCGAAGCCTCTGCCTGCCACTCATCCAGGACGGACAGGGTATGGGGCATCTCACCTTCCTCCTCCGAGGAGGCGTCGGGAAATGTTGTAGGCACGGGTGTTATCGGTGCATCACGCTTGAGAGGCGCCTTGCCCTTTTTTGGGGCTTTCCGAGACCCTTCGCCCTTCCAGTGGCGTTTCGTCGGGCGCTGCCTCTCTGGGGAGGAGTCATCGGAGTCACCGGATTCGTCCCTGGGGCGACTAGACTTGCCAGGCGGCTTGAGGGTGTCAGGCCGTCGGGAGTACCAGTGCCATGGCCTTTTCCAGTGATGCGGCTACCGCCGCATTAATCATGGCTTGCATCTGGTCCGCGGAAATCTGTGTCTCCTTTTCCATGTTATAAATTAGCTGGCAGGCACAGGGCGGAGAGGTATGGGGACGGTATGGGAGGGTATGAATAAGAGGCCATCGGCCGGTTAGGATATAACGCTTAGTAGCGTGAAAGTCGGACTCGCACTGGGGCTCACCCAGCAAAAGAGGGAATATGCGATAACAAATTCCCGTAAGCAGCACTGATATGGGGGCTCACCCCGTGCCAGGATACTAGTATAAAACTGACTGGCAATTCCACTCCCAAAGGGTTAACAAACCCAAAATATACAGGTCCCCTTTAAGGCTCTAACAGTAACACTCACTTTTGCAGCAGATTTAGCAGGCAAACCCAGGAGCTCTCCAGAACACAGGCTCGTTCCACAGCAATCACAGCACCCACAAAATGGCCCCCGCGATTCTCGCGATGTCTGGCCCTTTAAAAGCCCAGGAAAATTGCGCGGGGTTAAATGGAGGCAAAAGTGCGTTCGGCAAGTTTATTCGAATAAACTGCCGAACGCAGGTATGTGCACATACACCTCCGTTCGCGCTGTGTAATGCGAACGGAGGAGAGTCAACAATGGGGGAGAGAAGGCTTCCGTTCGCGCTTTGTTTTAAAGCGCGAACGGAGGCAGCACTGGGTCTCCCCCTGTGAAACAAAACCTCAGTTCGCGCTCTGTATTGCGCGAACGGAGAGGAGGCAGTAAGGAAAGGGAGAAGGCTTCCGTTCGCGCTTTGTAAAGCGCGAACGGAGGCAGCCCTGGACCTCCCTCGAGCCCTGACTGACAGCAGGGCGGGAAGTACAACCTTCGTTCGCGCTCAGTATTGCGCGAACGGAGAAGAGGCAGCACTGGGAGGGCGGCTGTATAGAGGCAGCCCTCCGTGTGTATGCTGCCTCAGCCTGCCCGGCTCCGTGCACACAGCAGTGTGAGCCGGGCGGTAGTGGGTTGTGGGGAGAGAGGGGGGTAAAGGTTGTGCTGGGATACCCTCAAGAAGCTAACCTGCCCCACAACAGTGAAGGAGCCTCTAATTAAAGGAGCCCTCAATTAAAGGAGCCCTCACCACCCCCACTACAAATACCACAATCAGTTACCTAAAAACCATAAAATAATGAAAATAGTAAAACAGAAGTAGTACTCTGACCTGTACTTGTGATGGAGCAGCAAAGAAAGAGGGAATGATGGGATATGCATGGGCTTATATATCCTCTGTTTCATTCTGATTGGTTCTTTTCTTTAAGAGTTTTTTCTTTGCTGCTATGGAGCTAGTAAAGAAAGTTAATGCAAATATGAAGCCTCCTGTCATGTTATAAAATTACATTGCACCAACACCACCTCCGGTCTTTGCTATGATTTGTTCTAATTAAACAGTGGATTGCCTGTCCGCACTAGTCCTAAGTCAGCAGATAGGTGCCGACCGAGGCAGCATGCTGGCTCCCCCATGGTCCGGAGGGGGAGAGGCACGTGCCACAGCTAGAGCGATCCACGTGAAGGTCCTAACGCACATCCATAGTGTACTCTTCTACTTTTTTTTTTCTTTTCTTTTTTTTCTTTTTTGACAGGATTTTAGTTTTGTAATCCACCTTTGTGCTTAAATATTGTAAAACACTGTAGTAGGTGCATAGGCCTGACTAAGACCCTATGTAGAATCCAAACCTGTCTATTATATTGTTCCTAAATACTCTGTAGACTGGGTTGCTATGTGATTTAACTGTACTACTTAAACTAATTGCAGTTTAAGAATTAGAAAATCAATTCGTACCATTCTGTTATTCTATTATTGTGTTCGTGCAGTTGACAGACTTTGTGGCAGTTTCACAAAATATACTACTAAGGAGATGTCCTTTGTGTGAGTGCAAACATTTGTTCAAAGCGCATATTTACCATATGAAAAGCGATTCTAGGCAATGTTAATATTGGTGCAGACATGGACTCATTGTGTCACAGGCACATTGTAGAAGACTGTAAAGTAAAATGTATATTAAGGACTGATTCATCCAACTGAGTCCTCCAGTAAATTTCAATCCAAACTGTACTGTGTGATGTGCGATTTGCAATGAAATGCTGTCACCAGAGGAAATGAAAATGCTAATTTTAACGACTTTATAATAGTTCTACTTTGTTCTTCTGGTATTTTGAATGGTTCCTTTTTAGTCGGTGAAATGCTGGAGTGGAGTTATTGGAGTACTATGTGCTTGCTTTTTTATTCCCTAAGCGGTCAACTGTATGACATATGCTGAACTTTTTTATTTTAATTTAGGTTTTTAATGGTTATTTCTGTGCAAAATAGAAGATAAATATACAGAGTGTCATAGACTTACCTGTACCTGGCGCCCACGTCGCTCCCCTCGCAGGTTCACACGGCTTGAACGCACCTTGCGGATCATTGCTCCGGCCTGAATGCTCCTTGTGGCCTGAATAGAAAAAATGCTCACTTGTTGGTCCCTGCAAATGGTCCCTTAGGGGCCGAACTGCAGCCCCTTAAAATAAATTGTATAATTATGATGTCATGCCCTTAAAGGGACCATGCTGTTTGAGTCGCAGAGATAACGTGGACCAGTGAGAACTAAAGTGAACCTATTTACAACCTTTTCTGGCCCTTACTCTTTGCCCTATCATGGTTTTTGTTGGCATATAGGTTAGTGCTCATAGTAAGTCTATTTTGTTATGTCCTGATATTGAACTCAGCTTGGACTTGACTTTGTGTAATTCTGGTATCCTGACCCAGCTTGTTTCCGTTAATCCATATCTATATCCCTGACCTTGGATATTCCTGACTCTGTCTTTATCTGTATTAATGTTAAGTCCGGCCACTCTAAGGCACGGTTATATGTCTATCTAGTACCTCTGTTTGTGAGATTTGCCATTCCTGTAATTTGGGGTGCGACCAGCATACACACAAAAAAAATCGAATTTCACCTGTGGAAACTTTTTACTCAGCCCTATATCAGCCCTCCACTTTATGCACCTGTTCGGTTAGTTTGGGTGAACCCACAATGAGTGTGTCAGTGTCATGTATTCATCCTCACGTGGAAATGTGATTAATGGCATTTACTGTTCTGACAGGAAAAGTTGTGCCGAGCAACATTACTCTCCTGACAGGAAAAGTTGTGCCGAGCAGCAATCAATCCACAGGAGGGTTTGTGCTTAGCAGCAATCATGTAAATAGGAACCTGGTAAACTGCCTTTGGTGTCAAAGGCCGGTTACAACCAATCAGATCCACAGGCAGGGTATTTAGGCCCAGTTCTCCTCTTGCTCAGTGCCCTGTCGTGGTTTCCCTTGTGGTTGTCCAAGAGCGCGTTATTGATTCTGGTTATTTGACTTTGGCATTGATATTGACTTCCCTATTTTCTGGCATCCCTGACCCCTGGCTTTTCCTTACCGTTGTCTCTCTCTCTGTGTATCCCTTGACCTCGGCTATTTCGGACTATTCTTTGGTACGTTAGTCCGACCTATCAGTCCTCTGTGTTACACAATTCTACGTGCTGGATCATACTGTAATCCTGACACAGAGCAAGCATTCACTAGTTTTCCTACAGTCAAGAGCCAAGAAAATTATTAGTGAGCTACAATCTTAATCTGACTCCGTTCCTTGTAGTGCATTAACTGCGATGCTCACAGGAACAACAATAACAATAAAAAATTACGCATGTATATAATTTTAAAAAATTATTACATTTCGTTAAATGCAATAAACATTTAAAAAATAAAACATTGTGACATCGTCCCTATATCCTGAACACCTGCAACAATTTCAGTAGAATATTTTCACCCCCTAAACTGACTGTGCAGCCTTATTCTTCAAAAACCAAGTAAGCTGGACATCTGCATTTCTCTTTATTTGTACAGATGGACTTGTTGGCAGGATATCCATTTATAAATAGTAATTTACTAGCAGGATTATTCATGTCTTTATCTTCAATCTCTATACCTGATAATTAATATTAAATTGTTTACCAAGCAGCACAGAATTAAGTTAACAAATAATAGCTGGCATTTGTAACCTGTCTTAACCCATGTGTGCCAGTAAAATATTCCTAAATTATGTTTTGTGGTCTTTAACCCCTTAAAACCGGAGGGCGTTTTATTACGCCCTATTCTAAGCGGCTCTAAACGCAGCAGGGCGTAATAGTACGCCCTCCGGTTTTTCTTACTTACCCGACCGCCGGCGGTCGGGGGACTCACCTGGGATCCCAGGGAGTCCTCCGCGGCATATCCTGCCTCCTATGGCCCCCCGCGGCGGATCCTGCCTCCTCCAGCCTCCCCCAGGCCATGTGAGAGTGAGGTCCTTGCGAGGACCTCTCAATCACATGGCCGGGTTAGCTGGCTGCTGCATTGCCAGCAGGGGGGCTGCCTGTAATGACAGGTAGTCCCCCTGCTGGCTGAATTCAAATAAATATAAATTAAAATTAGTGTTAAAAAAAATAAAAAATTATATACTTAGAATATATATATACACACACTCTGTCTGGGTGTAATTTTACTATTAATATATATAATTATATCTATATCAAATTACACGTAGACTGATACTGATTAATATATACAATTATTGTTAATGTAAATATGTTAAAAAATAAAATAAAATTTAAAATAATTAAAAAATATATAGATGTGTTATTTTGTTCTAACTGTATTGTGATATTAATATATATATATATATATATATATATCTCAAAATACACGTAGAATGAAATAATATATCTATATACATAAATAAAAACGTATATATAAATAAAAATATTTTATATATATTTTTATATATATATATATATATATATATATATATATATATATATATATATATATATATTTATGTAATATTTGTACGTAATTGGGTATTTTAATTAATTACAATTAGCAGGACCTGCCTGACAACCCAAGCCGACAGTAAAGGGAATTTAATTTGCTAGCACAATGTTTAACCCTATAACTTTATAAGACACCATAAAACCTGTACATCGGGGGTACTGTTTTACTCGGGAGACTTCACTGAACACAAATATTAGTGTTTCAAAACAGTAAAATGTATTACAACGATGATATCGCCTGTAAAAGTGACTTTTTTTGCATTTTTCACGCACAAGCAGCACTTACACGGACGATATTATTGCTGTGATACTTTTTACTGTTTTGAAACACAAATATGTGTTCAGAGAAGTCTCCTGAGTACAACAGTACCCCTCATGTACAGGTTTTATGGTGTTTTCAAAAGTTAAAGCGTCAAATATAAGGCTTGTTTCATTTTTTTCACATTAACATTTGCCAGATTGGTTACGTTGCCTTTGAGACCCTATGGTAGCCCAAGAATGAAAATTACCCCTATGATGGCATACCATTTGCAATAGTAGACAACCCAAGGTATTACAAATGGGGTATGTCCAGTCATTTTTAGTAGCCACTTAGTCACAAACTGTAACGGCACCCCGGGCATAAAAGGGGTTAAACCGCCGTTTAGTAGATCTTCCCTTCCAGAGACACAGGCACAGCTACTGTAGACACCAATCCACCGAACCGGAGAAGCATATGAATGCTGTAAACAGCTGAACCGGAACCATACGAATGCTGTAAACAGCCGAATAGGAAAAACCATTCAAAAGGTTTACACTTCCAGTCGAACTGGAACAGCATACAATAAATCCCCCCAAGAATGAGACAAAGCTCCATGTTGAGAGTCAAGCAGTGAACAGTCAGAGCTGTGGGTTTATTATTCTTATATACACATTATTACCACCCACAGGGTTTTGGAACACAACCAATAAACACATACAATACACTGAGACACTCCCACACAAAATCCTCCTCTCTGCCTGTGATACAATTACCTTACACAATGGGTAATGTAATTATCACCGGCAGAGAAATACAGTTTTTCCACATTATTCATAACTTGAAAAGTATGCATCACATTCACATTTTCGGAATCCGCATACTCCAAATACAAACATAAGTTAAAATCATCCAAATTGGTTCAAAAGATAGATTGAAGTCCTTTGTGACCAAATGAAACATGGCTTTTCTGCCCAAAACCAGTTCCACAGAGTTTTCTATCCTGGAGATAATTGGGAAGTAATCCAATTATCTCCAAGGACAGAGACAAAACTCCATTGAACACATGGCAGCAAAAGATAATAAAACACATAAAAATATATAGCACTGCAGGCATTGCTCAAAACAGGTACATTCAACATATCCCCAGATAGCTCAGATCTGAGCGCCCATTATTACTGAATGGCGCTCAGAGCGCACACACAGTTCAATTGCCATGGAGCCAAAGTCTTTCCCATAGTCTCTTATTATACGAATGGGCTCCATGGCATAGCTATCTGGGGTAATAACCGCTCAAACAGGGCCAGCACCCGGCTTTCGTGTCTTCGCAGGGGAAAATCAAGCGTTTCAACATGGGGCCATAGTCTAAAGGCAGCAGCCGGGCAACCAGGGTCCTCCATTGCACAGTGGCGAGAATGGTCTCATCACACAAACACTGGCCAAAATTGGCGGTTTTTGCATTTCTCACACACAAACAAATATTAACGCTAACTTTGGCCAGTGTGTTTGACCAAATGGCTACTAAAAAAGACTGGCCATACCCCATTTGCAATACCTTGGGATGTCTACTATTGCAAATGGTATGCCATTATGGGTGTAAATTTCATTCCTGGGCTACTATACAGTCTCAAAGGCAACGTAACCAATCTGGCGAATTTCAATTTCAAATGTAACACGCTATATTTGACCCTGTAACTTCCCAAAACACCATAAAACCTGTACATTTTACACGTGAGACTTTGCTGAATACAAATGTGTATTTTATTGCAGTAAAAGCAAACCGTATTATGACATTGACAGTTAAAATGTCATGTAGAACTAAAAAAAAAACTAAATTTCTTTTCTCCCATTTGTTTCATATTAAATTGTTTCATAGCTAAATATTTGATATTAAATGAAAGCCCTGTTTCCCCTGAATAAAATGATATATAATAAGGGTGGGTGCATTTAATATGAAAGAGGTGAATTACGGTTGGACAGACATGTAGCGCAAATGCCAGGTTTTGTTTACGTTTTGTTTTTGTTCACAGCGTGTACATTTGGCTCGGTCCTTAAAGGGTTAAATAAAATTTAGTTAATACATAAGAGAACCAATTTGTCAAGGTAATTTGAAAGATGTGTGTTTACTTTTTTGTTAATCACACTTTAAAATAGTGTCTGATTTCACTGAAGTAAATTACAATATATTGAGCTGTACCCGTATGCTATCTACCAATCCTTACATTAAAGTTTAAAATAATAGAAATCAAAAAACAAAATAAAATGCACTGTGGGATACCCTTTGTTTGCAGCAAATACAAAAATAATAAAACATTTTTGGAAATTGCAATGTAACGTAACATATACAGATTCTCAGACAAGGTGACCATTTCCTTTTAAAAATAAAAAATGTTGGAAGTTAAAATTAATGAATAGTGCACAGTTATAGTTTAAGATGTAACTGAAGAGAATACAGATACTAAGATGATGTAAATCTGTTTGGGTAAAAAAAAAAAAAAAAAGGATCTTTACATTTGCATCACAGTAACCATAATCCCTGATGTTTAAAATGGACTACACTGCCAACAAAAATAATCTTCACCACTCAACCTTATGTCTCTCACTTTATGGCTTTTTCTGTAAAAGAATTGCGCAATAGGCCATTCACTGGCTCATTCATAAGAAAGATAAATTCTTCTTGTGTTTGGCATTATTCTTTTATTTATAAAGCACAAGCAAATGTCTATTGTATTTTATATGACTTGACTAATGTGTTTAGCAAGTTTCAGGGGAATTTGCTTCCACTGTATCTGGAGAATGCAGCAACACTTTTTTTTTTATGGCGTTTTATTTCAAAGTCTTTAGTCTCTTTGCCTGTGAACTCTTTTGTTTGGCTAGACCAGGGGTGGTGACCCGTGGCACTTAAGATGTTGTGGATTACATCTCCCCTGATGCTTTGCCAGCATTATAGCTGTAAGTGCATTATGGGAGATGCAGTGCAGAACATCTGGAGGGCTGAAGGTTGCCTACCCCTGGGCTAGACTATCTGTGTTTAAGAATTGCATCACGGCTATTGTGATGATTCAATTTCTAAAAATATTTCAACCATTGTAGTGAAGAATATTTGTAGTGCCGAATTAAATTGTTGATTTCACTCAATTCTTTTTTTATTCCGTCAGATTTACCAAGTCCTCGCATAACACTTCATATGTTCAATGCCTTTCTACTAGAATAGACACCAGGCCAAAAAAACCTATATGCTGTAATTCCAAACATGTACATCATGTGGACTTGTCAAGGACCGTGTTGACTGTAAAAATGGAACTTGTATGTCTGTTTTACTGGTGATCTCTGCATGAGTAATGAAGCAATTTCTTTAGATATTTTGGACTTGCATATGCATTATTTCTCTCTAATTCTGTCTTCCTATGGTCCTTTTATTTATTTTAATGAGTCGGTGTGGTTTTGTCAGTGGAAAATGTGTTATTTGGATGGAATTCTACATGGTATGATTTCAGCAATGCTTGTTCTAAATAAATGTTTTGGCTAATGCAGCTATTTACATTCTATGTGTCTCTTAACCACTGACCACACTGTCCCTGTGAATAATTTTGTGTTTTAGTAGGTAATGATGTAGAAACATAGAATGTGACGGCATATTAGAACCATTCGGCCCATCTAGTCTGCCCAATTTGCTAAATACTTTCATTAGTCCCTGGCCATATCTTATAGTTAGGATAGCCTTATGCCTATTCCACACATGCTTAAACTCCGTTACTGTGTTAACCTCTACCAGTTCAGCTGGAAGGCTATTCCATGCATCTACTACCCTCTCCGTAAAGTAATACTTCCTAATATTATTTTTAAACCTTTGCCCCTCTAATTTAAGAATGTCATCTTGTTGTGATAGTTTTCCTTCTTTTAACATTTGAAGAAATATTAAATTCTTCAAGATTCAAGGAGGATTTAATAATACTTTTTACAGCCTTTTGATGTTAACCATGCGCATTATTAGCCAACTGTTTATGGATTTTTAATGTTCAAAAAGCTGTTTTTCTTCCTCTTTGGGTGTTGGCAGCATACATTGCTGCTAGTATGAGTGGCAGGTAATGGTGTCTAAAATAAAGATAGAATTGGTGTTCTGGGGCAAAAAGTAAATGGATTTGCCTTGGTAGACTAAAAAGCATGCTGATGTCAGAAAAAGGTAATGTTATGTGAATTTTTACAGGCAGTGTAACTTTGTGTTATGTGAACACTGGTACAGTTACTCAATATTTCCTAGTTATAGGTCCTTCTACTGCCTCTATTGTGAAAGAAAATATGAATACTGGAAGTGAAACCATAATACTGCCTATTAAATCTATATTGCATAATATGAACTTTTGTAGCTTCCTTGTCATATGGGATTCTATAAATGTTAACATGGCTTGTGTTTTAACAACGTGCAGTTCTAAATGAGCTTCCTTTTTAGTGCCATAATGGGTTGCAGATCATACATTTTGTCAATCTAAATTTTATTTTTAGACTGCACGAGGCAAAACTTTTTAGTTCTTGCTGCCTGTACTAGTACCCATGATGATTAATGGAGGTTAACACAAAGCTGGTCATAATTCCCTTGAATCCAGGGCAGAATGACAAAAGTTAGCAGACAGGCAAGTTTTAAAGGAACACTGTATGTTCCATAACTACTTCAACTGATGTTATGTGGATATAGGATTTGGAGTCCACCGTGTCAGATGATGCATCACTAACTCACCATTTAATAGGGATGCTTGATCCCCAGCAGCCTGGTCCCCACTGATGAAATGGCAGCTCATATCAATCCAGGGGTAGGAGACCGTGATAGTTCCCAAGCTGAAGGGGACCAAACATCTCTGCTAAACAAAGTAAACTGTTTAGTGGAGATGCCGGGCTCGGCCCCCACAGACTCCAGGCACCATAATCCACCAAAAATTAATGTTCTACCATTTTATTCAAAATGGGAAACTTAAAATTAATTATGCTGGGTAAGAAAATATTATTCAAGTTCTGCATAACAAATTATTTGGACTTTTGGTCCACCTCCAGCGTCAGATTCTCCCCATAGGAAAGCATTAAATAATGATTTCCTATGGGGAGGTCTGATGCGCAGGCGGCCATTACCGCGCATTCGCATTAGGTCTCCCCGCCGATGTCAGGAGCATGGACAGAGCCTACCCCAGAGCTGAGGGACATCGGCGCTAGATTCAGGTATGTGGCTGTAGTGGTTTTAATTCCTTCAGCCCCGCAGGAGAGAGTCACTGTAGGGACCTATAGTGCTAGGAAAATGGCTTTGTTTTTCTGGCACTGTAGGATCCCTTTAATTCCTAAAAAAAAATGGAAATTCATTCCTTGTAATCAAAAGCTATATATCTTGTTTGAGCCAACGAATAGGCATCTAGTGGTAACATACTAGGAAGTCTCCAGGACTTACTCTGTACTAAGATCATTCCTTACCATCTATTCTAGGGATATTGGTTAGTTAATCAAGTTTGTATCTTCTGGCTAATCCATGCTGAGTGCCTCCATATTTCTGTCAGAGATGGCTTTCACCCCTTGGTGCCTGCACGAAGAATGCATAGAGGATGAACTATCTTTTTAAATCGCACATATTTAGTGTTTACTCTGCACTTGCAAGGGGAAGCGTTTTGATTGCGGTCTATGCCAACTCAGTATGCAAAGATGCCCCTTTCCCTTTTTGTGGGATGGTCAAGACAAATATTTTGGTCTTTCCTGATCAGTAAGGAGCAGAATTCTTTGTACCAGGGCCATTGCTGGCAATATTAGTCTGTGGTATTCTTGGGCTTATATGCACACATATGTACACATTTTAAGCATTAGAGGCAAGTTCTGTTTAAATTGTGAGCTTTGTTCAGTAGGCAGGCACTTTTGGTGAATTTATTTTATTTGACAGTTGGAAACTTATTGAAACTAAATGCTATGATATTGTGACTTTATTGGCATTTCCATATTGAGGGAATTGAACTTAATACTTTTTTTGTGTGTGTGCTTCACTCAAAATTGTCAGTAAACATGATAAAACTGCTGTTCATCTGCTTGACAAACCTTGTTCTCAAGGTCTTTTAACCCCTCAAGGACACATGACATGTGTGACATGTCATGATTCCCTTTTATTCCAGAAGTTTGGTCCTTAAGGGGTTAAAGGGTTACTTCATGCTAGGTTTTAACCAGTTTTAAAATGTTATATATGGGGAGCATTCTAATATTTAAAAACAAACTTAAAATAATTTTTTTTAAATTACCTTTTGTGCGGTATTTTCAATAAGTTCCCCAAACCAGAAAATGACTGTTGCTTACTATTTTTTTTTTCTTTAGCACTTCTGAGATTTTCAAATAATCAGTGGGTTGTGGGCATAGCTAATGGTTCTAGGAATTGTCATTGAGATATAATCATAAAAAAAAAAAATAGTAATTTCTACAGCAGTACTAAAACTCCCAGTAATCAGAAAATCATAAACTGCCAGAAAGTAGTAAAATTTGCAAGCTGTACTTTTGGCGCAAAGAAATGGAAATGGTTTAAATACCAATTAGAAATTGTAATTGGTATTTAAAAACCAGTAATAAAAATAAAAACCTAAACTGATCATGTATCCTATTCATGGTAATCCACATCAGGAGCCATCATTTAAATGGTGTTCCAGGCAACCAAACCTTTTACATAAAAATAAATAAAATCAAGCACACCTAATCAAACATTTTGAACTTCCTTCTTTAACTAAATAGGTTAAAAAAAATTGCATTTATTAGAAGGTGTGGGAAATGGTTAAACCTGCATCTTGTCATCGATCTCCATTTAGCATTTTGTGTCCATGGACCATTTAGCTATGCTTGCAACAAACAGTATAGGTGAAATATCACAGATTGTTACACGGTCTTACTAATCGTTAATACACATAAATTTCAAGGTGTGTGTGTGTATGTGTGTATATATAATTTTTTTTTTTTTTTTTTTTGTTTACGCCAGATGTGTTTTTGAGGAATACTATGGAACAGCTGCATTGAAATTATTTATGGGTAATATGTTCATCGACTTGCTCATCAAAAAGGAGAAATGACAAGAAAATAGATTTCGAGCTGATCGAAGTTGACGTTTCTGAGCTGCATACTTTGTGCCTGGATTCAGGGAAGACTGTGATGTTTTGACACATGGTTTCACTCAATATGCACTGGGAAGGAAGAGAAGAGGAAATAGCTGTGGTAGATGCCACATGCCAATAGTCTTCCCCCCCAAGAAATAACTTTGAAATTTGAGGACATACCCACAACTCTAGGTTTACATGTTTGCCATTACAGCCTTTTCAAAACTTAATAGATTGAAGGACCTAAACCGGGAAATATATGTAGGGTATAGGAGCCAGCCTGCATAGCTCGTTCTGTTATAATTTTCCCTTAAAGGGACACTACACCAGAACAACTACAGCTTATTGAATTTGTTCTGGTGTGTATAATCATTACCTTCAGGCTTTTTGCTGTAAACACTGTCTTTTCAGAGAAAATGCAATGTTTACATTATAGCCTAGTGATAACTTCACTGGCCACTCTTCAGATAGCTGTTAGAGATCCTTCCTGGGCCATGGCTGCCTAAAATGCATCCAAACATTCAGTGTCTTCTCCCTCTGCATGCAGACACTGAACTTTCCTCATAGAGATTCATTGATTCAATTCATCTCTATGAGGAGATGCTGGTTGGCCAGAGCTGTGTTTGAATTGTGCTGGCTCTGCCCCTGATCTGCCTCCTTGTCAATCTCAGCCAATCCTATGGGGAAGCATTGTGAGTGGATCAGGCTACCACTTTTGATGTTGTCATTGGAAGTTTACAGGCAGAGGCAGCAGCTTCAGGCTTGAATACCAGTAAGATTTTACTATCTTTAGGGGGGCAATGGGGCTAGATAGTGGTTTTAACACTATATAGGGTCAGGAATACATGTTTGTGTTCCTGACCATATAGTGCTCCTTTAATGGAACAACACCTCTTCCACTTTTTCTTATAGAACATGGCAGTGTTTTGTGTACACATGGGGGAGTCTATTAGCATTTATAGTGTAGTTTAAACCTCATATGTTTCCGTTCAGGGCTTTAAGCCCTCCGCACTAGCCATTTTTATTCTTTTCACAGGTTTAGTATTAAAAAAATGCCTTTTTGACTGGCTGTTGCCATGCAATATTTCTGTGCAGAGCAGAATGCTGCAGACACTTCTGAATTTGCTTGGATTTTTTTCACACAGATGCACTCGCCAGCCATGTTCAGTTATAACTTTGCATATATGCTTGTGGATTTGTGTCTTCATTAATGACCCATGCGGCTTGAAACATGTTCAATACATAGTGTTATACACAGTGGCAATTTCCCTGTAGCAAACTTACAGCTGTGGCTGTTTTTGTTGATACTATTGTACATCTTCTTGCAGCAGTCACTCTTTTTTAAATTTTATTTTATCTGCTTTCCTAATGTTTGTTTTACCTCACTGTTCTGGCAAAATGCACAATATATACCAAATTTTTAATTAACAAAATGTATTTTAAGTAGCACCTCTAGGGGCAAACTCTTCAGATATAGCGGTGTGAAATGGATGTGCATCACTGTGTGTCTAGCTTTAAAGGATCACTATAGGGTCAGGAACACAAACATGTATTCCTGACCCTATAGTGAAAAGCCACCATTTAGGTGGCTCCCCCCCCGCCCCCACTCCTTTAGCTCCCTCGGAATGGGTTAAAACTCACTTTATTTTCAGCTCTCTGTGGGTCTGCCAGTGCTGGCCCCGCCCCCTAGGTGACATTATCATAATTGCACATTTTTAACCAATCCAATGCTTTCACATGGTGAAAACATTGGATTGGCTAAAATCGGCAAGGGGGCGGAGCCAAATGCCATTTTGGCCATTCAGCACCTGCTCATAGAGATGCATTGAATCAATGCATCTCTGTGGGGAAAATTCAGCGCCCTGAACGACAGGGCTGCTAACTGTGCAGCCCCGAGCCAGGAAGCCCCTCTAGTGGCCATCTGAGGAGTGGCCACTTGGAGGTGTCCCTAGAGGCAATATAAACACTGGCTTTTCTCTGAAAAGGCAGTGTTTTTTAATGAAAATGCCTGAAGGGAGCGATTATACTCACCTTAACAACTACATACTTGAAAACGAGAGAAATCTCAATGTATCTTTCCTGTTAAAATATTTTATAAATAACATTAAGCTGACTATAGTGTCCCTTTAAGATGAAATGTGCAGTGCATTGTGGCATGCTGTTTGCATCAATTTGGGGGTGGGTGGCAAGGCTGATGACCCCTTTTGCATTTTGGCCAACTACTTTGTCTAATATGCTATCTTCAGATAAGTGTACTTTTTGATCTATGCATTTGCAGGTCAGACAATATCTTATTTAAAGGTTATATCTCTCTGTTTTTGAGTGCATCAAAATAAATTAATTCAATTAATGAAGTATTCCATAATATGCAGTACAGTATAAACATTCATATAAAGCAACCTGAATCTACTCTGTGTTTTGACAGCCCATTTGGACTATCCTATTGTAGCAGCATTTCACCGCCGCCATACACTCTAATTGGACCCGTTGCTCTGAAGCAATTCAAAGTGCTTATATTGATTCTCTAAAGCTGAACACTGTACATATTATGAAATTGCTGTGCACTAGCCGTTGTGGGATGCTGCAATGAGCTCTGTACATAGAAACGTGTGTGATTGAGGCAGTCATAATCTGCTATTATATGTCTTTAGAGGTGTAGGCTTCAAATATTCTTAACATTTCATTTAAAGGTACAGTATAATGACTGATACCACTTCCTTCATTGAGATGAAGTGGTCAGGTTGCAATGTCTGTGTGCTTTTAACTCTGCAATGTAAGGCACTGCAATATTTTTAGAACCTGCAATGTTTTTGTTGTAGAGTTAACCCCTTAAGGACACAACTTCAGAAATAAAAGGGAATCATGACGGAATGTTTCTGTCGTGTCCTTAATGGGTTAAAACCACCTCTGCTGTCTGTAAACAAGTAAAACTGTCACATGCCACGGAAACCTATAGGAGTGCATTGAATTTGATGTGTTCCTGTTGGAAAGCTTGATGCTCTCCGGTGCTCCTCTATAAAGGAACATTTGATTGGACCATCATGTCGCGATAGTCTGAGAAGTGAACAGTGCTGAGGGAGCCTCAGTGCTTTAAAAAAATGTAAGTAGAACTTTTTTTTTTTAATGGCAAACTTGTGGGGCACCTTAGTGAAAGTAGGGACAGGACACTATAATGTTAAGAATAAATATTTGTATTCCTAATGCTATAGTGTTCCTTTAATATTTATTTTGTAAGTTTATGGATTTTATCTACCAGGTGTCACCATATCATATGTAAACTCTTTAAATATAGTTGAAGAGAAGGCGGTGTAGGTGTTAATTATTTTCATATGTCTCTTAATGTAGGATTTGTTACCTTCATAATTAACTTGACTATGAGCATAGTTCTGTTTATAAATATTCATCACTGCTTCACTTTAGTATTGGTTGTCCTTTTAGAAGTTTTCAAAAAAGGTCCATTATTAAAGCTGTCAGGTCTCTATTCATCCAGCTTGCACTCTCCGTGATGCCTATAATTTTTACCCACAATATTTTGGGTGGTGGTGGTGCCTTCCAATCACTTAACCACTTATCACAAAAAAAAAACTTCCTCATCCCTTCCTGTGCCATCTCCCTTTTCCCGAACACCCCTCCCATCCTTCAGGTACATACAGATGATTTGATGCCATCCCTTCACTCTGAGGTTTTTTTTTTTTGGTTTTTTGGGGGGAGAGGAAGAGTTTCCCTTATCCCTTTATCACTTTAGATTGTAAGCTCTTTTGGGCAGGGACCACTTTACCAACTGTTCCTGTATGACAAAAATGTTTTTTAGATTTACATGTTTGTCTTGTTAACCTATTGTACAGTGCAATGGAATATTTTGGCACTATATAAACAATTGGAATCGTAATATATTTATTTAGAACAGGAATACACTGAGCTTTCCTATTTTCAAGCATACCGTTATTAACCCTTTAAGGACACATGATGGAAATATTCCGTCATGATTCCCTTTTATTTCAGAAGTTGTGTCCTTAAGGGGTTAATAGCTAATTGCACCAGTAACATATAATAACACATAAGCATGTGAAGGGTATTACCACTCTAAAGGGGAAATGCTACACATCACTGCTACACCTCTGTGTACTAGTTACTTTTCTGGAGTCTGTGGATGCTGTCCCCCTGATTTCTGTAAAATCATTTTTTAATAGTTTGACAAAAACCAGGGCGCTCTCCGACATCCGTAGCTGGGTCCCACGGATTCCTGTGGATAATGCAGAAATGACACTTTCTTGTTATCCAAAAATAATAGTCCATCCACCTTTTGATGGCATACCAACCTTGCACTTCTACTGCTTAGATCCAATTTGTTAATATATAAGGTTGAATGGATTGATGCAGATAATATGGAAACATAATTTCAAGTTTTAATTTTATGAAGTAACAATGTATCTCTCTCCATGTATACAAAATCGGTGCACTCACAGGTCTTTTGTGCAGAAAACATAAATCAAGGTTACATCAGAAAATCAATGTTTCAGCCCCACCAGGGGCATTTTAACAGATGAAAATTTAAAAATGCCCTTTAAAAACACTTTTTGCCTTTTCCCATTGTTACAGGAACTTCTTTTCTAAAAAATCAAAAGAACCCAAAGCTCCAGCCCTGAGTGCTCCAGGTTGGAAATTGTTTGGAAAAGTTCCTCCAAGGGAGAACGTGCAAAAGGACTCTAAAATCATTCAGCAGGTGAGCATTGCTTTAATGGTATTTGTTTAGTAAGCTGTGCCACTAAAATACAATGTTATTATGGTTGTCCTACCATGTTCTTTGTTTTAACCCTTGCACTATCAATATGTATAGTGAACAGTTTTACTGTCCAAACATAAAATGCTAACTATTTATCCCAGTTTTCAAATAAATGTAATTTTTTCTGAATTAATTTTCACTTGCTAGCAATACAAGAATAGCTACTGCTGAAATATACCTTACTGATATTAAAGGAACACTATAGTCATTAAAACAACTTTAACTTAATGAAGCGGTTTTGGTGTATAGATCATGTCCCTACAGTGTAACTGCTCAATTCTCTCCCTTTTAGTAGTTAACTTTGTTTATGCAGACCTAGTCACACCTCCCTAGATGTCACTTACACAGCTTTCCTAAACACTTCCTGTAAATAGTCATCTAATATTTACACCTTTATTGCAAATTCTGTTTAATTTTGAATTTCTTATCTGCTGCTCTGTTAATAGCTTGCTATACCCTGCAGGAGCCTTCTTTGTGTAATTAAAGTTCAATTTACAGAGCAGGAGATTAAAAAACAACAACAAAAACTTTTAAAGTAAGCTACATCTGCAACCAATTTTTTTTCATGCAGGTGTGTCTAGGGTTGCATAACAGAAACAGAAACAAAAGTGATTTAGTTCCTAAGTTGCAGTGAAACTTCAGAGGCATGATCTATTCTATATACAAAAACTGCTTCATTAAGCAAAAGTTGTTTTGGTGACTATAGTGTCCCTTTAATTTAGGTGGCTCCCAAATACATTATTTTGCAGTAAATACAAATTTGGAGAATTTAATGAACGTGCAAATAATTAAGAGGCTAAGAACACCAATTCTTTCCAACTCTGTATTTGTAATGCACAATAAAAGACATGAGAAGAAACCTAAAATAAAACCCTGGTTTGGAAAACAAGAGGCTTTTACGATCAAATGCCTTTCATTCTATCATATGTGGTATTTTCTTCCCCATAACCTAATGAGTTTTAAATGTTTGCAAGCTCTAGTTTGTCACTGACCAGCAGTGAATTATGGAATATATAGTTCTCATGCGTAGCACCGCTTCCTAAGCGGTTTGATTGGGCAGTTTTATGAATGGTGGTGTAGATCGCATTTGTTTGGGCCGCCTTGTGTACTGCCACTGTTTAGTTATCTTAAGAGCTGGTCAATGAATGTAAAGATTTGCACAAGTAAATTTCTGACATCTATGGAAGAAAGCAAAAAGGCAATTGGGGCACATCCGGAACATGCATTTCTCATCATTGGTGCTGCCATAGAGATCAACATTTATACAAAATGCAGACTAAGAAACAACGCACACCTAAAAATAGTTTTTTAAATTTTACAGGGCTATTTAAAATCCTCTATCTCCACTAACAAATATGGGAATTTTGTTCCACCATATTGCCGTATTGTTAAGCCCACCACTACTCCTAGCTTGTTACATAGAGGCACTTCTCGCTTACTGACAGTTCCGTTCTTACGACAAGGTCGTTAAGCAAATTGGTTGGTTAGCGAGGATTCCTCAGACCGGCGTGATAAGTCTCGCATGCGCTAGAAAGCAGGTCTATATTTGGGAAGGTCCCTCAAACATAGACCAGCTCACTAACTGGGGGGAATCCCTCGATTTTACATCGGGGGAAATTCTCTTGAACATAGACCAACTCTCTAGCACGGGGAATCCCTCAAATCTGTTATGGTTCCGGAGATTCCGATTCTGGGGATTCTCCGCGCTAGAGAGCTGATTGTATGTCCAAGCAGCCGTTAAGCAAGTAAGTCGTTAAGTGAGGAGTACCTGTATAATACTTTTGATGTCCTTTTTAGTGTGTGTGTGTTTGTTTTTTTTCTTTTAACACTGAATGGTACACACTTTGCATGTTTAAAATATTTCAACATTGTAATATTTCTAAAAAAATAGATCAATCGCCTTGTATTTTGAAAGATATAGAATATAGTGAGTGTGTGTGTGTGTGTGTGTGTGTGTAATATGAACTGTCTTTTTGTGTGTCTGTCTGAAATGACCTATATTTTTATCACAATAAGAAATGCCTTAAGGAAAGTGCAGATAAGCTAAAATACAAAGTAAATCTGTGTGTAAAAGAATGAGGCCAGAAATACAGACTGGATATTTTAGTAATAAGATCTGAAGGACAAATTACTTTAACACCGTGTGAATTTATGGCACATTTTAAATGGGTTGATGTGTTTTGCTCCCTTGGGTAATGAATGAATAGAGAAATTTGACATCTTTGGGAGGATTCCTCATGGTTTACTATAGAAAAGGGAGAGGTTTATAGCTTCCTGTGATCACACCAGTATGGTTGACAAACATATTTTACTACCTATATTTTCTATTCATTCCAGTTTCCTCTAGACTTAAACCCGTTAAGAGATTCCCAAGAATATTTACCCTTGAGCTTATAAAGTCAAGGGCTCCGGAAAAACTTTGACCTTTTCTCCTTAGCTTGAGCTCATAAAAGCAGCACGTGTTCCTGTGATTTAAGCATGGGACATATCTACTGTCCCTAGGCTGTTGCCTTTCATGGCGTGTTCCAAGAAGGCTGAATATATAACATTTCTAGTAGATTATATAAATATCCTTATTGTCTCATAAGAGATCCATTTTGTTATTTTGACATTGATATATATTTGAATATATATAATGATGTATTTCAAATTTGTTTTATAAACACAAATATGTCCACATGGAATTATTGAGCTTGTCTGTCCTCTTCTCTATATCACTTCCACACTCCACAATAATACAGCCCTTCATTCTCTCACACACCAAACCATCTCTGCATTCGCGTACACACTGACCAAACCTCAAATTAAGAGCTAGAGTCTTAGACTGAAGCATACCTCTATTAATTTCATATTATTTCTCTCCTAAATGTCAATGTGAGAATATTTCCCATTACCAGAGTTAAAGTGAACCTTTCAGCTCTTACCTGCTCTTTAGCACGTCAGCTGCTGGCCTGCTGCCATCTTGCAAGCTCTGTGAGAGTTACACTAATCACAAGGGTAGGCAATTTTCTCCAGGTGCCACATTTCCCATACATTTCCCATAATGCTGGCATAGCATATGGGGGAATGTTGTCTACAACATCTGGAGTGTCAAAGGTTGCCTAATATAGCTGCCTGCTCACCTCTTTCACTATTGTCCCTGCTTGTGAACATTATTCCAAATTTAATTGCCAGTTAATCTGTTTTAACAATGACGTCTTGTGTGATTTGTAGATTCATTACTGTCTACAGAAATAAGCAGAACAACTACTTAGCATGTAGTGGAGAGCCAGGAAAATGCTTTTGGGACGGTTCTTCTGTTCTCTCATTACACTCAGTTCTTGGCATAAATGTTATGTTTAACCATCATTTTCATAAAATCTATGTTTGCTAATATTTCTGCTAAAACTGTGAGTGCTTTTCATAGTTTTTTTGTTTTTTGTTTTTTTCTTCGACCATAGCTCAGCGCACCCTTTGTCATGGATGCCTAACAGGTAGATCCCCAGATGTTGTGAGGACTATAACTCCCATGATGCTGTGCAGGTCTTTAGAAATACAAAGTATCGTAGGAGCTATAGTTTGAAAACATGAGGGATCTACCTTTTGGCACCCCTGCTTTATGTTTCACTTGTTATATATTCCAGTTCATGCTGGCAAACTGCTACATACAAAATTTCTTAGAATAAAACCAAAAGACCCAGAAAACAGCCAAACCATATACAGTATACATTTCTATATACAGTTTAAAGCACAAACTTGCTGATCTCTGATATGTGCAATAAGGGAATAATGTATTAACTGGCAGACCTCATCCTTGGATGTCTGTATGGTTACTGTCTCTAAACCTTGCGTGGCAATCCCCCCCCCCAAATTGAGGTTATTCTGCAGAGTTTTATTTCACCACTAAGAAGGGGACATCTGTGAGGACTTGAGTATCCTGTCTATCGTCCTTTGTGCTTATTAATATAGTAAAATCTCAGACTTTCAGGAAACAGGAGTCGCGCTTGTTCTTTTATTTGAAAAATGTCATGTTTTTTTTCTGTATATCGCTATCGGATTTGCTTAATATATTTTCTAGCCTTTCAACAAAATGATTTTTTTTTTTTTTTTTCAACAAAAAATTGCATACAATAAACCTCCAAAAGCCATTTTGAGATTTGAGAGATTCATCAAGAATGAAAACAATTTTTCACAAAGAATATTGCATGACCCCCAGGTGGTATGAAAATAGAAACTACTGTCAAAATGCTGAAAGTAGTTGAGTAAAAAAAAAAAAGTATCTACGGCAGGTTTGTGGATTTTTATAGACAACATTTTTCCATAAAATTCAGACAAGGCCAGTTAGAACATGCTACACAATGGGCGTTATGTCTACCACACTGAATTGGCATATGGTCAGTCACACAGGAAAGGTGTTTGCTGATGTTAAAACTTCTATCATATAACGTGCATAAATGACAGACCGCCTACATCTTGGACTGCTGTGTATTGGGACCTATTGATTATCTACGCTGAGTTTGCCGTTTAGAACGTTTAGTTTAGAATGTCTCTGCTATTCCGATCCCACACTACCAAGGACACATGACCTACAGGACTGCCAGCACCTGGATCAAGAAAACACTTTGGCTATTTAAAGGAACACTATAGTCACCTAAATTACTTTAGCTAAATAAAGCAGTTTTAGTGTATAGATCATTCCCCTTCAATTTCACTGCTCAATTCACTGTCATTTAGGAGTTAAATCACTTTGTTTCTGTTTATGCAGCCCTAGCCACACCTCCTCTGTCTATGATTGACAGAGCCTGCATGAAAAAAAAACTGGTTTCACTTTCAAACAGATGTAATTTACCTTAAATAATTGTATCTCAATCTCTAAATTGAACTTAAATCACATACAGGAGGCTCTTGCAGGGTCTAGCAAGCTATTAACATAGCAGGGGATAAGAAAATCTTAATTAAACAGAACTTGCAATAAAGAAAGCCTAAATAGGACTCGCTTTACAGGAAGTGTTTGTGGAAGGCTGTGCAAGTCACATACATGGAGGTGTGGCTAGGGTTCATAAACAAAGGGATTAAACTCCTAAATGGCAGAGGATTGAGCAGTGAGGCTGCAGGGGCATGTTCTATACACCAAAACTGCTTCATTAAGCTAAAGTTTTTCAGGTGACTATAGTGTCCCTTTAATGCATGATGTGACCAAGAGACTTGTCTTATCATAACCACTACAGTGAGCTGTAGTGGTTTTGGTGATATGAGTGCCCTTATTAAATAAACATTCTAAGCACCATTAAGATTGGATTAACGCCCAAGAATATCACTGAATACAATGAGTTGCAAAATGACAGAGGGTGGTATGGGAGTACCGCACATTCAAAAATATTACATAGCTTCCATACTGGCACAAACAGTAGCATTAATAGATACATCTAGTATACCCCTATGGCATGTATTAGAACAATCCATTGTCCCACAATATGAGATATTGGCTCTAATTTGGACAACACATCGCGCTCATCTTAGAAATTATAATTTCTTATCCACAACACAAATCGCTCTGAGGTTGTGGAGTTACTGGGCCCCTAAACTTCTGGGGAAAGGCAATTATCTTTACTATGGAATTCTGCAAAGTTTAACTTATTACACAAAAGATTTAAATATAACAACATGGAGAAAGAAAGGATTAACAAAAACGCGTCATCTAATAGCAGGCTCAGCTATACATCAATTCCCAGATATACAAATTAAATACGATCTTCATAACAGGGAACTCTATACATATCTCAGAGTAAAACACATTTTAATGAAACTTCAAGTGAAGGAGGTGGAAAATTCTAGGGTGAATGACTTTGGAAGGCTATGCTTGGGGAGACGACCCCAAAATAAACCTCTATCAATAAGCTACAGAGGAATATTAAATCTAACAAAACCAGATAAATTGCCTTTCATGTTAAATTGGGAGAAGGAGCTAAACAACGAGTGGGAGCCCTTTAAATGGTATAGGGCTATGAGATCAACTAAGGCTGCCACACATAATATACAACACATAGAAGCAACATACAAAATGTGGCTACGGTGGTACATGACGCCACAAAAATTGGCGCAAATATATCCAGAGGATGTGGGGAAATGGAAGGATCTATGACTCATATATTTTGGCAGTGTAAAAAAATTATTGATGTATGGAAACACATACAACAATTAATTTTTAAAGTTACAAACATATTGATACCCCTACAACCAGAAATATTCCTACTACACATTATGCCAGAGAGAATATTGCCACAAGAAAAAGTGTTAATTATACATATTTTGATGGCTACAAAAAATGCTATAGCCAGTTTATGGAAAACAAAACAGGTACCATCATTAAGTATAATAAGAGAAAAGATCTCTACTACTAAAATCTACGAGGAAATGGCATATAGGCTAAAAGGCAAACAACACATTTATGAAAAAATTTGGGTGAGGTGGAAATGAAATGAGAGGAAATTAAAAGAAAATAAGGGGAATGAAACAAGCAAAATAGTCTCATTAATACAGACGGCAAAAAAAATTTTTAGGTGGTACAAAACAAACGAAGGAAGAGGGAAGGGAAGAGAGACGAGGGAAAGAGAACGAGAACAGAAAAAAAAAACTGATTGATATAGACGTTTGATATGGAATTCTATAAATTAAATAAAATTGGAAATGTAGACTTATAAAAGGAAGAATTACTATAATTGTACTTTTTTATTTTTTATTTATATATTTATATATATATATATATATTTTTTTTTTTTCTCTCTTTTTTCTTTAGAGAGGGAGGGATAAAAATTTACTTTATACATATCCTGATTCTTGTAAAAAATTATCTCAGAGGGAAAAGGAGAAAGGAGAAAAAGAGAAAGGAAATGTTTATTGTAAAAAATAATTCAGTGTAAAGATATAAAAAGCTGTGTTACTGAAGCCGAAAATAAGTTAGAAGAGATTGTAAAATGTGTAAAAGATGGTAATAGAATATCTTGTATTGTGAATGGTATCTCTCTATTTTTGTATATTTATTTTTATTTTTTAATTTTTTATTTTTTATTTGTTATACTGATGCACAGTGTTGTGTTTTCTCTGTAATTTGAAAAAGTGAAATAAAGATTTAAACATGGAAAAAAAAAAAGATTGGATTAACGAATTGCCTGGGTTCTGTCAGTTGCCACACACTGCCTCCTTGCAGGCAGAAGTGAGAGCCAGAATCTCCAGTTAGGAGCTTCTGTTGGCTTTCTTTAGCTAGGCCAGATAATTAGTTGAGAATGTTAGCCGATTGCTCTTTACCAATGACCTTATCCTGAGATGAGACAGGGAGCAGGATCCTAGAGTAAGAAGTTAAACTCTGAGCACTCTAAGTGGAAGTCCCAATGTGGGCAATCTTAATCTCAAAGCCCTGGACTCTTTTTTTCTATGAGTGTTGTGTGTGTGGTGGCTGCAATATCTACCTATTGGATCTCTCCCTCTGTCCTTAGTGTGTGTGTCTCCACTCCATGGTGGTCCAGCAAAGGTTACAAATACATCATTAGGGCTTTGTTTGTATATAAATATAGGCTGTTGTTGAAAGGGGGCTTAGAGCTGTATGGTTGAGGGGGAGGGCTCTATATGCATGCATGTGTGTGTGTGAAGGAGAATCAGAGTGTGACTGTGTGTGGGGGGGAGTTTTAATTTCCCACTCCCTGTTTACGTTGTGGGAGGATTGGGATGTTACCCCCTAGTAATCCAATGCAGCTGTTTAGGGCTTTCTCTGGTGGTCTATATCTCTATCTGTTTCAGATGACTCTCAGTGCTCCCTAAGTCAGTTGCTTGGAGTGAGCTTTGGTTCTCTGAGCTATTGAAAAGCACAGAGGACAATGATGGAGCTCTTAATCTGATCTGCGCTAAGTAGAGATGCAGACCATAATGTTTGCTTGATAAAGTGAGGAGGTTAAGGACTGATCAGGGAGATCTACTGATCTCCCTGCCAGGTTAAAGAGGGTCCCCACACAAACATTCAGAGCTTCAGACCTAGCTATGCATTATGGGTAATCCAATTATAGAGAAACCGTTCTAAAATGGTTTCATTATTTAAAATGGAGAGACAACAGGGATATTTATGGAGCCATAACCATTATAGCACACTGTAGTGGCTATTACTCTAGGAATCTATATTTTAAATGCATTCGATAAACATGAACATTTAAGGAAAAAGATGGAATATACTGTTTTTCTATAGTAGTGTAAATGTTTATAGTTTGTGGACAAATATAAAATATAATATGCAAGACATCAAACTGTTGTGATTTAACCGGGATACCTGTGTTCCGTATAAGTGGAATAAGCTTGAATTCCCAAATGACATGACCGTTGCACTGCTTTGTTGCGTGATCATCTTATTTTTACTCTTATTATGAGTATTATTTTCTTTGTTGTGTTAGACTGTTTTGTCTTCCTGAGGTTTTTTTTGTTTTGTTTTCAGTTTTTCAGGTTTTGTTTTTGTTTTTTTTTTAACAATTATAAAGTATGGGTGATGGTATTCTTAAAATGTTTGCGTTTCTGTAACTCCTATTTCATAGAATTGAAGTTAAAGTGATGGTCGGGGCAACAACACATATTCTAGTTTTTTGTTTGTTTTTTAAATTATTTTAATTTTATTTTTAGTGTCAGATTTTTGTAGATTTTTTTTATTTTTTTATTTTTTTTTAAACTGTTCCATTAGTCTGCCTGGATACCCACTACAAAAAAAAAAATTGGATTGAGCAGTGAGGCTGCAGGGGCATGTTGTATACACCAAAACTGCTTCATTAAGCTAAAGTTGTTCAGGTGACTATAGTGTCCCTTTAATAGTTTCTTGGACTAGACACAGCTTGGTTGTGGTCTACATGAAACTGCCTAAAAAGGAAAGCAGCTTCCTCATCTGTACAAACTTTGCACCCTACGGATGGTTTTTGCAATGTGAGTGAATCCAAAAGGTTACAAAATTAGTTTTAACAAAAATAGTGCTTCACAATCTTTTAAATACTTGTTGCATGTGTCTGCTTCAATAAAAGTAGCATGAACAGTCTGAAACCCTCTTTCACTTGTTCTATAAATTATGTGTATGAGTGTATACGGTTTAAACTTTTTTTTTTTTTTTTTTGTTTAGTGTCTGCTATGGTGTGATTGTAGTTCTGATAATTTAGGCATGTGTGGTAGAAAGTAATTTAAAGGAACACTGCAAGCATCAACATTGCATGAGAAATCAAACTGTTACTTGGAAGGGGGTGCAGCAGGCACTCCTGGAACCATAACCAACACTCAACTACACATCACTCTAAAACTTTGGGGCTAGTGCGGGGCATTTCTGGCACTGTCACCACTACAGCAGGAGTGTCATTGCAAATGCAGCTATTATTTGCTTTTTTTAATGCAAATATATCTGTTACTGTAGGATTGTGTCCTCTTAAATTGCTGGTAACTGTATGTCAAAATATATAGAAAATGTTAATTGTATGCTTGTAAATGGGATGTGCAAATGTGTGAATTGCATTCAACATGGAGGAAAGGAATGATACAGCCCTGGGATCAATTGCAAACTTGGTTTGTGAAAATGTATTAAAAATAATCCAGTTATTGGCAAATATAGTTTTTTCTTCCTTCACTTTTCCTCATGTCATAAAATGTCTCCTCTGCACCTTTCCCTCCAACTATGCCTTTTTTTTTGGTTTTTTTTTTTTACTGCAATATGATCTAAACAAGATAACGTTTTTATAATTAAGTTTATTTGAACAGTGACTAAAGTTGAAAATCTCTCCACGATCCATTATGTAATATGCCGTAATATGTATATTTTGCTCAACTTGTTTTGTATCTCACTAAGGCTTGAATTCTGTTTTTCCCATTAGGATGACAGTTCTGGCAGTCTATCGTCAGTCTCCACGCCAAATCTATTAAACACAGGGGTATGGAATTTAATATATTTTATTTTCTAGTCTCTATTTGCTCCATGCATGGGACATCTAACAATCGTATATGAATGCATTCTGCATGGGCTATTCATTCACGCATGTTTACTAAGACACTGGTTCATCTAAAGTCATTATTTTGGATTAACACATCATTTGCATAAGTAACACGTAGTTTGGAAATATTTTACCGTATGTTTCCAAGTAGCTGTTGCAATTAATAGTTGAAGCATTAGAAAATTTTACACTAGGTGCTTTTAAGTATGTATTTGTTTATGCACACACACATGCAGTACATCAGGGGTGCCCAAAAGGTAGATCCCAGATGCTATAGAACTACAACTCCCATGATGTTTTGCATGTCTTTAGTCTGTCCTGGGATTTTTATTTATTTATTGTGGATAATTTTTTTTCCCCACTTTTTTTGGAATTTAGGAACCAAGCACAGTTTTCATTTGTAAGCTCAACATATAGTAAGCCATAATTTAACACATCTTCAAGTGGCTCTGTGATCTCTGAGCTGTGCAAACAGATTCTCGAAAAGTCACAATCCATGAAAAATGCTATATTTCCAAATACTATATTCAAGCTGAAGGCAAGGAGTATGTGACGTACTACCCAATTCTGACATCACTGGGAGTGAGGAAAAACACACACACACACACTCACACTCACACTCACACTCACACTCTCTCTCTCTCTCTCTCTCTCTCTCTCTCTCTCTCTCTCTCTCTCTCTCTCTCTCTCTCTCTCTGTTGAGGTCATTTGAACACAGTCCTCTTCACATGTACCATGCATGTCTTGACAGTTTGTTTTCTTTGACTTTTGTATAATGCAGCATAATGTATACATCTTTTTCTGTGACTTTTTTTTTTTTGTTATTATTAGCTGCCCTTGGTTTAGCAAGCTTGCCTACAAAATTAATTTTGAACTAAAAAAATAGTTAAAACCCTGGTATAATAATGAACCAAAATAACTGGGATCAGGGCTTAAAGGGACACTATGGTCACCAGAACAACTACAGCTTATTGAATTTGTTCTGGTGAGTAGAATCCTTACCTTCAGGCTTTTTGCTGTAAACACTGTCTTTTCAGAGAAAATGCAATGTTTACAATACAGCCTAGTGGTAACTTCACTGGCCACTCCTCAGATAGCTGTTAGAGATCCTTCCTGGGTCATGGCTGCCTACAATGCATCCAAACATTCAGTGTCTCCTCCCTCTGCATGCAGACACTGAACATTCCTCATAGAGATTCATTGATTTAATTCATCTCTATGAGGAGATGCTGATTGGCCAGGGCTGTGTTTGAATCATGCTGGCTCTTCCCCGATCTGCCTCTTTGTCTGTCAGTCTCAGGCAATGCTATGGGGAAGCACTGTGACTGGATCTGGCCACCACTTCTGATAATGTCAGCAGACTGCTTGTTTTTCTGAGGCAAACAGCATGCAGAGTTACAGCTTCAGGCTTGTATACAGTAAGAATTTGCTATATTTATGGAGGCATGAGGGGCCCAAGGGGGCTAGATGGTAGTTTTAACACTATAGGGTCAGGAATACATGTTTGTATTCCTGACCCTATAGTGATCCTTTAAAGGGACACTATAGTTTCCAGAACATCTACAGCTTATTGCATTTGTTCTTGTGAGTATAGTCAGTCCCTGTAGACCTTTTAATATAAACACACTGCCTTTTCAGATAAAATCCATTGTTTACATTCCTGCCTTGTAACACCTCTAGGGGGCAGTCACTCAGATGGCCACAATAGGTGCTTCATTTGTCAGTGCTGCACAATGTGCACGCTCTCCATTGAGGCGCTGAATGTTCCTCATAGAGATGCATAGATTCATGGCTCAGTAGCCTCCCAATGTTTTTTTTCTGTAGGAAAGCATTGGATTGGCTGATGGCGTCAATTTTGATCTCAGCCAAGGAAGCAGAGTGGTGGCTCAGATTACCAAAATTGAGCCAGTGACGTAAAATCTGTTTTTTAACACTATAGTGTCTGGAATATATGTCTGTATTCCTGATGCATTGTCATTAATATACATTTGTGTTCCTTTAAAATTTCAAGTTTTACCCTATTATTATTTTGTAGTCTCTTTCACTAGCATTTTTAATTGTTTTTAGAATTTCCGAGAAATTGCAACACAGTTTTCATAAATATCTGTATGCAAAGCTCAAAGGTTACAGAGCCACTTTAAGATGTGTTAAATTATGGCTTTAAAAGTTATTTGCCAATACCGTCCCTGACTGGGATCATTATTTAGGATTTAGGTTATATAAACAAGAGTACATACTGGCGTGAAGAAAAGTGTTTATTGTATTTTTATAAATAACCCTCATTCCTCCCCCCTCCCCCCCCAAAAAATTCTAAACATTGTTGCTTAATGTGTTCTGCACATCCTGGAATATGTGTATTCTCGTATCGTCTTTGGTTATGTGAATTTAAAGGAAACTCCTCTGTCCGTTGAGCGCTCTAAGCCTTACACAGATGCCTATTGCTGGTATGAATTGGTATGGCTAAGGCAGAGTGTAATCTGTGCCTTAGCCATACCTCACTGAATGGAGGGACATCACCAGAGGACTCTGGGCACTAGAACTACTTAAATGAGGAAGTGGTTATAGTGACCTGCTAAGTTTAGCGATATTTTATTCACTGTAACACTAATTTTAGTTGTAAATGAGGAGTTCACATCTGATGGGAATGCATTTACTAAGCAAAATGAAAGCAGTCACTATTGCATTTTAACCTCCACTAGTAGTTATGCCAAATACAAAAAAAATAGATCAGTGACATGAAAATGAGCCCAAACAAGATATTTGGCAGCATAATCTTAAAATACTTGTCAGACAGGGCAGGGAACCTGGTGTTTCTGTAAATACATCTAGTGACATTAAAGATGTTTAAGTAATTGTGTTTCAGTATTTTACTTCCTCTTGAAAATTTATATGGGAGAGAACAAGTTTTCATTTGTATCCTAAACTCTGTAAGTCTTGATAAATCCCTGGATAGTGCTGTAGTTCTTGATGTTATTTGACAGGGATTCATATAATATATAAAGTATGGAGAGACTACTTAATGGTATAAACAATAAACTAAAAACACTTGGGTGCTATTCATCACCCTCAAATACCGAAACAAACAATAGTTAAATGAAAAGGAGAATGCACACCAGAAACCATATGAAATCTCAATCTTGGTTTAATTTAAAATTCTTTCTTTCTTTAGCAACAAAAAAGAAAAAGAAAAGAACTCATTATACATTATACAATCTTTACCATGCATTTAACAGAAATGTTAACTATAAGATTGCATTTAAACTCTAATATCGCCATTTTGAGTTATTCATCAATACAAAATTTGACATTTAACACACAAAAAAACAAACAATTAAGCACACTCTCCGCTCAATCTTGGTTTAATAAGCCAATATTAGGTTTACAAATATAATACAATAATAAGTGATAGTAAACAGGATAAACATAATAATCAACAGTAGATATTTTCCAAAATTCCACAAACCTAATAGGGCAGAAACACGGACCAAAAGAAACCCCTCCACCCCACCTATTATGTTTAGCCTGTTTACAATCACTTATTTTTTTATTATATTTGTAAACCTAATATTGGCTTATTAAACCAGGATTGAGATTTCATATGGTTTCTGGTGTGCATTCTCCTTTTCATTTAACTATTATTTGACAGGGATTCAACTTAGTTTGGCAGTCTATTACATGTTTCCACTATAAGGGTAATAAGAGTAATTTACCACACTGTTTTAGAACAGTTTGACCATTTTTCCTAGGTCCCCTGGGCACCCAATTTGCAACCGTTCTTCTTGTAGGAGAAATCATTTGTCTTCACTGAGAGAAGCAGGACCGCACTTGGACAAGAGTGCTCGCAGAAGCGCTGTCCGTGTATGTGGCCCTGCTGAGCTTAGCGGAGTGAGACGAATTCTCCTGCAAGAAGAATATGGAAGCAGGGGCATGTCCACCGGCATCCAGCAGGATCCAGGTAAGTTATCAAACCAGTGTAAAATTGATTCACATATTACTTTGGGACGGCACCAGGACATTTCTGGAACCACGACAACTCCACCTGATTTTAGTGGTAACATAAGTAAAATGTAATACATTTAGCGTACGTTCAAATGTATTGGTATCTTGAGTACCAAAGAGGTCAACAGTGCACTAGGCAACGCTATTACAACTATTGACTAATTGTGGGCAGTTGCCTGTGACTGATTATCACCTTTGTGAACCAAAACTGTATAGTGTACATTGCAGTCAATTATACACATGGTGACCAATTATGTAAACCATATTTTGGCGATCAAAAGTGTATTTATAAAGCTTGGCACTTGCAGCCAGCCTTGAGTCCTCCATTTAAAATGTTACGTCACTATTACTGGAATTCTTACAACTGAGGTTGTCTAGTAATAGTCTAGTACAGGGGTAGGCAACCTTTTAGCAACACTGTGCCGATATCGGATTGTGATGTCCCGTAGTGTGCCGGTCCTATTTTTATTTTATTTATTTTTTAATTGAGGTTTGTATGCTGCCTTATTCTGCTTGTGTTATTTATACTGTAATTGCTTTGTATCGTTGTATTTGTGCATATATGAGCTATTATATTGTACATGTTCATGAGTAGATTGTGGTATAGTGTATGATACATATGAATGTGGGCTGTGTATGGGGGCAGCTTGTGGAATTGTGTGTGTGTGGATGGATATGTCACATTGTGTGTTTAGTAGTGTGTGTATGTGTGGGGGCTGTTTGGGGTATTGCATGTGAGAGGCTGCATGTGGGGTTGTGTGCATGTATGTGGATTGTTAGTGGTGTTGCCTTTGTGCGGATTGTTTGTATGTTTGTGTGTGGACTGTCCGTATTATTTGTATGAGGGGAGGGTCTTTCTGCATTTCTGTGTATATCTAGCAGTGTGGGTGGGTTCGAGTGGGGACCATGTTGGCCAGGTACAGGTCAAGGACCGTAGCTGCAACAACAACTGCGAGCTGCTCTACTACTGTGTGGATTCCCATTCACAAGTGCTGGAATGAAGTGCTCTGAGATCACTTCCTCTACGTGCTGCAATGCATAAATTGAGGATTGTCCTTCACCACCTCTTTGTATTAGCAGATATCTGAAGTTTTACTGGGACTCCTGATAGGCCAGAGCCTGTTTGGCTTTGAGTGCCGTGCAAAGGCACCTCGAGTGCCGTGCATGGCACTACTGCCGTAGGTTGCCTACCTCTGGTCTAGTAGAATCTCTTTAACAGCCAATTGTTATCAATAAACTGGTAATTTATAGCATATTTGTTTTCTTGTATGTCATGAAAATGCTGTTCATTAAGAACTCGGCAGTTGGCTTATTAGTTTTCCAGCTTGGATTGGTGTCTTCGAGAAACCACAAAAGCTGTTCTGTGCCAATCATTCCAGCATTTTTACTTTTAAAAGGCACCCACCCAAAAGTGTTTACTATGTAGCAGACTTAGCAATGTGGATAATGTCCAGGATTACAGCAATAACAGGCGGTTTTATGGAAACTAGCACCCACTGAAATAAATTCATCATCAACAGTTTACACTTAACATTTTAAAACATTATGATTGAACAGCTGGTAGTCTTAGTGTGATGAACTGTTTCATTGTTTGTATTGAAAAGGTTTATTTGTATCCAGTGTATTGCAGAAGCATAGTGTTTAGAAAAATAAAATGGTTGATCTGATAGAAGTGTGTGTGTGTGTGTGCGTGTATGCGTGCGTGTATGTATGTATGTATATATATATATATGTGTGTGTGTGTGTGTGTGTGTGTGTGTATATATATATATATATATATATATATATATTTATATTTATTTATTATGATATCCTTGCACTCAGACTCAAAAGTTACATACCGGGTGCTTGCAGTCCTAGGGAAAGTTCAAATATCCAATTTGCAACAGGTGACCAGCACTCACGGATTCATGAAAAGGTTAAAACATCCAAAGTTTAATGAAAAATTAAATTGTTGACAGCTCAAAGTTTCTGTCCTCCTCTGGGATTTTCATCAGGTTATATACTTTATTTTAGGGTATATGTAGAATGTAAAGGGAATATTTTACACCGTGTCACCTTAAGCTAAACTAGCTAACCAGAAACTAAACGGATCCTTTATTATAATAATGAAGAATACTAGCTTTAGGGGCTTTTTTTATTTTTTAAAATTTATTTATTTTCTTTTAAATTTGCATTTTATTGAGTTTTCTCACACAAAATACACTTGTATCACATTATGAGAGAAATATATGGCAAAGACAGCGGTTTAGCAATTGCTTAGTCCAGTCTATCCATATAATATTACATCTGTAACGTACATCATTTGGGGTTGTGTTGGTAAGGGTTCTTGTGGGGACCTGTGTCAAAGGCTGGTATTTGTGTAGGCTGCTTTCGGTTTGGCGTCTTCCCTCCTGACAGGGTCTGTTACTTGTTGGTTCTATGCGGCTGCGACCAGCTCCCTTCTGGGAATAGGGTTTAAGCACTAGCTATATACAAGACATCTGTTTCTACGTTGAGCTTAAGCTACAGGGAGGTGTACCAATTATGTGCCAACCGGTCCTGTATGGTCTTACACTCCCTCGTCAAGTGAGCTCTATGTCAGGTGTCAGTTGAATATTCTCCCCGGAATCTGTATGGCGGCTCCCCGCCCCCTGGGTGTAAAGCGTTAGTGTTTTGTGCTAATCTTGGCCCTATGGGCCGGCACTGGATCTGTTCTGGACCCTTGCAGGCCTTTCTGATCTGGAATGCTGCTGTCACCAGCTCCAGGTCAGTGTCTCTTTTGGCTCCCATGTGGTGCAGCAGGCGGTGTAGGAGGGGCAGGCGTTCCTCGCCTGAGATCCGCTCTGGCACTCCTTGAAGTCGGATATTTTTCTGTCTGTGCCTTGATTCTAGCACCGTCACGCTTCTGGTGAGTATCTGGGCTTGGTGGGTGAGCTTGTGGATCTCCTTCTGTGCGGCCTGCAACTTTTGTTCTTTGGCTCCCTCTCTGGCTTCCCCGTCCGCAACCCGTGTGCGCCTAGGGTCCCTAGTTCAGCCTGAGTTGCTCGTAGGTCTGCCTACCAGACCTGCCTCATTTCCAAGAGGAGGTCCTTTATGTCCCTTTTGGTTGCCGGCGAGGAGTCGTCATCAGAACTCGACTCGCTGTTGGTGCAGCTTGCAGGGGTAGTCCCGGTGGGATGTTCCGTCTCCTGTGATGCCTCAGAGGCCTCGCTCTCGCTCAACTCTGCAGGCGCCATCTTGGGAGCGACTCGTGGAGTGGGCCCTTCGAATGAGAGCCTGATATCGGGCATATTGTGAGTCTTCTGCATGTGGGGTTTTTTGTTTTTACGCCCCATTATGTCGGCTGGGTGGGGGTTGTTGCTTGCTGCTTTTTGGAGCTTTTAAATGGTTTTTGTCCACTCTTATTTTGTTTCTTCGGCAGAGCTCCGTCTATGCACGTCTTGCCTGCTGCTCAGTCAGCCACGCCTGAGCTTGAGTACAGAACAATTTTGACAATGGCAGGGCTTCAAACAGTGTCCATCTGCAGCATCTTGCCAGTTAACATAATGGGAACAGGCATCTTCTCACATTATATGCAATAAACGTATATCGCAGCTCACTGCTTTGGCATGATATCTGTAGACCCTCAGGCATGCGTAAGCATATGCCAGTGACACAGCTTCATCTGCCAAGAGGTGAAGATTTAGTTGAACCAGAAGTTGGAGGCATGGTAGAATAGCTTCAGGTAAATCAATATATCTCTCTGTCTCTGTCTCCAGCTTCTGCTGATTATTTTTAGATGCCTACAATGAGAAGCTCCAGCTCTATAGAACTTAACAATACTTTAAAAACAAAAAAAACAAAAAAAATACAAATGTGAAAAAATACACCTGGTTACCTATGCCAAGGCCTACTCCCCTTTTAGGTTGATAAATCCATAAGGTATTTAGGCCATCCCAGCAAAGCGTTGGCTCCTTGTGCCGTAAAGCGCAACTGCCACATGAGGTTTTGACACAGCTTAGTATCTCATTAAATGTCCGCTGTGGGTGTAGGATTTTTAAACATTGAACAGCTATACTGTTATAACTTACATTGTATAGCCAGAGCCAGTGCCATTCCTGCAGTAGTACTTGTGCATACTCTTGAGCATTGTAGGGAAATGGTGTTTCCCTGGATACGGGAGCGATGCAGAGTTAAAATCAGAGGTAAGAAAATAAGGAACTGTCACTTTCAGAGCAGTGACAATCTTTACTCAGGATACTACAGGACTGATGGATTTAGCAGCTAATACAAGACCCTTTAAACAAATTCAGCTGACTTCTATTAAATAAATTGAGCAATTGTTCACTCCGACCATCGGATGAGAGCTCACACAGAGCTTGTGAAACAAGCTAGGTACTGTCTTTTTGTCAATTCATTGAGGAATAGTGTATCCTCCTGTACTGCTCGTCATCTTTCTCACTTGGCATCAACTTGCTTCATTCTGTGTCTTAACTGTAGATGAGCCAGGAATAGATATGAAATATGTGCTATATCTTTCTGTGTTTTCCACTGCTTTCACTGTTTAGGACCGTAATTTATATTTAGGATCCATATGCACCAAATAAGGGTTGGCGTTGGTCTTCTTTCTGCCAGTATGCACTATGTAGGAAGTTTTCTGCTTTTAGTGTATGTGTAGGTTTGTGTTAAATTATTTCTAGTAAACCATGTGCTGCTGGTTTTAATAAAATCATACAGAAAACCAAAACAAATATTTGGGATACGGCTGGATAAATCTAAAAATAGGGAACATAAACCAAAGAATAGTGCAAAGATGGTGACGAATACAGCGCTCATAGGGTGCCTCCCCCGAAGTTGTTGACGGGGCTGTTGGTCCCACTTGCTACTCCACGAACAGCGGTTGATAATACAGGGCTCCAATGGATGAAGGTAAAAAAGGTGGTTTATTTGTATAAAAAGGTGAACAATTACCATAAGCATAGGTACAAATATAAAAGAAACAGTCGGTCCTACGCGTTTCGTTCCTAGAGGAACTTCCTCAGGGACCACAATGACATAAAAAGTATATATAATCACAGTGACAATAACATATCCTAATACCCCCACCCAAAAGTCCCTTTAAATAGAGCTAATCCCTAAGCAGATGTATATCCCCCTGATAGATATACTATCAGTAACCCCTGTGGTCTAAAACTGCTTTAAAAATATGGTATTTCTTCTCCCTATCCTCTTTTGTATCAGTTCTTTAGATAAGGGTATGTGTGCACCTCCAATCAACAAGGAGGATTTTTTATTTTGGGGATATATTATTATTAGACAATGTATGAGTGTTTGTTCTTTTTATGCACTTGTCCTCTGCAAAAATGATGATGTGATATAAATCATCAACCCCCACCTATGTCAGCAGCAATGTCCAGCTCTTCATAATACTCTGGGCTTAAAATATGCGCCGTGGCTTGCAACACCATGGCAGTTGCTAGCAAAGAAATTGAAGCTCTAGGATTCAGGAAAGTACTTTTAAAATATAGCATTTATAGAAAAGAAATTAAACTTCACCAAAAAAAACCACTCCAAGTAATCCAGATTACGGGTGTTGTGTTGAAACACCTTGGTTTTAGGCCTGTGTGGTGGAAACGCGTAAGGTGAATTTTGCAGTCTATTTAAATATCTTCCTCTAGTTGTCCAGCAATTCCATATGGCAACATACATTAATTAATTCATACTTCTTAAACATTTGAAATATTCTACACAGGGCTGTTTACAAAAATGAGATTTGCCAGGAATGCAAAGTGAATTTCAAAATTAATGCCAATATAGCCATCATAGAAAATTCTCCAATTCAGTTTGGCTATTTTGACCTTGCATTTGAAATTCATTTTGAATTCTCGACAATTCTTGCTTTAGGGAATAACCCTATTAGAAAAGGGCTGAGGAGAAAAAATAAAAAGATCCTCTCAGCGCATTCTACTATCTTTTCTGGTGCATAATGTGTTATCCCTCCAAACCTATTTATTTTGTGCAAAATAATCTCTTGATCTTACTTGCCAGTAAGCTCAGTAGGTTTGTGGGCCTACGTCTAGAATTTTACAATCTTAAGGTCAAGTGTTTGAAATGTGATGGGCCCACTCATCTTCTCGGAGGTCAATGAAATGACTGTTTACAGTAACTCACAATGTTACCAGCAAAGTGCTGAATTGCTACCCCCAAAAGGACCAAAATATGCTGTATAGGAACAAGATTAAATTTTTGTAAGAATTAGGTGATCTTTGTCCATATTCATATAAAAGTATTTTATTGAAGGTTAGAATTCACTACTAAGGTTTTTTTTTTTTTTTTTGCTTTCCCCTGGTCTGTTATATATGATGAAGCTGCTTTCTTCAATTCACAGCCAAGTAGCAGACAACAAAAATAAACAAACATGTAGTTCTATACCTACTGCGCATCTGCCAGGGGGAATCTTCTTTTAATGCAGGTCTCTCGACTTCCAGCGGTTCAGTGCAGGCAGTGCTGTCAAGGCAAATGGCTAGTGAATTCCCAGAATAAATTATTTCTACATAAAATTGTTCTGTAACTTTGAGTATTTAATAAAGATAAAATGTTTGACATACTCATCTTGATTCTGGAATTGCAGTGAGCTAGTTAGATATTCGTTTGACAAAGTCTGAGATTGATGACAGGCGTACCTTCCGCTGTCTATTTATGTCAGTTTCCACTTCTCTCTGCATTGATGCGGACTCCTGGCAGGAGCTAAAGGAAGATGGTTGTGGAACCCAGAAGGGAGAGCGTCTGGTACGAATATCTCATTTCACCTACAGGGCTTTTCTAGTGGAATCAAAATTCCAGGAAGTGATGTACTTTGCTTTCTGGGATATCACACTCTGCATTGTTGGGTACTCAGATGCAGCTCATTTAATCAACTTTGTGTCTCTATACCACTTACACTTCTTAAATTAAAGTGTCCCGCTTTGCCTATTTTAAATGTTGGGAGGTATATAGTATCACTCCAGAAATGTAATCTGAACCCTTTTATCTTCCATGACCCATACCAACTCAAGAAACCTTTTTAATAAGTGCTCATCGGTGGCTTTTTTTAATCCTCTCTCCATCCCCCTTTTTAATTTTGTATATGGTCCTGTATGGATTCTAAAAGGTCACATGGCGTTAATATTAACATGCTGACTGTGTTTAAAATATATATATTTTTTTTTTCTAATTGGAAACAATTACATTTATCTCTGCTCTGGTAATGTCTAATCTCCTATTTTCACACGTGTTAATGCGTGTTTGTTATATCCAAGGTTAAATGACTTTAAACAAAAGAAACAGTGGTGCAACAGCAAATATATTAGACATATTCAGTGTAAAATCCACATTTGTTAAACTGTAGGCTTGGCATCAGAAATATTCTTTTCACCATTATTTAGCCCAGCTATTTGGGTCATGGGATGATTATCCGTTTACTTTTGTTTTTGGGTCTTAACGGTTTGTGTAATTTACCAGAGATGTATTAGATTGTAGTCTGAGTATCTGGACGTTTAGAATATGTCTACCTTTTATTGATGTTAAAGGAATTCTATAGACACCAGAACAACTACAGCTTAATGTAGTGGTTTTGGTGCATATAGCCTGTCTATGCATGCTTTTTTTTAATGTAAGCACTGCCTTTTCATAGAAAAGGCAGTGTTTACATTACTGCCATGGGGCACTTCACACAGACTGCCACTAAAGCGGTTTCCTGGGTCAGTGCTGTATAGAGTGCAGCACTGGAGATCACGTTCTGCATGGAGACACTGAATGCTCCCCATAGAAATGCTTATGCCAGGAAGTAACTGGTATCATCATGTCCATTTAGTGTCTCCAGACTGCTAGATAAGCTGTAGGCACTGCTCTTTAAACTGGCATTTTAATGTCCAATGACTGCAATGTAGTGTGAGCAAAGTAAAATCTTGGCGCACACCAGGAGATCAAAGTATCAACAAATGCCTAAGACTCCCTCTGTCAGGTGGGGCCATTTTTAGTGACTACAGACTGACCAATGAGCTGTGTGCAGCTACTGCATCCAGCCCTTTAAATACTTTTAGAACACCGATACTAGCCTGCAAGCTGAAGAAACCCTGACATGGGCTTCCTACATTTCCCCAGCTGACTTTGCCAGTTGCCTAGCACCAATCCCTGTGCGACTTCCTGGTTTTGTTAGCTCAGTGGAGCTAAACTACAAGGCAGGTGCTCTGGGCAATTGCTGCCTCTTAAAATACTTTAGAGCTGCATTGGTAAGTGTGTAATTGGACAGCCACAGAAAGTCTGGGAGAGGTTAGAAGGGGAGGGCTTACAAAGGCAGCAGACAAGAAATCTGCAAGATTTGCATTCTGTTTTTGGATTTACCCAAATGAAAAAATGCATTATGAAATGCATGCAAGTTTTCATTTGGGATATATTTAATAAACAAAATGAATTTGTATTTGGGGAGTGGAGGGTCCCTTTTTTTAATATACAAATGTGACTGATAACATGCTATGACAAATACAGTGCTCCCAAGTAGACTGAAATTGCCTCTTTCAATTCCAAATAACGTGCAAATACAAGAACAAAAATGTCTCTGGAGCAAATGGGTGATATAGGATTCAATAATCTGTATTTTGCACATACAAAGTGCCAATGCATCAAATGGAGTACAAGCTTTGGCAAATTCCCATAGAAACAAGAGAGAAAATGTGTATATGATGTAGTATTTTAATATAAATAAATAAAACAAAACCAAAATGGATTGACACTCACAAGAAGGGTGTGCTATTAGCATTTAGCCACGAGGGTCACTTAGCTTCCAGTTAGTCCCCAGTATGCTGATCTGCTAGTCTACCAGGTCCTCAACCGATAAGAGCTGGGTCCTGGTTTGAGAAAGCTGTGAATGTGGAGAGCATACGATTCGAATAGGAGATGTCTGTCCAACTAACCCATTTAACACAGTGCGTAAAAGTTTGAGGGGGGAAATTTTTATTTAATTTTATTTTTTCCCATAAAGTAACATAGCATACATATTCATGTATTTGCTTAAATATCAGTGTTAAACTGAAGTGGTTAAGCAAAATATCTATAAAAACAGAAACACTGCAGAAACCTTTTTTGCTTTTACACCAGAAGATTTCTGCTGCATAATTTTAGAAGATTTTGGCAAGTATATTTTTAAATGGAACAAACAAAAGAATGTGGTGGGAGAACCATTCACTGAGAGTGGATGGGGCCCATTCACATTCAAAATACCTCCTAAAATAAAAATTACATAAACATGGTATACACCTTTATTAAGCCGATAAACAAAGAAAAATAATAATAAATAAGAGACTATAAAGTCTACACACACCCAAGAAATGTGTCTAAATAGTGATAAGGTGAACATCTATAACCAATTAAAAACCTGGGTGGGTATATCCTGAGTACCACAATCAAGTGACTCGTAGTAGGAGATCCTAAATAAGATCAAATTTATAAGGATTCCCTATTTATCGTTATTTGTTTTTGTTTATCGGCTTAATAAAGGTGAATACCATGTTTATGTAATTTTTATTACAGGAGGTATTTTGAATGTGAATGGGCCCCATCCACTCTCAGTGAATGGTTCTCCCACCACATTCTTTTGTTTGTTCTAAATAATTACTGTGGGGTTAAGCCCCGGAATACCCCCTGTAACCTTTTTTTTTTGGAAGTATCGGTGTTGGTTCGTCCAGCACCATTACCTCTTTATTTTTTCACTTCTATATTTTTAAATGATTCTTTCATGTGGGTATCGCCTTATGCATTAACAATTAAAGAGACACTATGGCAACCAGATCACGTTTTTCTTGTTGTAGTGGTCTGGGTGCAGTGTCCCTGTTCCTTTAAACCTACAATGTAAATCTTTGCAGTGTTAATACAGCCTCTAGTGGCTGTCTACCAGAGCTTCCTGGAGTTTCACAGAGTTTGAATCAGTGAAACGCCGCAGGACATAGTCACACTTTGCATGAGGACATCTAGCATGTTGGGGAAAACCCCCATATGAAAGCATTGTGTCAATGCTTTCTTATGGGGAAGGCTTAATGTGTCGCATATTATAACACACAGCAATATTGTTTATATATTGTGTGTGTACAGGGCCGGCGCCACCGTTGGGCAAACTAGGCATTTGCCTAGGGTGCCCACCGGGATATTTCCTAGTGGACTCCCTCTGTCTGGGGCGCAGCGCTGGGCAAGCGACTCTTGAGCCCACCTCCCTCAGCGTCAGGCCGCTCCTCCAGGCGCCTGAATCTGGGGGCGCCCAGAGGAGCCCTGTCACAGGGGGCCCAGGAGGTGGCCACCTCAGGACGCCCTTAAGTTGTCCTTCAGTATGGCAGAGCAGGCACCTTCTTACCTTGATGACAGGTGCCTGCTCTGCCATCAAATGCCGGTGACCGGAGGAACCAGGAGAAGGCAGGCGGTGAGGGAGGCTGTTCTTGCAGCCTTTTACACCAACCTTGCGCGCCCTCTGTGATGCCTGGAGCCGGAATATGATGTCAATCCAGGCCCGGCATACTAAACAGCAGGCGGGAGGAGTAAGTAGCTGCCCCATACTGGACCCCAGTGAGGTAGGGAGGCTTTGCCTCAAATAATAAAATTGTGTGAGTTTGACTGTCAGTGAGTGAGTGTCTGCCTGTGTGTGTGGGTGTGTCTGTCTGTCAGTGAGTGTATATCTGTCAGTAAGTGTTGGTCAGTGAGTTTCTGTGTGTTTGTGTCTGTCAGTGAGTGACATAAGGGTGTGGCAAAAATCCTTGCACCGGCCCTGTGCGTGTATATAATACTTTGCAAACAAATGTAAAAAAATATATATATATATTATTTTTTCATTTAGTTGTTCAGCCTTTTTAAAAATGTTTGGGAAATGAAAAGCATTACAATATACAGTGCCCTTTATCTTGTAATATTTCACAAAGGGCCTGAAATGTTAGTATGAAAGCTAAAATATTTTTTTTCCCAATTGCAGTAGATGTGACAAAAATATGTAAAAATGGTTAAATACCTTGCTTGCAGGACTTTGTAAGGACCCTGAAGAAGTGTAGGTTTAGCACCCTGGGGGCAGTTTATATGGCCTGCATCCACCTGCAAGGAGAATAACAGTTGTTTACCTTTTCTCCGTAGCAATGCCAGTTTTTGCAGAAGGCCCCACCTCCTTGGCCGAGATCATCATGATTGATATTCTCAACCAAACCAATACTTTCCCATAGGAAAAAAAAACACGACACTGTGCCAATCAGATTGTGTCTCCAAGACCATCTGATCGAAAAAGCAGTGTTTTAATCTATATCTGCAAAAATGTATCTAGCTGTCTGAGTGACCTCACTAGAGAACAGCAAAACGCTGATCTGCAGAACGGCAATATTTCCGGTTGCATGGTTAAATTTGGGAGGGGGTTCATGGCACCCAAATCTTTACATTGAGATGAAGTGATCTCTGTGCCTTTAGTATCACTTTAAGAAGCAGCAAAACTGCATAAATGGTGTTGCTTAATGGTCTGGTTTGTGTCTTGAATACGTTTTATTTTAAGAGATGCTCAAGCACAGCTGGGGCTTGGCTCACATTGATCAGGGAATAGAGGGCTCTATACTGTATACTAACTACGCCAATTGTAGCACTGTGGAAATAGAAAGGAAGCAACAAAGATGACATCATCCCAGTTTGGAAGTATCAAAGGGAGGGACCACTTGAACTTCTGACCTTATAGCTTCTCCCCTAATTACATCATCCTGATAGACAAGGACAACACATTCATACAGCCAGAAACCAGTTGAATGCTGATTTTATTTATTTTTTTATCATCCCAGACACCTGGCTTATTTTTATGCCATCACACATGGCAAGCTAACCTCTACTTAAATGCTCAGATTTGGGGCGATTTTTTCTAAAACATTGTGTTTATGGTTATAATACCTGCAGCAGGCAGTATACACTGCTATGTGCACGCAGTATACTTGTCTGATGTCTTTGCTGTTGCAAATTTGAGAAGAAATTGCAGTTCTGTATTTTTTTATTTAATTTTAAAAACATTTACCTATCACGGCATTCAGTTATCTATTATTTATTTTACCTCATGCTTTAATATGGAGATAAACCCTGAAATGAAGTCTGTGTATGTGTAATATGTGTCACTGTATCCATATGGTTTTAACAGTAGTAACCCTTTCTGTGCTGTCTCAACCACACAAAAGAAAAGGTTAAAATTACCTCCTTTTACCTGCCAAGGCCACGTTCTCCCTCATCCAGATTATTCTTGCCTGATGTCATTTTTGCTTGTTGGAGGGGGAGTGAGAAAGGCTGTGAGGAGTACAGGAATAGCACGAAGTGGGGCGACGTGCTGCCGTTGGCTGTCTTTTGCCAGAATGCTGTGAGTGGTCAGACACCAGTTTTAGTACAGTCATTAGGCAGTTGGAACTTATTTCAGGCCGGCTAATGAAGCTGCCAGAGGTGGATTTGCACCTTTGCCAGCGAAACGCTTTACATACGGACTTCAGGCACGTTGACCACTTCAAAGCAATAGTTACCATGATGATTGGAGTAACCCTTTAGTGGCAATAATTCAGAATTTTTAGCACAAAAAGTGAGTTTGTATTGCATCGGTTATCTCTAATGGCATTTAATGCTGTTTCATGGAACGGTGTCAAACATATTTTTGCTTATGTCCAAGAAATACTGCTTTAGATAATGAGAGGAAAAATCCAAGATGGTTGCCAAATCATATGAACATTCTGTTTATGTGTGCTTTTGTTAAATAAGAATACTGTACATATAATAGTTCTACTGCCATAACATCAAGAATTTAAAAGCCAAATAGTTATGTACCATCTCTTGATTGTTCTGTAAAATAAAGGTTATCTCTACTTGTTGTTCATGTACTACAATCCTTAAAGGAACCCCCAAGCACTATAATTACTGCAGCACACGTTAGTAGTTATGATGCCCAGTGCCTCCCTTTGTAAGCAATCAAATTATTTGCAAACAGTCTGGCGTCTTACTTGTGGTGTGCTGTTTGCCGGCCACTGCCTCTCTGCCTGAATTAAGCTTATGGCTGAGAGCGAGCAGATTTCAGACAATGGACTTACCACGCACGGTTTGATTACTTACATTAAGGGTGCACCAGAGCACTCGTGGCACCATAACCTGTGCAGTAGTGCTTATAGTCATTGGAGTTTTCCTTTATTAAAATATGGCACTATAATCTGCAAGTTTTCCTTTTTTTCCCCGTAAATTACATAAGAAGAAAAATTACTTTTCAAAGGAATATGTGGTGTAGGAGCAAATTAATTTGAAAAATGGCATTGTTCATTCAACCAAATGTATTGGTTTTCATTTGAAAAATACTCATCCTTTAGTTAGGGAATTCGTCGTCTTGGAGATAATTGGAATGTGAACGTGTACTACGAAATTCAGGGGGAGATTATACACCGGTATTCCTTAAAAACATGTTCCAATGATGTACAAGCAAATGAAAACCATTTGTAGGAAGAACTTGAGAATTCTTTTAAAATTAAATGGATTAATATAAATTGTTCAATGCAATCACTGAGTTTTCTCCTCAACAAATACACACACAAAAAACCTTTGTGTCTTTGAGCACACAATAAGTTCTATACTTGCATTTGGCACTTTAATTTCACCTATTTCGTACATATAAGATACGAAAAAGTGTCAAATATTTAGTGCTGCATCTACTCCTTTAACTCTTACCACCATTTATGAAGCATTCCTTGGCTAAGAGCTATCGGCTGACACAGTCAGTGAATAATGTGTAAACCCAGTATATGTTGGTATGATGATAATGAAGCAGATCAGCTTGGACTGGAAAGACACCGCAAGTTAAAGGGATACTCTAAGCACCAAAACAACAAGCTTACTAAAGCAGTTTCAGTGTATATTGCATGCATATGCATTCCCAAAGCTCAATTATCTGCTAATTAGGACTTAAATCACACCGGCCTGGCTGTGACTCACACAGACAACATGAAAATCTGACAACATGAAGATCTGACAGCATAGTGTGTTTAAGTTTTTATCTCCTTCTGTTATTTGAAGTTTAACCACAGACAGGAGACTCTAGAAGGCGGATACTATGCAGACTGCACTAAAGGACATTTAAACGTGATATCTCTACGGGAAATGTGGGGGGAAAGCTATGTAGGTCACATGCAAAGGTGGTTTGGTTAGGGTTGCATAAACTTTCAAGATTCCTTTACTTCTCACCATAACTTTCTCTTTCGAAAAAAAAAAAAAAAAGAAGAAAAAATATATTTATAATAAGAGAAATTAAAATTGTTATACACAGGCAAATGGAATTTTAACGTAAGCAAGCATTTATGTACAAGTTGGGTATGAGTTATAAACACATATAAAACGGTTTAATGTCCTAAAAATATAACTTTTGTTGTCTGGGTCTTTTCCTCTGTAGGAATATGAAGCCCGTGTAGGAAGAACCTGTAAAGGTTCAGGTCAGACCACAAGACGTAAAAAGTTTGAGTTTGAACCACTTTCCACCACTGCTCTTATACTGGAGGATCGGCCCGCGTAAGTTTAGCTGTTTAGGGTTTGTTGTCTTTTTATTTTATTTTTCTAAAGAATTATTTCCTTTTTTTTTTTTTTTTTTTTTTTATTTTTTTTTTTAAAAACCTCACACACACTTCAACACCTAAAGTCCTAAAGATCTTCAGCTTTCACCACTAGCTTCCCAGAGTTCTAGCCCAGTGTGCCTGCCTACATCTTTGGATTTTTACTTTACAATAATTTATACAACTTTTATGGTTTGGAAATGATTAAACATTATATGGTGTCAATTTGGGGGGGTGAGGATTATCAATTCTACATTGTGCTAGCTAAAAAAAAACTTGATACAATTAATTTCCCCCCTCTCTCTATATTTCAAAAAGACCAGAACTGCAAAGTAATCCTTTTTAGTGCTGAGGTTTGTGGAAAAAACATATTATATTGGTTATTTATACATACACTAGTATGGGACCAAACTCTGACAGCTGCTGTTATCCCATAAACCACTGAAGTCTTCATTGCATCCTGTAGATGTGCAGCAAATTAAAGAAAATGATTGTCCATTTTTTATTTTTTTTTAAATGCAACTATTGTCTTCATAATTTTGTCCTTGTAATACATATGTTAAATGTTTAAGTGTTTTCAAGAAAGCTCTCAACAGTTTAGTTACTGTTTTTAGCAGAGACTCCTTCTAGGTGTACAGATTCATGTTAAATAGGCAAAGTGAATAGATTCACATAGGTAGATATATTCTTTATATATTTTAATTGCATTACTTGCGTTAGGTGTCCCCATACGAAAAATAAAAAATGTTATAATGACTCTGTAATATGAAGAGTTGTAGTGCTTTTAATCCTGTCTTGGTAACACTGTCTTCAGGATTGCCAAATGCTGACATACAAACACATTATACAATTTAGCTTTATTCATAGCTATATAGACTTATGATGTCTGTGTTTTTACATGTAAGCAAGGATAGATACAATTGTGACCCTTTTTTTCTCAAGTTCCATTTGTTTGTACCCTTTACAGAATATTTTATTCAATATTTTGCCTGAAACAAAATTCTTAAGCTGCAAATATCATTTTTCCATTATAAACCACATTTATTACAACAATAGACCCCTCCTCCAGCAGCCCCTCCCCATATCTCTTGGTGGTTATTTTACCTGCAGTTTTGCTCTAGATTTCATACATACCCCTCTACTGTTTGTGTTAATAAAGATGTTGAACAATATGGTGTTTTACAATAAACATAACTCCTGCATCCCATTAATAACAAAAGGCCATTTACATTTTTATTTTATTGTAATTGGAGTAAGTTTTTATTTTTCGTTTCTTTTTTTGTATTGTAGATAGTTTTTATTTAATTTTACACATTAAAATAATCGTACATATCGATAGTAACAAATAGTGCAATAAGTGTAGAATGTAACAATTACAATATTGATACAATAAAAATTTAAAAACAACTAACAAAAATAAAAGGGGGCTATAATAATAGTTTACATCCATGTAGTTACTAATATATTTTTTTTAAAAGCGGGGGGGGGGGAGTACAAGTATGTCATGTTTTGTATAATTATGTTTGTAAATATAATTATTCATGGTAATTTATTGTAAGAAAATATATATTTTTTTTTTTGTCAGGTGGGAAACATGTTCAAAGTTTGTACTGAAGCATAATTTTATCTTCCCAAGCTATCCATTCTTGTTTTAGAGTAGACTTTTTTCAGACAGAATGCGAAACGCTAGTTGATAACGTCTGTTAAGTTGTTTGTGGTTTGTTTTTTTGCTTGAGAATATAAGTAAAACACATATACAATACATTATTAGACTTGAATGGTAAGATAAATACAAAAATCTGATTAATCCCCCTATCCCCATTTCATTTTTAAGAAATCTCCCTGCTAAATCAGTCCATGAAACATTACGTCACCGGCAAGAATATGATGAGATGGTGGCAGAGGCAAAGAAAAGGGGTAGGTACTGCTTTAAGTGATAATCTGTTCAACTGTTGTCACATTTAACAGTTCTCAAAAGAAGATATTCAATTGGGGTTTAATGCATATATGTACTCATGTGCTCTTCAAGTCTATATACTTACCATTCAGAACACAACTGCCCTTGAATTAAACATTCAAGCACATATTCTGCATAAATAAGACAGCTGGTTTAAGGAAGCTTTTAATAACAACATTGACATAATTTAAATCATGTTAACCTAGCACAGTGTTAAATCACGACAATATTACTGACATGCTTGCTTTACAGCCATTTACCATTAAGTATTTTGGCCCTTGCTAGTCTTTTAAAGGTTGCATTATAAAAATAATTTATTATCCGGATTCTTCCTAGAGTGTACATTATCTTACTCTTTCGTCAAGTCATTTTGGTTTCTAGGTTTCTCTGACCAATAATCAATCCTTTAAAGCGTTATCTCTAACAAGCCAGAGTAGGTCACTGGGCCATATATTAGGTGGAAAAGAACATGTCTTGTGTAATGTTAGACCAACAGCAGCACAAGATCTAATTAAATCAATCCTCAAGGCTCCATTTCCACTTGACTGGACACGTTGAAGAAGCATTACATTGAAACTAATGTGTTGTAGACTTTCAATTTCCAAAAGACTTTCTCTAAATGCTTACAAATCTGTTAATTTGCAGTACTGCTAAATAAATAATTGTGCTCATTTCATGGGGGTATGGATTTGATTAAATGATCTCATATGTGGCTTGGGGGAGTTATACGTTTTAAAATGACTTGCTCATCTCTGTAAATTTGGAGGGTATATCGGGAGATGTATTGTATTAATGGGTCTTAAAATTTCCACTAGCTATTGGTGAGTAAAATTTCAGCCCCGGTAAGTGGATATATTTGCCCCTGGTGAAAGTGAAGTGCCATTGACCCTTCTGGCGGATAGTGGCAAGGACATTTATTTGTTAAAGGCCTGGCTTGTAGTGTTAGACTTGAAATTTTAAACCCTGGTGTTAATATTGTTACACATCATAATGACCTGTTTGAATATAATGACAGATATGTTAGACAGTAATATTTCTGCTTATGGCTGACATTGCACTGTAAATTTCAAGGTCGGACTATTTCAACAAAAGCGTGTAAAAATTTTTATTTTTTTCAGTTTATAATTTTTTTTAATTGAATTATTTGTTGAAATAAGCATAGCAGTAACAGAAAAGCAAGGTACATGTAAGTATCACATGTGCTAGGCATCGTACACATTTATTACCAGCAAGTACAATATTTAACATGGTAAAGTCACTACAATGATTGCAGGTTATGGCAGGGTAAAATTTTTAATACACGTTGCGTAGTTCGCTTATGTGTTACTTTACTTTGTGCGTGTAGTAGGTATATCTGGTAAAGCTGCGTTTTAGGTGTAGCTCTGTTTAGTACTGCAATTTTAGGATTTGTGCCATAAAAGGCCTGCACAACCATGCTTTCGTCCTTCTCCTAAGGAGGCGTAATTTGTACCTCAACTCTGGTTAACCGCTAAGATAGAAAGGTTTAACAGAAACGAAAGGGATATGAAGGGTGGCTGGGGGGGGGAGGAGAGAGGGGGAGATAGCAAGAATAAAGTACAATGACAATTGCTAAATTAGTTATTGGAAAGAAAATTGTTTACAACAAGCAGATTACTTTTGGTTTGGAACAAATATAAATCTTTTTTAAACCCCATGTGGATCTCGATACAGAATCACAGCTGGAAACTCTTTCCTGTTGATGTAGTGTATCTTTACACAGCAGTAAAGCGTCTGATAGAGAAGGTTTGTATAAAAGTAATGATAGGAGAACTGCGAAAGATTGGGATAAATTATCATCTGCGGTTATTCGCTTGAATTATCAATTTTCTTTGTAACTCATGGGTGCAGTTACTTTTCTTGACATATTTATTTAGATTGACCAGTATCTTACACACATCCCTGGAGAGCATAATCTATCAGTTTAATGAAATGAAGTCATTCGTCAGAGCTGCTACAGGGCTGATCGGCTATCTTTAATTTAATTTACCTAGTGAGCTAATGTTTCCTATTATGTTTATGGTTTCTTTGTGTGTGTTTTATCCGTGACGGCTACAAATGTGATCAATAATTCAGTGTACATGTTTGTAGAGGTTTCTCAACACAATCCAGTAAACCCATGTATGAATGACTAGATATGGGTAGCTCTGCTAGATTAGGAATTTTTGTTCATTATACTCGTTACCTTCAAATTTATAACTGCACTTTAGCTGTTGTTGTGATTGCTTATAGAACGTTTGCTGCTTCTTTTGTACAGAGGTGAAAGAGGCACAGAGGAGAAAGAAACTTATGAAGGAACGATTTAAGCAAGAGGAAAATATTGCCAGCGCCATGGTAATTTGGAACACTGAAATTCTGCCAAACTGGGATGCTGTGTAAGTGTAAAATGATGTAGACCTTAGACGACTGCATACTTGTTGGTTTAGAAGACAGGAACTTATGGGGGAAAAAGTATTCAATTTCTCCAATTATACATTAATAATTGCTATACAAGAATAAGAGGCAGACTAAAGATAGCCATACTGCTGTTGTACTACAAATCCCATTATCCTCCATCAATGAAATCTTATGATGCGTAGAATCATGTAAGCTGCAATTCATCAGCTGGGGAGTGACATATCTTTAGTGAATGCATTACCGTTTATGTATTTTACCTTGAAATCTTTTGTCTTTGGTATTTGTTATGCACTCTTTGTGGTAAAATATTTCATAATTCTGGCTTAGTCAGATTGCCTGCTACAATAGACTTAGAATATCTGGTAAAGATTAGTTGCAGAATACAACACTATTTGAACACATTGACTTTGTTAATCCTTTAGATGATTTGCATATAAACGCCAAAACCCAGAATTCTGATGTCATGAGATATGTGTTTTATTTTCTCCTCTCTGTCCAGGAGAAGTACCAGAAAAGTCAGAGATCTATGGTGGCAAGGTTTACCCCCAAGCGTCCGTGGGAAAGTATGGAGTTTGGCCATAGGCAATGAACTTAATATAACTCCTGGTACGCAGTACTGTTGTTTCAAACCGCTAACATTTAAAGGAACACTCCAGGCTTAAATCAGCCGTGACTTTTAACACATTCTTAATTACAATGCAAAAACAAAATATATATCTAGATCTATATAGATATAGATATCTCTATTGATATATTCCTTTGTTGCAAATACACAGTGTTTGCTGGTGTGATCTCTCATCATACCAGGGAGTAGCCGTTCCATGACATAAGGTGGACTGAATGGCTGCCTAAGAGCATAGCCACTCCAATATATCTTCTTTGATGGCCTCATTCTCAGTTTTGTAAATGGGGTAGTAAAAAGGTCACTAGTCATTCTCCTTCACAGTAAAGGAGGAGCGTATCTGGGGAGTGGAATTTGTGTAGCTTGCAGCCATCCAGCATAAAAATACTTTTTTGTAAACTGCTGCTTGGGGTTTGACTGCTCTGGACCCTTGGCCACCAATTTTATTGATGTCCAAGTGTATGCAGCCTCCGTTTAGGATAAAACATAACTCTTAAAAGAGTAAGTTTTCCGCTTGACATACATGGGAAAATCACTAATCCATTACCAGAGATCTGCCGTCTTATGATAACATCTAGCCCTGAATCCCTAAGCTGATCCAGCCGCAGGAGCATTGCTGATTTTATCCGTGTGACTCTCAGCTGATTATTTCTGAGCATAGCAAGGCCAGAAACAGCATGTAATTTTAAAATTGTAAGTCATTCACTTAAAACGCCGAGATACTTAAAAGTAACAGTTATATTCGTAATAAAACATGTAAAATTTAAATGGTTTTATAGACCTAACATTGTTTGCATCTGAAATTTCTCTAAATCTACATTGATTACGAAATGTATTTTGCATTCACAGAGCTTTATGAGATCTTCCTGTCCAGAGCGAAGGAGCGATGGAAAAGCTTCAGTGAGACCGGCTCTGAGAATGAAATAGAAGGTCTGAACTTTTTAAAATCCAAATTATTTTGACAAAAATTCTACTACTTCTTTTTTTTTGGGGGGGGGGAGGAGAGGGGGTTAATAAAACGCCAACATTTGTATACTGAAGATAGTCAATTTGTAAAACAATGCCACAAGATATGAACAGATTCTATACAATGAGAGTCTGAATTTGGCTTTACATTTATTTTTCTTTACATTTTATGATTTAAATTTTTTATTTTTTTGCCATTGTATAGCTGTAGAAACTATTTATGGATACTTATTCAACGTTGCAGTATGTGCATTTTAATTGGCTGTCCCTATGTTGTAAATTTAGTGATGGTTTAAAATCTGCCAAATGTCAAGTTATATATAGCAGAAAGGGGGAAAAAAGTGCACATTTTGACAGCCATCTCAGTTGATCTCACAAAGGTCCTGCGCTTTGGATTTGCAATTTTACCATTTACATTTGCTTAAGTCTTCTGTTTCTTCCTCAGACATATTTTTGAGTTAAACAGAGAAAGTATCTGGTTAGGTGGGCTTTGATAAGAGAGTGTCTTTTCAATATAACTAATATCCGTAAGGGACACTAAAACATCAAAACCATTTTAGTCTAAAGGACACTGTAGGCACTCAGGTCACATCAGCTCAATAAGGTGGTCTGGGTGCCAGGTCCAACTAGGGTTAAACCTGCAGCTGTAAACATAGCAGTTTCTCTGAAACTGCTATTTTTCCTGTAGGGTTAATCCAGCCTCTAGTGGCTGTCTCACGGACAGCCACTAGAGGCGCTTCCACGCTTCTCACTGTGATTTTCACAGTGACAAGATGCCAGCGTCCATAGGAAAGCATTGAGCGGATGACGGCGGAAGAGGGAGGAGAGTCCCCAGCGCAGAGGGAGCCCGGCGCTGGAGAAAGGTAAGAATTTAACCCCTTCCTCACCCTTCAGCCAGGCGGTAGGGGGACCCAGAGGGTGGGGGCAACCAAAGACCCCTGTAAAGATATCTAATGTTTAAACTTCCTTTATTGTACAGTGTTTAATTTTATATCCCCTGCTCTGTTAATAGCCTGCTAAAGCCTGTGTGTGATTAAAGCTCATTTAACAGAACAGGTAATAAAAACTTCTAAAGTAAACACTGTGCTGTAAGATCTTTTAAAACATTTATCACTTTTTTCCATGGAAGCTATTCTGTCCTGGTCACACCTCTATTGCCTGTGGCACACAAACAGAAGGTGTTTTTAACTCTTAAATGGCAGAACATTGAGCAGTGAGAGTGCAAGAGCATAATCTATACACCAAAACTGCTTCATTAAACTAAAGCCATTTGGGCTTTTAGAGTATCCCTTAAGTGACTTTAGAGCTTAAAGTATCCATTTGCGAAGTAGTATAGTCAGGCAGAAATCAAATGGTGTGGCTTAATGAAGGAGAAGCAGCTGCTGCCCTTAAAATTAGTAAATGCATGGTGCTATTTGTCCTTCTACTTAATAAAAATCTAAACATTAACAAAAGTTGCACGCAAACCTATATAAAAAAATAAAAAATAAATAACACTTGGTGTTACACTTTGCGGCTTTCATAATGGTTGTTGGTCCTCTAAAAAAATTTTTATTCCAAATTACATTGTTTTATATTGATTTTATTTTCATTAAATGTTGCTTTATAGGTTTATTTTATTTTTTTTAAATTCATTTTAAATTTTTTTAATTTTCTTCCCGATTGTAGTTCTACTTTATGCAATTTCACATAAAATGTACAGATTACATTTGTAAAAGCTGGCTAATTATGCTTTGTATGTGATTACCCTTTTTACTAATCTGTTTATTTAATTTGCAGATGCAGGAGTGTCGATTGCTGATCGAGAAGCCAGCCTGGAGCTAATTAAACTAGATATATCGCGAACGTTCCCGTCACTGTATATTTTTCAGAAGGTAATTTGTTATTTTGAAAGCCGTTTTGTAGCTTAACAAACTCCAGCCACAAAAGTGACAGTGGTGTATTACCATTTTCTGATTATTTTGTACTAGGTGTGTACATATTGGAGTGTCTGGAGAAAACATGCAATCAATCCAAATAGAGAAGATAAAAAAAAGCAAACTGTTAAATATATTAATGTCCAAGCTAAAGATGACTCAGTAAGCCACAATACAAAAATTGAATTGGCATGGCAAAAAAAAACACATATGGGAGCTTAGAAAAATGAATTGTCCTGTATTTTCATGGGAATTCAACGGTGCTTCTGTTCTATTATTAATTAGCCAATATAACCGCTATTTTGCATTAAAGGACCACTCTAGGCACCCAGACCACTTCAGCTTAATGAAGTGGTCTGGGTGCCAGGTCCAGCTAGGGTTAACCCATTTTTTCATAAACATAGCAGTTTCAGAGAATGGGTTGAATGGGTTAAGCCTTCCCCTATTTCCTCTAGTGGCTGTCTCATTGACAGCCACTAGAGGCGCTTGCGTGCTTATCACTATGATTTTCACTGTGAGAGCACGCCAGCGTCCATAGGAAAGCATTATGAATGCTTTCCTATGTGACCGGCTGAATGCGCGTGCGCATTCAGCCGCACGGGAGGAGAAGAGGAGGATCGGAGGAGGAGAGCTCCCCGCCCAGAGCCAGGCAGGAGGGGGGCCCTGAGGGTGGTGGTACTATAGTGCCAGGAAAACGAGTATGTTTTCCTGGCACTATAGTGGTCCTTTAAGTACAGATCTCCTGGCTCAGAACACATGCATGAGGGAAGACAGTGAGGTAGGGAGAGAATGCTTTAAAAAATAAAATGTACCAATGCAGGGAGGAGGGAGACTTCATTTTTACACAGAATTGACATTAGGCAGTGCAGAACAGATATGTCTTGTGTTGAAAGCCAAAGCTCTGCACATAAAGACCAACATGACCACTTCAAATGTAGAAGGGATTGGAGTAATCATTTAACCTACCTCTGTTTGCCTAGTCATGTTAGGTCACCATTCACATTATTTGTTGTGTTCATCTCCCCATTGCATTGTATTCCCAAGAAATATTTATTTTCTTAGAAGGTTTCATTCCAACTAAGGAAGAGAGCCTACTTAATTTGAGACTTAAAGCAAATTTAGGAGGAGTACAATGTCTGGGTATTACATAAGTATTGGTAGGAACCATTAAAGTGGTGTGTTTCCATCACTTTAAAGGACCACTATAGTGCCAGGAAAACGCTGCCCCCAAATGCCCAGGGCAAATGCCTTGTTAGCATCGCGGCTAACAGACATGCTGGGCGCATGGCGGGCGGCTGGCGAGGGAGCACTTCCTCTCAGCGGTCTGCTTGGCTCCCTCGCGCACCGCAGAGTGAGGTTGGGAGCCGGAATATGACGTCAGACCCCAGAGAGAAAGAGAACCCCCTCCCAGGGACAGGCTATAGACACCAGAACCACTACATTAAGCTGAAGTGGTTCTGGGGACTATAGTGTTTCTTTAATGTGAGGTAAATTAGAGCTTAGTGCCACGAATAATATACTAGATTGCCTACTTACAACCAGATGAGGATGATGATGGGCTCTAGCTGCAGTCTGGCTCCACTGGTCTGGTGCAGAACAGGCTCTCTGGAGGCGGTTTGTAACTGTGGTCACAAAAATCAATGTTCTGGGAGAACGGGAAGCAGCTCCATTTTTTTGGGGTCCTTTACACAGCTCAAGGTCTGGGTCCCAGGGTCCACCTTCATGTTCCACCAATGAGTTTGTTCACAGGGGGTGGAGTGTGTAGGGGATGTCCTGATATGTGTGTAAGGAATGCATTGTGTGAAATTGTGTTTGTATGTGTAAGGGCTGCAAGGTGTGTTTCTGTGTATGTATGGGATGCATTGAGTGTGTGTAATTGCATTGTGTGTTTCTGTGTGTGTAAGGGATGCATTGTGTGTAACGGTTGCATTGCTTGTGTGTGTGTGTGTAATGCATTGTGCATTGTGTGTATGTGATGAATGTCAATCTCTCCTCCCGCTCCAATTTCCTTCTCCTCCTCCTAATTTCAATTTCTCTCCCCCCCTAATTTCTATTTCCCCCCTCCTAATATCTCTCCCTCCCTCCTAATTTCTCTTCCCCCCTCCTAATTTCTC